>JAVGVS010000034.1:1780289-2500289 GCA_032718565.1 Distichodus sexfasciatus | reverse complement strand
GTTATGCATATTAAGAGGCAGAGTTGAAAAGGCAAGGCGCAAAAAGGCCGCCAAAGACCCAGAGGCCTAGTTAGGAGGCGGCGGAGTGGAAGCAGATGAAGGGCGTAGGACTAGCTCATGCCACCACTTGGGAGTAGGGGACTTCAAGCATATGTGGGAGAGAGAGTGCTGCAAGTCCTTCGGGAGCTTGTCTCGCAATGTCGGACATAAAAGCAGCGGTCAGACGGTAGATTTCTCACCCGTTACGCAGATGTCTCTGGTTTTTTTGTAGTAGGTTCCATTAGCTTTCATGTATTATTAGTGCGTGTTGGTGTCTTCAGGTGAAATGGGTCTTTAAGTACCGTAAAACCTCCTTGAAAGCTACTCGTGATTGCCGTCATCTGGGCACCGAGCTTTTAATACACTTTAAAACGCAAACCTTGCCCTATTAATACATATAGAACCCTTCATTCAGTATTTAAGTGCAGGAGGTGAATTAATTAATTTATTTGAAAACTTCCCTGAAAGCAAATATGAAAGTTTAAAAGTAAGTACAACGCTTTTCACCTCAGAAGAAAATTTTAAACAAGGCAAAAAATGATGAGAATTTCAGGCTTAAAGCTGGGATTTAAATGTTTAAAGGGTGATGCTTTTCCTAAAACTAGCTTCCGTTATTATTACTAATATTGATGCACACTCAACGACACCCATATTAGGAATAAACACTGTCATTATGCACATCATAAACTCATCCGTCTTCACATATACATAAATATATTGACTAATGGTTGGTTTCTGGTTGGCGTGACAATTTTAGATTTTGAATTTGCAATCCAGAATGCTTGTAGCTGCAACTCGGTGGTAACTGGCAACCTAGATGCTGGAATGCTACATGAACACGATTTGAGTGCTGCAAATAAAATTTTAAAATGTGAATATTCTCCTAGGTGCATAGGTTTTCCACAAAGTTTGCCACAAGTCCAAAACAAGTTTGCCACAAACCTAATTTGCATGAGAAAATATGACCATGCCCGAAGCCTAACATTTTTGTAAGGGTGCTACACACCACAGTATCATGTGAAATTTACATGGTTCCTTTTGTTTGTCACATTCACATTCAAGATCGTTCACGAAGACCTTTTTTTTTAAAACAAAAATGGTGCAATGGCCAAAAATGAAAAGAGAAGAATTCGCTCACAGGAAACACACACCAGAAAAGCGGCAAACGCAATGGAGGACAGATGAAGAACAAAGGGAGGAAGCATCCTAAATAAAGAGATGGAGAACAAGTAACAGGTGAAACTAATTATACTAAATAGGACCAACAAACTAAGGGACAAACTCATCAACTTTTTTACTCATCTCTGTTACTTTTTAACATATTACTACCAGGGTTCGGAATTGTTAAGATTTTATGAATATCAATGCCATTGTCGATTCTGCCTATCACCACTGTACATATGTGACCCTCCACGGCAAATTTTCTAAATTTAGTTATTATGTTTTCATGAAAGGGCTTAAATCAACCTTCAATCAAAACAATACCTATATCGAATGAATCGGACGACATATGACTGAGATATCAACATTCAAAGGAGTCGAGTTTCTCCTGTCACGCCAAGTGAGAAGCGGAGAAATCTGCCTTTGAAATTGACTATCGCCGTAGCTCTCACAGACGCTTGGTGCGGTCGCGGCTACGTTTGCATTTACGGTAGCCTACGCTGCATTCACAACCACACGGATAGCCTACCTGCGTTAGGTTAACTGAACTCGGGAGACGGAGATGGATTCTGGAGAAATATCTTCACACTAGTCAACGAGTGGATTTACCGTAAATATTGAAGTAGAGCGGTCAAAACAGAAACTTTTAACATTCTGCTGGAATTGAATTCCTCACCTCAAGAAAGTCACGTTTTTAGGATGGAAAGGGTAAGTTTTTTAGCTAAATTTATTCACAACAGTACAGTATAGACCTTCCACTGTTTCAAACACTAAAAACAAAAAATCCAAAATTTTACCCCACGCAACATAAACGCTCGTTTTTGTCGGAAACCTCCGTTGCGACAAGCGACTGGTTTTGGCGTGGAGGGTCAAATATGTGTATAATAACGTAGAACCAACTGATCGATTACTAAATTAGTTGCCAACTCTTTTAATAATCAATTTTAATCCATTTAATCGAGTAGTTATTGCAGCCCTAGATCGATGTACACAGCGAAACGAAACTGTGTGGTGTTACACACATTAAAATGTCATATAACGTGTGAGTTACACAGTGCAAATACCATATCGTGCAATCAATTTGACAATATTATACACACAGTAAAGGTAATAACAACCTGCACATGTTTGACTTATTTCCACACCGCCTCCCCCACCAGCTAACATGCACATTCTCTAGGAGCTTACATATGTCATGAAAAGTGAAGAATGAATTTGCGAGGCTGGCATGATGGAATAGATTAACCAACATGAAAAGATCTCTCTATACATTTTCACCCTTAATCGCATGCTTCTGTGCCGGCACATCTGTGCAGGGGGCATCACAGGTCAGAGGAAAGATGGCGGACATCATGAAAGGTGGCCCAAAAATGATAAAGGCGACGGAGAGGCCCAAGAGGTGTGAAAAAGCCAGGTTAAAGCGGCCGTAATCTGCAAAGCGGCACCTTGGGCTACTTGGCCCGCAAAAAATCGCAGCAGAAGGTTTTGAGGAGAGGGAAGGGGGGGTTTGGGGGTTTGAGGAGGAGGAGGGTTGACAAAGCCAGTCCCCAGACTCCGAGCGATGGCTGAGGCATAATCCTGAGGGGGGGAGTGTGAGTAAACACGATTATGAGGCGGAAAGAAACGGCCATCACTTCACCTGTCAGCCAAGCTGGGGAGAAAGCGCTCAGGAAAAAGGATTCGTCCCTCTTTGGTGTGATGACGAGCGTTAGGAAGGTGTGCGAACTTGATCAAATGACTTGGGATTAGGGGCGCAGTTCGTGACGGACCGAGCGCCATCACGGCGACGCATTGGTCCGCTGAGTCGGGACATTTGCATAATTTGGCACTTATATTTCTATATATTGCTGCATAAGAATGTTTTCTTTACTAGCAAATGAAAGACGGCGGGTAACTTCCCTACAAAGTTTTTGGATTTAAGTTGGATTTTTCAGCAGATTTCAGGGGATTTGGAGACATATTTGATGAGTGTTATGATGTACTTATGACATTTCTGAAGTGCTGTCTTGTGGGAGAAGCAAAGGTTTTAGCAGAAAACCTCAGAATGATGTGCCAATAAACATGTCAGTTTGTATAAATGTGCAAAAACGGCTGTGCATTTGCAGATCACTCACTTCATCAGTTTGGTGACAATTTGTTACTAAAAAGTTCAGTTTACAGAAAACATATGAATTATTGCAAAAATAATCAATATTTTACAGTTAAACGTTGATAGACTTTGTAGCTTTAAGAATTTCCACCTCACATGCTCTTCTTCATTAAATAATAATTAATCTAATAAAAATGTTTTTGCTGTTTAATATCGAATCAGAATCATATTGTGGCAAACCCGAATTTGTGCAGAACATTGGGCTGCAAAGATCAAGGGTCGGGCTGCGTTTCAATTCACAGATTGGAAACGAAGAAAAGGAGCAGAGGTTTTTCATTGTGAACACACCACACAGTGCACCACAACCAAATGTGATGTCTGCATTTACCCCATTCGTAAAAGAGCAGTGGGCAGCACCCGTGGAGCGGTACCTTGCTCATCAGTACTTCAGTGGTACCTTTACCAGTCCGGGATTCGAAACAGTGACCTACTGATCACGGAAATCACAAACTGCTTCTCATCTAATCCAAGTAGAAGACATTTTTTACTAGAAGTCATTTAAGAGACGTAGATCGTCATACCTAATATCTGCTTAAAAGTAGCCCATTATATTTATTATCTTTGACATTTTCTGCAATTTATCTACTGTGGTTCATCAACATTTTCTTTGGGGGAGCAAAACCGAAGACCCAAACATTCTGAATTTAATCACGCAGGCCTCTAAAAGAGCTTGTTTGATTTTTGTTCCTTTGGGTTTGTTTACCTGTACTACGCTGTCTGAAGTGTATTTACTATTTCGGCACCGAAAGAAAAATGTGTCACACGAGGAAAAACACAGGCAGGACCATCAGCGAGAGATGATGCAACACCAAAGAACTCTTAGTACTTCAGATCGAACACAGCATTACCAGAGATTAACGGAGCAATGAAAGTGTTTTTTAAAGTGTTATTCTCTTAAAAGAAAATCCCATCAGGGCAGTTAGTAGCGTGAACTGGTGACTGGTTTGAATCAAAGACCGGTAAAGGTACCACTGAGGTACTCATCAGCAAAGTACCGTCCCCAAGTACTGCTCCCGGGGCGCTTGTTGACTGCCCACTGCTCCTTCACGGATGGGTCAAACGCAAAGGTCACATTTCGATGTGGTGTGGTGTGCTGTGCTGTGTTCAAAATAACAAATGTGAACCTCCACGCTTGTCGCAATGGAGGTTTCCGACCGTTTATGTTGCAAACAGTGGAAGGTCTATACTGTACTGCTGTGAGGAATTCAATTCCAGCAGAATGTTAAAAGTTTCTGTTTTGACCGCTCTACTTCAATATTTACGGTAAATCCACTGGTTGACTAGCGTGAAGATATTTCTCCGGAATCCATCTCCATCTCCCAAGTTCAGTTAACCTAACGCAGGTAGGCTATCCGTGTGGCTGTGGATGCAGCGTAGGCTACCGTAAATACAAACGTAGCCGCGACCACACCACACCAAGTGCTACGGCAATAGTCAACTTCAAAGGCAAATTTCTCCGTTTCTCACTTGGCGTCGTGACAGGAGAAACCCGACTCCTTTGAATGTTGATATCTCAGTCATATGTCTTCCGATTCATTCGATATAGGCATCCTTTTGAAGGTTGATTTATGACCTTTCATGAAAACATAATAACTCAATTTTGAAAATTTGCGACTGGTTTTGCCGTCGAGGGTCACAAATAATCTTTCACTTTCCGTTATTATGGAAGTGAAGAGTTGCTGTGCCCAAACTTTACATCTCATACGTTTTCCCAGCAATACCTTTGGCTAACATTCTCCCCATATGGCGCAGCACATTTCAATTCTCCATAAGACAAGGTAACCGGCGGGCGTCGTTTAACCTGGTTCCTGTGTGCTGTCTTTTTCCTGTTGAGATCAGATTCTTAGACCCGCTTGACATTTGCAGTAATTAAAGCAACTAATCCGGAGCCAGGCAACGGGAGCAGCTCCTGAGCGCAGTCGTGGTTAATTTCAGGTCAAATTAAACCCCTTGCATGTATTACCTGCCCGCGCTGTTAGATCAGACACTATAATCCTCAATACCGCCGCGCTTTTATTAAAAGGTGTTGAGTAAAGGTTAAATATATGACAATGCTCCAGTTTCACGAGTCCAATTCTCTGACAGTCATATTTGTTCTGTTTATTATTTATTGAAATGAGGGAGGGCGGCACCGTGGCGCAGTGGTTAGCGCTGCCGCCTCACAGCGAGAAAGTCCTGGGTTCGATCCCTGGGGCAGGTGACCAACTCTGAGCAGGTGCCAACACACCACAGTTCACACACACACACACTCTCATTGACACCTTACGGGGGCCAATTTAGAGTTGCCAATTAACCTATATTGCATGCTTCTGGACTGTGGGAGGAAACCGGAGCCCCCAGAGGAACATGGGGAGACCATGCAAACTCCACACAGAAACCCAGGAATCGAACCCAGGACCTTCTTGCTGTGAGGTGGCAGCGCTAACCACTGCGCCACTGTGTCACCCTGCACAACACTAATGAACACAATACTGATTAAGTCTTTTAATGAAGTGCTCACACAATTATTTTTTATCTGTTGAATATTTTATCATATGTATTTTACAAATTAACGTCAAGTCAGAGGAGCAAAACTGTGCACCTTCAAAGAAGTAAACATTCAAACTTAGTCAGTTATTGGAGGAAACTTATATAGCTTTTAATGAGCATTTTTAAATGCTTTAGGGAACAAATATGTGACCCTCCACGGCAAAACCAGTCGCTTGTCGGAAATTTTCAAAATTGAGTTATTGTTCTCATGAAAGGGCATAAATCAACCTTCAAAACGATACCTATATCGAATGAATCGGACGACATATGACTGCGATATCAACATTCAAAGGAGTCGGGTTTCTCCTGTCACGCCAAGTGAGAAACGGAGAACTCTGTCTTTGAAGTTGACTATCGCCGTAGCACTCACAGACGCTTGGTGCGGTCGCGGCTACGTTTGTATTTACGGTAGCCTACGCTGCATTCACAGCCACACGGATAGCCTACCTGCGTTAGGTTAACTGAACTCGGGAGACGAAGATGGATTCCGGAGAAATATCTTCACGCTAGACAACCAGTGGATTTACCATAAATATTGGAGTAGAGCGATCAAAACAGAAACTTTTAACATTCTGCTGGAATTGAATTCCTCACCTCAAGAAAGTCATGTTTTTAGGATGGAAAGGGGAAGTTTTTCAGCGAAGTTTATTCACAACAGTACAGTATAAACGCTGAAAACAAAAAATCCAAAATTTTACCCCACTCAACATAAACAGTCATTTTTCTTAGAAACCTCCGTTGCGACAAGCGACTGGTTTTGCCGTGGAGGGTCACATATGCAACTGTTATATAGTGTTATAATCATTTAATTGAACTTGTGAAATATATTTAAATGGCACTTTATTTGTGAAAAGTTTCCTCCCACCACCAGCACTTACACACACACACACACTCACCGTCGTGGTGCATTATGATTTTGGGCTGTGCAGAGGTGTAGTTTGTGGGAGATGTCAGAAAGTGACAGTGCGTGAACTCGAGCTGAGCTCCAAAGCAGGGATAAAGTGCTGTGATGGACAGAAGATTGGCTGAGAATTAAAAAGACTGAGAGCTCGCCCCCTTCTCCAGAGCGCACACAGCAGTTGACTGTCAGAGCCTCTATCTCTCTCCCCCTCTCTCTTTTCCTATCTCCATCCCTCACTCTCGCTCTCTCGTTCCACCCCCTTTAGCCTAGCTGAGGCCATTCCAGCACTTCTCCGGTTCCTCCAAGACCTTTTGGAGTGTCCAGGACGAGTGCCTTCCACCTTTGGTTGCTTCACAACTGTGCAATTTAAATTCCGTACAATTAAACAGAAAGTTTTATGCATCGCCAGGTTCCAAGAATGCAAATTAGGAACGGAAATGCGTGCAACAGGCCCTCACATCGGGCAGAGTTTAAACAGCACATGAGTTTGTTTACTAGGTCTTGTAATCGGAAAAAAGGCACAAACACGATAAAAGCTCTCACAAAAGAACAAATGTAAAAAACTTACAACTGTTGAGTTTATGGACTGGAGCGTGCATCGCTAATTACGGTTTTTCTTACACTGTTTATTCCTAATGATGGCAGAAGTAAAGTAATTATATGATAATCATAGCCTCAGATGTCTGGCCCACTTGCAGTGCCTCCTACTCCTTCCAGACACGTCAGCATCTTTACCGTTCTCCTTCCTTGTTGCTTCTCCACACCAACATTTTGTGTTATTTAAGAGATGTAACCCTCTGCTGAACTGGGAGCCATGACTTCTGCTAGATCTGGTGCAATGGGAGATTTGAGGAGTTCTGGGAATAAGAACTATTCCCAAATGACTTTCTTCTGCTAAAGTAGATGTTTTGGCCAGACGTGTAAACCCTAAACCCAGGACTGTGCTTCGGAATGTTCCGATTTTCCAGTTCCTGGGCATTTCTGTGTGGAGATTTTGTGGTCTTCCATTGTTCGCGTGGGTTTCCGCCAGAGACTTAAGTTTCCTTCCAGGCAACATAGGTCGATTGGTGACTCTAAATTGGTCCCACAAGGTGTGACAGGGAGTGTGATTGTGTGAGTGTGTGCCCTGTGGTGTGTTGGCGCCTGCCCAGGGTTGGCTTACGCACGTAGCTCCCGGGATAGGCTCCAGGATTAAGGTGTTCGGTTAATGAATGAATGAATGAGTTCCTGAGCTTTTCCTTCAAAGTCCCATTTATAGGATGAACTAAAACTAAATACAGATTTATCTTTCATCGATGCCTCTTCTTGCATATGTGAAAGCTTGAGAGATTTATTGAGTTTTACATTTTTCTCGCCCGGTATTTGTTGCTGAACAAATATGACTATGGAGTATGTTGTCTCAGTAACCCATATTGTCATAATTTTACATTGACTTTTGTCACGTTGCATTTCTAGTCATCCGCACCATTACCTGAATTAATGGACTAGAGACTGCTCCTGTGAAAGCCACCAGAGGTTAATGTTCAACAGATTGATTATTAATTATAGGTTATTGATTAATGGTTTGATGTTAACTTATGTGTAAATAAGATAGATTCTTATCCTTAAAGTTATGCTGTGTCTCGTTGCTTTCCTGGAAAGTACTTTCTCTTTTTTGGAAATTCCAGTCAATCCCACTTCACCCTTTAGCCCTACCCCCTGTAGGGGTGGGGTGTAGGGGAAGGGCTAACTACCCCTTCAAACTGAGATTTTTCAGAAGCTTCTACCCCAAACGGAGGGTTAATAAATATTTCCCACAATGTATGTAATTTCTCCTTTAATAAAGGATTTCAAATTAAAACATTTCAAACTGACTCCGTTTCAGCCTTCTGCTTGAACTCTTTATAAATGCCATAGAATAAAATTGTGTGATGTCATTCGCTATTTTACATCTCCGCTTTGCTGCAGATAAATAACCGCAAACGACGACATGTTGAACGTCCAGCAAAAATACATCACGTCTGCCTACATAAAATTCACCGGAGACTAATGATGAAGTATCACATTCTTGAAAGGGTGTCCCATTTTGTAGGGGTAGATTTCAACCCCTGCCCCTTACCTCTCCATGCCAAGGGCCAAGGGTAAACAGAACTGTGGATCCGAGATGGTGAAGCAATGTGCACAAATATTTTGGATCATGAAGGTTTGCTGAATGTTGGAAGGGTGATTGGCATTCTGCAGCATGGATGTGCCAGGGGAGAGTGATTCCAGCCCTGCTGATTGCCATGATCCACCCTGGTGCCATGTGCATGCTGGCTGTCAGCAGTATTGGCGTTGAAAGTTGATCTTAACAGTACTGGCGTTGAAAGTTCTTTTGAGGGATTTTCAGCACCATGGCCAGCGCCCGGTTTGCTTCGGTTAACACCGATATTCTGTGTTTCATACCATGTATTTTTCTAAAACTTTAGACTGAAATACTCCAAATTGCCATTACTGAGCACAATCAGTGCGTAGCTTGTGTATAAGCTTCACATGGATTTCTCAGCTTTGCGCTGCATGTCTAGCACAGAACTGAAAACCATCAGAAACGCAATAGCAACGTTTCAAAATTTTACGCAGCCGTTGAAATGACCTGTATTACTAACCGCATTAGTGCCAGATTAGCCTGCTCCACGGTTTATGATTCCTAAATGACCTGATGTGTTGATATACGTTGAGTCCTGCCACCGCAAGCAGTGAGTGAGTCAAACGGCACAGCAACATCCTGCATGTTTGCTGTAATATATTCAAACCTTGCAAATCCCCGGTTTGGGTGCAGACAGGGCTAATGCTGCACATTTGCATGGAATATGGGAACACTTGAGAAGGTTTAAGTATTGTGTGTTTTGGAATATTATCCGGAATGGAGCACTTAATTACCATCTACCTTATCAAGGTTGTATTTGGGGGTCCCTTTAATCATCCAACTTGTGGCAACTTCAAAGAGACCGATCACGTTCTGGCACAGGCGCTGTTTACCTCATAAAAATACAGGTATGCAGCGTGCAATTATTTTATCTGAGGTGGATGAGAGCAAGCACAATAAGCCGTTATCCAGATATCCTCAGAAACCAGAAGTGCCACCCTTCCCTCCGCCTCCTCCTTTTCCTCGGCCCAAAATCCTCCCCCCAAAACTCCCACCGAATGCTGCATCAACTCATTGTGTCTGCTTTCCATGAGAAAGCTGAGAGGAAGAATTAGGAAATTTTCTTTATGTTGGTTGGCGACTGATGCACGGTAGAATGTGGTGGGTTGACGTGAAGGGTTGGGGGGAGAGACGTTTCCTAATCTGCCATTTCTAAGGCCGCTAGGAAAGGCAGCCAAGCTCTAAATGACAAAGCCGCTACGCTAAAATGTTGGGCGACTGCGACTAAAGCCGGCGAGTCTTGATTAAGGTAATCATGTTAATACAACAAAAGCAGAAGCGGCCTGCGCGTCTCTAATAATTCCCAACGCTATCTCGGCGTGGCACCTGGCAGCTCTTCAACGCGTCTCTCGTCTGGTTTCGTACTGTTAGCTTCAAATCAGACACTATAGAAAACGGGACGATTATGCTGAACATCAGAAGGGGAGGGGGGTAGGAGGCGGAAATGTAGCTGGATTTATCTGCACTCGAGTGTGTTTTAATGCACTGCAGTGACTTCGTTACGCCCATGTTAAAGTTGCTTGTTTACGGGAAGCGGTGAGGGTGAGAAGATTTCGTACAGAGTGGAGCTAATGCCCAATTAAGCAAGCAACAAGCCACATTTACATTTCAAATAAGCAAAGCAGGACATCATTAAGCCGTACATGAGTGACCAAAGAAGTAGTACGGCTTCTTTGGGGTTTTCTCTTAAGGCTGTATGATAAGCGAGATTTGTGTGAAGTTCTGATTCCTGCAGGTTTATAAGCTGTACCACTTTGATTTCAATTATAAAATGTACAGTTTCTATTTTTATGTGCTCTTCCCACGTAAAAAAATTCCATCATTAGTATTAATACAGTAAATATCTAATTCTACCCTATTGCTGTTGTAAATGTAAATGTGACCCTCCACGGCAAAACCAGTCGTTTGTCGCAAAGGAGGTTTCCGAGAAAAATGACCGTTAATGTTGCGTGGGGTAAAATTTTGGATTTTTTGTTTTTAGTGTTTTGAAACAGTGGAAGGTCTATCCTGTATTGTTGTGAATAAATTCCGCTGAAAAACGTACCCTTTCCATCCTAAAAACGTGACTTTCTTGAGGTGAGGAATTCAATTCCAGCAGAATGTTAAAAGTTTCTGTTTTGACCGCTCTACTTCAATATTTACGGTAAATCCACTGGTTGACTAGCGTGAAGATATTTCTCTGGAATCCATCTCCATCTCCCAAGTTCAGTTAACCTAACGCAGGTAGGCTATCCGTGTGGCTGTGAATGCAGCGTAGGCTACCGTAAATACAAACATAGCTGCGACTGCTCGAAGCGTCTCTGAGTGCTACGGCGATAGTCAACTTCAAAGGCAGATTTCTCAGTTTCTCACTTGGCATGACAGGAGAAACCCGACTCATCGGAATGTTGATATCTCAGTCATATGTCGTCCGATTCATTCAATATAGGTATCGTTTTGAAAATTTGCGACAAGCGACTGGTTTTGCCGTGGAGGGTCACACATTGCATTAAAATGCTGATATAACTGTTGATCAATTTAAACCTTTCACCCAGTTCTCAGCTCGTGCAACTCGGTACCCAACCCTTATCATTAGTTGTTTTTATTCCAGGGCAGTAAATGCACAGCACATGTTAGTATTTAGGCTTTCTAATTTGGTAATCAGGAATACAATTCACACCCATAAATCAAGCCTGGAGTGTTGTGAGTTTAAAAACTCTAAAAACACACTGTAATTGAATGCTTATCAACAACTAGTGAAAGGTTTTAGGTTGTTTTCTGAATCAAAGAACGCCTCTCATGCTGGAGGAAAGGAGGATTTTACATGAGTAATTATTTGTCATTGTGCCGTCCCTCCAGGACTTCATGGGCCTTTTTTTTTTGAGATTGTTGTGGCCTAAAATGTCTGGTTTTGTGGCAGCATTTCAAAACAATTGCAGTGATTTTAGACGTTTTATTGCAATAAAGTTGCGGGAGCAAGTCAAAGTTGAAATTTTGTTCCCCTTTATAATGATTCTTTAACAATTCATTTAAATGAAGGGAACAAAACCACTATTATTTTTATTAACCATTAATCATTTAGTTATTTTTGAAGGTAAAAGTGAGGCGTTTTGACCACACATTCCCTGCATCTTCTAAACATAACAAGGAAGTGAGTTCGCTGACGTATGGCTCAAAGTTTTGCGGGAAACGACAATGATAATTGGTAAAAATTGCACGGGAGTAATGAATTCGCAGGGACTGACTGAATTTAAGTTAATAGTTACCCTAATCCTGGAGTTTCTGCTTTGTGAACACAGCACAGCACGCAGAGTACCACAGCGAAATGTGACAGCTTTATTTTTGGACATCGATTCGGAGATCAGCGAGCTCATAGCAGAGATCCTAAATGAAAATATGAATCAGACATCATACATAGTCACGTCACTTAATTAGTCAGTGACTTTTTGTCATTGTGAACACAGCACAGCACACGGTGAACCACAACGAAATGTGACCTCTGCTTTTGACCCCTCAGTAAAGGAGCCGTGGATAGAAGAGTAATCAACCGCATAAAAAGGTCCCTGGAACACATGTAGTTTATGGCTTTAATATAGAGCGGAATCGTGCGTCCAATTGGACCAACTCGAGCAAGCAAGGGTTGCGCTCGACGTAACATAACTAGCGTGAGGTCGATTAGCCTAGCGTGATGTATAGCTCCTCGAAGCTACTTTGCCGTGTAAATTAAAGCTGGTAATTGGGGGTGAAGATGAGTAATAGACGGGGAGCTTATCGCTGGCAGCCGTGTGTGAACCAGGCTCCGTCAACCCAGCCAAACTACTTTCCCCTTAGACACTCTTTTAACACGCAATCCGCAACAGATACGCTCATGCACGAGGCTGATAATGAGTGTTAGAATGATTACGACATGACGTATTTGCTAAGTGAAACTTCCTTTAAAAGGTAGGAAATGAGAAGAAGCGTGGCGGTAGATTAGCTTGGGGACACAAACCAGCCATCCTTCCTTCCTTGAAGAAAAGGTGACTTGTGTTTATGTTTTTTTGGGGAGTATTTTACTTATCGCTGTAAAACCTTGCAATTAGCGGTTCTTTATGGTCGTAATATGCAACAAGGAAGTAACAACCATTGAACAGATTTTGTGAATTAAGGAATTGCAGTGAGCAAATGCCATTTTTATTCTACATATTTTGTGCTAGAAACTTCATTCATTTGCGAGTTAGTGCAAAAACTGTCGGAGGAGTAGCGGGTGGATAACGAAATAACGCCGCAAATAACGCATTTTGGACCGTACTCACGAAGGAGTGCACGTATCGACAACGTGAATGATAGCAACAAATACCACTATAGCCCACACGTTTTAGAGTTGAAACTGCGTTTCTAGCGCAAAACCTGTAGTAGGAGTAGCGGCGCCAAACATGGGGGGGTAACGGAATAATAACACAAATAACACAAATTTTTATGAGCGGAAAAATGGACAGAATTCAGAATTCGCAAACGAGTGCACGTATCGACAGCGTGAATGATTGCAACATACACTGCTATAGCCCACATGTTCTGAACAAAGTGGGATGAGTAGTGTCTAGAATAATTGGGTGGAATGATAATAATTAAATGAAATACAATATGTGGTCGCTGACACAATCACGTAATAATATGATCTGTCACTTTTCCGCGTGAGTAGTGTTACATACTAGATAGTCATCAGTAGGAAATTCTTTCTTAAATAAAGGTGAAGGTGGTAGATTAAAATAAAATATCACCATCGGTCAATACGTTCCCTACACACCAGCCCCAAGTCGTAGACGTAGAGGATGAGAAAAACCACAAGCGACATTTGCAAGCTACAACGGAACATTCTGGACAATCTGGACGAGATAAGAAGAATGGCTGCTGACCGAGTGGCGTAGGCTGAAATTGCGTGGAGGTAAGACTTCGCTTGTGGACGACTGATGACGATGATGATGATGATGATGGCACAATATACAGACAGACTAAATGATGAAGCTCAATGTCCACAATGCAAACAAAGACATACAGTACATATTGCCGTTTCAAAATGTCAACCATAAGATTCATGAGTTTGTCCTCTGCAGTGTAAACCTGTCCACAAGTTGAGTGATAAATGACGTGTCCCCAAATGCTGATTGAATGATGTCAACTCAAGTCAGTTTCGGATATGTGGCAGCGGATTAAGACTGAGACGTTTCTGAGAGCGAGGCGGCCATGGCAACACTTCTATTAATAAAGCAAAGTTATCTCCTTTAAAGATATTTTGACTAGTGCTATGCACATTCCTCCCTAAGGAGCTAAGTAATATATGATTTGGGACGTCTGCAGAAAACGATTTCATCATGCGATTGACTTCAATTCCTCATGATCTGCTGATAAAAATGAATCGCTAATCTCTGAAGCTTTCATACTGTCGGTCTGGCACTTCAAAACCCAGCAGCTATCGACTTTACTGTAAAATAAATGTTGGTTTTAAGCACCACAGTTCTGATCATTTATCTTTCACTCGGAATAAAAATGTATGAGGCACAGCTGTGTTCATTGACAGAGAAAACAAAACTGTTCATGTGCATAATTTTGTCCTGAAGACAAATTTGCAAAAGCCAAATTACCATATGCACAAATGGAAGCTAATGATAAATAATTCGGGAAATTAAAGATATCTGTCATTTAATTACTGTCCTTCCCGCAGTCACTTCCCCTATTGTTGTGAAGCTGATGGATTACACAGCATATGTTGCTTTAAATTCGAAAGACAATTACAAAAAGGCATAATTAAGAAAAACAAATGTAATGCAAATATAAAATCTGCACCTTACAAAAATGTCTTTAGGGGAGACGCATGTCCTATCACGTTAAACAGTGTACATGAAACAGCGCATAACAGTAACTCGTTCATTCATTATCTGAACTGAATGACAAAATGACCAAAAAAAAACCCAAAAAACAAACAAACACACACACACACTGACGCTGCTAGCTCTCTCAACCCGGAAAACCTTTGACAACCGAATTAACTCATATGTTGCTGCACGGTTACAGTGGGTGCACAGCTTCTTTACGCTGATCCTCTAGGAAATGCAACACCAGATTCTGCCTCAGGATCCTAATTAAAGCAGTGGAAAAAGAACCACCTGTGTTGACCACACAAACAACACAAACAAGACCTGATGCGTTTCCTTCCACATCTGCTTTTTCAAACACGAACCCAGAATTCAACACAGCAAAACGACTGGAACGCTTCCGAGTTAAATAAGCCACCAAACTTTTTCATTTTCATTTGTGGCACTGCGACAGATTCCTCTATGTTCCTGCCAGTCAAGGCTGCGCTGCTTGAAGATTAAAATCAGCACACAGACGTAACCCTCATGGTACAGCTCATGACAAGAAAGTCTCACTGAACGCTCTTAATTAAGCATCCATTCTCTTATCTCGCCTGCCAGACATTAATTAAGGTGTACTTTTGAAGTCCCCCCCAGACATAGTTGCAAAATTTGCGCTTAAATGTTTCGAAGACACTGAATTCCAACCGTCTAAGGTCCTTTTTTGTATTATTATTATTAAATAGAAGAAATTTTACACTGAGACTGTATGATTGGAATGATGAGTGGAGTTATTGAAAGAAACTATAATTTATGATTAAAACATACGAACGCTATTGTGGAGGAAATAGCAGAGACGTTTTCATGAGCAGGCAGCCAAAAACCTTAATTAACAGCTTACTGTGGACCGGCACGAGCACGATAATTAAGATTTCAAATCCTTCATCAGGGCATCTGAGGTTTTGATCGTAGCAAAGACCCTGGAGGAAATGAGTGGTGCAAAAGTGAGTCCAAAAAACTCTCTTGTGGCTGGAAAAATGGAGATTTCACCAATGGAAGGGAATTTTTTTGTAACAACAGGGCATTCCCCCCCCCCCCAATTCTTAATGTTAATATTGCGTTGAATACCTCATTTTCTGAAATGTGATAAGATTTTTCCTAGATATTTTAAAAGTCAGTAGCCGTTTCCCAACTCTCCTGTGTAGACTGTACACTCCGTGGTCAATAGACGCTCAAAAGATGGCTGCTGTGATGAGAAGTTGGCCATCTTTTCAGCAAATATCTACCAGTTTTCAGACTTTTAGGCCATAAATATTTCAAAGGATTTCTCAATTTCAGCCACATTTCGACATTTCACCCATAAATTATGTCCAAAAAATAGAGAAGGTTGTCCACTGAAATGGACATCACACATGAAAAGCCTAAAGAGAAATCCAACTGGTGTTACATTGATTTCACGTTCAAACACTGACACTCAACATCAGGGATGTGCACAGGGCAGGGCTAAGGTTGCCCGGGCAACTGCCCGCCTGCCCTATTTGACTCAAGCTGGCCCTCCTTCGCCGCGCGAAGAGGAAAAAAGACGCGCAAGTCATCATCGTCAGGAGAATGCTTTTTAATTTGCCGTGCTGGCTGGAGCTCAGTCACATACAGTAGCAACTCAACAGCTTCACAACTTAGCGCAGCTCCCTGAACGGCATTTTTAAAAAACGCCACCCGAAACGCTTCATGTAAGGTAAAGAGAAATGCATAAGGCAGTAACGTTAACGTTACAGACTCATTCTGAGACTAGTTACTTCGCCATCAAGTGATTCACTTCCACTCTATAAACTTATAGGCAAAGTGAGTGGACGGAGCTAACTTCTGAAAGCTCAGCCGGTCTGTTTCCCTTTTAGCTGCGTCGCACGCATCAACAGCACTAGAGCCAGAGCCTGCATTTTGCAACTGCTCATTACACACTGACATTGTAGAAATGATTAACAACAAACTATCATCATTTTTGAATTAAAATCTTCATAAGTCCGGCCTCAGTTTCCCACATAATGAACCATGCAGTTACCAGATAGCATGTTAGGTTATCACATGCTAAATGTTTTGGTAGGAAAAGTACACGTCTGCTGATAGTTATTCTCGAACATTTGTTTTAACAAAAAGCATAAATGATGGAAGTAATCTTTTTTTTAATGATATGCAGTACATTAATTGTTTTATTCAAAATGGTAAAATGCCTAAATCCTATCGCTGTTTTGGGTGTTTGCCGGCTACACTAAGCTAGAACGCCTTCCGAAAAGAGGAGGATTTTGGAGAGGGAGAGAGGCAGCTCACGGAGGCAGCAAAGGGGAGCACATTTTTGCAGAGTTGGTTGCAAGCAAGCAAACCAGCTGGTGAGACAGACACACTGTGATAGAAATGGCAATCCCTACATTATTTGGTGTGAAATAATTTGGTGTGCTACAGCATTGCCATAATACAATTTTTGCAATTGCCTCTACTATTTGGTACAACCGCTAAACGTATATATCACTGGCTACTTCTTTAACTAACTATATTCGCACACATTATTGAAAAGTATTACACAGAACATGGTTTCAAATGCAGTTATAATATCCGCATAATCTTAAATTTCAGTCAGATTTTTAAGAATATACTTATTAATAGACTGATATCGTAAATCTTTCATATTAGAAAACTGTCAGTCAATTTCCACTTCTAGCTTAAAAATGTACATTTTGTGTCCTATTATATATTGTTTATTCCATGTGCCCCATCTTGTTCTTCTCTTATTTCTTGTTGCACTGTGTAAACTGAGCCACGCTTCCTTCTCAGTTCTTTGTCTATCTGGTAAAAAATATATAGAAAGAGATGCATAACAAAGTTTACTTTGACTTTTGACTTTGACTTTAAATAGGCCCATATTTTCAGACTTATATTTCCAGACTAATTGTAATTAGTAATTTTGTATTTTTTGAACTACAAAAACAACAAATCTACAACAATATACTACTGCTTCTAGTGGGCCATATTATTATTATTATTATTATTATTATTATTATTATTATTATTATTATTATTATTATTATTATTATTGTTGTTGTTGTTGTTGTTGTTGTTTTTCAGTTCTCCATACAGTCTGTGACTTTTTTTTCGGGAGAGGGGTGCCTTTTCAGGTCAGAGCAATGGCCCCTTAAACTTCCTGTGCACGCCCCTGCCTGGGCGATGGTAACGAGATACAGCCAGAAATGCAGAGTGCTACTAAATAAAACCTCAAATATTATTTTTTCCAGATTTAGTCTAAAAATGACTCGCTTTTTTCTATAATTTATATTTCTCTCTCACTGCTGTTTTCCCTTACTAAATATTGCTTTGACAAACAGTTGCCATTGACCTTTTTGAAATGTTGCCGTAAATTGCAAGCAAGGTCAAAGTCAAAGATAAAGTCAAGTTTAAACTTTATTGTCATCTCTAAAAGAGCCTGTATAAGTATTGAGGTAGAGGAGAAGATGAGATCCAGTTTAACAGTAAAGAACAAGGAACAAGAACAAAGAATAAATAAAGCAGATAGAATAAGCAATATTCAAATAGAATATAAAGAGGAGAATTTAAAACCAGAGGTAGGAAGAGAGACAACTTGTTGTTAAATCAGTATTCAGCCTACACTATGAAGTTTAAGAAAGTTATGTTTTTCATGTTTTCATATTTTCACATAAATTACGTTTGGGGCAAATCTTGTGGACTTCTCAAACTTTTAAAGTAAACATATGTACCCTGACAAATTTGTCACCAAAAGTTCACCACAAGTTTGCCATTAGCTCCTGTTAGTTGTTCCCCGGGATAGGTTTCGTCCGCTTACCCCCAGTTGGGGATTAAGCTGTTTGATGATGAAGGAATGAATGAAGTTTACATACGCTGGCTAATTGTTTTGGCAAATCACTGGCAAATGCGTTTACCTCTAGTGGCAGTTTGTCATTGTTTTCAGAACATTGCTGCAAGTTTGCCAAATAATCAAGTTTCAGAGAGAGAGAGAGAGAGAGAGAGAGAGAGAAATGTATATATATGTCGGTAGTAACACCAAATATTGATTTGATTTTAGGATTTTTCTTTTGTTCGCCATTTTACTTTGCATTTTAAATTGATAAAAATAAACAATCATTATTTAGTATTTCGAACGATTCTTTTGTTTACAGCGCATTTTTTCACACCTGCCTAAAAATTTTTGCACAGTACTGTATGTATACTGTATATATATATATATATATATATATATATATATATATATATATGTATATATATATATATATATATATGTACAGAGAGAGAGAGAGAGAGAAAGTGAGAGAGAGAGAGAAATATAGAGAGAGAGAGAGAGAGAGAGATGGGAGAGTAGCAGCAGACAGCAACAGTATATCTTAAGCCGTACAGTATTTCTTTGAGCCGAGTGTCTCGTAGTATTCATACCCACACCCATAATGTTTGGCCCGTACATGACATGTTATGAATTATTGAGTTGAGATTACACCGTGTTATTATGTATTTCTCCAGAGATGAAGTGCGCAGCGTAGCGGTGTCTCCCGGAGCCGGGATGCCTGGGAGAATGACAGCTCAGTGGGCACAAGAGTGAAGCTGCCTCTCATAGTTGATGAAGACAAATGATAGCTGCATAACACTCTTACCTCATGGATCAAACACAAAGAAATGTGACACTGACAAATGGCCCTGACTGAAACGTGTCGCTTGATTGAACGGTTCCGCGTTCGTCTACAGCCGTCGCACCGCATTGCCATTCATCCAGTAGCTCATAAAGCAATTTGCATTAGCCCTAATTTGTGAAAATGAACAGCGCAAACACCGGGGCTGGGAATGTTGAAATATTAAAGTAGGACCTCATGTCGGCCAGTCAATCAACACTGCTGTAGATTAAAGAGGCGCTACATCCCTTAGTTTCACCAATGAGACGAACAATGGATGAAAGACAATGAAAATCCCTGTTAGCTTTTCATTCCCTGTTCAGCACATTAATATGTTTGGCTATTTTAAGTCAGATTAAACATCGAGATTTGTAACGTGAATAATCATTTCAAGCCAGTTTTTAAAATATGCCTGTTGATTTTAGTCTCTTTATACACTGCAGAAATTAGTCGGAAAACAGAGCCCCTAAATTAACATGAAATGATTTTTAAAAAATCCTCTGCACACATTAAACCCCTAAAACCCCAAGAGCTGGTTTCTTTCCTATGAATTAAGCCTAGTCTTGGACTAAATTGTAGTACCAATGGAAATTTAACATTCAAACTAGGCTTAATCCTCGACTGTGAATGATTAGCAAATCACCCGATTACACTGTAATTGATTATGTACACAGCTGACCAAGTTAGACACAAACAACACTAAAGCGCTAAAAATGTAAAAAAAAAAAAGAAGAAAAAACAAATTTGGACTAAGCAGCCATCTTGTATTTTGAACTTGGGGTCTTCTGTGCTGCGCCGAGATATTTGAGTTGGGTTTCCGATAAACCGGGGCTTCAGGACTCGGAAACCGAGCACCAACGGCAAAAGGAAGTTCTAGAAGTTCACCGCATTCAAAAATATGACCTTGCTGCAAATTTGTGGCAACATTGCCGAAGGTTAACGGCAACTGTTTGCCAGAAGGCTACAATTTTTGTAAGCGTTCATGCGCTTTACGTAGTTGTGAATATTGACGCAATCGTGAATGTCAAATGTCAAATATTAAAACCATTTCAGCGCATTTTCACCTCAGAATGTCATACTATGAAATCCATGTTGTACATAGAAATGGGACTGTCATCAGCAAAACTCATTTCTTATGCATTCTGAAAGACAGCTGGCTGATGACTTGTTAATAACTTTCTCACTTAACTTGTGGGCACCGGATAAATAACTTGTGCACACAAGATAAAAAATTCACCTTATGAGATTTTATAGTCTCCATAGAAGCTCTGTCGAGAAAAGGAAGTTATTACACCGCTCCTCCCAACCCCCTCCGACTTTCTAATATATTTTTGACACCAATATAACAAGCCCCTAACTTGTTGGGCCACGTTTAGAAGTGTCTCAGCTCGGCAATCTTCCTTCGGGCTAGAGCGGTGCGCCGGACTGGAGAGACGGTAAATGCCTGTTGAAGCATCGCTGAGCAAATATATCCAGCCCAGTCACAGCTATTTTGTTCAAGGAAATACAATCTGCGGCCCTCTGACGAATAAGAGGCAGAAAAAAAGAAGGTGGGCCGCAATTGGATTTGTGATGCCAGAAATGTCTCCGGGTAGCGATGGAGTCCAATTTATAGTTTTTGAAATGGTTCGGGGCGGCGCGGACGGGGACGCGAAGCGGGGAGGGACCGTTATCACAGAGAATCCGAAGAGAATGCGAAGTCGGCGAGCCTTTTTAAGGGTCTGTCAGCGAGCGCTAGTTTTGTTGTCAAGTCCTAAAACTCAACAGCAAGAGACATGCGAGGGCAAGCGCACGCTGTCGCTGCCCCGCGGCAAAACAGATCTCTGTGAAATTCGTACAGGAAAACTGTTTATTAGACTAGTTAGCATAAGATATTTCACATAGCATTGTCAAGGAGCATTACTGGGAGTTGTCGAGCTGCTAGCCTGCTAAGATCGCCTCAGCTAATGAAGAAGCTGATCAAAGTTTGCTACCACACACCGGTTTATTGATTTGAGTTGGTAGATTTGGGAGACAGACTTGCCAGCGCTCAAACTCTCATTTTTTAGTCCAACTGCCAAAAATTTTTGAATAATCTTTGATATGTGAAACATGCCAGGATTGTCAACTCTCACGCATCTGGCGTGACATTTGCGCATTAAGCATTAATCTCTCACACTCACCCTCAAGCAAGAAATCTCACGCCAAATCTAATTATTATGTATTTTTTAAATATTGTTCACTCATATGCCAAGTTAATCACTAAACTAAACAAGAAAATGATTTCCAAATCACTAGAAACAAGCTCTAGTCTGTCAGGAGCCTGTCTGCACTGTGGTTGAGCGGACAGGAGATGGCGCTACGGCCGGTTCAGTTTTCTTGACTGTCTAGTTTTGGCTCCACCTTCCTGTGTGTGTGTTATTGTTTTATTTTTTGTGTCTGTGTCTTAGTCTGGCCCTATAGTTTTATCGGTTTGTTTTTGGTTAATTAGTTTGTGCACTTATTATTTAACGAGCCTGGTCCCGTCACGGTTTGCCCATTCACCTTCATTATCACCGCTTTCTGTCTGCTCCGTCAAAGAAGCCAGCCAACGCCGACCGGGCTAACTGCTAGCCACTAAGCTACACCAAATCTAACCGCTATGCTACCACGAGGTGAAGTTCCTTCTGTTTCCAAACAGCTCTGCTCTCTCCCTCTCGGTGTGCATTTCAAGGAATGTGGCAGTTCCTGTTGCCTTTTGGATTGTGGTTCTATTCACTGAGTGTGTACGTTTCTGAATCCACCACGCACCTTGGATTTACCATGCTACTGCAAGGTGAGGAGCTAACCTTCTTAGCCTAAGGGCTAGGTTTTCTCCATCTGTTCCCTCTCTCTCTCAAGCAAGGTGCTGTGCTGGTGGAGTTACCGGGAGGCTATCGGGATTTTCTCTACTACTCCCGAGCGCTGGATTACTTGGACTGTGTCACGTTTCCAGAGTGTGGAGTTTACCTACACAAGGACGACATTCACAGAGTGTTGGACTTTAGTAGCAAGACCTGGTTTGGCTCGGCTGTGCTGTGTGTTCATCTTGTTCATTGTGTTTCTGGACCTTTTGTATACTGTTCAAGAATTTTAGTCAAGTGTCCTAGTCCAGAATCGTAGTCAAGGCTCCTAGTCCAGAATCATAGTCAAGGCTCCTAGTCCAGAATGGTAGTCAAGGCTTCTAGTCCAGAATCGTAATCAAGGCTCCTAGTCCAGAATCGTAATCAAGGCTCCTAGTCCAGAATGGTAGTCAAGGCTCCTAGTCCAGAATCATAGTCAAGGCTCCCAGTCCAGAATGGTAGTCAAGGCTCCTAGTCCAGAATGGTAGTCAAGGCTCCTAGTCCAGAATCATAGTCAAGGCTCCTAGTCCAGAATCGTAGGCAAGTGTCCTGTGCACGTATCGTAGTCAAGTGTTTGAGTCGTAGCCATAGAAGTCAGCCAAGGACAATCATGCTAACTGCTAAGCTACACCAAAGCTAACCACTATGCTACCACATGGTGAAGTTCCTTCTGTTTCCAAACAGCTCTGCTCTCTCCCTCTCAGTGTGCGTTTCAAGGAGTGCGTCAGTTCGTGTTGCCTTTTGGACTGTGGTTCTGTTCACTGAGTGTGTACGTTTCTGAATCCACCATGCACCTCGGACACTCCGTGCTACTACGAGGTGAGAAGCTAATCTTCTTAGCCCAAGGGCTAGGTTTGCTCCATCTGCTCTCTCTCCCTCTCAAGCAAGGTGCCGTGCTGGTGGAGTTACCGGGAGGCCATCGGGACATTCACTACAAATTCAGAATGTTGGAGTACTTGGACTGTGTCTCGTTTCCAGAGTGTGGAGTTTACCTACAAGGGGACTACGTTCACACAGTGGTGGAGTTTAGTAGCAAGACCTGGTTTGGTTTGGCTTGGCTGCGCTGTGTTCTCATCTTGTTCTTTGTGTTTCTGGACTTTACATATTGTCAAATCTCTCAACTGAACTCCTGCAGTTGCGTCCGATTATCTGGAGCAAGCGGAACATGACATAGTCGCAAAAGGGCTCTAATCTCCTAACTAGAACACTGCATCCATCAGCTGCAGGTAATCTGTCTCGTGCGTTATAAATGCACTTTTATCTGTTTGTTGATTCGCTGAAAATATTTGCCGCCATTACGTCAGCTACATCCGTCTGCCTGTACTATGCGCATGCATGTATTTTACGATGGGTTGGGGCTCTGCAGTAGTGGGCAGTGTTTCAGCAGCTTTGAGCTGACACGCCTACGGCATCTGAGCACAGAAAGTACCGCCTGTATTATCACCACTTTGAGCGTTCATTTTTACCTATGAAGCAACGTTCATATTCGCTCAAAATTGAGGTGATTAGTGAAAACTGTTTCTTTCATATGAGGAACTTAGAGTTGATGTTATTTTGAACTTATAGGGTCTTTAAATTCACACAACATAAGCATGCATGTACAGGCTTTGGTTTCTGCCACTGTCTAACCCTCATTATATTTGGAATAAAATGAATTTGACAGCACTTTATTTTAAGATATTGAGTCAAGTATTTCCTTTAATCGCAACCATCTATTTTATTCAGTTAAGTGGGTCCTACTTATCATAATTCATATCTCCTAATTGTGTGTTTGTTCTTTCAAATGCAGTGTGCATGCATTAAAACTGGAGGACGTGATTTTATTTTCAGCGTGACTATTTTTGGAAAAGTCATCGATGCAGTTGGTTTTACTGCACATAAACCAAAAATGTGTAGACTATATTTTTTAAAAGCTCCTTACATTTGTGCATGACCATTTTTAGTAAATTTAACCCAATAAAATGTGTTAATGTTTAAACATAACAAGCAAGTAATTATGTTAAGGCTAAATCAATTTAACGCAAAGTTTGTTAGGATTTAAAACACAAGTTGCATTGTCATGAGGCAAGTTCTCTATACGCCACTCTACATGGTGCATGTTTTTTTTGGGAAATGCATAGTTGTCGGTGAGGTAAGTGGGCAGTGAGTGGGCCGGCTGCGGGGCCTGAAGCTGCAGCTCTGTGGCAGGATGCAATGACATGCACTAGAGCTTTGCTTTCGCCACAAGCATCAACATTCTCTCCACCAGCCCAGAAGACAGTGGTGTACTGTGACTAGAGAGATAAGAGTGTTTGGAAAAGATAAATATTCAAAGCGGCTTCTTTTGAGCCAGTGTGAACCTGCAAAAATCTTTTTCATTTGACTGGATTTAAAATAATGCTGCAACAACTACTCAATTATTAAAATAGTCGTTTACGTTGCCTATGTCGTCACTTTATTAAGTTGTAAATGTAGCTGCCACTTTGTTTTCAATAAAGCAGTTTAAAGGAGCTTTATGTAAGATTGTGGTCAAAACTGGTGCTACAGTCAGATTCAAAATACTGTAGTGCATTGTCTCCCCTCCTCCTCCTCCACAGACTCGAGGTTGCCAGATAGGTTGGGGGATCCTCATATTTCAGCGATCTAGTGTCTAATGTTACGTTTGGTATTGCCATAATTAGCGTGCTAATGTTTACACTGTTACCACACTGTCTCAGCATTACACGATCCAGATGTTAGCCATCACAAGTTACCATTTTTGGGATGACCCACCTGCACATGAGCTATAATTTATGATCCAACATCAACAGTTGAATAAAGTTATTGAAAATATTTGCAATATTCTTCCCTACGTCTAGTGGTGAGAAATGTTAGCCCAACTTGGCTAAATCTGACCTGTCCAGGAGAAAATTAGCTACTTCGGCATCTGTCTTCGGGTTTCTTCCTCGCTTTCAGCCAAATCCATCTTTCAGACGCGTCTCCTAGGCCGATCCTCTTTTTGTTTCTGCTTTGGTCAAGACGTTTTGGAGAGTCACAGCGAGGCCTTTTAGTTTTAGTAATGTCAGACATTTGTAACCAAGAATGCTTGCAGCTGCAGCTCAGTGGTAATGGATGCCGAAATGCTATTGACTTCGTGATTGGGAGGAACACAAAATCAAAACATAAACATGATTTACGTGCTGCAAATCAAATTTTGAAAATGTGAAAATTCTGGCTGTACTAATTTTGTCAGTGAGATCAGTATTTCATGATTCCTTAATCTCTGGTGACATTTAATCTAGGTTCATTTTATGATTACTTGCCATACATTTCTTATATATGGCTCCTTTAAACGGCAGCGAGTCTGAGACGTTTAAGTAAATGATGTACAGTTATCTTGCTGTGGCTTAGTTAAATTAGATAAACAAATTATGTTACGTGATTTAACGTCACTAAAATGAATTTGGGTGGATTATAGAAAACTTCCGACTTGGCATCACATGAAGGTAAATCTGGAGGTAAATCTAATCAGTAGAAGGGATGTTGATATCAAAAACAATAAATTAAATTATAGATGAATTGTGCTGCTGAAAAAAATCACCTAAAACAATGTCCTCCTCTTTAGGGTGCTTAAACTATGAACGGCATTAGGAAGATTTTAATGTATGTTTTTTAGCAGCCAAATAATCAAAATTAATCAAATAATCCTTACTTGCACACTTAGTTTAAAGTTGCAAGAAATGCTCATAATCCCATCCCACCCCCCTAACATTGACCGTCAGTAATTTTGGCTTGCGCCAGTGTAATAAGACAACGTAGAAAGTTGACTTGGCAAGCTTTCCTCGCCGCACAGCAGAACAGCTCATTTGCATGGAGATGAATCTCAGGTAATGCATGTGTAATTTATGCAACGCAAGACCATTTTAAAGCGCTTCCCATCACTGGCTTAGCAGTCTGCGGCCGGCTAAGGCGTCACGTAATTGCTTAAATCCTGTATTGAGGAGTTGTAGAAGGCCTTTTAGAGGAGATTAGATTGTCTGCTCGCTCGCATTATCAGGCGGTAAACAGGTCTTGGATGGCGAATCCTACAGTACGTTTATTGAGACACCGTACGTTATAACCTGAGGTTGGTTAACGTTAATGCGTCCGGGCGTCTCGTCCGCACGTCGGCCGCTCAAAATGTAGCCGCGTGAAATTGCATAATATGCCGGCGCACGCCTTTGTCCCCATTAAGTCCGACTAATACGTTCGATTGATTTCTGCGCCCGGCACTTATTCGCGTCATTTATTTATGAGAGCTTCTCCGCTTCTTCACTTCTCCTTGCCCGCTTCCTCCCTCCCCGCCCTGAGCGTCTATCAAAGCCTTCTGTCATGCCTCCCCGCCTCTAACCTCGCAAGCCCTGCGCCCTCGTCGTCTCACGCACGAACAGGGATAAAAGATGGACAGGTGGTTAGCCGTTTAGCTCGTGCGGCGTGCAGATGATCGGGGCTCTTTCCCCCCGACGCCTTGCTCGAGCCGGCATTCGTTGTGGCGCTTCGAGTGGGCGCGGCGTACGCCGGGGGCTTTGACAGGGAGTCGTTGTTGGCGTCTGGCTCTCCCTTCCTCTCTTTCTTTCTCTCTCTCAGTCTGGAGGTGGTGGGTTGGAGCCCTACTGTCTGAATGAAAGACTAGGGCAGCAAAGGTTTATAAATAAAATTGACAGCGTGCACCTTGGCCAACCATGACCAGAATGTTTAACGGTGGTGTGGGGGTGGTGGTGGGGACGAGGCCTGAAAAGTCAACAAAGGAGAGAGGGGGAAAAAAGAGAGTGTATTTGAGAGAGAGCGGGAACACTCAAGACAAATACCGCTTCCCATTTCAAGCCAATCCCGAAACGGTGAACCAATTACAATTTCCGGAGTCTTTTAAAAAGGTCATTGGAAAGTTTCAATCGGTTGATGAGATGCCAGAAGATCTCTTCTTTTCCTCTTCTATTCTGTGAGGAAGTGGAAAAGAAAATATACCCTAAACCCTAGGGATGCACGATTCAGAAAATCACACAATTTGATTTGAGTCTGATTCTTGAGCTCACGATTTACGCACTGATCAATTACGCACTGGCAATAAGTACTTTTACTTGTGCAACACCATTTTACAACCAGAATAAAGCTGTCCAAGAATGAAGAATGTTGTCACATATGAGGAATTAACTTTAGTTCTGTTTGCTGTGCGCTGTGTGCTCTTGTTTACTCCTCGCTCTAGATTCTGGGAGATTTTATCTCATTTCTGGGCATCAGTCAAAGTCAAAGTCAACTTTATTGTCATCTCTGCTATATACTGTACAGATACATAGAGAGACGAGACGACGTGGCTCCAGGTTATTTCCAGAAGCTGC
This sequence comes from Distichodus sexfasciatus, assembly GCA_032718565.1. NCBI lineage: Eukaryota > Metazoa > Chordata > Actinopteri > Characiformes > Distichodontidae > Distichodus > Distichodus sexfasciatus. Next base: position 2,472,678 of record JAVGVS010000034.1, on the reverse strand, counting down.
TACCAATATGCGGGAGACCTGGGATGTCTGTCTTAAATCTATATTAACATGCGTGTGATAAGTAGTAGGTAATAAACGCTTCAGCAACCGCAATCAGTTTTATTTGTAAGTTGTATATCTGTATTTTACTCAAAATGACAGTATCGTGAAATTCATTTTTATCCTGGGATCAAAATTTATTCCAATATTAATGTGACTGGTTGGATATGGCACACCCAGTAAACTAGTGACATTACATTTTGTTTGGTTTTTTGGAATGCATGAATCAGCAGAGAAAGAATCACGATTCAGTTCAGTTTTTTCTGCACCCCTACTAAACGCCACTATGTAAATTCAGACGTTTGCCCTTCTTTTTGTCGAATATAGACATGGTGTAAAGTGCTGGCACCAGTCCTTTAATGATAATACAGAGAGACAGAGAAAAGACCAGCAATTCATTTGTGCACTTTTACATTCCCAACTGGAGCACACCATTTCTGCCTGTGCCATATTTGAACTGACCATACATGACTCAATGGGCAGGTAATTGCAAGTGTTTGAGGGAGAAGAGAAAATGACTGGAAAGTTCAGACAGCTCCAAAGATGGACGTAGCCAAGCATTTCTAAGGAGGAGGAGGGGGCGTGACGTGACTGCTGTCAGTCAGGCTTATTTCTAGTCTTCGTGCTGGATGCCATCAATCGCATTTTCACAGTCATGTGATATCAGATTGAAGCGTCTCTGCAGAACGTAAGACCAGGGTTTAAGACATGCTTGAGTCAAATATGTACAGTTTTAATGCGCTTAGAAGACCACCCCGTCCCTCCACCACCAAAAAATAGCTGGAATCTGGGAATGAGGACAGCATTTACTATTTGAAGTGTATTAATTTCGAATTTTTTACTCACCTTAAGCTTTTCTGGATCAATCTTGTACCTATGTGATTGGCAACACACCAGTTGGGTGGTTTCTGTCATAATCCATGCATGAGAGGGTTAGAAAATACATGTATTTTTGATTTAGAAGTGTCCTACACACCACCGGCCAGTTTCTGACCACAGAAGGTGAGTTGATCACATTTTATTTAGTTTTACAGGACGCGGCACCGGAATTGACACGGCCACTGCTAGATGCAAAACATTTCTGTGCTGGAAAACTGACCACAGCGTGTCTTTAGAGTCAACGTTTTGCTATCTTGAGCCCATTGAGCCAGATCCAATCATATTTATGCAGGTACAGTATATAAACTTCAACAGATGCATTACATGTCAGTCTGTTCTAATTTTACCCACCACTGATACTGACACTCTCTCAGTCGTACAGATATGTTCCAGCTCCCTTGGCACAGCTATTTTTCTTTTTCTGCTGGCACTGTTTAGCACCGAGACTGAGTGCCACTGCCCTCTATGTACTCAAGCCAGCCAACCCCATCGTTCCCATTTTTTCCTGATGGGAGTTAATTATTGTCTGTCAAGACGTCTCGACTTCATCACGCTCAACAAGGACGTAAGCCTTATTTGCTGCTCACTAGACCGCAAACAAGCAGAAATCCACGCAGCAGGAAAAGGACATCACACTCTGCATCGCGAGGATCTTTGCACCATCCGTTTGTCGTGTTTTTAGGAGAGCCAGAGTTGAGGGAAATTTTTGCTCAGAATAATCAATTTTAAGATTCAGTCTTCGTTTGAGCTGGGCTTGTAATATATTCAGTTCATTCCGACATGTTTGCTTAACAGCGTGTACAGATAAAAAGGCAAAAATGTCAGAAAACATTGACAAAGAAAAACTGAATTAAAGTCTAAAGGATTTTTTTCACCACCGGTTCACCAGATTTTGCCAGTTGGTAGCATAACGGTTTGGACCTTTGCCCTGTAATCGGCAGTGTTGTGCAAGTTACTTGCAAAGTGTAATACACTATACATTACTTGTTACTGGTATTCAAATGTAATCCGCTACCTTACAATATTACTGTCTTAGAATTATAAACGTGACATGACTTCTGTAACTTTTCAGTTACTTTCACCAAAATAACTGTGGAAATATAACTTGACATTCTAATATGAGAAAAAATATTGCAGATCATTACATGCCTAGTAAAAGGTGATGTTTTGTAGCATAATGATTATGTGCTAACCAGGCTACAAACAATATGATTAATATAACTGGCAAAGTAAGGGCTTAAGAGACAATTCAAGAAACATTAACAGCCAAAATGAAAAATGACTAGAATTTGAATAACATCATAATAGAGGTGGAATAAATATTAAGTCTAGGCTTGTTCATCATTAAACAAAACAAAACTATATCCCACATTAACGCTTACTATAACGACAAGAAAAGATGCATTTTTCTTATGATTGTCATTCCTTTATTCTCTTTGAATTCAAGAGATTCACAACATAAGTCATGCATAATGCTCGAGGTGTTTTTTCAAATTGCTAGTGCTATTTCTCGACGTCGATAGTTCTTCAGGGTTTGGGCAAAGATTGCACTCGACTAAAACAGTCTTTTTGTCTTCATCCCTGACGAACTCAAAGTAATGCGCAAACGCCCACCTCGCAAAAGTACTGTCTTCTGCCATCTCACCGGAGAAGCAAGCCTTATGTGATGCACTGTGCAAGGGGCTCAACTAACCATCAACAGCAAATACAACTCTCGCACATTTTTTTTGAACATGTACCGAGTAAAATATTACTGAAAATTGATAAGTAGTGCCTTACATTACTACATTACAGCAAAAAGTAATCCGTTACTGTAACTCGTTACTTTTGTAATGCATTACTCCCAACACTGGTAATCGGAGGGTTGTCGGATCTAATCCTGGGCTGGTAAAGGTACTTATGAGCAAGGCCACTGGCCACTGCTCCTTCACAGATAGGTCAAACACGGAGGTCACATTTTGTGGTGGTGCACTGTGACAAATAATCATTCACTTTCAGTGGTATAGAGAGTACCTGAAACACATGATTAAGTAAAGGCAAAAATTTATTTCAGAGAATGTAACTTCAAAAGGGAAAAGTTACCTGCTAGAAAACTTCTTGAGTAGAAGTACGTAAGTATCTGATATTAACGGTACTTATTTGCTGCTATTAACTGAGTTTAGTCAATTATAAAAAATATACTTGATGCAAGTTATTAAAGTTGCTTTAAATATCTGTTGTGTCAAATATGACACCAATTATCACTTTCCATTAATTGCAAAGGTGATAAGCCCTCAGGCTGACACCAAGTGACTGGTGCAGAAAATGCTTGAGTATACTGATTGCATGAAATAAAAGCCTGCGAATGACAGTTATTTTTATCAAAAGACAAAAATTGGTTTTAAAATGCAAAATGTAACAAAAGTAGTGGAAACTTGTGAAAACTTATGTCTTTCATCATAAATTTAGTCAACCGGAAAGTGAAAGTTGCTAATATTGACAATACTCCATGTCAGGGAGAAGTGTAAATTGTCTTTTAATAAAAAGGATCTGGGTTTTACTTAAGAATCTAGGAGTTCCTGCTGTGTGCTGATTGGAGACTGTCTAAAAAATTAGAATCAATCAAAGCCAAAGAAGAACTGATGAAGAGTATAGTATGTAAGACTGGATAAGACTGGTGACCCTGTTTTAATCAAACACAAGTGCCTTTCAGGTTTAAAGTAGTTAGTAAAATCTGAAGTAGATCAACGTGTTCTTCCTGACCTGGACTCTACGGTCGCTCTACTTTCCAAATAGTAGAGTGACCTCGCCTCACGTCGCTTTGAATTAGCATCGTCTTTTTCAATGTTGATTCATTCATTCGTTATCCGAACTGCTTAATTCTTATCGGGGTCGCGGAGACCGGAGCCTACCCGGGGTTAACTACAGGTGCAAGGCGGGGACCAAACACAGCGCAGAGCACACACAGACTGCAGGTGTCACCTGTTGGAACCATGTGAAAGAGCGGAGAGCAGAGAGAAGACGGTTTGGCGTGGTAGTCTACTTTTGACTTAAGCAGCATGTTTAAGATTCACGACTCTTTATTTCTCACTGAACTGTATCTTGAACGATCCACAGACTGTACAAATAAAAAAATAGAATTTAGAATCTAAAATTTTTACAGGTTAAGTTCTTACAATACAATATTTTACAATAAATTAAAGAGGAAGAATAAAATATAGACATAAAAATATCAAAAATAGAGTAAATCTTATAAAGTTATACTACAGACAGTGACTGTACATTTTACATTTTACAGTAGAAACAGTAGGAACCTGTTAACGACGTGAGATATTACTGTACAACTTCTAAAATAATGATTACAAGAACAAAAAAAGTCCCCTCTGCTTTTATATGACAAATAGCAAATTCTATTTTGTATGAACAATTTAGTTTGATTGTGTTTTCATACACCTTAACCATATAAACACTGCTTGGGTTCTACCTAAACTCCTTTTCATAGATGACTGATGAGAGGCAGAGCCTTGGCCCCTTAAAGACTGGATAAATCTGGCTACATTAGAACCCGAGGCTTTGTTTAGAGCTTGGGCCTTTGCCCTTGCTGTCTGCCATCAGGAGGGTAATGGAGATAAGCCATCCATCAGTACTGCGCCTCCCTATCATTAGAGAGCTCGGGTCCTGCCCCTCAGCAAGGGAGGAAAACACACACACACATTGACAGACAAGCTACTACCGCCGAGCAGCTCAATCTCATACCTCTTACCACATGTCTGCCTGACCAAAACAATGGCTACATTAGAGCAGAATTACAAAGAAACACCCACCGGGGGGGATGTATAAGTTGAAACTTACGAAATTGCTTTACTGACTCACAGAAGGGCAGCACAAAAGTGTATATGGTCACGGCATTGAATATGTCAGTGTGGAATTTGATCTTGTTTGTCTGGAGACCATAAATGATGCAGGTAATTTAATGGGTTTTAATATAATTATTTGTTCAAAAGTCCATAAACTTGACTCTAAGAATATATGAAGTTTTTAAGCCCATCTGGCAAACAGTTAAAACAAATTGGATCAGGTTTGTACTCTAAAAAACCCAGCAATGAGGTTAGAAGTAAGCCAAGTTGACTTATAAGAGATGGGGCAAACTGTAGTGCAGGAAAACAGAGCACCCGGAGAAAACCCACGCGAACACAGAGAGAGCAAGCGAACTCCCGACAGAAAGACCCTACAGCTGGCCCGGGACTCAAACCCAGGACCTTCTTGCTGTGGGGGTGGCAGCGCTGAGCACTGGGCCGCTGTGGCGTCCTTCTAAACCAAACTGAGCAACATAATCAAACACAGGTGCACTAAATAATCAGCAATAAAGCCCACGCCACCAAGTGAGAAAGGTGAAACCAAATCCTGGCTAGAATTCCAACGACCTGGACCGCCAGAGGGTGGGGCTGAGGCGGCGCAGGCGTGACACGTGGCAGTGTTACAAGCAGGACCAAAACCTTGCATGGCCCTATAGTATGGTGCAAAAATGAAGAGTCCATGAACACAGGATGAACCCATGAATCCTCAGTGAGTGAAAGAGGTGGGAAACGTCTGAAGCAATGGATCAATGGCCTCCCACCCTCCATTATCCGTTAGCCTGCTGCATATCAAATGAGCTGTATATATGAGACTGCTATACCAGCTTCACATTCAGACAGACAAAAATTTGGTACGAGCTCATACCCCCAAACAGTGCTAAAAATCCTTGTCACATAACACTGTCTCCCAGACATAAAGCAGCTTTAAAATATGTGTCTCCCTCAGACATAAAACAGCATCCGTTACGTGTTTCCACCTTTTTGTTCAGATGCCCCTTCTAAAGGATGCAGCAATGATTCATTTATTTCTTCCTCCCGAAGGCCGTGCGCCGTCCTAGGTAGGCCATGTTCCTCTAGAGACGTACAACTTCCGTCCCTTCATCTTTAGGGGTTCTCTTTCCTCCGTCCTGGCACACATGCTGGCCCTCTTTCCTCAGCTCTCTCGTTCTCTGATTAGCACCTTTCCTGTGTGGTAGCCCACTTATGATTGCACTCCTCCAGATATGGGGACATGCTCCAATAAGTCCTCATCACTGGAGGTCTTCCTTTTGCTATTTAACGTCCCGTGGTTCCCGTTTTTTCTGGTGATTGCTTTCAAAGAGGGAAGAAAGGGGAGGACGAGGGAAAGGGGAGGACGTCGTGCAGCCGCAAAGCGAATGCCGAAACCCAAGCCCCAGCACGTCACACCTGAGCGGGATTCTATCGGGAAAAAAGAGCACAGACTCGGGGAGGAAATATTTATGGATTCCAGGCAGAGAGGAATTTAGAAGACTGACACGGCCGTGGCCGAGCAGTCATATAGTCTTTCAATAAAAAGGGTAATTGTATCTCCTCTTTCCCGGTGTGTTTAAACTCAGTCAATAGCTTGGGCATGAAGCTCGAAAGCATGAAGAGGGCCAAAGGTGAGCCACTTAAAACAACATTAAGTGGATAATAATAGAAGTGCTGCTTCCTATCAAATCATACTAGCCACCGAAAGTCACAAGGGGACACCAAAAAAAAAAACTGATTTCCTGCACCTGCGGACCTACAAGAAGTGTTGGAGAAGTTACTTTTAAACGGTAGCTTTTCAAGCTACAAGCTACTTTTGATTAAAAATATGCTACAATTAAGCTACTGTTTTAATATAGTTGTTAGCTACATGCTACAGAGAAAATGTAGCTGATTGCATCCAAGATCTTTGGTGGCCAGAGATTCTTGATTCCATCTTTGCCATCATCCTCCGACTTCATCTCACAGCTGCCAAGAGTGAGCTGTGATCAGATACCACTTCTGCCAGTAGCTTTAGCTACTGTCATTGCTTTGTGTGTTTGAGTTTCAGAGAAGAGAAAGGGGGGCTCAAATGGAAGACGTTTAACTCACAAACAGTCAAGCAATCAAAAGGCAGTTCTATAACGGAGATGAGATAAAGAACAGACAACGCTGGCTACGCTAGCAACTGCCAAATAAAAAAGGGGAAACAGGTGTGGGGAAATGATCTAATCAAAGGTGAAATGGAAGTCTCGGTTTAGTAGTCTGAGAATTGAGAGCATTGTGGACAAAAACATGACAGCTACTGATTTAGAGCTAGTTAAATTAGTAGTGTCGCTACTTGTAGTAAGCTACTTCCCATCACTGACAAAATTACTACCTCGAGTTCTCTGGAGGCAGTAGTCACTTAATAAAAGGGAGAGATTTGAATACGGCGTTCATGTTCCACGCAGTCGGATGCGTCGCACGAGCTTAAATGTCAACGCCGAGAGTCCTAATGACATTCACACAAAGGAGCCAAGTTCCCTCCCGAGACCTGATTAAGAGGGAGCGCCGGCGTGGGAGAGAGCTGAGATCATACGCCAAACTTCCTGTTTGTAATGATGGGGGAGAGTGTCGTCTGAGCCCCAGTGTCATCACCATCCAAAGGTGGCCCTGCTGCGGTCGTTGGCAGCAATGAAGATAGATCGCGAACCCGACTTGTCAGGTGCCCTATCAGCGCTCCTCATTTCAGACCCGGTGTCAGAAAAAGCTGAGAGTTTGAGCAGGTAATCTGCTTCCCATGACAATGTCATTATAAGCACATGTCATTACGCTTCGACACGTTTAACTTGGTGGCAGCTGAATGGGTGGATTTCTTTTTGTTGGAATTGGTTTCAGCATCATTATAAAGTTGATATTTCAACAAGTGGAGAGTGAGCTGATTTGCTGTCAGGGGACTCACCTAGGGCTACTTAAGTCTTGAGTGTATCCTGGATTCCAACGCCTTTTCCAGACATATGTAGAAATATTAATAAAGGACGGCAGCTGCTCTAATTCGTCGACAAATGGTGTGACAGCTCATTTTTTTGTTAAAGAAAAGGATGTTAAAATGCTGTTGCATGAATTGGAGCATCAACTCCAGCCTCGACTCCTGTCCTCTTGCTTGCGTTCTCTCTGCTAATAATCTCGCTGCCTCTCTGTTTCTGTCTTTCTCCGGACTGGCATCGGGACCCGGTTGACTGGCAGACGGCACGCTGTCATTGCCGCTTCTCTCCTAATGCCCTGACACACGCCTCCGTCCCAGCGCCCACCCCATCAGCCTCCTGTCTGCAGTCCCGGAGCTGTGGCCCACGCTACAGCTTCTTCCGGGTGCCCCGGGTTCATTGTCGCCAGTGGCTCTCCTCCCAGCCTGGCTCTTGTTCGCTCGCCTCTGAGACCTTTCCTGCCTCCTCTCTACATCCGAACATCCGTCCATCCATCCGTCCGAACATCCATCCGGGGGAAAGATCCCAAGTCAGCCGGTAATTAAAGAGCAGCACATCCGCCTTTCCTTTCGCTCCTGTCTCAGGCTTTCGAAACCGCTGCCAATGTCCACATTTGCTCGGGGCACTCGGGGAGACCAGGAAGAACAGAAATAATGACAAGGACCAGCTCGGATGGAGATACCATCCTGGACATTTATTAGGAATGATAAAGTATACGGAGCATAACTTATACTGTGTGGTGTGAAGATGCAGCAAGCTGCCATAATGTCATAATGGCTGTTTTCTTTAAACAGTAAGAATAAATTTAAATTTTTGTTTTATAAATTAACCTAATTATTCAGGTAGCTCATGTTGGTGGACATCCATTTACAACGTACTGCTTAACGCTCTTGAGCATCCTTTCAGTATCAGTAGTTGGTGCACTCACACAGGGCTACCATGTACTGCTTAACGCACGTCGGGGTCAACGTTCATCTGGAGGCAGTTGATAGTGTAATGGTTAGGGCATTTGCCCTGTGATCGGAAGGTTGCTGGTTCGAATCCTGGACTGGTAAAGTTACCACTGAGGTACTCATAAGCAAGGTACCGTCCCTAAGCACTTCTGACCTTCTGATCACTGGGCCACCTCCCTAACCATTACATTACCAAAGTGGATTGACACACATATTTGAGACTTAAGTGAAATATTAATAAAATATGGCAACTGCTTTAATTTGTGGACAAATGGTATGACAGCATAGCCTTTTAAAATATTATTTTAAATAACAAATGTTCTCATTTTCTCCCCTAATAAATCTCTCTTTATCTCTTTTTCTGTCACTTTCTTGTTATATTTTTTGCAAAACAGCTTATTTATTCAGGCCAGCTCATGATGATAGACTCTTTTATTACTCCATGGTGATGGAAAGTTTTGCATCTGTAATTATATGTAAATGAAAGAGTGGCCTAACAAGCATAGCAGGTATCAAATGTGTTTTTGTGAAAGCGGTGCTATATTTCATAGTTATCCACAACAATGCAAATTTACCCAACCAGTCCTGACCCTGACAAAGAAAACTCTCTTTTAGTATAATTTTCCTCTTATCTAATTACTATTAATTAGAAAAACAATTTAAAAGGGAATATTTTATTCATCAAAAGCAACAACTCCTACTTCTCTTTAAATGTGCTGATTTTATTTGTTAATGTCCTGAAATGAAGACATGTCATTTCAGGACTTAACTTCAGGTAAATTGATGCTGACGACGCCTTCTTTTTTTGACAACGTTCTCTTCTGTGTATTCATCACAATATTAAATCAATTTAATGGGTGTAGTTCAATTTCATTTAATTTAATTCAACTGAGAAGCCAGTGATCGATACGAGACAATATTTTATGCTGATTTAATACAACCACTTCCATTCATATCAAATCATAAATGTGACTAAAATATTTGTATTTTTGAGCTATAGCCCCAAAGTAAACTGTGTTATCGTGCATAATGAAAGTTGTGATGAAATCGACTAACTCCGCACTTGCTTGGCAAGGGACATTACAATATGTATGATTTATGTTTACAGCTTTTAGCAAACACTCTTATCCAGAGCGGAGTCCTGCACAGGTCTGATTTTGGCAACTCGCACCCACATGTGTTTCTTGAAATGAAGGCTTTTTTTGTCACTTTTTTTTTTTTGCAAGTGATATTTTAAAAACCGCAATTTAGACCCACACATTCTCAGTGTCCGGCCCGAACACAGTACCATATTTTTCATCCGTTTCATCAAAATTTGCGGTTCACCTGAACCTGTGCAGGACTCTGATCCAGAGTGAGGTACAACAGTGCTTTGTAGTCCATGACTGTTCTACAATCTGTAAAGCTTGACTTAAATCAACAACTAACTTACCACCAGCTAAGTTACACACCATAGCAAGCCCTGCTAAAAAAATCAGAAGTTAATGCCTAGAGTCTGATGTATTAATTTTGGATCAATGCTATTAGCTCGCTAATCATTGAATTGAGGTATTGATGTAGAACAACGTACAAACCTAATTGTAAGATTGCTGAAGTTTGGCGGATTACAGTGATTTAAGCATCTATAGAGCATAGAACACCACCATCCTATAACTGCTTTGCTTATACATACAGAAAATGCACATTATCTCCTTGATAAATAAACATGCTTTTCAGCACGTTTCAACTATTTGATATTTCGTACCACTGTTTTCAGCATAATAAGTATAAAATAATGTTGATAATAACCATGGCCTCCAATCTACAGTCTGTGGGAGTAAAGCACGGCGTTTTTTTTTATGTACCTTATCATTAAAAGCATATGACTTCAGTCACTTTGAGAAGAAGTGCCGACAAAAGGAACATGTGGGGAGTCGAAAATCCTGCTTCATGAGTGTGTGTATTCCATGCCACCTGTCATCCCATTATTATTTTTATTTCAGTTAATGCACTGCGAACTGTAGATATGTAAATCAGCTTCCTGCTGACACTTTCACAAAGAACGGCCTATAACAATATTTCCGTCTCTTTCGTATCTTGACTGCAAACCACTTGACGTGCGGATTAGCAGGCCAAAAGACGTGGAAAATCAGACCTTTCTGTTATATCAGATGTTACATGCTAAGTCGCGTTCCATCAATTCGATTAGGTTCTTCTCAGATTTTTAAATGTTCTATTCAGATTTTCTCTGAAGAATTTTGGGAAGAATGCGCCAATCTTTATTAATCCCGATCACTCTACTCTGAATGAGTGTCATGTCTTTCATGAAACGCTGCAAACAGGTTGCGGATAAAACGCCACTTTGTAGAACAAGTCCTATAAAGAGAGTGATTTTAAAATTCAATGTTACTCATTCTTATCATGTGAAATTAATGTTGTTTACTATAAGCAATAGTGTTACATTGTTTGTCTGCAGCTAAATCAAGCAGTAAATCCATTCTCTCTTCTTGGCCCATCTGTTTTACACCTTAAGATAGCACCACGGTCGGCTGTAATCTGCACCGCTGCATTCACGACAGACGCCGAACTTTAAATGAACTCCAAAGGATTACGTTGTGTTTTTATTGTTATTTTTGTTTTTAAAGTCACAAAACCTATCCTCATCTGAAACAAATTTCCCCAGCGTCTTGTACGCAATGAGAAGACAATTACACGGCACTGGTAAAAAGCTTTTATTTCGAAATAGAAATATAAAACTACAGGAAAAGTCCCCCCGCAGGACCGACTGTATTTGCTGTTTCCGTTCAGTTTCCACACGCTCCTCTACCGCTGCTGGTTAGCAACCGGGTTCTCAGTGCAACTCCAACTACTTCTAAAAGCCCAGCTTTTTCACCACGGCCTTCGCCATATGGAATGCGAACGTGAGTGTACTAACTTGATGTTAAGTGCTCGTTCCTGAAAGGAGCGAGGCCCAAAAAGACGTAAGGTCAAGCCACCAGTGAAGGGCTGTAATGGGTTTAATAGAGCCCGGCTTTGGTCATCCAGGTTCCGCAGATTGCCACTTAGTACTGTATCAGGAAACCGCCGAGATTTTCTTCCTCCGTGCCATTCACTGCTGCCTGGGCGCGGGTGAGCAAAATAGTCACTTAAGGCCTCAGCTTTTGCCTTGAATTTGCGCCTATCGCAGTTAAAAGCTCCTAGTAAAATCACATGCACATGTTTGTGAGAGAAAATAGCAAGTAAGCAAATAAATAAATAAGTTTGAAAGTTAACACGGGAGATGATATCACTTTAAGTGTCTCCTTATGCTAGGACTCCTCGCTCTCACACTCTAGTTGCTTCTTTTCTCTCTCTCTCTTGCGCGTTATCTCTTTTCCTTTGTCCTTCACACCGAAGGGATCGGATCACTTTCGCTTTCCCCTCGTGTCCTGACAGGATATTTCACTCAGAGTTGTGAAGTGCTCGTCCTTTGGGCTCGAAATGGGGGGAAAAAAAGAAAAAGGAGAAGAGTTGTGATTTTGTGGAGGATCAGAGATCACTCACCACGTCCGTGCCATGCCGTGCCGTGCCGTGCCGGTAACACAATCCCCAAAACCGTGTCCCTGATCCAAACATTTGTCTGTTACTTCTCGTTTAGAAATCTACTGCTGATTAACCGCTACGAGAAACAGGAAGGAAATATATTGAAATATATTTAACTTTTCTTAAGAAGCTCTTACTTTTAATCTTTAAGTCTCTTCCACAAGGTCAGTAGTCATCGCACAACAAAGCGGAGGGGACGGCGAGGCAGCAGAGGTCAGCCATCCTTTTGTGAAGATGACGCGGTAATGTGACACTGACTGTTAGCCGTGGTCCAGGCCTTATCTGATGGGACAGACGGGCATGACGCAAAGTGCTCATAACGCTCCATTAAACATCAGCCCCATACTGCTCCATAAAGCCAATTTCAACTAGTCCAAGTCGAACACACACACGGACCTGATGGCCCTGGACAGCACAAAACACTTTGCTTTATCTTCCAATTTTACACTGGAAAAGGTAGGATTTAACATTTAATATTTGGAGTATTCAAATATGAAGTAATGCTATTAATGTTACTTGTTTTATCTATGTGAAATACGAATTATTAATGAAAATAATATACTAAAATAAACTAATAGTAAATAGTAAAATATTAGTAGTGTGAGATGTGCTTTTTAGCACAGATAAAGATATTCTCTTATGTTTATAAGTATTGTGAGATGACTTTTTAATATTTAAGTCAAATAAAGTCATTTAAATTACTTTTTGAACCATCAACTTACTCTTTTCATAAAACAAGGTTTTTTGTCATACAATTATTACACTTGTGCTAGTGCAATGTGGTAGTGAAACAGTTAATGGAGTTGGCCTCGTTGGCCTCGGTTGCCGGTTCAAGTACCGAAACATTAAAAGATACCATTGAGGTACTCAATGAGTGTACTAACTTGATGTTAAGTGCTCGTTCCTGAAAGGAGCGAGGCCCAAAAAGACGTAAGGTCAAGCCACCAGTGAAGGGCTGTAATGGGTTTAAGGTACCATCCCCAAGCACTGCCAAAAAGCTGCCCACTGCTTCTTTACGGAAGGGTCAAATGCAGAGGTCACATTTTGTTGTGGTGCACTGTGTGCTTTGTTCACAATGACAAATAATCTCTCCTTCCAGTCACAGGGTCCACTCAAAGGCTGTATCGGATTTGTATCATATTGGCAGATATCCAAATGTACAATATCGCTATCAGTATCGGACAAAGCAAAAAAAGTGGTATCGTGCCATATCTGCTACTGAACCAACAATGGTTCTGGCTGTGTAATTTCAGAAATTAGATCATTTTTTGCAGGTCAACAAAAAATGAGATGAGGATTCCAATAAACGCTGTGACTTTGCGAAAGCGTTACTTTCCACAGATGATCAGAGCATGCTAATCAAGCATTAAAGTGTATCTAATTGAAAAAGCTCTCCTACAACATATGCTCCTCTCCCCGAACAGGTAGAGACTGCTCAATCTGCCATCTGCACCTTAATTGCTAAACTTGTCGTCGGTGTGGTAATTCTTCATTCTTCTGCCTTTAACAACAGATGGGTCTTAATTCTTAGTCCCTGAACTCCTCTTTGAATGGCGCTCCAGTTTGTACATCGTGGTGAGTGGGATCTCCTCTGGGGTTTTTTTTCTTTTTGCCTTATTTGTTGCGGGCAGAAGGCTTTGTCATCTTTAGTTTAACTTCAGGCACTTTGAACTGAAACTTACCTTGCTTACTTCGTGATGGCTCGGCCACACACGAGCGGCTGCTTACACGCAACATGGAGCTCTTTTTACAGTCTAAAACAATGGTGTTCATATGAACTTGGGGCTCGGGAGCTCACCTAGCACCAGTTTGACTTGGAAGACCCTACCAGGGTAATTTTGAGATGTAATCCATACAAAATGATTTGTGCATTCTGCTGAAAATCCTTCTCATATTCTACATAATTCTATATTATGTTTATTTCACTAAACACTATGTGAACTGTAGCTAATTTAAACAGACCCACGCACTGATGATTTCACAAAGACCTAAAAACAAATCGCTTTTATAGCTTCACAACATGTTACGTGCGGATTAGCGACAAGAAGATTTTCGATATAGAAGCTGTAATATGCTCTATATGGTGGTGATGGCCCAGCATCAGGACCCTGGATCAAAAGGTCATAGCTTCAAACCAAGATATGGGGTTAAATACACACACACACACAGGTGTAACATCAAGATAGACAAACATAAATAAGAACACAAGACAAATTGGCCTCGGAGGACAGAGTGTTGGATCGCGAGGGGACTGGGGGGTGGTTGTAATTGAGCAAGGTACCGTCCCCAAGCACTGCTCTCTGGCATTGCCCATATCAACTGTTCACTGCTCTTTCATATTGATTGGTCAAATACAGTGGTCACCTTTTGTTGTGGTTCACTGTGTGCTGTTCACAATGACTAATAATCTCTAACTTTCACCAAAAGTCAACATAATCACCCTTCCTTATAATCTTTCTGTCCTTGGGACTGAAGCAGCAAAACAGACCCAAATTGAGTTCCTGTGACCATGTTTAGTTGCGTTTTGATTGTTGAATGTTCTTTCCTTTATCCACTTTGGCATCTGGATGTCAAAAGTAACATTTATGTGCCAAAATAATATATGATTGTCTCATCATATCCAAGTACAGACCTCCAAAACCCATGTTCCAAATGGTCCTGTGAAAAGTACAGCCTGACTTTCATAACCACTGTTTGTTCTATAGAGATTCCCTCAGGCGATGTCCTCGACAGCCCACCACAATGTGCAGATCCTCACACCGGGTTTATTTTTTTTGAAACCTCAAGTCTGTGGGAGATCCAGAAGGTCATGATGACATCTCTGATGATTGTCCTTGCTAAGTCTATGGGATCTTGCACTTGCAACTCTGCCCAGGCATGTTTCTAACAGAATGTGTCTCCTTGTAGTTTGTGCTGATGTAATATACTGCATCCTGTAGCCAGTGCAGTGCTTGGAAATTTCAGTATAGATGTGTCTCTCAAGCTGAACATTCTCTCTGAGGTCCAAACTTATTTTTTGACCATTGCAATGATGTAATTATTTATTTCAAGGAATTAGGAGAGTAGTGTCTCTTGATCTAGCCATCCATTGCCACCAGCCGTGATAGTTTGATGCCATTTGGAAGAGTACGGAGCTCACTGACTCACATGGGTTTGATGTCTAACATAAAACTTACAACTTCAGTTTGATTTAGTGTTTCCAGGAGAATTAACAAGTGTCAGCAGCGTATGTTACAACGTTTAGAAAATAGTTTGTACATTTAATGTTTATTATGTTGGGTGAAGTTTGGATGTTTTTTGTGAATGTTGAACATTCAGAAAGCAAATATTTTACATGCAACCTAATGAAAATAAAAGCCTAATGTGACAGATTTATTTTTCAAAGTAATTTTATTTTATGATTCTTGAATTAATGTCAAGAAGGCCAGTCTGCATTCGACTTGACTGAGAGAGTCTTGTTCTTATGGTGAAGACTGACACTACAAATATGCTCTCTGTTAATTTTATGAAGACTGTGAATAAAGAAAAAGTCGTTGTCATCGCCATCGTCGTCAGTGTCCACTTCTCAGGAGTCTTGCACCAGAACACAATGCAGTGTGGCCGGGACCGCAGCCCATTCTGGCTACACTAGCAACTAGGGTTAATGTAATGGTGGGCCGACAAGGAATGGGACATGAGACAGACTCTAAATAACCAGAGCTAAACAAGGAAGAGAATAATCAACCAATCAGCAAACAGAACTTAACTGAAACCTGGTGAAGTAAATCAGTTGAAATGAGGGGGCAAAACCAAACAATTAATTACATAACAAAACAAAATAAAAACATCCCAATAGCGCCCCCTGGTGGCCACCAAAACAAACGTGCGGGAGGATCCGTCACAGGGAAATGTGTTTTACTAGGGTTTAAGAATTTTGAGCTTAACTTATATATACCGGTCCTCAAAATCTAACTACCATAAATGAGTAAATAAATGATCTGTGTCAGATTTAGAGGCTTTAATATAAATAGATGGATATATTTTAAAGGGAAATTCTGAGTTTTTTTTTTTTTTTTAAAAGGTGTACCAGGTAAAGACAGATGCAAGTACTAGACCATCCGTGGTGTGTTTCACTAAATTTGTGCTCTACAAAGAGGGATTCTTGTGAACAAAGTTTCCCATCCTGTTTGGTTGTTGTGAATGTGCCTGTAGCGGCATGTCAAATCACCTTCAGCAGCACCCTCTCAGCAGAGCTGTTTGTCATGTCACGTCTCAAATGTTCCGTAAACGTTGTAGAGCTCCATTCACTAAAACGAATATGGCATTTGTCCCCTAAAATTAATGTGAGGCTGAAACTCAATGCATCACCATCCTACCACAGCCCTCCTCTGAATCATGCATATAAAATTCCCTTTAAAATGAATTACTTTCTAATTTCTATAAGTTAAATTCAATTTCTTTCTTTATCTGAATAACCTACATTTTAGTTTTTACGGCTTCCATCAAGGCAGGTCTGGCCATGCCGTCCTTCATCTACACTTATATACATCACTTACAGAGCTGGCCGTGTGTGCATGAGGCATATCTGATTGGGAGAACAACTGTTTAGAAAAAGGGAGGGAGTTAATTAAATTTCATGGGGATTACATACTAATGTAATAATATGATTTAAAAAAAGAATATTTCATTCATCGTTCCAGCTCAGCAGGGTACAAGGCCCTGCTGCATTTTGAAACCTCCCCGCTAATTTCCCTTCAAAACGGATAAATGGGATTTGTCAGTGTGCAAAGTAAGATTCAGCGATATGCAGAGTCGCATTCATGGAGCCTAGGGTGTAAACATTTGGAAAGTAGCACAAGTGCAAGCACATTGGAACGGATGATAGATTGATGGATGAGTAGATTAAATGGTGTTTGTCCTAGTTTGTCCCAAATACATCTTTTTTGCCAAATCTTACATTCACATTTACAACATTTAAGAGACGCTTTCTTTCATTTCCTAATTTCAGAGACAGTCTCACTGGAGTCTCACCTTGGGGTTAAGGGTCTTGCTCAGGGACACAATGATGGTGGTAGGATTTGAACCCACGACTTCATCAGGTTCAGAGGTGAGTCTCCTAACCACTAGACCACCCCATTTTATGACACTTTAGGGGCAGTTGGTAGTGTAACGGTGATTGGAAGTTTGCCGGTTCGAAACTTGAACTGGTAAAGGTACCACGGAGGTACTCAAGAGCAAGGTCCCGTTTCCAAGCACTGCTCTCCAGGTGCTGCCCATGTCAGCGGCCCACTGCTCCTTCATGGATGGGTCAAATGCAAAGGTCATATTTAGCTGGTGTGATGTGCTGCAGAGGCGGACAGTAAGTAAATTTGCTTGAGTACTGTACTTAAGTAGAGTTTTTGAGTATCTGTACTTCACTTGAGTAGTGTTTTATTTGGAAACTTGTGACTTCCACTTCACTACATTTTTAAGACAAATACTTTACTTTTTACTTCACTACATTTCTATCAAGGTTCTTGTTACTCATTACTTTCAAATCTGTGGATGAAGTGGATGTTATTCCCCCTTTTCTAAAATGTGATTGGTTGTTTGGCAGTTGACAGTTGATCAGTAATCAGTAGAGCAACATCACGCCTATAGACTGGAAATATAACACCAAGCTCAGACAGTTCTGCCACTTTATGTCTTGATTAACATTGTTGCTGTTGGAAAGTCATGAAGCTAGAGGTTGGAATGTTGATTTTATGTTCTGAGCTGCGTTTACAGCTATTGCACCGTCCTCCTGATTAACATACACAGATATGTGTGCACACACTGCCAGAGCTGTCACAACACTGCCATGCTGTTTTGTGGGGGTGTGTAGTCTTACAATTAATTTATAAAATAAACTAATGACTGGTTTTCTTTATCAGTTCAGGTTGTGTTTCATTCTGTAACATTCTACCAATTCCTTATTCTACAGCGTCTACAAGCTAGTCAGAGGCATTAGGTATTGTAAGTGTTGTGGCAATAATGCAACAATGCAGTAAAATAAGATGTACTTTTAATACTTGAGTATTTTTTAAAACAAGTACTTCAGTTCTTTAACTTAAGTAAAAATTTGACTGTACAACTTTCACTTGTATTGGAGTAACATTTGACTAATGGTATCTGTACTTAAACTTAAGTAATGAAGTTAGCTACTTTGCCCACTTCTGCTGTGCTGTGGTGTGTTCACAATGAGTTGGAAATGAGAATTTGTCAAGATGTATGTACATTACCCCTACAGCCATCAACAGCTGGAACCTGGGAAACAAAGCAAAACTACATGGTCACGAGTGGGCTTAAACTGTGCTCAGTAAATTAAGAAGTAACTATTTCCCCGGATTCCAATCCTATAATTGAAATACGAATGCATCATCCAAACAAGAGTAATTCCCACATGGCTTAACATGCCAACTGTAGTACTGGCAAATAGCAAGTACATGCTGCACACATTTCTGAATTTCTGACCAGTTGTGTTTTTTTATGCACTGTTTTTTTCATTTATAATTTTAGGTTTTTATTATGCTAAAGCTGTAGTTAAGTAGTCGTAACCCACCACTCATCAACAGCTGCAAAAGTATGGGTGGGAGGTCAGTGGCAGGGGCAGTTTTAGGATCTGACCTTGGTGCTCAGCCCTCAGTGCTGACAGAGCCTCCTTGGCTTGAAGAATGCAGTTACCAAGTTTAGTCCAAATTTAAGATCTTAAATCTTACCCAGGGCTCAAACCCAGGACCTTCTCACTGTGAGGCGGCATCACTAACCGCTGCGCCACTGTGCCGCCCACAAAATTGAATTAATTATAAAGAGCAAACCAAACCAATCAAACATAGAAGACCTTCACAGAGGATAAAAAACGCAAAACAAATACAAAAAGGGAGGCAAATACACAACAGGTGTAACACATCTGGATAGAAAGTAAATGTGGACAAAGGAAACGAGACAAGGTTTGTGGCTGGTGGCTAAATATGGAATAGTGGGGCAGTCGGGCCAATTATTGATGTGTATTTTGCATTTTGTTTTAATATTTAAAGTGGGATTACTGGATAAAGTGAAATCAATTATTTTCATATAAACATTAACATCATTATTTAATGATGAAATAAGAAAATCACAGATTCTGACAAATATACCAAGATATGTGAAATTATAAAAGTGGATCAAATGTATAAATTATGCATATTATGTATTATATTTTATTGTATATTTATATTTTTATATTTTATTATATTTTTACATATTAAAATGCTGTAAAAATGAATATATTATACTAAGAAGATGCTGTTTGACTATGGCACTGAATTACTAAATGAACTTCCATCAAGAAATATTGCTTTCTGTAGATAATTCTGCATTATAGCACTAGCAAGGAGAAATATTATGCCACAAATTAAACCAAATCATCTCATCACAGGTAGAGGTATTTCAGTTTGAAATACAATAATGCTGCCCGAGACATAAGAACACACCTTAAAAACGATCAATAAGGTCTCTTAAATTGGAATCAATATCTTCACTGTTACAAAGCGTCCCTTATTATTAAACATTCTCTCTGATTGAAGGGGAGGGAGAGGGTCAAGGGAGAGAAAAAAGAGCTAAACATATTTTTCCTGCCCTACTGCTGTGTATGTTAAATTGCTTGTGTATCTGGCTTGTAGAGATAGGCTCTTATCTGTTATTGAGAGCACTGGCAGTAGGAAGACTGATCTGGGTGTCTGGTGTCCAGTGGAGTGGCTCATCTGGAGGCCGAAGTCTCTCCGCTTCGCTGCCGCTCCCTAGAGCACTAACCACTTTAGCCTCGCTAAGCTTCACCGCAGTTCCACTCCTGCCCCGCGCCCGAAATCCACTCCCAACAGGCTACTTTGTCATGAAAAATAGACGACGTGTTTGCTTTCTCCACTGCCCATGTTTTCGGGTCAAATTATAAGCCCGGCGGACACGAAGAGGGCGGGCAATCTGGCCAAAGTTGCTAATTTGGCAGTGAAGGAGAACTTTTCAGCAGAGTATCACAAAGTATTAGCAACTCAAAAGAGGAAGTTACGGGTCTGTCATGTTAATAGTTATTATAACATTTATTATTCATCCTTATGATCAGATTTGAGATTGCATAAGCTGTCCAAGATATTTGCCGACTTATTTTGGCTGATAATCAACACAGTGGTTGATTTTCTGACCAGTTATGTTTTTATATTTATAGGTTTTTATGATTCCAAAGCTGTACGTAAGTAGTCATTTCAGGGGAAACAATGGGGCAAACAATAATGATCAGTCCCTCCAGGATTTCGCGGGCCTGTTTTGAGATTGCTGTGGCTTAAAATGTCTGATTTGGTGGCAGCTTTTCTACAAAAATTGTAGCAGAAGTCAAGAGAAGATCATTCAAATTTCAATCGTCTGGCATTACATGTACGCCAGATTAACAGCAAGTTTGGAGTGACAGTACTGTACAATCTGTAAACATAAACATAAACATTATTCACAAACATTTTTCCTGAGACAGTTTCAGTGCAACATGAATGAGCAGCGTGTGCATCACAAAGACAGTGATGTGTAAAGTGTATGTTGTATGTTAATACAATAGATGTAATGAAAGCATCATTAATGAGTCTGTATATTTAAAAATAAACAATTCTTTCTTCCCTTTCAATGAAAAATGAACTCATTCCAAATGCCGCGCTGGCACCCAGCCATTACTAATCATGAAATGAGGACACCAGAGCAGGAAAAAATGATTAGGAATATTGATATTTGTTCTGAAGCTTTGTAGGAATTGATTGCTCTTCAGTCTAAAGGGAAATTGCTTCTTGATGTAAATTCAAAATGTAGAAAATGCATTATACAAAATTAATTACTAAAATGCTTTTGATCAATAACTAACACTTAGGGCAGCCTAAGTAGAGTTTTAGATTTTGATGAAATCAAAGCAGATAAGGCTGAATTTAATGCAGAGTAATTACAGCTTCCTCGATAGGCCGGAGTATTCTCTTTAAAACACTTACACATGCACTACTAATCTCTCTATCAGCTAAAGTACGCTCTCATTTTCAAGATCTAACCGATGGAATTTCTGTGTGGAGTTGCATTTAACTCGAAGGCAAGTTAGGGACCGTCGTCAGCTCTTTGTCGCAAGGCATAAGGGTGTTGTAAGGTCTTCTGCTTTTCTTTCTTTTTGCTGTGTCTCGCGGGGTCATTCTTTTGAGATGGAAAGTGAGCCAGAATCATTCATCCGGCGTTTGTGCTTGTCCTTGACGCTCGTTTTTAAGTCAGACCACATGGGGTTTTGGGGACTGTTTGAAAATTACTTTTTTTAGGTAAAAAACCCCCAAAACAACAAGCAGCATTCGCATGGTTAAGGACCCTCAGATCTTCAGTTTGCTTTTCACTGAAATCAGCAGAGTCACACCAATGCCCTGTCAGTTTTACAAGTGGGTGCTTACCTCGTTTCAACAGAATCAAGTCGAGCGCAAAAGCATGTTAATAGTGATGTGATTTGATATATAAAGCTTTGGTGAGAATGTTGAGAACTAGTTTAAGAGCAGAAATGTGTTACCTTCAACCTTTTTATACACAAACCTTTACACAGTAGGATCCAGGACCGGTAAAGGTACTACTGAGGTACTCATAAACAAGCTACCAACCCCCAGCACTGCTCCCTTGCTAGCTGCCCACTGCTCCTTGACGGATGGGTCAAATGCAGAGATCACATTACGTTGTGGTGCACGGTGCGCTGTGCTGTGGTGTGTTCGCAATGACAAATAATCACTCAATTTCATCACTTACAAATGAAGCATCTTAACAGTTAGTATTGGAGTTATTTGAACTGAAATTACAGTTACTATAACCCTAGGAGTAACTGAAGCTTTAATTATATTAATGGATTAATATTAACTGTAAACAAGCTTGTAACGGTAATTTAGTAGAAATTGATGACAGTTGTTAAAGTATATGTTGACTTTACTTTACAATTTAAATACAGGGCTATTCAAAATGATTTCAAACATTGATTTCAAATGAACAGTATAAGACAGAAACACGTTCCGCCCATCGCTAGATAAAAGAAAGTTCAAAGTTTATGGTCCTCAAGGTTGCGTGCACTCAACGTGAGCACCATTTGTAGCATGACAAACATCAAAACGGTTGGCCATTTTTTGCCACACACAAGTCAGCTGGTCCCTAGCTACTGAATTCACAGCTCTGCTCGGTGGTAGTCTTGGACTAAATTGCAGATAGAATGGAGATTCACCAATGAAATTCAAAGATAGTCTAGGACTAGGCTTAATTCTGGACTGGGAGATATAAGGTATAAGGACTGGCCTATAAGGTTTAGAAGGTTTAGATGTGATCAAAACAATACTGGACAATGGGGGCGGTCTCTTGAGCATGGATGAAGCCTAGTCTTGGCTTAAGTTTCATTACCAATGGAGATTTATCACTGAAGACTGGTTTCCTGAACATGGATTCAGCCTAGCATTGGACTAGATTGCAGATACAGTGGAGATTCACCATTGAACTTCAAAGATAGCCTAGGGTTAGGCTTAATCATTATCTGGGAAACTGACCCCATAAATCCAAGTTATTCTAGGACTAGACTTAATCCTAGACTGGAAAATTGGTCCATAAGAAGGTTTAGATGTGATTAAAACAATACTAGACATGCAACATCAGAGTTAAATCATTTTTGCAAAGTTTTAATTTCTTTGACCAAACCCATGTGCTTGAAAGTCATTTCCCTTGCGCTGATTAATAATAATTTTATACGAAAGCTCAAACGCTAAATATGACCGGCTGATCTATGCTACTTGGCTCTCTAAGAGTTTCCTGTGGTCTGAAATGGAATGATAGTGTTTCATGTGGTATTTTAATAGCCGTGAAAATGTTTGAAAATGCCTGCTATCGTATTCGCTGACTCCTAAAATTCCGCCGCCCGCTTTTTAGACGTGATTTGTTTTTTTCGAGATCGCTGACCGGTGTCGTGAGTTCAATTTAAAGGGCACAGATGATCTTATTTCATCTAACGCCTGCTAGTTGTATAAATATGCGGCGCATTGTTGGTGTTTCCAAAAAAGACAGATTTTTCATAGTGTCCCTCAAGTATGATCTAGTAACAACAAACACTGTTGTCATATTATAGTCCTTGTCAGTCAAAAGAGAGGCCAAGATTGTTCTCCTTTTTCTCTCCGCTCTGTTCCTGCTTTATTTGTCCATTTCTGCCCTTGACAGACGGATATAGGTGTTAGAGGGGAGGTGGAAAGAAAGCTCTCCAAACTACTTTTACCTTATCTGCTCCTCTCACTTTTCAGCCTCGGCTGCACGGTCACCATTACTCGGCCCCATCATGCGAACGGTCCAGCAATCAATACACCGGAGAGGTGGTTAGAGCTCCTTCATCTTTGGCAGTTGATGATTTGGACAGATGAATAATTCATCCCTAGAAAGCCGCGGAAACGCAGCCGGCAGAGGAGAGAATGGCAGGAGGAAGAGGGAGGAAGAAGAAGTACTTTACCTTATCGCTCTTTATCTCGGAGGCGGCCCATAATGCAATTCTGGACATTTAGCACTTAATGGCGTGGCAGTAGAGGAACATGAGCTCGCCTCATTAAGAAAGTCTTTGAAACCAGCGCTGGCAAAGACACCGTCCCACGGTTCTACGCCGCGTCGGGACAGGAGATGGAGACGTGGAGATGGAGACGGAGGAAGACGGAACAAGACAGATAGTGACAGTCTGGCTGGAAACTGGAGATTTGATGGGTAAGTTGGGGCAAGGGCGGGAACGTAGACACTCCATTCGTTGGGCCTGCTGTGGGCCAGAAAGCAGCACGGTTCTAACTGCAGTTTGTGAAGCTGGAAGGCTTGTCTGAGAGATTGTCACGGCATATTAGGGGACTAGGGGACTAATTTACCTTTTATGTAAACCTTTTATTAAAAAAAAAAAAAAAACACTAACGTGTGTCTGTCTGAACTTCTTTCCTCTAACCCATTTTTTTGTTAGAGTATAAAACTTAGTCCGTGGTAATTTGGTTTAACTACAGATGTCGACATAGCTTATGGATCTAAGAACGGTTGTGGACTACAAAGCACTGTTGTAAGTCGCTCTGGATAAGAGCGTCTGCTAAATACTGTAAATGTAAATATAAATATTAATAAGCCTTCAGTTATTATTGTATTAAGTTTCATTTAGTTTCATTGAGCAACAACATCTGTTAAATTGTCTGATTACTTTCTTCTGTATCTATTTGAATTCACATATACAGCCTTGGAAAAAAAAAAATAAGAGACCACTTCACTTTATTTCTGATTCATTCATTTTACAGTTTGTGGCTGTGTGTCTGTGTAAACTATACAAGTGAATGTTTATTACTTTACCATGCTTATTTCAAAAATCCAAACATTTTTGGAGTAAATTATCTTATTTTTATCTTATGATCTTATGGTCCACAAGTCCATGGTATCCTCATGTGCTGAGGTCTGTTGCCTCTAATCAGCAAACTGTATAGATGTTGGAATATAACACATGAAATAGCTGCTATAAAAACAGAATTGCAGTTATACACTACCAGTCAAAAGTTTGGACACTCCTTCCCATTCAATGTTTTCTCTTTATTTTCATTACTATTTACATTGTAGACTCTGACTGATGGCATCAAAACTGTGAATGAACGATGTAAGTCACAACCTCCACAGTCACCTGACCAAACCCAATCGAGATGGTTTGGGATGAGATGCACCGCAGAGTGAAGGCAAAAGGGCCAACAAGTGCTCAGCATCTGTGGGAACTCCTTCAAGACTGTTGAAAAACCATTTCAGGTGACTACCTCATGAAGCTCATCGAGAGAATGCCAAGAGTGTGCAAAGCAGTAATCAAAGCAAAGGGTGGTTATTTTCAAGAATCTAAGATATAAA
The DNA here is from genome assembly GCA_032718565.1 of Distichodus sexfasciatus. Taxonomy (NCBI): domain Eukaryota; kingdom Metazoa; phylum Chordata; class Actinopteri; order Characiformes; family Distichodontidae; genus Distichodus; species Distichodus sexfasciatus. The sequence continues at coordinate 2,447,577 of JAVGVS010000034.1, read as the reverse complement.
ACATGTTTTGGGTTATTTCACACTTTTTGTTTACTACATAATTCCATATGTGTTCATTCATAGTGCCTTCAGTGAGAATCTACAGTGTAAATAGTCATGATAATAAAGAATAAAACATTGAATGAGAAGGTGTGGCCAAACTTTTGACTGGTTGTGTATATAAAAATATGCATTTCTTTCTTATTTTTCACAGACCTGCAACTGTAAAAAGAAGAATAGAAACCTGTACATTTTAGACACACAGCCACATATTGTAAAGTCAGGGAACAGAGAAAATGTGATGTGGTCTCATTTTTTTCCAGAGCTGTATGTTTCAATAAATTTCAATAATATTTGAAGCGAATTATTTGCAGAAGTTAGTTACTTGAGACCTTGAAGACTTTGAGTTATACTTTTTTAAACTATGTTTTGTTATACGTTTACAAATTTCAATTTCCCTAAAAATCTATTTTCAAAAAGTAGAAGTAAAGTAGGGATGGAACAAGGTGAATGGTGATAGCATGGATGTGGCTTGGATAAGTCGGGGTGAAAGTGGGAAAGTAGAAGCGCCATTCATTGGGCTCGTTGTCGAAAAGTAAAACTGGACACCTTGTCTGAGCAGTTTTAAGGCAATGAAAATGGAGCATTTACAGATATGGCATTTACCAAATTTAAATAATGAGCAAACAATGTCTTAAGCAGCATCTCTGTTGCCACTTCTACACTTTTTTATGCATTTGAACAGTAGAAAGTAGAATCTTAACATAAAAGCACACTCTCATGAGGTTCCAGTACTTCTACAACACAGAGTCTGTCCACAAAGTAAAAAGAACAGAGAAGCCAAAAAGAGACATAACAGAGAGTGTGTTGCATGAAGAATTTCATAGCATGTGTTGTCCACATGGAGCAATACTGCAAGATCCAAAATGCGATTTAATTGGAGTTCATTTCTTTATTAGAAATAGATGTTACCTCCAGCAGACACTGCACCATTTGTCTGTAGGTACTTCACCAAAAGCTGTCTGGGTGGCCATTCAGATCATAAACTACCTACTATAAATGTCTCATTTGGCATTTGATGGGCGCAGGGTTTTTATTTTTCGTCTGCCACGGCGAGGGGAGCAATGATTATTTTGTGCCACTCACAATAATTTCATTGGGAATTTAATCCAAGATGACCTCAATGAGGACGCTCCCTGCTGACCAATTACAAAGGTTCACAAGGTTGTTCTGCATATGCAGAATGGCTTTTTAATGAGGCTCTACCGTAGCAGGCCAAAATATTGCTCTCTTGTTTTTTTGCCCCCCTTTTATTCCAGTCGTCTGCCGTCGTAATAGAGTATTGCCTGGCTCGCTGGGGAAATGACTCACAAATTACTACATTTCAACTGTCAGGAGCCTACTGTAACTCATTAGTCTGGGTCTTATCATTGGGAAATGAAGCCGCCACGTGTCAAGATCTTGCCTAATTCAGTGTAAGTAAGGGTGTAAGTTCTTTTTGTCGAGGAAAAACAGAGTTGTTGACGCTCGTTGCACCACCCTGCTGTGCACCGATTCCGCTTGGGTTTTCTAAAAATGGTAAAGGAAAAACTGCAAGAATTCCCCCGGGGGGGACGAGGAAGAGATTCCGCGTCTCTAGACCGTACCAACCGCATTAGCACAAACGCGCCGGGCCGCACCCGGTCTTGTTAGCACGTCCTCTGGCCGTGTGACGCCGGGGGGAGACTCGCCTTCCGAGGCAGCTCCTGGAACGTCCCAATGTGATGAGACGTGCTACAGTGAGCAGGGAAATGAAGATCACTGTGCTGCTCTAGAGGGGCGGCGGTGGAGGGAGGGAAGGAAAGGGAGGGAGGGAGAAAGGGATGGAGGGCAAGGGGCGTTCATTTCTCACTCAGCACTCTTTCGTTTCCCCCTCTACTTTCTACACAAGCAAGACTCCAACCCCAACATCACTCGAAAGAAAAACACTCCCTTCATAATCTCCCACAATCAGAAAAGTCATCACTATACTCACTGGAGCGACATGGGTTTATCCAGCATGGATCCTTCTGCCTTTCTTTGCTTCTACCTGGCCTTTAAGTCTCTAATCTGTGAAGCCTGGAGTGTTCATGTTTTTCCCCCTACACACACACACACACACACACACACTCTCTCTCTAATAGAAACTTTTCTGCAGTCACCCTTGTAAGGCCCTTAGCGACGAGTATTGTGCATTGATTTCGCTATTTGCAGGATACGGCGCCTTGGGAGCTGTGACTAATAAAAAGAAATTCCTTCTCCTCAGTTCTCCGTCTCCACCAGCTGTAATTGGTCTGATGGCAGAGCTGTCAATCAGAAGCTGATCAGAGATAATGTGGGAGGAGAGAGAGTGAGAGAAAGAAGGAGAGAGAGAGTGAGAGAGAGAGAGAGAGAGAGAGAGACGGCTAACGTTTCCTCCTCAGATTTGTTTGTTCAGGAAGGAAATGTGAGAAATGAGCATCAGAGATGACAGATAACAAAAATGCTCATTAAGATTTAACACGTTTCGGTGTGGAGGGGGCAGCAAAATGGGAAAAATGTTTGCATGACGTGAACATCAAAGCCCCCCATTTTTTTTTTCTGAGAGGTATTATCTTGATGGCGATCGTATGACTTGCAGGAATGGGACGCTTAGTCACATTACGGAAGCTTTGATGGAGGAGGCTTATTTTCGGGCAACCTCAGAAGTTTGAGATCCATTGCGTCTCTGATCTTGGTAAGCCCTGTGAAGCTTTACAAAACACAAAACTCCACTATAACCACAATGTCTAATTCAGAATTAGAAAATACTACACCTGAAACATACATCTCGATTTCTCTATATTATTACATGCTTATTTTACTGTTATTACACTGTTATTGCGCTCCATACCCACATTATGCTATGCCACTTATGAGCTATGAGGTAAAATGTGTACTTTGAGCTGAAATGTGCATGTTTAGCATAAGATCCCCCCAGACGCTTCACAGCAGTCAAAACTTTTTCAAGTCACAGGGTGACGCAGCACTAAGAGCTTTGCCATTTCCATACCCTTTATACACTGACAACAGGAGAGCTTTTACAGTTGCATGAATATCTTCATTGGAGAGTTCCACACCATGGATGTCTGCCTGTACACACAATTATGCTCAGTTAGACTTTTATCTGTAAGATGTATTCATTTTAGATGCTGCCTAGTAGGTCTTCATAATGGCCTGAACGGCTCCTGTTGTTTCTCTCGGCTAATTGTAGTTTGAACGACACAGAAATACTCTGTAGGAGAAACCAGCCTTAGATTTGCCTTTTTAAGCCATTCTCTGCTCACTACTGATCATCTTTTTGACTAAAATAACAGATTGGATTGTTCCATATGTAGTTTATATCATAAAATAATGGACAATGTTTTCTTTTTTTTCCAACACCTCTATAAAAAATGGCAAATATTCTCTTTTTCTACTTTTGTCTACAGTATGGTTATGCTAATATCAAATGAAATGATTGTCAGTGTGATTACACCACAGCACATAGTGCACCACAACTAAATGTGAACTCTGCACAGAACTCTGAGACATCCTTGAAGGAGCAGTGGGCAGCTATTTAGGCAGTGACTGGTAAGCAGTGCTGGGGGCTGGTACGTTGCTGGTGAGTGCCTCAGTAATACCTTTACCAGTCAGGGTCTTGAACCGCTAACCTTCCGATCAAAGGGTTACTGTCCCAGTGTCCCATTGCTACCTTTCTACAAATAGCTGTAGGTACCTTTACTACCCTTGTACCAATGGTTGTGGGTTCAAAGACACACTGGTTTGCCAAGCTTATCATAAAATGCTAATAGCGCTCATAACGCATATAAACACACGCAACGTGCGGAAAGTGTCAATTTTCAAATCTTCAATTTGTTCCTCAAGTTACATAATCAGAATCCAAAGTTTTTTCTTTCTTATTTTACGTTTTACATTTTCAGTGAAGTACATATGGCTGTACATTTACATATACTGTAGTGTCTACAAATGCATCTATAATATCAGCTGTATTTATATGAAACCTGAGAACAGTCTGTGCCGAACCCATACACAAGAGACATTTTAGCTAGTTCACATTGAGGAATTGTCCCGGCTGGCTTTCGCCCCACTTGGCGTCTGCCGATAAAAAAGCTTCCCCGGTAGAGGAGACAGTATAGGGCACAGGGGGCCATGTCACCCTATAAAGCAAGCAACTTGCTAATGACTTTTTCAGGAACTAATTTTCTGCATTGAGGCACAACCCGTAAAAGGAGAGGGTGGGTGGTAGGAGTGGGGGTGTTATTTCCACCGTCCGGGGATAGATAGAGATTTAACTGTCTCCTCTGTTTATTGTTTTCCACTGCAGCTTTTTTACGCCTGTACACAAGACACACATTTTGGGGGGCCGGTGGAGCAGTAGATTTATTTCACCGTGCGGTTTTAAGGCCCCTACGAAAAGTGTCTTAATTATGGGGAATGGTAATGTAGTGCAGCTCTGCTCAAAGTTAATAGCTCTGTGAAAAGGAGAAACAGGAATTTTAATTGAAGATCGAGCCTCAGTTGCTCAGGACTTGTTGCTTTCTGGACTACAGCAACTTGGCAGGGATCTTCATATTTTGGTTGTCGCTAGAAGATGTTTGAGTGCCGAGGTATTAGCAGAAAAATGTTTTCTAACCTTTTCTTTCCTAGAGAGTAATATTACTAGTCAGTGAGTGATAATTTGTCATTGTGAACACGCAACAGTACAGCACACATTGCCCCACAACAAAATTTCCACTTTTGCCTTCATTATGGTTATGCTAATATCAAACAAAATGATTATTTGTCATTGTGAAAACACCACAGCACATAGTGCACCACAACAAAATTGTGACCTCTGCATTTGACTCATCCTTGAAAGAGCAGTGATCAACTTTGATAGCACCCAAGGAGCAGTGCCTGGGGACAGTACTTTGATCATGAGTACCTCAATGGCACCTTTCCCGGTCCAGGACTTGTACCAGTGACCCTATGATCACATGGGTGGTCAAAAATAAGTTTGCTGCATATATTACACAAACTACACATTGTATAAACAATGAAAAAACCCAGCTTTTCTTGGCAATTTGTTTCCATCCTTTGAAGACTATTGAAGGTTAATAAACAAGTCAAATCTGTTATTTTGGCTGCTTAAATTCTGCTTAAAAGTTGCAGAAAATCTTGAGGTTTGATCATTTGATCCGGGTTATTGATGTCCTCTGTCATCTTGGCAAGCGGATTTAGTTCCTTTAGACAGGAGAAATCAATTTTCTCACAATGACACCCTTAGCAGATAGAATCTCAAAATCCTAAGGTGTCTGTCTCAACGAGCTGTATTTTGGGTTTATCTGAATTGATTTGAACACTCAGTGTAGAATGTCCCATGGTTTAGGCAACTTCATCAGCCAAAACCAAACGTGATGGCACGCCAAGCCGACTGCCATCTCAGATGTGATGGAAAATGGAAAGGAAATTGCAGGCGTTATTTGTTACCAGCCTGTGGCCATTGATAAAAAGGTTTGATAATGCAGGCTTCCTGGGTAATGCACAGCTAAAACCATGAGACAGCAGAGGCGGGGGTGGTAGTTCACTTTTAAGCGAAAGTGAGTGATTGTTTGTCATTGTGAACACACCACAGCACAGCACACAGTGCACCACAACCAAATGTGACCTCTGCATTTGACCCATCTGTATAGGAGCAGTGGGCAGCTGACATGGGCAGCGGTGCTTGGGGACAGTACCTTGCTCAAGGGTAACTTTACCGGTCTGGGATTTGAACTGGCGACCTTCTGACGCCACCAACTGGCCCTAACTTTTAGACTTGCTCTGGATTATATGTCTTTGTCCTCGTCTAAATTCATCTTATAAGCATTGAAAATGATATAGGCCCTTGAAAGTTCCAAACCGTGTTGTTTTTCACCAAGAAATCCTCTCCACCTTCAGGCAAAATGACCAGTCTCGTTAAATTTTTAGAGTTCCACATTACAAGTTCATAATCCACCTTATACTGCTTTTTTCAGAGCGAGGGGAATTTTTAAGCTTTAATGAGTCATCATCAACACAGTGCATGCCATCTGAATATCAACACACACTCACACTGTGCCTCTCTCTCTCACACATACACGCACACATCACACCTGCTTAGCATCAGTAAAACTGAGACCACTGTAATTGATTTATCCTGGTCCAGCACAAGATAACTTCACACTTAGTACGCTACAACTAGCTCCATTTCATGGTTCAGAGGTTCTGCTCTCCCTAACTAAAATACAGAGAGGCTGAGGTTAAAAAGTCTTGATCTGTGAATCATTAGAAGCTGGAAAGCGAGAGTGGCAGACGTGAGTCCAAGCTGTAAGTCCAAAGGTTTCCAAAGGAGTCCAAAGCAGTCAGGTTTCATGAGGACTCGCTGCTCTGGATTAAATGCATGTTTGACATGTGCCAACTTCAACTATCTACATTTTCACATTCACCACATGAAATAAGTCAACTTAAATCTATGTTATGCATAATTATCTCCATGCATGTGTGTTTCAGAAAGAGAGAGTTTTACCGAATTTTGTTGGCGTGGCTGACAACGGATGCCAACAGCTGCCACGTGCCCGGCTCTGTGAACCGCCGCTCTCTCTTCCTCGCCGCCTTCCTCACCAGCTAATCCCATCAGGAATTCAATTTACTTCCCCTTTAATTATCGCTTCTTCCATTGACTATTTTAAAGGGAGAAGATTTTCTTAAATCCCACTTACTATAATTAGGGCTTATGTGCTGGATAACGAAAAATTGGAGGGATCAAAGGTTGAATTCATTTGTAGAAGGGAGCCAAATTGCCGCCTGCTCCCTAGATTGGCCCGCGATACAAAGTCCTGTCAGAATTATGGTAATGATGCCGCAAAAAAAGGTGACGCCAAAAACCTCACACCAGGACCAGCGGCGGGACAGGCTTTCGTGTGCTGTGTTTTCTCCCTCTCTCTTTTTCCCTCCTTCTTTTTCACACAGATATGTATGACAACAGGCTTGTTAGCTTGTGCCACCTAGTGGATTAATTCCATTCTCTAGGTGTTGCTATTACATCTTCAGTAATTGTTAATGCTTCTGAATCTGCACTTTCTTTCCCTTGCCCTAATTTGATACAATGAGTATATGACAGTGCATTTAGGGTACTAATGTCTCCGTCTCTTATTGATTTGAACTTGCACTTAATAACCAATACTCTCTTGGCAAGAGCTCTAAGATGTGGGTCAGTGTGGATTTCCCTTGCCATTTCCTGCCATTCTAGCAGAGTTCAAGCACTGGCGCCCTGTTTTCGCAGTATGCAAAGCCGGCCCCTAGTCGTTTTCTGCAGTGCCCAGAAGGCATGTTACAACACTGTCACCACAGAGTCCAAGCATTTCGGACTCTCCACCTTGCTGTGTTCGTCACTGTAGACGGCGAGGACCACGGGGAGCTGGTGGGTGTCAATAAACCTATGCTATCGATCAACGCTTACAGAGAGGGCTTAAGATACTCCCACTGACCCCTGGAACCCACAGTCCCCAAGTCCAGGGGTTCACATTGATCTGATGCACCAAGCGGATTTATTTATTTATTTATTTATTTTTAAGCGCAGGAGGGAGGGAGGCTCCTAATAGTATTGAGGAAAGGGAAGCTGCACTGTTACAGTTGATGGAAGTGTTCTCATTAGGGAGAGAATAAATAATTTAGCAGATGGGTTTTCGTGGGAACGCATTACTGTCTGCTGTTGTGACTATGTGGACCCTATTAGAAGGAAATAATTGTTCAGTTGAATGTGGCAATTAAGTGAAAAATTCAGGAAAAACTAAGTGTAAAGGGATTTATAGAAATGTCTAGAAGAAATCGGAGCTACTAAATTTACTGCCGTTCACTAATAATAATAATAATAATAATAATAATAATAATTATTAATTATTATTATGTAATATATTATTATTATTATTATTATTATTGTTGTTGTTATTATTATTATTATTATTATTTACTGTTTCAATCGCATTTTTAGCTCCGTTTTGCCCACTCTGGTCGCTGCAGTACCCCGAGACGTGGCGCGCTCCTTACTGCTCCCGCGCCCTTTAGCACAAGAACGTGGGAGGTGCCCACCTCGTGCCACGCGCAGGAACGAGCTCGTGTTGGTGTAGCGCGCGCGCGCGGGACCGGAGAGCGCGAGAGAGCTCGTGCCTCAGCGATCGGTGCCGGACCCGCGCTTATTTACGCGCCAGCCAATCTCGGCGGCGAGTCGCCGTTACGAATCCGCTCCGTCGTACTGACCGAGTCACTCCGCCCGTCCGTTCCGCTTGGATGCTCGGTTCAGCGCGAGGCTGGCGTGGAGCGTGAGGAGGAGGAGGTGAAGAAGAAGAAGAAGAAGAAGGAGGAGGAGGAGGAGAGGAGCGGATGTGGCACAGTAAGTGCGCCTTTAGTTGTCACTCGTGGATTTTTGCCCCGGTTCGCTCTCCGACGGCGGGGGAAAATGCGGGAGCGCGTAAGTAAAGCGGCGCAGCGCCGGTTTGTTGGATTTTTTAACGGGTGACACGTTTTCCTCCAGCGGTGCACGGATTCAGTAACGGACAGAATAATGTTCCCGCTGTGGCGAGCTGGAGACAACGTGATCCGCTTCAGTTTTGCTGAGTCCGTGGTGGGGCAAATAGGAGTTTTACAGGAGAATTATTATTATTATCACTATTAGTAGAATAGAAGCAATATTAATAGTAGTAACGGGGGCAGTAGTGTTCACGGTGTTGGTTTGAATCATTTTTAATAATAATAATAATAATAATAATAATAATAATAATAATAATAATAGTAGTAGTATTAGTAATGGCATTAATAATATAGTACTATACAGTACATTGCTTATACTACTAGTAATGGTAATAATTGTTTGCATGAAGTTTATTATTGTTAATAGTAGTATTAATAGTAGTTGCATTTATAGTAGAAATAGTAGTACTTTTTATAGTAAATTAGTTAATACTAGTGGTTTTTCGCCATCATTATTATAATTATAATTATAATTATTATTATTATTATTATTAGTAGTAGTAGTAATAGGAGTAATTATAGCAGTAGTATGCATGATATTATTATTATTATTATTATTATTATTATTATTATTATTATTATATGAGTAGTAATGATCATTGATATATAATGGCTTATTTCGCTAAATCGAGGCTTACATTTTAGGGCTAGTTCTATTTGTACAGTAGCATGTACTGAATTAATTTTCTCCAGGCGTGAGTGTCTCGAGTGCTCGAGTATCTTCTCTTTGCACAACTAAAACCCTTTGCAACTTTGCATCATTTCCTTGAACTAAGCTGCAGTCGAGTAAATCGCAAATGAACCTCACGGCCGGTGTGCATTACCAGTGCTTAGTGCCATGTCGCCCGGATCGAGATGACACAGCCCCCAAGATTGGCATTGCTTTCACAGATGAAAAGTGCAGATGCTTGGTAATCTGCTCTCACTGTCCCGATCGCTTAATCCGGGAGGATTTGCTGATTATAAATGACCACCGACTCTTCTTGTAGCGTGCAGAACTATTAAAAAAGTATGGGCAAAAACCGAAAAGCAGTCACCAGGTGTCATATTATTGTGGGTAGGCCACCGTTTGATTGCGTTTGAGTTTGAGAGGCTAGGACTGAATAACATTGAACTCTTTTTCAGCAGAAGTCATTTGTGTATATGGTTGCCTTCACTAATCCCAGCATCTGTCAGACGCTGAGCTCTCGGGCTGCTTTCTGTCCCAACGTTGGGGTTGCCAAGTGGTTGGCCACTGTTGCCAAGTCCCAGCTTTCATATAGACCCTATTCTCCCTCTCTGTAAAAGTCATATTTGTTAGTTATTGCTTTAAGATATGGATTGAATAGAAGTTGAATATAGCGTTTGCAGTGTTTCTGATTTTGCTGCTGAATGTGGCGACAGCATTGACCTGAAAGGAAGTGAACTGGGTTGAATGACCTTCTGGGCGAAGTCACTAGTACAAACACTGAGTGGACAGATAGAAGAGAGAGAGTGAGAGAGAGAGGACAGTCTTTTCACGGTGAGTGTGCTGCAACCTAGCAGCCTGTCAAAAGTGATACAGTGCAAAAGTGACATTAAAAAGATTCTGGGGTAGTTACATTTAGAGACGTGTCATAAAAATTTCATTGGACGGCCGCCACTGCTAGAAGTATCGTTGGGAGCATATCTATTTTATATATACACGTTTCATTTTTCTGTCTAGGAAAAGCTTCCCACATGTTGTTGCTCCTAGAGGCCATTACAAATAAAATACACAAAAAAGACAGGGACAGAGACAGGATTTTAACCAGCAGACCCATTTATATGCTGTCAGCCGTCACATATTCACGGCTATGGTTGCCAAGTTGATGGATTTAAACCCTACTTAAATGTTCCACTGTCTCATCCTCTTCTTTAGGCAGACTCTTCGACAACTACACAAAATCTGCTTGTATCCCATTTGCAGCCAAAAACATTTGAAGTCCATTCAGATAACACTAGAACTGCATGATACTAGAAAAAAATGATATTTCTGCGATGTATTTCGTTATATTTTTTAACGAAATGACTTGAGTATGTTTATTTGGAAGGAGTGGGTGATTTGTGAATAATTGTGGTGATTTTGGAGGGTATCTTTACAGAAAGTAAAACAAATTTTCGACAAAATTAACGTTTGAATGTGAACCATCTTTTCTGCTTAAATTTGGTATGATATCACCCGCAAAGTTGAAAAGTTTGATGCAGCCCTAGATAACATCCAACAATCCAGTATTACCATTTGCCATCAATGATTTTTGCCTCAATTGTCTTTTAGGGAAATGTGCCAGTTTGGAACAAATTGTGCAAAAGTAAATATCATTGTGAGTTATATATAATTCCCAAACACACAATTTGTGGAGTTGTTGTCTCGGACAAGCCGTGTGTAGTTCTGCGCTGTGTGTATTTTGCTACGGCCTGCAGTGCACGGCCTCCTCCTCCTCCTCTTTCTCCTCCTCCTCCTCCGAGCGCCGAGCCTCTCTGGATCTCATCGCTAGTCTAGAGTCCCTGAAGCGAGCGTGACTCTGGTGTGCACAAAGTGTAAATCTCCCGGACAGCTCGAGTGCAGTGAAACATGATATTCACTCGGTATACAAGAGCATTTACATATAGAACGGGCCCGACTGGGTACTTATCAGAAATGTTATTTTACTCTAAAAATCTCTGAAGTCAATTAGGGTCCTTTCTGAGCACTTCCCTCCTTCTCCTCCTCCTCCTTCTTATTCTCCTCCTCCTCCGGCCTGGAGAAGTTGCACAAACGAAGACAAATGCCCCGTGTCACTCCTTCACGCCTTCGCCTGAGTCACACGCATTCACCCCTCCCCTCGTTTTCTGCTGCACTCTGCTGATTTTTAAAAGCCAACAGTGTGGAACCTTTTCTTCTTTGCATATAAGCCCAATAATGCGTGAGACGCCGCGGACCCCCGACGCTCCTCCTTGCGGATGCGCGTGCCGAGACTTGCAAGCCCCTGGTGACACGTTAAGATTATTTTTCCGCCCCGCCCCAACCAGCTGTGGAGTTTTAAAGTTTGTCTTTTTTTTACCTCCACTCTTTTCTTTTCTTCTTCTCTTGTATGCTTTTTATCACGAGACAGGCAGTGTCGGAGTCTCTTATGGGGAAACGCCGGCTGACTTTGACTTCTGCCGCAGAAGCTGCTCTGGCGGAGACACTGAAATGAATCCAAGTGTCTTCAAGGATCAAAGGCGTGTGTGCTGACAGCGGTGCAGTCCCTGGGCTCAGGCTCCACTCTCAAATTAAGTAAAAAAAAATCGCTTTCTGCCCCTGCAAAGTGTTACCTTTTAAATACACACAAGTGATCCATAGAAAATGATGCATCAGTGCCGCGGCACATATTCACTTCCAGGACCAAAAAGAGTCCCCGGGGCAAGTGGGGTATTAATAGTATTGTTGAACGCTGGCTAGGATGGCCGCTAAGCCAAAAGAATTAAAGGTACACATGATTTCAACATTGTGCATTAACAAATGATTAATTAGGAATAGTACTCAAGTACAAGTAACACTTCTATCATCTCTTTGTCCGTTAAAGAGGGACAAGAAGGATGAGGTGCACAGCAAAAAAAAAAGTTTAATTCAAAGGAGTCAAAAATCACACAAAATGAAAGTCACAACAACAGCCATATTGTCTGGCAGTCCAAACTAAACATACAGGACTGTTGGGAAACAAAAGAGAATCAGATCTCAGGCTGTAACTCTTCAATATGAGAGGAGCAGGTGTGTAGGAATAATGAAATCAAGAGTGGAACAGAATCCTGGCTCAGTAGTCAGGATTGGGAGGCGTGGAGGCTGAGTAATAGCGAGGAGTAAAAGTAACAAATTTTACACCACTTTTACTGTTACTGCTCGTGTTACAGCTTTTTTTTCTGAGTATGTTACTGCTTAGCCAGTAAAGGTAGCTTACGTTATATAATGCTATTTAAACAAAAAAGTACTTAAGTATTGAAGTATCAGATATTAACAATAGCAAGTATTAAAGTATTCCACCGATGATGAGACTGTACGAGTAACAAGTATGTGCTTGGTTGGTTGTTAGCAAGAAAGTATCTGGTGCGCTAAAAGAACTGAACAAAATTCTGTGTATCAGCTAATCACAGTCAGTCGGAATATACTGAAGTGAAATTACAGTACTTCCATGATAAGTGAAGACGGAGAGAGAGTGAAGGTTGATAATATTGATAATACTCAAAATAATACTCATACACAGTACTCAAGTAGTGCATATTGGGCTTGTTCTCTTTTATTCTCTGCAACTTTCCACAGTCAACAGGGCCACATGACGGTAACACTTTCTCTTCCGCACGTTCTCTTTTTTGGCCAGCATCATAACAAAACCCTACAAAGCCTTTACTGCTTGTGAGCATCAATTGCACTTGAAGGGGATGTCTGAAAGATACAGGGAGTCTTTTAAGAAGTCACTTTAATGGAGCCGAGTGATTTTGGAAGTAGTGCACATGCTCAGAGGACATACAGGACGGTTTAAAGCCGGTTTTGAGGGGAGGAAAAAAAGCAAGATTCTCTGAAACGTTTTAAAGTGCCACACCTGCTGTCTGCGAATGTGTTCCGTTGATGACTTCGCGACTTTATAATTTGGCCTATATTCCCTTTTTCCCAGAAAAACAAAACCTAGTGGAAGAAATCAACTCGAGCTGCACAATTCTGAAAAGAAATGTGAATCACCATTTTCTTGATGAGAATTGAGATCACAATTCCCTGCACATTTGTGACCCTCCACGGCGAAACTGTGAGCCTTCGTCGTAGTCAACCAAAACCCAGATTTCTCGTTTCTCACTTGGCGTGACAGGAGAAACCCGACTCCTTTGAATGTTGATATCTCAGTCATATGTCGTCTGATCCATTCGATATAGGTATCGTTTGATTTATGCCCTTTCATGAGAACATAATTTGGAGGTCATTTAAAATTGATATATCCTCAATGCTTTGACAAAAGAAAAGACCATTTAGTTGGCGATACAAAAATAGTGTGATTTCTTTAGAACGTGTTTTATATATACAATATTAATCGTGATATATTGTGAGAGAGAGCAACATTTCCAACAATCCCTCTTGCCACGATCCGGAGCGTTTTGATTCCTGAAGACAAGAACATTTTTCAATTATTAGAGAATCATCCAATGTACAAAAACACAAAAATGTCAAGAGTGGAGCTGGTGAATCTGTGTACCATTCGTTCATTCGTTTTTCCACCTGAAACCAAAATTAAAAAAACACGTGTTTTTTCATTATTTGTTTCCGAAAAACAAAAAAGAAAACAAATAACAACTCGTTTTTCGATTTCTGATTTTGGGCTCAAATCAAAAACGGATAAAAAGTGAAACACACACCCTTTTCCTTTTTTGGTTTCTCTAAGGGTGCAGGTGCTGTGGCCCGGAAGTGCTAAATAAAACGAATTTATGTATTTATTTATTTACTTATTTTTTATGTATTAGCGATCGTTTTAACTGCTGGTCAGTATTTGAACTGTACCATGTGCCCAATTTGTCGTGCGTATGCCATTCTCATAAAATTACAAGAAATTATTGCCACTTCCAGTTCTATATCAGACGTGTGTCTTTTTTGCTGAAGTTGGTGCAGAATCGTCCGACCTTATGAACATTTCCATTTGGGGACGCCCAACCGATTTGAGCCCGAAATTGAAAAACGAGTCTTTATTCGTTACTTTCTTTGCCGTTTCGTAAACAAATATCGAAAAAACACGTTTTTTGTTTTTTTTTAATTTTGGTTTCAAGTGGAAAAACGAATGAACAAATGATAACAGATTCTGGTGAATATCGACACAATACAACACTCATAACGTGGATTACGAATTCTTCTTTCATCTTTCCATTTTTGTTTTAGTATGGACGCTTATCAGCCATTATTGTATAATATTGATACAACAGCCATGCTCCAGTATGTGGTAGTGACCTAGTGTTAGGATGCTTGACTGCGGACCACCACTGAGCCCCTGTGCAAGACCTTTAACCTCAAGTTCCTCCAGCAAGACTGCCCCTGTTATTAGGAAATGTAAATGTCTTTATATAAGAGCTTCTGATAAATGTCATCACTGTAACTGCAACTCCAGCAGTCGCATGAGGGCAAGAGCATATAGACGACTATGAATCACTGAAGAGTCTGAAGAGCTGTCAATCCATTAGAGTGACAGTAAATGATGACTTAAAACGGTAATTGATATGTGATACCAGGAGGCTAAAAAATAACTGGAATATGTATAAAGTCTTTATGTACAAAGATGGAAATGGATGAGCTTTTATGGAGTCACACCGTCTCAAGCAACAAAGCCGTCACATAAAAAAGTCAGCCATCATATACGATCTGGTCATAGGCGTGATCACTGCAAAAAATGCCTTTTTAAAAAAAGAAAAAATTTACTATATTTGGGGAAAAAATACTTATTTCAAGCAAAATTATCTGCCAGTGCAGCAAGAAAATTGCACTTGCTAGATTTCTTAAAACAAGAAAAAAAATACTCAAGACTAAGCATACACAACAAATTAAGCAGAAGAATATACTAGTTTTTTTTTCCTCCAATTCTCTTGAAACAAGTAAAAAATATATGCTGATCTACCTGTTAACACAACTCCTTTACCAATGTAGGTTGTTTTAAGAAAAAACCTGCTCAAAATTAGTTGTATTACCCAGGTAAGATAACTCAAGATAAATTATCTTGAAACAAGTCAAATAATCTAAATTATTCAGTCTTACCAAGAAAATAAATCCACAAAAATGGTGTAACAAGATGCTGAATTCAAGTCAATTACACTTGTACAGATTTTTATTTTTTGCAGTGATGCCGTTTGGAAAGTTTTGAACGCATTTTGGCATGTTTTTAAGTCGTGGCAACTCCAGAAACTCGCCATCGGCGCCTGTCTGAAAGTGAGTTTTCACTCCGGTCAATTAAAGTAGGACTTTAAATTCATTAAATGATCTCAACACAAACACATGACAATCAGAGAGTTTAATACCTCCTTAAAGGTCATGAGGAATACTTAATGAATTTCAGGTCCTGCCTGAATTGACTAAGAGCTAAACCCCTGGGTGGGAGACTTGTTGAAATAATAAGACGCCGGTGGAACTTCACATATCGCTTTATTGCCTTTTGTTGTCGTGCCGTAGTAAACAGACACGGCGGACGTTAATCCTCCCCTCTGTCCGTTTCTAAAGCGGAACGTTGCTCCCTTTTCCCCCGGAAATTCGTTCTGGTTCTTTTTGCAGGTCGGGATGGTTTTTATGAGACGTCCTTGCCATGTTTAGTCGCATGCATCTTTATTGCTTAACTCCCTCGCTGCATGTAATGGTCCTCATTTGTAGTGTCAGTAGATTGTGCTAAAATGGCACCATCATTCATTTTAATACCACCATTAACTTGTTGTTTTAATTACTTATTAATGTCAATGTCTTGCGAATAGATTTGTGGTTTTTCGTTAATGCAAAGTATATAACATTGCTCGTATTGGACCTCTTTAACTCTTGTTCCCATTTTGACACATATTGAGATATAGCCCAGGCTGAGAATGCAATTATTTTTAATTTTTGAAAATATTGGTACAAACACAAAACTCTCTCTCTCTCAGCCCTGGAGCTTCCAGAGGTCAACTAAATCAATTAAAACCAAATAACTTCGTAAATAAAGAAATTAGTGAGCTTAAGAAGAGAAAGAGCCTGATGGCGCTGTGAATTACTTCCACTTGCATGATGGTGACTTGTTAAACACTGTTGCAGAGCAATCATTGTTGACCCATACGGTATTTACATGTAAACTAATGGTTTGCATTTCTTTTCTTTTTAACACAATATTTTCTAATAGGCCGTCTGCTTTTCATTACCAAAACACTGCTGCCAGCATCAGTTGCCGTTAACACTAAACGGTTAATTAGAGACGAGCAGGAATAGTGTTGTTTGGGTGGCTATGTGGCTGCGATTCTTCACGCCGCAGTCATTCTTTCGCTTTACAAGATGGATGGCATGAGTCAGACGTGCAATGATTTTTGCCAAATGTGCCTTTTTCTTGGGGAGAAAAGGTCTTGAAACAGTGGCTTTTAGAAAATTAATGTGTGGATTCCTTATGATCAGAATTAAGTCACAGACTTTAAAAAAAAAAAAAAAAAAAAAACCCTCTTCAGAACCTTCAAAGAACATTTGATTGTCAGGGCCATGATAAAAGAGAAAAAGTTTCCATCAAAGGCAAATGCTGAAAAGTAATGTGAAACTGGGTCATTACGAGTCCTCTTGGCATCTGTGTACATTGTCAAATGCTGAAGCTACGTTCGCCTTGGCAGGGCTCTCGTTTGCCAATTGCATCGCTCCAATATATATATATATATATATATCTTCACTTTTTTTGCAAAAACAATGCCTTGACATTGCCTCATAGATTCGGAATATATTTCACCCTATCAGGAAGACACGGCTGTGCCCTGTAACTGCTCCATCTCGAGCGGCATATGCTTCATTTTCTTATGCAATCATGGTGCATCATGGTTCCACCTTTGGGGATGTGTCTAATTGCGGGCGTAATAACAGCAGCACAACTCAACAACCCTTGTGGGAAGTGTCGGGCCCGGTGGGACTACTTTATTGTTAACCGTTCATGCGCTCACTGGTATTTTCTTCCCACAGAGAATACAGCGTAACTAGAGACGGCCCACCACGTATTAGCATGAGACGCAGATCGTTATGGCCATTACTTCACACTACGGCCGGAGACTCGTGTTTTGGTACCGGCGACTGGTGGCAACATTCATTTTAATAAGCAATTACTGGCAGAAAAGCAATGTTCAGACAGGTGTTTAAATATATTTATTAAATAAATATGACTTATTTCTCTGCCTTGTCCAGAATGCGGTGCCGGGACAGCAGGCCGTTTGTGATTATTGCTGTTATCACATTATCGCTAGGATTTGCGGTAATCCACCTTTTGCCAAATTCAGCCCCTGCTGGGTGAGATACTCTTGATTGGCCGCCTGGGAAAACAAAACAAACAACAACAAAAACAACAATAAAATGGGTTTTTGCAGAAATGGCGAAAGCTGGTTTATCTGGTGGCCATCTAGCTGTTCCCCAAACCTTTTTTGGGGGGTTTTATTATTATTTTCTGGCTAAACTAACTTGGCAAACCAGGATAAGCTCAGTTTGGGCTTGTTATTCAGAAACATTTATGCAATTACTAGCTAGGGATGCTTGTAGAAGGCCCGTGTTTTTGTTTTTCTCCGGTGAAAATAAAGATTGACGGTGGCATCGATGAATCAGCTGTCCGGACTCGCGGGCGTTGACTGTAGCATTTATCTACATCCCGGAGCTGCAAGGTGGCGGGGAGCAGTTTTTACGTGATCGTCCACTGTTAATCTGTGCATAAAAACAGAATAAATTTTTTAAATGCGCATAAATGACATTCTTCACGACGTAAGCGCTCTGTGCGTGGGCACTCGCGACTCGATGTGGGGGCTGATGCTCAAATGTGGCGATATGCAACGCCCTCACTAACAAAAACGCTCCAGTTCAGCCAAAATGGAAATCCCACTTTATTGCAACCCCCCGCATATTTTAGCTGATAAATAACAACAACCAGCGTTCTATTCACAATACAGCTGTTTACTTGATATTATTCGGACACATCCATCGCATGAATGTGACGGAGGCTCCAAGTCGTAGCGCGGGGATTGTGGGAAATGTAGATCTTCCTAGAAAAGAGAGAATATGTCGAGATATATGCAGCGTGTGCAATGGCAACAAAAAGAAATGTCGCGATATTATTTTTAGGCCTTGACGCCTTATCGTTCATGACTATCATAAACTAGTTTAAAATGAATAATGTGTACTCAAAAATCAAGATTTTTTTTGAACATTTCTCACAAAGAAAATGACTATAATATGAGTCAAAAGTCATCCTTTAGAATACTAGGGTAATATTTTTTCTACATTTTATTTGTGGCAATTTTGCCCTAGTATTTAAATCCAAAAACTGATTAGAATCTGACTGTGGCCGGGACTAACATTAGCACTAAGCGGAGTAAAAGATGAATATATTGGCATATGAATTCAAAGGCGTAGCGAGAAATTGCAAAGAAATGTACTGGAGTAGCAGTTGAATATTAATTTAATACTAGTTGAGTCAGTTCAGTTTGATGTGCTGTTTTAGACTTAGACTTAGTGGAGAAATTCTTTTTAATTCCAACATTCAAGAAAACCTGAGATTTGTCAGGTTTGAATTTGGATGCTTTTTGGTCCCTAGAAAACAAAAATATCTTAGTGGAAAATACTACCATGTATATCATAAGCTAAACGATTTGCTTTTGAGCTCAGGATATTGAGGTTAGGGTTGTAGGCTTGAGGGTTGTGAGAAGTAATAGTGTGCGCATTTTGGCATGTGTTGGATACTTGCCAAAATCCTTTCTCAGAAATATTCAAGCAATAACCAGTATATGACCGTCACAGACTAGTTTCTATGTCAGTGTCTGTGTCAGTGTTTGTGTATTACATCAATCACTTCAGGAGAATGAGTGCTATGCACAAAAATTACACTTAGATAAGATTGTTTTTCCAAGTAAACACGGGTTGAATTGAGACTGCGGCCTGTTTCAGATTCACCACCAGACAGTGGTACTCACAAGTGCAAAGCTGAATGTTCAAGTGTTGGATTTAGAAACCAAAGTTTTGCTGGTTGAGGGCCCTAGAAATTTCATTTACCGCCTGCAAAGCGAAGGTCCTCCCAATGAAAATCTCTGCCCCGCCAGCGAGCCAAGATAAAAGTTTCACGAGGTCCGACGCCTTCGAATACGCCTATCATCACACAGATGGCGTCGTGGCCCCTGTTACTGCTAAGTCATGACACAATTCGCTTACACACTCTCTAGTAAAATCTCAAGAAAGCCCGAGGCGTTTCACGAAATGATAATTTCCCAACGACTCAGGCGCAGGCCGGGGTAGGGCCAAGTTCGCACTCTGAATTTAAAGATGCCAGAAAACGATATTACCATGTCGGAACTCATCGGTATCGTTCCACCTGGTGGAAGAAATTCGCCCCAAGTCGAGTACGCCGAGAGACCAACTCGGCGGAGCATTATTATCTTATAACCCGGTAGCTCGCTGCAGGGCTTAGTGTCTGAAATAAATACTTCATTTTATATTTTGGCAGCTGTCGAATCCCGGGTGCTGGCCATGGCTGAGAGGCAGGCAAATGTGATTGGCCGGCTGTGGGGGAATCAGATGGGAGATATACTGTTTCTGTTGGGGCGTCTCTAGTCATATGATTAACTCGAGCACTTCAGCAGACTTCTGAACTACTTTGAGGCATTTGGCTGAAATACGGATTGGCTTAAAAACGAAAAAGCTGCCACCTTCCTACTCCTGGATTAATTCGAAGTGCTTCTGAGGACTAAAAAGTAGACGGCTAAGACTGTTGAACATGAAAAAATGCTTAATGTACGATTTATATTTGGGCAAACCATGCAAAAATGACATTTAGGAAAGAAATGCCCTCAGGGGGCTAAATAATGGACAGGTGCTTGGATGGAAGTAGGCCACCATCTTGCTGAAATGCAAGTGTGTGTGGGCTTGTGTGTGTGTGAGCATGTTTTAAGGTGGGCGTGTGGACCTGATTGTCCTCTACAAAACTGGAAAAAACTAGTGTTTGGGGGCTTCTTTGAGGAGAACAAGACCTATGAAGGCAAAATGCTTGGTTACTGAGTTTCAGGTTAGGGAGTAATTATGTGCGTGAATGCAGGTACCTCCCAAAGGTAGCAAAAATTGATGAATCTTAATGCTGCGTGTGTTTGTGTTTTAGGGATTTGAACCTGTTTTCTTATTCCCTAAAAATGTCCTCTGAGAAATGGGAAAACCTCCGAAGAGGATTGGTCAGCTTGTGGAGGCATTGTGAGGACATTTGCATTAATTTGGAACTGTAAGAAAACATAAAAATGTTTTTGGTTCATGAGTTTTGGTGTAAATTCTGGTTAAAATGGGACTCAGTGGTACCTCACAATGAGAGCAAGACACTACTGTGCATATGTTTGTGTGTGTGGATTGACAAGAACCTAAAAGATTGGAAAACCTGACCGGTTCGCATGAGGAAGAATGCTTTTGTAGAAAAACATTCATTTGGAAAATGTAAAGATTTTTTACATTTTACATTTTTTCCCACTTTTCTTTTTCTTACTGAAGTTTTTGGTTATGCGTAGTATTATTTGGGTTTAAAATATTAAGGAGTCTTTTGAACTAGCCCTACTTCACAAAGACAGCAAGTGTCTGGAGTGTGTGTTCTGCGCATGGAGAGGTTTTTAGGTGGTCTCGAGGACTTGACTGTCCCCTAAAAATAGGAAAACTCAGACAATTAGATAAAAACGTTATGGTTTTAGTCACTGGTGTTGCAGTTTGGTCTACCTTTAGCTTTACACAGTTTTAATAAAATTAGGATGAACTGTTACCTCACAACAACAGCCAGAAGTAACTATCAGTGCTTTGGTAAAGAGCGAGATTGTCTTCATGAACACAACACACAGCACAGCACACAACCTTTACCACAACCAAATGTGACCTCTGCATTTGACCCCTCCAGGAAGCAGCAGTGGCCAGCTTTTCGGCAGCAACCTGAGAAGGTACCTTGCGCATAAGTAACTCAATAGTACTTTTGCCAGATCAGGATCTGAACCTGCGAATTTCCAAATCTTGGGCCCAGCTCCCAAACCGTTACAGTATTGACTGCCCCAGGTGGGCACGGGTGGGCAGTTTAGATATCGACAAGGCCTAAAAGGTTTATGTTACAGTATGTGTGTGTGTGTGTGTGCAGGTTTTTAGCTGGTTGTGAGGACTTTCCTAGTTTACTGCGTTTTTAAGCCTCAACCAATCAGTCAAATTTTCTGCAAATGCATGGCAAAATGGCCTAATAATAAGTACAGTCGATGGGGCACTCTGATCGGAAGTGCCCGGTTCGAAACCCGGACCGGTAAGGGTACCTTTGAGGCACTCACCAAGCAAGAGTACAAATCCTAGGCACTGCTCAGCCAAAAAGCTGGCCACTGCTATGTCCTGGATAGGCTCAAATGCCTAGCTCACTTTTTGTGCAGTGAACCCAGTGCTGTGCTGTGGTGTGTTCACAATGACAAATAATCACTCACTTTCACTCACTCACTTCTACTAAAGGGAAGTTCCTCACAAAGATAGCAAGACGTACTGTGTGTGTGCACGTGTGTAAAGCACAGCTTCTGTATATAACGTGTGCCCTTTGGAAGATACTGTACAATGAGGAACACACACTGTAAAGCAGCAGGCTGTTACTTTGGGGGAAAAAGACAGGGATTATCGAGAGGTATTTACTCAATGAAATTACAGTGGTCAGTCTTATTCAACACATTGCAACAACAGTCATTTTGAACTTAATGGAGGTCCCCAAAGTGCTTCATTAAATTGAATGTAGTGTATTTGCAAAATGTGTCTAACAAGGAAGAGGGAAGCTGGAGAAAGCAGTGGGCTCAGCATTAGTATGGGCAAAAGGGCAGCGCTCTCTTGTACTCCTGTCTCTTCGGAACAAGGCCGGCTCTTTTAGGACTTCGCTCATCAGAAGTCAGCCGGCTTTAGCTGGACCAGGCCGACAGCTCTACAGCTCTGACTCTTTTTTTTTTTTTCTTTTGTCAGAGAATCCTGGAAGGATTCATAAATAAAAAAGCTTCATGTAAAAGTGTTTTGTGGAGACATGGTTATCAAATAATTGAGGCTGGTAATAAGCAAAAAGTTTCATACCGTTTCCTACCATATCCGTCTGATTTGGGATTTATCGTTATGTACATTTAAGTAAGAGATTATTTGTCATAATAGACACAGCACAGCACACAGTGCACCTGACAAAATGTGACTTCTGCATTTGACCCATCTGAAGGAGCAGTGGGAACGGTACACAGTGGTACCTTTACTGTTCCGGGACTTGAACCAGCCACTCCATGCTCCATAACCATTATTCTAGCAACTGGCCCTTTTTAATTTAAAAAAAAAAAAGGTTGTTTGTGATCTGGTTAGTGATAGCATGTCCATAAAATATTTTAACAACACAGGCTTTTATTGACCATGAGGTCAGTACTGCTGAGGTCATTATGTAGCTTCATACTGCTGTTTTTAATGCTTTGTTATTTTGCTGCTGTTGCCTTTGTTTCTTTATTATTATTATTATTATTATTATTATTATTATTATTATTATTATTATTATTATTATTATTGGGGGTATAAATGACAAGTTACATCACACTATGATATATCAATTCAGTAGACAACGATTCAATGTCTGCTAATATCACAAAATATGCTGTGATTTCATTTCAGTTAAATTCAGGAGCCAGCGATCAATATGACACAATATCATGTGCTGCTTTAACACGATCATTTCCATTCATGTTAGAGAGAAGACCTAAAACCGACGGTGACCTTTCCATGTACCTAGAAGTGTGAAAATAGTAAAGCTGAGAGGTGTTCCTGTGTATGTGCAAGCAGAAAGACTTTGTATGGAAGTTGTGCAAGCTTTATACACTGTTGCTGACCCTCAGTGAAGTCTCTTCTTTCCACGACAGTTATTACTATGTGTGTGTGTGTGTGTGTGTGTGTGGGCACATTTAGAATAGTACATATGTTCACATAGTTGGGCAAATTTCACTTTTACATAACACTGACCCTTTGATTTTTTTGGCAGAGCTTTGCCTTTTTGCATTCATTCCGGGAATAACGTTGAATCCAAAAGCTCTCCCACTTTCTTCCCTCCGTTTCAGCCGAGTGTTTCCCGACTCGTCGTCGCTTTGAAAGGGAAACTCGTTTGACCTCATTGATGTCAGTGTCTTGCGGAAAGTGCAACACCTCCTTGCATGACCTGATTGCATAAATCAGAGCAACTTCTCATTATTTCAGCCCCGCGCTGCCGGATGGATCTTTTTCGTCGGTTTTGTGGACTAGTAGTGATTACGTTCATATCTGTCTTTAGTACTGCTGCGGGGAAAGAGAGTCCGGGGCTCCTGAGCTGTCAAGCGCGGATATTTGTCAGCTGGTGATGCGAGATTCTAGTTGATGGAAAGGCTACTAGCACTTTCATCGCCAACTCACACCAGTCATAGTTTAGCTGGTAGGTTTTCTGAAATGCTGGCTGATAATACAGTATGTGGCTTTATTGTTTGACATTTTTGGAGGGATGAAAATGGGAATAAACTGTAAGAAATTTTATATGTAAATATTCTGTATTAATCCGATTAGAGCGAAAGGGATTTGACCGGAATGCTTGACTGGGGATCTTAAGATTCTTGCCACTTCTGCCCTGTGTTCATTACTGTGATTATACAATAAGTCATACTAAGGCGACATTCTCTCCCTCTTTCTCTCTCTCTCTCCCACTTTCTCTCTCACCAGACGTTGTAACAGGATTTGCAAAGACAGGGAGTGCCTCAGCCATGAAGGTTACATCGAACACAAAGAGTTCAGTCAGAGAAAGAGAAAGCTGGAATAAAACGCCTTGCAAGGCCTCATATAGCCAGACATTTTAAGTCATTCTGCCTTTCATTTCGTTCATTTCCTGCAGCCCCGAAAGACGGTGGCTTAGGTCTCCTTCAGCGCAGCCCTGACAACATCTGAGCCGCCACGACACACTGTGTCGCTCTCATGTTTTTTGGGAGCTAGCCACATGTACGTAGCATTAGCAGTCTCAGCCAAGGACTGTTTTTGGGGTGTTTTTTTAAAAAAAATGCATGTATCCTTGTGAGCCATTGTCACCGATTTTGCTAGTGTTATGGCCGAG
The DNA here is from genome assembly GCA_032718565.1 of Distichodus sexfasciatus. Taxonomy (NCBI): domain Eukaryota; kingdom Metazoa; phylum Chordata; class Actinopteri; order Characiformes; family Distichodontidae; genus Distichodus; species Distichodus sexfasciatus. The sequence goes on along the minus strand of JAVGVS010000034.1, from coordinate 2,423,239 downwards.
TTCCTGCGCTACAGGCTATCGTTTTTTTTGAGAGAGAGATTTTGTGAATAAAAAGAACAACACAGCAGACAGAAGTGTGTCACAAAGACTACATGCGGATAAATAAACCCTTTTCCATCTCCAACCTCAGTGCCGGAGTTTTCCACACGCACACATGGGAAGCGGCTGAAAATTGCTTTACATTACAGACGGAATGACACTAAACAATGCATCTTTGCATTAGGGGAAAGAATTATTCAGTAACATTAGGCAGCGGCTGTAAGGATATTTTCTGTGAACAACAAGTAGGTATTAGTCATATGATAGAAATCATTCATTTTCTCCTTTATTTTGCAGCAGACGTAGGAACCGTGGCATGTTGAGATTCTTATGAACCTTTTTTCTCCCCAGCCCCCTACCCATCCTTGCTGCTGCTTCTTCTTCTTCTTCTTTCAAATAGTCATCCCACTGGCACTCTCACGTTATAATGAACCCTCAAGAAATATTCAGGAAAAATGCATCGCTCCAGACATGCTTTGATCTACTCCTCTAGCCTACTGAAACAGAACTCATTCCGGAACAGGATCAATAGTACACTCCACGGCCTGGACGGTGGTACTGAGCCTAATTTATATCGTCTCTCAGTTTGGGGTGCCAATTAAGTCCTATGGCAGAGGGCTTGGTTCCTTTGATGAAGTGACCCTGTGGTCATGATTTAAATGTTGTAGTTATCCTTTAACCCCTCCCATAAGAAAAAAATAACAGTTTTCATTATTAGTATAACAGTAGGTTGCTCGTATTTTCCTAGCAGATAACTTTGATAATATTAGATTTCCCAGACGCCTTCTGAAGGAAGTAGATGACTTTAGTAAATGTTGTTTTTACTCATGGCACATTTTTTATGAGAACATCATTTTCTGTAGTTATGTGAAGTTTTTAATTCTAAATTCACTAGTCTAGACAGATAATATTGACCTACAACAATTTCAGCAATCAATTATACAGGAGCAGTGGGTAGCTAACATGGGCAGTGCCCGGAGAGCAGTGCTTGGGAATGGTACCTTGCTCATTAGTACCTCATTGGTATATTTACCGGTCTGGGATTCAAACTGGCGACCTTGTGATCACAGGGCAAATGCCCATCCGTGACGCCACCAACTGCCCACAACAAAATAAGTGATTATTTGCTACAACAAAATGTGACGTCTGCATCTGACCCATCCGTGAAGCAGCAGTGGGCAGTTTTTTGGAAGCACCCGGGGATCAGTGCTTAGGGATGGTACCTTGCTTGTGAGCACCTCAGTGGCACCTTTACCACTTAGGCACTTGAACCGGCCACCCTGCGAACATGGGGCCAACACCCTAGCCGCTATGTTACCAACCGCCCCATGAAGAAGACCAGAGAAACCTTTGGAAGCTAAACAGGTTTGGCTCTGGCCAGTTCATGGATGGGAGACCAACTAGGAAAGTTGAGTTACGGTAGTTTTCATCAGCAGTGGAAGTGATCCCAGTCTGAATTGTAATCGTCACATAAATTCTCTCATACCGCTTCACCAGAAAAGCACAAATATTAACTGCAATATTTATAAGCAAGTTATCAAGCCCAGTAATGGCAATATGTCAGTAATATATCTGGAGTTGTTGTAGTTGTTTATAGGACAAGTCTAATGAGGCATTGGAGCAGTAAAACGATTTAGCCTGAGTCCCATTCCTCGTGTATACTCTTAATGAAATGGGAGCTTGGGAGAACAAGGAGGTAGATAAGGAAAGACCTTATGGACTTGACAATAATCTCTTGCTGCGACCGTGTGTAAGTGGAGTCAAAGAAGTAGGTGTTAACGTGTTATTAATGAAGGTGAGAAAACCTATCTGAAGAACCTCTGTTTTTGCATCTTATGCCTCCGCTCTCTCCGCTAGAGAGACAGGTGGAGTGTCTGCTTTTTTAAAGCAATTAGAAAGTGAGTTAGTACTTTAAATATACTCTGTGTGGACTTCTGACTAAATGCCTTCAAGCCAAAAACTACTGCATTAAATTTAATGACAGTACACTAGCGCTAACTCAGAGATGAGCTGAGGGATCTCCGTATGGAAAAGAAGGAGGAGAACAGCTGGAGGCTTTCCCTGCAATGTGTTTTGGGGGAGCTGCTTCAACAATTTATTAAGTTAATACTCTCTTTGTATGGAAAGTGGTTAAGTGCTTACCAAAGTACATGCCATTCAGAAAGCAGTTGCAGTTGTGTGCCTTGAAGTATTTCAACTAAAAAGGGACCTTGGTAGCTATCATGTTCAGCAGGCCGTTCAGTAGCAACTTACATCACTGTGATGCCTTAAAGTTTCTGTAAAAAATTAATTAAACCCATATCAGACAGAATGTGATATATGTCATAATGTATGTAAAAGACTGTCTTGAAATACTTGTATCTAAACCTAGCTAGTCAGCTACTTCTGAAGCTAGTTAGCAGCTAATCCAGTGCAGCTAATGCAGCAGGTAATCCCACTACTGCTGATATTAGCCCTAATATCTGAAGCTAGTTACATTTCTAATTTCTAGTCAGCTACTTCTGAAGCTAGTTAGCAGCTAATCCAGCTAATGCAGCAGGTAATCCCTGCTACTGCTGATATTAGGCCTAATATCTGAAGCTAGTTGCATTTCTAATTTCTAGACAGCTACTTCTGAAGCTAGTTAGCAGCTAATCCTAGCTAATGACTAGCCTAGTAGCTGAACAAAAAAGCAACCAGGATCAGTAACTTGAGATGGAAAATTCAGATAAAAAGGTATAAAAAGTTATAAAAATCTTCTATTCAAGTTTAACTCTCCTGAGACAATGGAACACATCCAGTTCAGTTTTCACTGTATTTTTAGCGGATGTGACGTAATCTCGGATCCAAATGGAACATAGCATTAGTCAGTGTTGTAACTAGAGAGTTTAACCCAAGTAGTTTTTGTGACAATGCTCTGAGATTTTGTTGTTTGACTTTTCAACCGCCTTACATTTGGGACGTGTCCTTTCAAAAAAACGAATGACACATTTGGTTGTAAACTAAAACAGGCTAGAATGAATTATGATCATATATTCTTTGGTTTCAGGAGCTTCTAGATCACTTTGTGTAAACTATGTCCCCGCCTTAGTTTCTCATTGCAGTCAGTTTTTGGTTTAAAGCTTGCACTTGTTTTGAAAAGAACTGCCCATATCGAAATTCAAGCACAGCATACCAAACAGTCAGAATTAACCATTCACTGTAGCTAGACAGGATCAGACATTATTAAGGCTTATTCAACCAATATTCTCCTTCAATATCTGTGCGTGGAGCACAACTGTCGAGCCCACTATATATTGTCTGGGAAGATTTGAAGAGGCAGAGGTTAAATCCTATGTCGATGAATTTAGACCGCAAATTCATGAGGCGGAAAAGGCCAAAAAAACTGAGAGATTGTTATTCAGAGTGTGGAAATGAAAATGGTCATTCTGAGGAATCGCTCACTTGCCCAGCGAGGAGGATGATATTACGTGTTTATTTCAGCTCATTCTCAATGTATTCTGTTATAGTTCTGTGTTTTATCATGACGGCTTTACCCATAGAGCTGCCATAGTGTCATGACTTTGAGATATTGCATTTGCTGCATCCTTTTCCCAGTTGCACCGATCAAGATAAATATATTATGAATATGTTATTGACAAATCTAGATGATGGCATCAGTGGAAGCGAAGGCAGACTTTTAGACACCGAAGACGAAGCAGCGTCTCCATCGTCTCCACTGAAAGACAATATCTGACCAATAAAGGTGAAGAGGAAACAGAGCCTGAGTCCTCAGGGAAAGGAGATTAAGTTGGAGGGTAGTACTGATTGAAGAAAAGATAAGATATTAAATGTGATCTGTTCTGACAAATCCTTGGCTTAAGCTGCTGACGTTATTTTTTTTTGGAGGGAAGCACGGTTGATATCAAGACTGCTAATTCACCTTCCCTCTGGGGTAATTCCTGAAAAAAATTCAACTCCAATCTCAATTTGCGATTGAATTTGCTTTGATTTAAAGCTCACTGGAAGCTATCAAAAAAGTAATGGCCAACTGTATTGCTGTTTTTGTAATAGTGAGGTTAACTCCACAGTAAGGCAAGAACTTGAAGCACTCAACAAGAAAAACCTAAAAATCTACCATAACGACCAAACATCTCCCGATAGTGAAGCACTGGTAATTACATAAGCCATCAGCATAGCAACCTCCTGATACACCAGAGCTTGGCTTTTCTCTAGGGTCCTTGTGGCATTTCCCTCCTCGGTGTCTCAGCCTGTCTGCTCACTATGAAACGAGCTGCATAACCTTCCCCACCCCCACACACTGTGTCCCATTTACATCTTTCTCCCTCCCAACTGGCACTTCAACATTCAAGCAAATCCACAAATACACCTCTTGCCTGACTAAGAGGATGAGGAGGAATATTTAAAACAGAACGGAGGAACTGGTCGGGACCCGCAGGAATGGTGGGCCATTTGTTTGTTTGATTTAGCTTTCTCATTCTGTACTACTCGACTACAAATTTGGTAGAGTTGGGATCAAGACCACCTAAACCTAAACCGAGAGCAGACTAAGACCAGAGTGTGTCGAGACCAAGACAAGACCAAGACTCTGAATGGCCAAGACCGAGATAAGGGCGAGAACGAAAAGCACGTTTTTACACCATGACAAATAAGTGGAACATGCAAAGCCTAAGCAACATTAAACATTTATTCAGCATTTCTATATATTTTTTTTTGTATTGATTACTCTCTAACATTATGAAATGGGAAAAAAACATTTTCTGATCAATTGAAAATGAAGAAATGCTAACGTTTTAGGTAATTTTGAGCCGAATTGGACTCATTTTGGCCTATAAAATGAACTGCTTTTGGCATTTCTGGAAGAGAACAAAATTTTTGTGTATGATGGTGTTCCACATGAGAGTCTCGAGCGCTAACCTTTGTGTTTACGTCGTGAATAATGTAATTAATGCCTTTTTATGCAGTTACTTCAGTTTTCGTGCATGGAATTACTCAGAAATAATTTAACATACAGAGGAATAAATATATAATGTCCGGCAAGTTCAAAGTATTGTGATTCTGACGGTATGTGTGTGGTTTCTGTAAGCTAAAGGGTTGTAATAGTAATATTCTTAGAGTTGTGGTCTCGAAATAAAATCCTGAGTCCATGACAAGACCAAGTACAAATACGACCGATTTTATGACAAGACCTAGACGTTTAAAAACTGCTCTCGAGACCGGACTCAAGTAGCCCAAAACTACAAATTGGTTCATACTTTGCGTGGACTTCATGCCGAGAATGCCACACCGTCTGTCTTATGCCGCTTCATTACATTAACATCATAAATCTGCTTGTTAATTCTATTAGATAATGCTTTATTTACTGTTTTCAGATTTTATATTAAATTAAATATGAACTCTCTTCAGATGACAGACAGTCTTAAACAAGCTTCTCAGAGACTGCCAAAAAACGTCAACATTTCAAAGGCATGTCAGAACTGTATTGCTACTCACAAATCAACTCCTACACTTCATGCATGAACCTTAAATAACCTCAAAACTATTACCGCGGTAAAGTTTAGCATAAACCTCGTCCCTTATTATCAAGTTAGTAGAATCCTGGCAGCCTTACAATATATAACAGTGTATAACATTACTTTGATTTCCTTATTCTATAATCGCATAATGGCAAAGCAACATGACGTTCTTCATCCTTTATGGAGCTCGTAATGTGATTTTTCCTATTCATTTTCTCATGCATCACCATTGTACTCCTGTTTTAAGTGAAGTCAGATCTACATGCTGTGCATTTACAAACCTTTTAGAATAAAGAGCTTTTGGATTCACCGTCTTCTGCTCGGTGGAGCTACCGTCGATCATTTACTGCCCACCTTTTTTTCCAAGCGTGTTCTCAATTGAATAAAGCGGTGACGTCAACATAAGCCACAACATGATGCTCAGCATGATGATCTAACCGACTGATTGGTTAAAGTGATTAGTCTGCAGTGATTTAATGTCGATTTATTGATGCAGTCCTGCAATTATGTATAAACATGTGATGACATAAGCACCTTGCATCTAAATGTATTCTCTAAGTATTATAATAGAAGCCACACTTGTGTAAGATAAATGAGCAATAAAAATGAAATTAAATAGTGCAAAATTACTTCCAAAGCCTATCCTGCTCCATTTGTGTCCCTCTCTGACCAGATGGGGTGTAATATGTTATGGGAGAACTGAACAAAGAACTGATATAAAGGCGCTTTGGGTGATTGTTGTATAAATGTTATATGATACATTTAAATAAATTATATGTCTTTCTGGTTATGCATCACAAGTGTGTCCATCTTTGTGTGAAAGTCTAGAGCTAAGCTTTACCTTACACAATTCCCAGTCTTCACGACCTTTCTCGCTGAGTATGGTCTTGTTCATATACTTAAAATATATCTTGTATTTATTTCAACCTTTCTTTGTTGATGTTGAGCAGGGTCACAGCCTGGATATTCTCAAAAGCCCAAATCTCATTTTTGTGTGATGTTCATGATTCACTGGAGATTCCTGGTGGGAAAAAGCACTGCTATATAGAACTTAAAACACCTTTGTAACACCACCAATTCACCTTGCAAAAAAAAATGTTAGGTTGTGAGCTTTCACATTTCTGATCTCCTCTCGGATGTCCAGTATAAACGTTATTTTTGATTTGTTGATTGTTGTCAGTGGTCATCAGAAGTAACTTCAAGAAGACAATGATTCACAATGGACCAGAGGTGTCAAAAGTACCCACATTCTTCACTTAAGTAGATGTGTAGATACATGTGTTTCCTATGTTTTTAAGCCTCAACCAATCAGTCACGTTGTCTGGATGGCACGCATTATAGATACGGAATAGGTAAAATGCACGGCAAAATGGCCTAGTAAACCTCATTTAAATGAAACTAAACAAGAGTAACGATCCTGATTTGAAGATGTAGAAAGTACAGATGTTCATGCTAAAAATGTATGTAGTAAAAGTTTAATGTTGCCACAAAAATAGTCAAGTAAAGTACATGAAAATTCTACTTCAGTACAGTAACCAAGAATTTGTTACTTCCCATCTCTGCAACGAATCAGCTTAAACACAACACCAGCTTAAAAGCAGTTCAGCTGCTAGGCTTAGCTTTTGCCAAGAGAATGGCTGATGAATCCAAACCGGTGCACACAATTTCACCCAAAGGCCATCGTTGCCGAGTACAGTTTCACACTGACCCAATAGCGCAGGCTCATCCATACTACAGTCACTCTGGAACATGTGGGGGGTTGTGTGAGAGCGCAGTGGTGTCATATCCGTTCTCTCTGTCGTGAGACATTCACGCCTTGTTAACACCCGTCAGCGGCTGTAGGTACTACGCCCGGGGTTCTGGGTTCTTGCATTGCAGGTGTTGTAGATCTTCTAGTCATTCCCCAGATGCTGTGCTCATATCAAATATAAAACAGCTTAAAATAAATCTGTTCTCCCCTCAGATCAATCTCTGGAAGGAGAAATTACTCCAGGTCAGGTGCTAATATATTCAATTAAAAGTGTGAGATGATTTAAATAACTACTTCACAGGAATAATGGTGGTGATTTAAAAACGTTGGATAGGTGACTAATATGATCTTACTTGTCTGATGCTCAGTGGAGTCTGTTCTTTCTTATTAATAATGCAGATTTTGGATTAAAATATTTGCCTTGGCAGAGAATGTTCCATATTTTAGACCTGTGCCATTGTTATTAGGAAAAGAAAAGGAATTCAAGTTGATTTTTGTCAGCCCTAAAAGCACGGTCCATTTTTCCTCCATGCTGACTAGCGTTTAGTCTTGTTAAAAGGAAAGGTCAGAGGTAGAATATTACCTAAAAGCCGCTACTACTCTTAGGGAGCTGATGCACTCAAAGCTTTTGCAGGGGACTCTGGGACTGTACGGCACATGCCATTGATTTCCTCCTACTTCCATCCTGTGTACTTTGCGCTTTTGCTGTGTCAAAGGGCCTGTAGCTCTTGGAGAATTTTCTCTCCATCTGACACACACAATGTGAGCCTTTGAGTTTGGGCACTGATTCCGTGCTGATGCCCCTGGGACCTCCTCTGCAGAGGAAAAACCGAGTTTGCTTCCTCTCCTCTCGGCTCGCAACAAACATCTCTGCACTGTCTCCCAGACTACAGGAGATTATAGAGTGCTTAAACTGGGGAAGTTTGGATTTGGACTTGGGTTTAGGCAGCAGTCTAAGCACGAATACTACTTTAAGAAGCATCAGAAGGGAAAACATGAATCGGTTATATGAGTTTCTGAATAATGTATAGCAACATTCAAATGTAGAGTAAGACACACGACATTACAAAAATAATGAGGTGCAGTTGGGCGAAAAATCTGGCTTTTCACAAAAGAACGAACCCCAAGCTCCAATTCAAAACAACTTTTATTACATAGCATTGAAAGTTGTATTGAATGGTTATGGAGGAAATAGATCTTTTTGCATTAGAGCATGAGTGGCGAGGGTTTGTACTTTCTCATCAAAATAAAGTATGATAAAACACAAAATTAAAGTCATATTTCATTGACCCCAAGAGCAGCCAAAGAAGTGATCATCTTAGATTTTGGACAAGGAGAAAATGTACTGCTTTCATGCATCGTGTCCACTTTAAGGCCCAGTAAGGTGAAAACCGTGCTTGGTTTGGTAACATGTGATTAGCAAATACATGAGAACACACAGCTAATCCGTATGAGCTAGCTCAGATGTGAATTATAGCGGTGGTGTAATGCATGGTAAAATGTAAGTTAGTAAACTATCTGCTCTAATCTATAAACTCTCTCATTTTTTCTGCATTCGTCTGTCATTTTAGCCTTTCCCCTGCTGTCGTCCGGCTTAAATATTTCCCCGCCGTTATCCCGTGTTGTATCCCGTATTAGCCCGGTCTGTGCTCACTATCCTGTCACTGTCTTCGTCCCTTCCAGTGAAACGTATATTATATAGGCACAACAAGGGAAATCTTTACATAGTTTTACCTGCATGACTTTAGGGTGATCATGCGTGTGTTTTACAGTCGATGGGTAGGGGCTCTGTAGTAGTGGGCCTTTAAATTTGACTAGCCCCAATTCGGATCTGATCAAAAATGCATGAAAGAAATACACTGAAGTGCTGCACACTATATTGTTTCACCATCACTTGAGGACGTCCAACACGTCATGCTACGACATTTGTGCTGCTTTGCATTTCTTATATATTACAGTGTCTATAAATACTGCAGTGCCAATATTTTCCAGTACCATGCAGTCCTACACACACACAAACACACACTTTTACAATATCAGTGAAGCTACCATAACACCTCCAGCATGTTCTGTGTTTAACGCCGTCTGCAGAGACTGGATTCAGCAGTTTTATTATACAAAAAGGGGGACAACAAAGTGATAATCATAGACAGACAATATTCGAGGGCCTTCAAATTGGTAAAAGGGAGACAACTCAATTCAAAGTAAAAAAAAAAAAAAAAACAGGCACAAGAGTGAAAAAATGTGGCAAATTGCAATAATAGAGTCTAGGCAGAAGCTGTCAAGTGAATAAGGAAATATGAAAAGAAAACTGAGAAAAAGCATGTGAAAGCAAGGCTCTGTATTTCAGTCAACTGGCAATACTTTACAAACAATACGGAAAGTACATGGTCTTTACACAGCCGTCAAACAGGAAGAGAGTTAAACAAAGGAGAGGTGTCCCTAGTGGTGAGGTTCCGAGTTACGAAAAGTGTCATGGGTCACTTCCACGTTCATTCCTATTTCATGTCAACATTGTAACGTGTTCTTTTGAGATCGATAGTTTAGCTGACATACAATACAATAGAGAGAAATGGCTTCTTGGCATTAGCGGCAGCGTTTGAACTACTTCAAATACTCCGCCATTGTTTTAACTTAAAGCGGTCAGAACGCTGCGGTAATAAAACTACTCCTCCTGCGTTTTTTCTTTTTTTAACTGAGGGCACCGAGGGCTCTGAGCGCTGAAGCACATTGGATTTGTATTAAAAAATAGGTGCTCTCAGCACAAAAAACATGTTTGGTGGACACAGGTCTTTATTGATCATGCTTATTAATATAATTATGGAATATATTAAGAGGGCGACATGGTGGTGGAGTGGTTAGCGCTGACACTTCACAGCAAGAAGGTCCTGGGTTTCCATCCCCGGGTGGGCCGTGGGGTCTTTCTGTGGAGAGTTTGGGTTGGTCCCAAGAGATTAAGCAGTTCAGATAATGAATTAATATACTTAGCAGTTGTAAACATAAACATTTGCCGTAAGGCACTTTGAGCTGCATTTACAGTATGAAAAGTGCTTTACAAGTTTATTATTATTATTTTCACCATCAACTTGAACTCATGCAGCTCATTCCAAACTTCCGGTCACTCCCCCAGTGCATTAACATCTCCGCTCTCTTTCTGGTTTGGTCAGAGTGAAGCTCAAGCAAAGGCCAAGAGAGGATTCCATATGTTCCTGATCGGATGTGAGTCGACTCTGACCCCTTCGGAAGCAAAGATGAAGTTGCTATGGAAACTGCTTGTGCTGCAGTCATTCATGGGGTGTCTGGCAGGTAAAGTATCTTATTAAGAACTTTATTTTTTGATGTGGGCATGCCAGCTGCACTTTTATCAACGCTTGTTTCCTTATTCATATGTATTTAGGGCAGGATGCTGTACAAAAAGGCATGGCGGAGACCGGAACTAAGCGGTAAAAATAACAAAATTAAAAAACACTTGCCACTGGCAAACATTAATCGTTTTCTTTTCCCATTAAGATACAAGTAATGGGGTTGAGCGATTTATTTAATAGGATAGGAGTCGCTAAAGTAAATAGTAGGATGCAAAACGATGGCCGAGAAAGAAAAGTGGTAGCTGCAAGAGGATTGTTTTGAATGTGAATGAAGAGATGGAAGAGCGTGATAAGGAGCTACGATGAAAAATATTAATTATGACGCACTGATACCTGAGAGTCGGAGGTCTGACATTGGAGGGGGAAAATGATTTGTTCTCTGCTAGACTGATGCATCTTATAATTGTTTTTTTGTAATATAAATGCTCGGTGAAAGCCTGTACTGTACAATGTGTGATCATTAAAACTACACCTTTAAAGGTCCTGAACCTGCGCTTCATAAATAGAATAAAAATCTTTTGGTCATCACTGTTCATGCTGCTATTAGAGTCTCTAAAAGAGAAAAGTAATCCTCATGGGACATGTATAAAGGATCTCTGTCTGTCTGTCTGTCTGTCTGTCTGTCTTTCTCTGTCTCTCTCTCTCCCTCTGGCTCCTTTTAAGATTTGAAAAGTACAGTTTTCATCTCTGATTGAACATAGTAAAGGGAAATAAGGTTGTGAGTTTAGCAATAATTTTCGTCTGGAATTTGTTTTGCTGACTGGAGTCTGTTTTAACGCTCTTCTTTGACCCGAGGGCTGAGTTTTTAGCTGCAGGCATTTATGAAATAAGCAGTGTGATCGACGTTTATATGGCTGGTTTACCTTCAAACTCTGCTGGGTTTAAGATTTAGAACTTTTTAAACATGTATCATCAGTTAGAATCATTCACTTTGGATTTGTGGAAGTCATTGGCTTACAGAAGGTATATTAAGGGTCAGGGGCAGTACGGTGGCGCCGTCGTTAGCACTGCCGCCTCACAACGTCAAGGTCATGGGTTCGATCCCTGGGTCGAGCACAGGGCCTTTCTGTGTTCGTGTGGGCTTCTGCCAGGTGCTCCGGTTTCCTGTCGCAGTCCAAAAGCATGCCATGTAGGTTAATTGGCGACTCAAAATTGGCTCCGTAAGTTGTGAGGGAGAGTGTGTGTTTGTGTCCCTCCCGCGCGACCTCAGGTAGGATTAAGCGGTTTGGATAATGAATGAATGAACAAACATTAACAGCCATTTTTCAAGTACGGAACACACATTCACTTGCGTTTGATTAGCCTCTGTTACTGGCAGTTAAAAATATTAAACATGAAAGTTCACTTTCCCAATAACTAACAGTTCAACTTTTTGAAACAGTTTCTTACTTCATTTTTCCATCGAGCTCTAGTTTTTACTGCTTGTGCATGTTATGCACCTTGAGCAGCATTATAAATGCATGACAAGCGGTATTTGTATAAAATGTATTAAAGGTGATTAAGGCTTAAGGACAGAGAGTAAAGACGAGAGATTTTCCTCACAAATGTTCTCAGAATTTTGGCATGAAATAACGCCATAAATTTTAAGACAGTATACATTTTTAAGATCCCACCTCGGACTTTGGACATGCCTGACACAAGTGCTTCCTTTTAGATGTACATTACATGTGTTCGAAAATATTGGCTGAAAATATTGGGCGAATTTAAGCATCGGTCCGATGCTGATGATTAAGAAAAAAAGCAATTATCGGCCAATTCCAATATGACTCTGATCCCTAATATATATACCGTATATCTTCTAGTAGTGGCCGCACCTCTTATTGATTAATAAACGCCGGGTTTGAAGAGATGTCGCAACAAATAGATGTCGGTCTCCAATAGTAGCCGGTCTCCTTTAAGCGCCGGTCTGTAGTAAAAGATCACACTGGTGGCATCATTGGCAAGAAAGTTCAGTAGACGTCTACCGTACCTGTTTTTCATGCTTACGGTAATACCGTATACTGATTTAATAATACCGTACTGATAATTTCATTAAATCCTGAAATGTTCATCCGGTGTTGTTGCCTACATTTTGTGGCCGTAAATACGGTACCATACCGTATTTTACTGCCAAATGAACCCCGTTTACCCATCACCATTCCGTCTACGAGGCGAATAATAGCCGGTCTCCAACAACCGCCGGTCTCTTTTAAACACCGGGCCACCTGAATAATTTTTTGAATAAACGCCGGGGCTACTATTGGAAGATATACGATATGTACATACTCCTTGTTAGACTGTCATTTTCCAGGTGTTGCCAGTCTGCTTCTGCTTTCTGGTCAGTCCTTTCTTAAGGCCTGTGCCTCATAAACAGGACGTCAAGTTAAAACTACCCTGCCAAGCTGCCAAGGCAGGTGCTCGCCGCAGAAACATACAAACAGACACGCTCTTTGTCGATATCAGATCAGAAAAGATGTAACAACACAGCAGCCCACAGGTTCTTTTTTGCAGTGAGTGATCTCAATGTCTCCCCGTAATTTCGGTTAGTGCTGGGCGGCACCAATCGCTTCTGTGTTGTACTTGCTCAGAGCGTCTGCTGTGGGACTGACAGGAAAGGTCGAGCTACCTGGAGAACATGGAGGAAGGGAGGGAGGGAGGTGGACGACTTGCTTTCCAAAAGACCAAGCAGAGAGAGAGAGAGTGCTCAGAATGCCAAAGGGTGGCTGCAGTGATCTCTGTCGCCTGCACAGCGTCTTCTTTTGTTCCCTCAGAGCACACAGTGACAGGACTCACTGTCCACTCAGCACACGCCCACACAAACACATACCTCCACATACATGCTAACACACACACAAAAACATGCCACTCCACCTGCCACATGCCTGCCCTGTTAGCATGTCATTACCTCAGCGACACACAGATACAGACACAAGCACACACAGACACTCTCTCTCTCACCCCCATTTTTCCTCAACAGGTCACGTCATTTTTTGCGTTTTAATTTTGGTTAATTTTTACACACACCAGCTTTTTTGTCATTGGGAACACACCACAGCGCACAGTGCACCACAACCAAATGTGACAACTTTGACAGCACCCGGGGAGCAGTGCTTGGGGATGGTACCTTGATCATGAGTACCTTTACTGGTCGGGGACTTGAACCTGTGACCTTCTGATCACAAGGTGAACTTCCTAACCATTACACTGTTGACTGCACCAGATCTCTGCATTTGATCCATCCATGAAGGAGCAGTGGGCGTTTCTTTTGGGCAGCACCCAGGACTGCCAAAAACGTTTTAGATGTTAATGGTTTGTTAGATGTTTATGGTGAAGTTAAGGCCTAACTTCACCATTAACATCTAACACCAGCTTGTAACTAATTTCAAGAGAAAACAAAGGTCTTGCGGAAGAACCAATAGCTTGCAGTGGATGCCAGGTTTTAGCAATCTTGGAATTAGGATTTCCACCTCAGGAGACACAACGACGTCTTAATTTAGCTTAACGTTTCACCAAGAGAAGAAATGAGGGCTGAGCATCCATGAGAGAGGGATTGAAGCCTCCACAGAGATGTCCTCCTTCAACATTTTGGTTTAAGCTCCTGAACAGGTCGAGTTGGGTGAGACGACCTTGCTAGTCTTATCTTGCTTCTCATTTCCCCGGTCTCCTATGACGCCCTCTTTGCAGGAAAGAGCTCAGACTTGCTCTTCATCCTTAAACACACCACTTGACATTTCATGCAGTGTTGCTCACCAAGGAATTAAATTAGCAATGTTTGTTCATACCAGCTGTAGACTCCGCCGTCATCCCAAAGTCAACAGAAGAGATCTTCTTTCCTAGATCACGATTTCCTGGGACGTAGGGCATATGGTTTGAGATTTGTGAGGATGTACACACAGAAATGATGCGTTGAATTGAAAACATTAGTCTTTTTCAGGAACGTGTTTTAAGATGGTGTTCCTTCTTTCAAGACCCACTAATCTTAGGGTTAATATCAAAGGCAAGTGTATTGCTTTGAGATACAAATCCAACAAAATAGCTCTCATTCATCACAATTCCTAGGAATGTTAAAGACTTTGGAACTGAATACCTCAAGGTCCTTTAGGCCGATATACAAATCTTTTAGACCATTACTGGCAAAGCCCCATTGGCAAACATCATGCAATCAAGCGCACATTTGGACCAAATTTCTTCTTGGGCCCTTGAGTCGTTCTGTTCACAAGCCCCGAGACATGGTGTAAGTGCTTGATTGAACATTGATGGGCTTTTCCATTTGGAGTTGGGGACATCAAATGGAAAAGTCCATCAGTTGACACCTCTGATTAATATCTACAAACTCATGATTGGCGGAGGATCCAACGCTCCATTTTTTTAGGCTTGTCCAGCCTTGTTGTCTGTCTCTTTTGCGCGGTCTGGTTTATGTTTAACAGTGACAGGTGAAAAAGACGAAACACAGCAGGACTCCCGAAACCAACCATTTGATGACCAAGTTATTCATGGCTTGTAAAGGCAAGGCACAGTGGGGTTTCTGTAAACAACATTTTTACGAAACAATTTTGCCTTGTATGCTGCGTTATGTTGTAAGGAGCATTCGCTTTCCGATCCACCACTGGTGTGGCAATACAAATGCTAATAGTACGGTAGATGACTTGCCCAGACCGGCTCTCCGTGTTGGGAAACAATGCAATCATGATGTGTATCTTTTTTGCTTTGTTTTTTTTTTATTATTATTATTTTAACAGAACCATTTGCCTTTCACATAATGTTCCAGAGCATGAATATTTCCAAGCTGACTCTTTGTTGTTGCTCGTGAAAGTTATTGCGATTCACTGTGTATGTGTGTGTGTGGGCAGGTATTTACAGGGTTGTGGGGACCTTTTTGTCCCCTAAAATCACGTTTATTCATTTTTTGGGCTTTGTGGGGACATTTGAGAGGTCCCATGAAGAAAAATGACTATAGAAAATGTGCATGTTGCATGAAACTAAAAGAGGTAAAAGATGTGCTTTTTATTAGTGAGGTTAAGGTTAGTGTTAGGGTTAGGTGTAGGTGTAAAATTATATACATCTAGTCATTATGGTAATCTATAGACCTCACAAAGATAGTGATACATGACTGTGTGTGTCTGTGTGTGTGTGTGATTATCACATTTAAAGTGAAAGTGAGTGATTATTTGTCATTGTGAACACACCACAGCACAGCACACAGTGCACCACAACGAAATCTGACCTCTGCATTTGACCCATCCGTGAAGGAGCAGTGGGCAGCTAACAAGCGCCCGGGAAGCAGTGCTTGGGGACGGTACCTTGCTCATGAGTACCTCAGTGGTAACTTTACCAGCCCTGGATTCAAACCTGCGACCTTCAGATCATGGTGCGAACACCCTACCGTTACGCCACTAACAATGTTCATTTCATTGCCCACACTTTCCTAACCGGAATCTGTTACTGTAATCTTAATTGATTTTATGTGTATGCACGTATGTGCTTTGTGTGCAAACATGTTACGCTACTTAACCTTTAAACTCACTGTAAAATGGGTTTTAATAACTCAGGAACCCTCAGAGGCACAGAAATCAAACAAGATCCGGCATAATCGCGAGACCTCGACATTAACAACTCATACAGTGATATTTTTTATACTTACAAGCAAAAAATACTGTGAATAATCTCACTCTTTGGCATATTTTTTCATAGTATATGTATCTGACAGCTTGTGCTGCCAATGCAGTGTTACACGGCTTTCTAAAGCTTGGTTAGGGTGTTGGTAGCCTAGTGGTAGGACACTCGCCTCCGGACTAAAAGGTTGTGGGTTTAAATCTGACCTCTGGCACTGCCAACACTGGGTCCCTGAGCAAGACTCTTAACCGTAAGTTGCTCTCAGGGGAACTATCCCTAAAAATTTGGAAATGCAAGTTGCTCTGGATAAGATTGTCTGCTTAATGCCATAACTTTATTGAAGTTGACGAAAACCAACTGACCAACCAAGAAAAGTGAGGAATGGATGAATTAACTGAAAATGAAAATAAATTATGGATTAACTCTACGCTGCATGCAACAAACTCAGTGGGCTGGTTTTTTGTTTGTGGATTAAGTCTAGTTCTAGAGTAACTTTGAGTTTGAATGGGAAATCTCCATTAGGACTAAGTTGTAGCAACAATGGAGATTTACCATTCAAATTCAAAGCTACTCCTGGACTAGGCTTAATCCTCGACTGGGAAATTACCAATGACTTTTATCAGCAAATCTTTACTTGCTACCTTCAGGTCTTGTATCGATAATAATCCAAGATAAGAGCGGCGTTGTGATTTTTATATTTTGATTGTTGAACGCAATCTGCACTGATGCACCGCAAACATGAGATTGAGTCCATTCTTTTAACCCACTCTTTTTTCCTTTAAGGCCCTGACATTTCAGCAGGAGCGAGAAAGAAAACTGTTTTTGCTTTGCATGAGGTAATTTTGTAACTTGAAATGTGCAATTCAATGAGCAACAATATTTAATACACTGTCAGCAGGTGTGCATGTTTAAATATTTGCACTTCAGTTTGCACAACAATTTATAGGCCTTTAGACTCATTAAATGGCTTTAGTCTTTGCTAAACATCCATAAAATCATGACAGTGTTCACCATAATTATCCATAAAATTGTGGTCAAAATTCCATTTTATTTCTATATTCCAAAAGTCAAAACGGTAGCACATTTCAGGTCCAGTAACTTGCTGAACATATTTACCTGCTGAAAACACGTCGACTGTAGTTGTCAGAAGAAGTGTCACTCTCAGTTAACATGGTTGTTACGTTACAGCGTTTCAGTCGGTGCTCAGGTTAGAACGAGCTGATTTGGCAGCCATCTGCGGTTTTAACAAACTGTATCAATCTTATCATGAAATTACTTGAAGTCCATATGGACCGAGCTCTATTGATTCAAACGGTGTGGTGTGGGGGGATGGGAAGGGGGTTGAGGAGGTGCAAAATAAATCTGCTGTTTATTAGGTCTGAAACCAATTTGAGGTAGTACGCCTTTGTCGTCAGGCAGACCCCGAAATAGGCTTAGCGTGTGGCGAGAAGCCTGGCTTTCTCACAAGCAGGTGATTGATTTAGTTATTAAAGGGACAAAGCAACAGGGGTGGGGATGGTGACTGCGCCAGGATCAGTGAGCAAATGAGAGAGAGAGAGAGAGAGAAAGAGAGTGAGATGGGATGGTGAGCAAGCAAAATAATAATAAAAACAGCTTTGGCTGTGGCATCACAATTCTATGCAAATAAAACCCACATTTGGTCCCATGCAAATCCCTGTCACCCCCGAAACAAATTGAACTCATCAAATCGACGCCGGCACCAAGTCCCTCTGTAGAGAATACGCGTCACCCGTCCAGAAGTCGAGTGTGGTTTTACTCTTCGATTTTGGCTTTGCTACTTTAAAACCCCTGCCCCGAGTAACCGTCTCCCCAACCTACCCCCCACCACCAACCGCTTTTTTGTTTTATTTTCTCGTCGAGCAGGCGAACTTGCTTTTTTGTTTTTTTTTTAACCAGACAGCTGCGGCGGGCTGCATAGAAATTCAGGTTTCGCCACTCCCGTCTGCCCGTTTTGCTGGCTGATTTACTTAAAAGATTTGTTGGTGTTTCTTTGAGCCTCTGGCTGTAAGACATCGCTTTCATGACGATCAGAGGGTTTGCTGTCTCCGGACGTGCGTCTCCGTCTCAGGGGAGGGCCAATAGAGTTTGCCTTGGGCGCTTATTGCTCTCCAGCAGCGAGGGAGAACTTTGAAAGCGAAGTCGGTTGCCGGTTGACTTTTTTCTTTTTCTTTCCCCCGCCGCACTAACCCCAACCCTGGAAAAAAAAAAAAAAAAAAATCTCTCCCAATCTGTTTTCAGGGTCTTGACATGAATAGATTGTCTCTTGTCAATCATAACAGTCACAGTCACAACCACAACACTGTACCGTTGTGCGAAGATTTCCAAATGTCACCGTGAAACGCAGTGAGTGAGGGTAAACATTTGAGTGGCAACACACATTAATCTATAAAAGATGTTACACATTTCAACAGCAGGGCGTTTTTATGTCTCTTCACCCCACTTATGTTTAACATGCACTTTACTCCCACTACTAGCACCACTACCGGATCCATATGTGATTCAAAACTCGACATTTGTGGAAAAACATTCCAGTTTTTGAGCAGGATTCGCCACGGCCCATTTCTTCCGAAGCTCCCGCACAGTGTGAACGTCTCCATTTCCTCATTCCCTGACCTTGAACCAATTTACCAAGCACTTTGCATCGCCCTGCCTGTAAAAGAACATGATCAGATAGTGGCTTCCGTAAAGCGCAGAAGAATACATTTTTCCCGACGTTCAGTAGAGCAAACCGCAGCTAAGATGACTGCGGTGGGGTTCTGTCGTTACATAGGGAAAGTGGGGTGGAGATGGTGGGGGGAAAGACGAAGCTGTATCTCTAAATTTAACGCCGGTCCAACTCTCCAGGGAGACCCTCGGCACAATTGCCTTCTAGAACCGGTCCTTATCAGCTTGTATGCACAATACCGTAGCAGGAGAGGAGCACCGCCCGAGTCTTAAGATGTAGAAACACCCATTTCCCCACCGCATTTGCTCCAGATGATTTTCTCCTGGTTCGCTGTTCATCGAGGGTCAAGCAGATCAAGGAATTTGTCTGCGGTTGGAGATAGTTCTTTAGGTGTTTCTTTAACTGTGTGGTACTGTTAATTTGAAAGTGTGATCACAGTTTAAGGCGGGGACAGGTGGCAACCCCTAGTTGGGGTACCAATTGTGCCAAGTGGGAACCAAAATATGGAGCCAGAACCCCTCCAGGCTGCTAATATGTGTGAATTCTACTAGTCAGAGAAGCTGGAAACTAGTCATCTAAAAAGTTGCAGCATTTTTAATGTAGCCTCAATAAGCTAATGAAGAAAAGTTCTTCTCTAATTTTATTTAGCTGCCCCCCAACTTTGGGAACCAACCAGTAGAAACTTGCAGGAACCAAAATGTGGAGCCAGAACCCTGCAGGTTGCTAAAAATGTGTGAATTCTACCAGTCAGAGAAGCTGGAAACTAGTCAATTGGAAAAGTTGCAGCATTTTAAACCTCGATATCAATAAGCTAATGAAGAAAAGTTCGTCTCCAATTTTAGTTTGCTGTTTCCCAACTTTGGAAACCAACTAAAATGGGAACTAAAATGTAGAACCTGAACTCTGCAGATCTCTAATTTATCAGGCATCAGGAGGTGTGAATCACACCATAACTGTGAATGTAACTAGCTAGATTAGCTCACCAGCTCTCTTTCCGACAGTGTCCCTCTTCTCTGAACGATCATGTGGTTTACTCTGGCTAACGTAGCTAGCCTTCTCTGCAAACATTCATCTCTTGGGAATTATCAGCTGCACTCTTTACACTGTTTACATTCTTTTTCTTCAGTTTGCGTCACTATTTTGTCCAGCACGACTGCGTTTCTTGAGATGAGGCCATCTGACCGCAATCGCTGCTGCCTAGTCATAGTCGCCCACTTTCACAGCTACTTTTTTAGAAGGAAACCCACACCGTATTGCAATTTTTTGGGAATATTGGATCCAAAAAGCTTTAAATCACAGTACATGGGATTTAATGTCACATGTACATTACATGTCTCTTGTGCTTTGCTACAACACCAGTCTTAAACCCCAACTCATCATCAACCGGCAGACATCTTGCCTTTCTGCGTGTTTGTCAATGAATGAGGACCAAAATAGACATTTTCACATTTTTTCTCCCTCAAAGGTGTGTTCACAAAGCAGATTTTTTTCCCCCGTTGCTTCACCCCAGAGATCCTTTGCCGTGTCTGTTCAAACCATGAAAGGATATTTTCCCCCCTACCCAGATAGATGTCATCTGCCGAGCGGGGTTAGAAGGCATTGTATCTGTAAATGTGTATGCACACACACCAGCACATTGACACACACACACACACACAATCTGTGAAAGAGAGGGGAAGGATGGGAGGCAGACATGCACTTGCTTTGTGTAAATAAAGGTTATTGAGTCTCACTGAAATTCATCATATAATCATTGGCTGGTGCAGTTTTTGGCAGCTTGCCAGGCGTGATGGAATCTTCAACGGTGCCAAAAAAGAGTTTATATGGGGTCACAGCCGCACAACATATGGCATTTTTCTTTTTTTTTGGTAAATCTGCAGAAAGCTTAGGATCAATCACGTAATTAAATTGCTTGATTCGTGTAATGCCTGCAGGCGATGTGATAAATTGCAAAAAATAAAAAAAATTCAAATGATTAGTTCAGTTCCGCAAGAAGTCAAACCCTGCTAGAACACTGGAGCAGATGACCGGTTCAGAGGCATCGGAGTGGAAATGCGGTTGAGGCCATTAAAAGACCGGCACCATCCCCAAAAAATAAAGGTTAATAATGCGTAAAAGCTAGTGAAATAATGTCTCCACCCACCTACATATCTTATATTCATATTAGGGGATTGTTAGTCCTTTAGAGCGCCTATTCTAGATTTCTCTTTTTGCTCCATGGTGCCACAGATCTTATTAATAACCGGCACCACACTTCTGACTTGGATTGGAGAAGCTGTAATTTGATCATTAGGAAGGCTTGGACAAAGCAAACCGTAATTAGTGTCTCATTAATCAACGACAAACTGGTCGTTGGCAGTTGGCTGTATGGATTGCAGCTCTTCAGAATATTGTGGTTAGGTGGAAACTTCCATTTGTCTGGTCCAGTTCATCTATGACTTATGGCTTGACGGTTGTTTAAAATGTATATATATATATATATATATATATATATATATATATATATATATATATATATATATATACATATATATATATATATGTATGTGTTCAAAATATACTAACTAGAAACCATGTTTATTTCAAGGCAAACAGAAAGCATGAAAGCATGTTCTATACCTGTTCCACTACCAGTCAAAAAAAGTTTGGACACACCTTCCCATTCAATGTTTTATTCTTTATTATCACGAGTATTTACATTGTAGATTCTCACTGAAGGCATCAGAACTATGAATGAACACATATGGAATTACGTAGTAAACAAAAAGTGTGAAATAACCCAAAACATGTTTTATATCTTAGATTCTTGAAAATAACCACCCTTTGCTTTGATCACTGCTTTGCACACTCTTGACATTCTCTCGATGAGCTTCATGAGGTAGTCACCTGAAATGGTTTTCCAAAAGTCTTGAAGGAGTTCCCAGAGATGCTGAGCACTTGTTGGCCCTTTTGCCTTCACTCTGCGGTCCATCTCATCCCAAACCATCTCGATTGGGTTTGGTCAGGTGACTGTGGAGGCCAGGCCATTTGGTGCAGCACTCCATCACTCTCATTCTTGGTCAAATAGCCCTTACATAATTCATTCACAGTTTTGATGCCTTCAGTGAGAATCTACAATGTAAATAGTAATGAAAATAAAGAAAAAACATTGAATGGGAAGGTGTGTCCAAACTTTTGACTGGTAGTGTATGTCAAATTTCCCCCTCTCCGTTTTTAAAACTATCGAATGGGAAACAACGGACAGTAAATACTTATTTTCTAGTCCCGGTTGACATGAGCTTTGAATTACATTTATGATGTTTTTGAATCTTTAGCATTATCTTTTCGTGTAAAGAAAGCTGCAGTTCGTCTCGTAACTGTTGAATTACAGCATTGTTAAAGTTTGTAGCTCCAATGACTATAACCTCATCAGTCGCATACATGACATCACTACACATTCCCTCCACTCATGCCACTTGTTCTGGTTCTGTCACGGATCACGATCTCAAGTTGCCGGTCTGCTTTTAATCCCATGTGTCACCATACGAGCAAAGCTGACGAACGAGACAGCCATGTTCTATAAGTTTCGTTCGCGTGTGCGGGTGACGTATATTACTCGCGGCGAGAGCTGTGGTTCTCTCAGCGTTCTCACACAAAATCTGATATAATTCATCTTCCTCACGCTGAATCGTAAGCTTGTTGACATGATTTTTTTTTAATTCACAAACAACATATGTTTAATTCATGACATAATTCAAATGGGATCAGAAAATACATTTTATCTCTCCATTGACTCCCATTCATTTTTTTTCTGAATACAAATGTCGCGCAGCTGACGCTAATGGATTTTCTGTTGCGTACTGTGACGTCTGTGAGTTTTCCAAAATCTGTACTTTGGCCGGAGTTTTCAGAAATATTTGTTTACAGTGAATTAAACCTCTGCTTTGTGTAAATGGAAGGCAAAACGCATGGATATGTCATCGCTTTTCCATATACCCACTATGTGTAAACGTGGCCTCAGATTCAAGGACCATTACAAGACTTTATTGCATTACAGAATTACATTACAGGAGGAGAGAAATTAACAAAAACGTTACTATATACACAGCAAAAAACTCACCTATTAACCACCAAATCCAAAATTACAAAGATTTGTTTTAATAATTTGTATGGCAAAACCCATTTTAATAACATAGTTTTGATTATGGGATTTGGTTTTGATTTAGGGTGACTCAACGTTTTTTGGGCAGCAGACAATAACTCAGACGACTATATTCCGATCTATATTCCTTCAAGTGACCGCATTAAAACCTCAATTTTGAATAGATCAGACCCCACAAAACCCTGACTCCTAAAGACCCCCAAAATAATCAATGCCTTTTTTCGTGTGACTCACTCCCTTTCTTTCCTCCCTCTCTCGTCATATTCCAAGCCCCTGACTCGGTGAAAAACAATCTGGCAAGAACAGCGCACCCGGCGACATCCTTCTCGTGCCGGTCGCCTTTCAGTTTCCGTGCTATTGACTCCATTAAGGCCGTCATTAGCCCGGATATCTCGTTGATGGCGGTATTAGCGAGGGCCGTGGCGCTTGTTGATGAAAGGCAAGACTGTATCTGAGTAACACGAGCCCCCGTAACGCTCCAGGTGGACTCACCTGCCCCTTCTCGGGGGACGCAATTACTCTTCGCCCGCCTGGATGAAGGCACACTCGTCCCCAGACAACCGTGCCGGTGAGCCTGTGTTAATTGGTGATGTCAGCGTTTCACCGCCAACCCTGTTTTCCTTTCTGGTCCTCCCCACCCCTTCCTCCAAGCTTCCTTTTTTCCTCCCTCACGCTTCGACACCCCCTTCGTTTTGTTTTTTTGTTTGTGCTCGCTCGACACATTCCTCGGTCCTCGAGCGCATGCATATCAGTAAATGTTTTATTCATGCAATCAGGAGAATCGGTCTTTGCAGCAATCTCTCTCTCCCTCTCTTGCTCTCTCTCTCTCTCTTGCCCTCTCTCACTCCCTCTCTTTCCTCAGCTCTGCGGTTGTATTCGCACCACGTTCGAGCTAAATGAGTGGGGCTTGGCATTGCAAAAGGTGCATTTCTGGAGCCATTGTCATTCTCCGTGCTGCAGGAGGACCGGGAAAGAGCCGCTTCCCGCCACAATCGCTGCAGGGGACGAAAAAGAAACGGATCGGCGTGCCACCGTCCGTTCTCTGCCTTTATTTATTTTTAAAAAGTCACAGGTCCGAGGTGCCGATCTGATCAGCGCCGGCGTGAAGACGGGGGGTGTTCTCTCGCAGCAGCCAGCAGACACTCCATCCCCAAGGGCTTTCCACACCTGCCGCAGAATGATTGCGCTAAAGCTTTGTCATTTAGCTTTCCTGCCTAAGATCTTAGTTTTAATTAAAACTTTGGTGCGCAACTCCCTCTCGGCACTTTCGAAAAAGCGGGGCGGATCGCTCCTCTGGAAGTTTCCATAGAACACTCTCGACTCCCTGCGTGTTTTTTTGACCGGCGGTTAGGGGGTTGCCAAGGAGCGCGGCATGATGCAAGCCTTGTCGAATCTTTCTCATGCTGTGTATGTGCGTTGCGTCGGTGTGTGTTTTTGTGTTGCCTTATACTCCTGATGCTCCAATTCTCCCAGCTCCCACCTGACAATAACGTTTTTCCACAATAAACTACCCAACGTAGAACACCTTTCTATTTGTGACACTGCACTACTCTGACACAATTCACACTAAACGCCTTTGTTTTTAATCTAGCAGCCGAACGGCTAAATGTCAGCGGTGTCATTATGTCGGCTGGATGTGTGTGTTTTTTCTATGTGTTTGAGATCCCGAGCGTTTTTTTCCTTTGCTCATTCGAGGGCAAGGCCTCTAAGAGCAAGGTGCAGAGAGGTAGAGATTCTGCACCTTTTGACGCCCAAACGTCAGGCTGTCATATCACTGGTAGAATTAGTGTGGCTAGCGGCATCTGGGATGACGGTGTCTGTCGGTGAGGGAACCAAACAAGGCCAATTACGACAGCTGAGGCTTTCTGGAGCTGCCGTCCCGCGCTATCGTTGGACAGCTCATCCGGGCTTCAAACGTCCAGCCACTTTCTCTTTCTTCTATTTTTTTCCCCTCATTGCCTCGACACCGAAAAACCCTCCCGCGCAGGGTGTAGCGAGGCCGAGGCGGTGGAAGGAGCATGCTGCTGATTCATGCGTCTCACCTGCTGAAGGGTTGTAAAATGACTCGTGGAATATATTTGCATGCGGTTCTCCATAAACACTGTCAACATCTGCTTATCAGGGAGAGATGAATCAATTCGAATGGAGTTCGTATAAACAGCCGCTTGGAACGAGCCCCTTGTTTAAATCACGTATCGGCCGCTACGGTAAATCCTGAAAAGGGCATGCTAAAGTACGTGTAAATCACACAAGTGGGTTGATAACCTGACAGAATTAAGCGCCCACGGCAAAGCCGTGGAAATCTGGCTTCGGCAAAGTCTGCATCCAGACAGGTTTCACTCTAAATGCTCAATTAAAAAAGTGAAAAAATGATTGGCCAAACACAGAATTTACTGTAACGATTAAACGTCGGCACACTAAACCATTACTCCTGTAGCGCAGTTGGTGGCCTAATGTTTGTGGAGTTGGCCCCATGATCGGAATACAACATGGGATAACGGCGGGGACATATTTACGCACTTACACTTGGTGGCTTTGGACTCAGCATATGACAGACTCTCAAGTCTGCTTTATAACGGTGTTTCTTGCAATTGTGTTCCACTGTGTCTGCTTCCCAAAACTATTTGGACGTGGTGAAAAGGCTACTATTTTTTTTGTGTAATAAACCCGACATTGGTCAGTAAACATTTGCCCTGGATGTAACAATTCGGACAAACTTGGTCATACCATTAATGAAAGTGAGTGATCATTTGTCATTGTGAACACACCGCAGCACAGCACATAGTGCACCACAACGAAATGTGACCTCTGCATTTGACCCATCCGCAGTGAGCAGCTAACATGGGCAGCACCCGGGGAGCAGTGCTTGGGGATGGTACCTTGCTTATGAGTACCTCAGTGGTACCTTTACGGGTCTGGGATTCAATCCGGCGACTTTCTGATCATGGGGCGAACACTCAACTGCCCGGTAAATTTGCATCAAAACTGGCTTCCACCTGGCCCTCCACTTTGGGAACTACTGGGCTAATACATCACCGTACATTAGGTGTCATTACCAGCTGTGGGCCCGACTTTCTGTTGCAACCGTCAGGAAAAAGCAGGCCATCCAGAATCGCATCCAGGTTCATCAAGTCAAAGTCCTGATCAGAATTTTGCTCCCACTATTTAAAATCCACTGCAGATTGGGACAAATAATGGCTTAATTGGGCAGGTAGAATTAAAACCTGACTGGATAATGACTCGCAGACGCCAGATTTTCACATCTCGCCATATGGTACACACATTTGTAGAAGTTTGATTTAACTGCTGTGCACTTGGACAGGGCTGGTTGTTACAGCAATTCAAGTGCATGAGACGTTACATGAGATCTGTCTATGCAATGATGGTTTTGCCCTTTGCTCTGTGAAAAATAACATAACCTTTCATATTGCAGTAATCAATAATAAACAAGGGGAAGTTCCGTTGTTCATTAGGAGAAGATGGGGTTTGCTTTTTATGCAGAAATTGCAGCTTTATGCTCTGCTGTGAAGTAAAGCAGAAGGAAAAGTGGCTGAATTCCGTCTGCAGTGATCTGAGTTGCTTATTAATATAAACATATTTTATCGTATGTAAAGATATGGGAACTATTATTATTATAATTTACATTTACAGCATTTAGCAGACGCTCTTATCCAGAGCGACTTACATGTCCTAATTTCAGGGACAGTTCCCCTGAGAGAAACTTAGGGTTAAGGGTTTTGCTCAGGGACCAATGTTGGTAACGCCAGAGGTTTCGAACCCACAAGCTCTTGGTCTAAAGGCAAGTGTCCTACCACTAGGCCACCAACACCACCAGCATTATTATTATACTATTATTGGGGCTGTTGATGGCGTAACGGTTGGGTGTTCTCCCCGTGATCAGAAGGTTGCCGGTTCAAATCCCAGACTGCTGAAGTTACCACTGAGGTGCTCGTGAACAAGGTACTGTCTCCAAGCACTGCTCCCCAGGGCACTGCTCTTGTTAGCTGCCCACTGCTTATTCACGGATGGGTCAAATGTAGAGGTCACGTTTCGTTGTGGTGCACTATGTGCTGTGCTGTGGTGTGTCCCCAACAACAAATAATCACTCTCTTTCACTTTCACCGTTAGTGTTGCATGCTAGTTTATTAGGTATAATGTAACTTAAATCCGATTACAGGGATATTACCTCAAAACTGCTCATTCTGCAAATTGAAGTAATCAGCAGTCAGCAATACCATCATGCCGCCTGTTTTGAGTCATGACGATAGGTGATGAAATGAATCCATTCTTTTTTAATAAAAAATTCAGTGTACAGTAAATCAGATGAGCGTTCCTCATGACTGTAGCTTTAATTCAATTCCAGGAAATTGTTTGAGATGAAATACCAAATGAAAAGCTGTTATCAGCTGCCCATGAGAGGTCATCTTCAAACAAAACAGCCAGATTAGTTTAATCACAGATACCAATAATCCTTCAGATTTTAATCTGATTTTAGGGGAGGGTTGGATTAGGGCTCCTTCCATTGCCAAAGGCTGCAACGTCCAGCTGTGCTTCTAGCACAGATTATACATTATAATGTCAATAGCCGTTAAAATAGGCATAAAAAGGATATTCAGTTCTAAAAATAATCTTTAAATTAGAATATTTAACAAGAACACTAGAGGCGAGTTGAAAGCAGAGCTGACATTTCATGTTCGCTGTGACAGGAAACTGATTTCCGTTTTAGCATTACTGTTTGTACAATTAGACATCTCTGTCTTGATCACAACAAAAGATCATTTTGGAATTGCAGCTGTTTTAGCCTTTGTATGAGGAAAACTAAAGTGCCGCTCGCTCATTCCCAAGCATTAAAAGCTGTTCGTTGACGGCTCCCAGAAAGGATGGCATTTAGAGAGTAGAAAGGAATTGTAAAAATTACACACATTCCACACAAAAGCAGCTTTTGGAACTGTAATGATTTCCACTATCAGGCCCCTTTTTAACAAAGAAAATCTTTTCTTATTCATATGAACAATTCACAGAATAATGCAAATTGTTAGGAAACTTGTTTGGAACAATGTATTTACCGCACAACACTGTGACGAGACTTCCCGCTGCTAAAAAGCTTTTCGCTCTTTCTGTGTGGGACTCAAATCGGCAAAGCCGGTTTCGAGGGGCTGGACTGCAAATGCTCAGCCCCTGCTGCTTCAGAGCAAGCCAGCTGACCTTTGGAGCATTTCACACCGCTTAAACCATTTTCAAAGTCAGGCTGAATTTGTTTTGCATTTTGAAATCCAGCTCAAACTGAGAAGTCACTTGGTTTTTGCTGATAAGTTGCTACAAAGTCACACAGCAAAAATAGTAGCTGTGATGATAGTCTAATATTTAATGAGGTTTGCTTGCCAACTGCCCCAAGTTACAGGATGGTGGTGGTGTTCTAATGCTAGAAAGTTGTAGGTCCAATTCAGCTCAATTCTACCACTAGTGAACAAGACCTGAGCAAGACCCGGACTGGTAAAGGTACCAGTGAGGTGATAAGCCACTTGGCTTATGACCAAGGTACTGTCCCCAAGCACTGCTTTCACCAAACTGGCCATAGCAGCTTAATCCACATTTGAACTAGCATTGATTAGCATTGAGCGGTCAATAACCTTTGAATAACCATGAAGAACCGAATTAATACCCATGCTGGCATATGTTGGTCTTTTCAGCAGCGTGCCCTAGTTTTAAGCAGTCAGCATTCAGCCGAACACTGGACGCTTTATGCAGAACCACTAAATTGCCTGCACCCTATTCGCCAGAGTGGTACACATTAATGCTGCACGCCCAGCAAAAGCCTCTCGTTTGCTGCAACAGCAGCACCGGCAATGCTTCAGTGTGTCATTTCAGACAGAAAACTCAAACCGCAGCGAAGAGCAGTAAACCACAGCTCTAATTGCCCACTCGTTCGCCGCAACACTTCCGCGCCTGTAGCGTCCTCCGAAAGCAGTACCGCAAACTGACGAAGAGCAGATGACGGCATATCCCCAAACTGTTGTTCCGTATAAATCAGCAGCGATCCAGTTACAGTCTAAATAGCATCTAAAGCTGCGTCTCTGCCCCTCAACGATCTCTCTCTCTCTTTCTATCTCTCACTCTGTTGTCTCGGTGCTACTGGCAAGGGGAATTAATTGATATGTTTTGTCTCCTTGTGGTTTTTCCCCGCTCTAATGGACTACTAGTGTTGATCCGCTCAGTGCCAATTACAGATCGCGTGTTGTGTCTATACAGGAGGGAAGGTTGCAAAGTTTGCTGATCGTCTTTCTCTTTTCTGACACTTCTTTCCCCCCCTGGCAGGGGACGATGTGCTGCAGGGTCCCGTTTTCACCCGACAACCTGGTAGCATCGTGTTCCCGGTGGATTCGATGGAGAAAGGTCGAGAGGTGGTGTTCAGCTGCGAAGCTCAAGGTCAGCCTCTTTACAGGTAAGATGCCATCTTGGCCCTACGCAACACGCACACCTTGGTTCTGTCCAATCCTTTTACATTTACACCATTAATCAGACAGTGTTATCCATTTCTTGATGGAGACAGAGTACTAGGGTCAACTTAGGGTTCAAGGAATTTCTTCCTTACATTAACATTTACCGCATTTTGCAGACGCTCTTATCCAGAGCGACTTCCATTTCCTAATTGCTAGAGATGGGAAGTAATGAACACTTTGTAACTGTACTTAAGTAGAATTTTCGAGTATCTATACTTAACTTGACCACTTTTACTAGATACATTTGAGCCAGGTAAGCTATTATTAGGCCATTTATGCCTATTTCGCATCATAGCGCGAGACATCAGGGGCATATTTTCCCGGAGCTGGATACAACATAGCATGGGTGTGTTCGTTCATGTCACATACACTATTCCACCAATCAGAATGCTTGAAAGGATAACGCGCATTCACATGACACGACACGCAACAAGTTGTCAGACGTATTACTAAACGAAACAGGCACAATATAAGCATGATGGCGGCGGAGGTAGCAAGAGAAAGCTGAAAATGATGGAAAGAATGGAGACGACGATTCACATGGACACCAGCAAAACATTCCACATTCCTGGCCTTGTCTCAAAGAAATGTTCGAAGTAGTTTGCAGCAAGAAAGACTCCTGGAGAATGTATAACATGTATAACAGAGCTAATGGGAAATTAAACTGCTTTTTTCCAGTTGTATTAATCTGACATGAGGTCTAGTTAACTTCACCGAGAAGTGCTTCTTTTGTCCTTCACATGGCTACTTTTTACTTTTATACTTTAAGTAGCTGTCTGAGCCTGTTCTTTTTTACTTTCACTTAAGTAAAGACGTTGAGTCAGTTCTTCAACCTCTTGGTCCAGAGACGAGTACCTTAGGTGGGTCAAATGCAGAGGTAACATTTCATGTGCGATGCTGTGGTGTGTTCGTGTGCACAATGACAAATTATCACTCACTTTCACTGGGATGATCCATCCAATAAAATTGTACGTTTGTCTAGGTTTGTGCATTTCGTAATGCGTCGTTATTGGTACTGTGGTAATGTTGGTTTGCATCAATCTCCTTGTTTCACGATTAGACTTGATTCTTTTAAAATCAGATTATATATCAGATAAGTCAAGGGAAAAACTTGATGGTTTTTGCTGGTTCACAACACTGGTTCGAAAGGAATTCAGAAATCAATGTAGAACAGGTTGCAGTTTAAACATGGCCCTTATAGATCAGGCTGTTCATGCAGCAGAGCTGAAATATTCTTAGCGTCTGCTTAAACCCACTTTGTTCAATAAAATGACAATCAGTGACCACTTCATTATAGGTTTCTACCTGTAGAGAGACGTGAACGAATAAATGCAGGTTGCACTCACGTTCCACTTTTCTAGACCCCTGCTCCGCTTTGCAGTGACAATGGGGAGCCACTTCAGCCATCTCCAGTGAGAGTCCCTACACATGCTGACCTCTTTAGTAGGTTCACCAGCTTTGCACAGACCATGGGTGTGCAATTACAGACTGAAGCTTGTTATTAAAGCCGATTTCTCTAACAATCCTCTCCTCGGTTTAACAGTCATCTTTCTGACTCCAGGACTTGAGTGACGAACATGTGTACTTTTGCCACTTCTGCTGAATGCAGGAATGGTCCCCCAGGAGCAATCTGGGGTTAGGGGTTGACTCAGGGACCCAATAGTGCTGGTGGTAGGACTTGAACCTACGACCTCTTGGTCCAGAGATGAGTACCTTAGGTGGGTCAAATGCAGAGGTAACATTTCATGTGCGGTGCTGTGGTGTGCTCGTGTGCACGATGACAAATAATCACTCACTTTCACTGGGATGATCCATCCAATAAAATTGTATGTTTGTCTAGGTTTGTGCATTTCGTAATGCATCATTATTGGTACTGTGGTAAGATTGGTTTGCATCAATCTCCTTTTTTCACGACTAATTGAAGAGTTTTATGCAGCGGTACTGCGTTACAGTTCATTTCCTTATCTACACCATGTCTTCTTGTATGGGATCGGTACTTGGGATCAGCCGATACCCAAAGCCAAGGTACCGGAAGTGGTGCATCCACAGTTCCAAGCATTAACAAAGATAATGGTCTCAAGATGGGCATGGTTTGAATCCGGCGAACACAGTCAGCAAGACAAACAAATCCAATAAACTAGAGGCAAAAAGGCCATAAAAAGCAGACCAATCGAAAAGATTCCAGACAAACCTACATGAGGGGATTCAAACACCCAACCTTTTTGGTCACCAACATCAGGTTTCAGTCCCTCCACCACCAATGCCCAAAAACCTGAATCCAGATTTTGAGGTTGATTTGTGGGGGTGTACCACCAACAGCATTTCATGACCACCATTGGGACCCCAAGCAAGACCATTAAACCCAAGTTTGTTTTCTGTATAAACAGCTCTGTAAGAGAGCCGTAAATGGCATAAAATTTTAGTTTTATGAAACAATCTGTGTGGGATTTTTCTTTACTGTATGTAGCATTATTGCATATTTCACAGGCTTTAAGTTTTGGCAGGAAGGTTTGTTTCGCTTTGAACGCTTCTCAAATGCAATGTTTCAAACGCAATCGGAGGGCCTCAGGGCAAGGAGCTTAAAAAGTTCCTGTGTTCATTATTTTTGTGGGGATGTTAATTTTGCAGAAATGAGGTCAGTCCCCTTTCTGCTGTTACCCGGCATTTCAGGGAAGAACATGTTTGCTAACAAATTGTGTCGCTTTCTTTCTGCTTCCCCCCGCCCCTCCCATTTACATAATTGTATTACACTGGAATCCTTTTGGTATCAGGAACCCACCTGGACTGTTTTTTTTTTGTTTGTTTTTTGTGTCAATATAAGGATGCAAAAGAGGTAATTAAGGAACTAAATGATGTTTTGAAGCACTTTCTCCCTCATCCCGACTTTTAGCATGTGTAGGTTTTGGCATACTCGGGTACTTTGCAGAAGTGCAGCCTCAATAGAAACATGATTCTGGCTTCTTTCTGACCACATGCTTCATTAATTCATCAATAGCCAAGTATGTTTCATCCAAGCCAAGTGCCAGGTATGGATCAGTCCGAGTTGCTTCGCCTGCCGCTAGCTGAGGTGTGCTTGGGCCAGACAGGTCCATTTACTCCCCTAGGATCAAGCTGGCCTAATGGACGAGCTAATCAGCCGCTTCCTGTTTCCTGTCAGCTTGGCTGAATCATCTGGCCTTGTGGTGAATGTCCTCCTCCGGGCTGCTCCAAAGTCCATCACTTTCAAAAGTCATTAAACTGCGAACCGCTGCGCTGTGCCAGCCGCCCTCATTATTGTGCCGTTAGCTCTTTTAGGCCGAGAAGCTAGCCACCCTCTCTGACAAGCAGCCGGTTTGTTCTGCAGTGGGTTCGATGAGCCCCAGAGGTAAATTAAATGCTCGGTTCTTAGTTTTGGCGAGCAGACAGCTACCTCGCGTCTGTGTTGTCAGAGGTTTTAGGTTTTTAGGCCGTTTCAAATAAAAGAGACATGCAACTCTCCCCTACGTCCAGAGCCAGATGGTTTTGTAATGCCACGTAATGTGGGTTTCAGCGCCGTCACATGAAGCATGTGCTGATTCAATGAAATAGCTCAACGGCACGTTGCTGACTCACCTGATTGTGTTCAGTCGTACTGTGTGGCTCTCCAGCACATTTGTGTACCGTAAAATGAAGCGTTGTTAACGGTTGTTAAATGTAAGGGGGTCTTGCATTTTCTGATGTAAGTCTGCATGTTTAAATCCGGTTATTACATCCATTTATAATTGGATGCTTTGATTTTGTTTAACAAATTTGGGTGAGGCATTATTTGTCATTGTGAACACAGCACAGCACATAGTGAACCCCTGCATTTGACACATATGTGAGGCAACTTTTTTGCCAGCGCCTGTGGAGCAGTGCTTGGGGACAGTACCTTGCTCATGAGTACCTCAGTGGTACCTCTACCGACCCAGGCTTCAACCAGCAATCTTCCAATCGACTCCTTAACCATTATGCTTTATGTTCCAAACAAACCAACCGACATCATTTGGTCGTTACCTTTAAAAGTACCGTATTTGGTACCCAACCCTAATCGTGAAAGCCCTAGTTCAAATCCAGCATTGACAATCAGAGAGGCAAACAAACCCAAAAAATGAGGCAAAATTGGTATCCTAATTGCGGTAAACTGGTCAAAACACATAGGAGAGTATCGCAGTCAAATCCAAGCAATGGTGCAAAGATATAGTCAGTATTCCACAAGACAAACAAAGACCATTTTTTCAGTGGAAATGAAGCTAGAATTCAGCCGAATTTGATCTGGTAATCAGAGGTCACCCTGAAGACGTGGAATGGAGTTTTGAAATGGAATACTTTGAGGGGAGACAAGACTGCTCTGGATTTCTGGCAAATCCCTACAATGTTGCTTTAAAATATGCCACGTACCCAAATTTGAGTAGACTTGATTCTTTTAAAAATCAGATTATACATCAGATAAGTCAAGAGAAAAACTTGATGGTTTTTGCCGGTTCACAACACTTGCTCAAAAGGAATTCAGAAATCAATGCAGAACAGGTTGCAGTTTAAACATGGCCCTTATAGACCAGGTTGTTAATGCAGCAGAGCTGAGATATTCTTAGCGTCTGCTTAAACCCACTTTGTTCAAAAAATGACATTCAGTGGCCACTTCATTAGAGGTTTCTACCTGTAGAGAGACGTGAACGAATAAATGCAGGTTGCATTCACATGCCACTTTTCTAGACCCCTGCTCCGCTTTGCAGTGACAATGGAGAGCCACTTCAGCCATCTCCAGTGAGAGTCCCTACACATGCTGACCTCTTTAGCAGGTTCACCAGCTTTGCACAGACCATGGGTGTGCAATTACAGACTGAAGCTTGTTATTAAAGCCGATTTCTCTAACAATCCTCTCCTCGGTTTATTAACAGTCACCTTTCTGACTCCAGGACCACTGTAGATTGGATGTAATTTAGATGAAAGGCCGTTATCGACTGAAGGTTGATGCGTTTGTATATTTTTCAATAAAAGTGCAAATTCTGAAAAATAAAAATCACTCGAGTCGTTTTATTCAGGCCTACACCGTTTTAAAACAAGCTGAAAACAAGCCTAATGTATATTAAAATGAAATGTTTAATACTTTATTATTATGATAACAATACGACAAATGTGTTACAAAAGCATTTAAATTTTCGCGGGGATGGTAAACGTGGCAGCATATGAGGTCTACGTCTTGAAGACATCTAGTTCAAACGCTGCCACTAATACCAAGATGCCATTTCTCTCCATTGTAAAGGTAATCTCGTTTATGTCGGCTAAACTACCGATCTCAAAGGAACACGTTACAATGTTTATATGAAACAGGAACGAACGCGGAAGTGCCTGATAATACTTTTTGTAACTTAGCAACAACAAGCACCAAAAAAAAGCACTGTGAGGTTTTGGCAGCGTAAAAAACATGTTTGACAGATACAGGCCATGCATGCAATAGAACTAAACACAACATTGTTTTAAGAAAAATCGTTTTATTTACACGTATCCACAGAATCCAGCGTTTTGAAAAATCTTCACTTTGGAAGGTATTTTTAAAAATATGCATTTGAGGTAGCTAACACTCTGTTTATGTGTAAACAAAAGGCCCAAACATATAAAAAATATGTGTTTATAAAAATATTCACATACG
Organism: Distichodus sexfasciatus; assembly: GCA_032718565.1. NCBI lineage: Eukaryota > Metazoa > Chordata > Actinopteri > Characiformes > Distichodontidae > Distichodus > Distichodus sexfasciatus. The sequence goes on along the minus strand of JAVGVS010000034.1, from coordinate 2,388,021 downwards.
TGTAAACAGGCCCTAAATCTACAAACGGAATGATGAAGAACCAAAAAGAGTCCATAGCAGTGAGACTGAACTGTTAAATTTTTTTACAGGTTTTAAACATTTTTATTTTAACAATAAAGATATTTTTGTTAGGACCCTTCTCAGTTCCTTTTAGGCAAAGGAATCCAAGTAATACACTTAGACTATAACTGAGGTGGCGTTATTAGATTTCAGATTTGGCAGCAGAGTCGTTTTTAGTTGCTTTATGATCTGGAAAGTCGGCATTGAATTTCGTTCTCGCCTTAAATTGATTCAGAGCTGTGTAACACGAAGACCGCCATCTTTTAACAGGACACGAGTCTTCTGATAATGAGTATACTGTGTGTGCGTGTGTGTGTGTTTGTGTGAAGGTGAGAGAGGAGAGCGAGCAGCAATATTCAAGAATGACCACTGGTTTAATTGCTGCCTAATTAAATCGTTCAGCAAACTGACAGCGCTGAAAAGTCTGTGGTTTTAAGCTATTTTCTGCAGTATTATTGGGAAGTAACCTGCCTGAACTGCATTCGCAACAGGTCTTTTATTCAATTTTAACCTTGCACTTCATTACAGACATTCAAACATACTCCTCAAGTTCTCGTATGGCATTCAGCTAAAGTCCAACTGCTCCCTAGCCGACGCTTCACGAACAGCTTTTGGTCAGCATTTCCCACATGTGGTTCTGGATTAGCCCTGAACAGCACATTTAGGTGTTTTCCCCAAATTGAACACCCATTACGAAGACCATTTAAAACACGTGAAGGGTTTGTTAATTAGCTGATGAGTGGAAACAAGTGAATTGGGCATTCACTTGTTTCAGGGACATTGTGCACCAGTTTTCCAGGATAGGAATGGATGAGATATTCATTTAGGGTCCTTTTATACGTATGCTGATATTTTTATAAATGCTTTTTTTTTATACGTTTGGGCCTTTCGTTTACACGTAAATGGAGTGTTTAGCCATCTGAAACACTTTTTTTTTTACAAACGCTGGATTCTGTGGATACATGTAAACGAGTAAAACACTGTTTTCCTAAAATTATGATGTGTTTAGTTCTTTTGTGCGCATGCCTTTAAGGATCTTTGTCCACCAAACACAGACTGAGAGTGGTCAAGACCTCACTTCAAGATCGCTTTATCACCGCTTCTCTTAGCGCTTGTTGTTGCTAATTTACAAAAAGCGTCATCAGGCACTTCCGCATTCGTTCCTATTTCATGTAAACATTGTAACATGCTCCTTTGAGATCAGTAGTTTAGCTGACGTAAATGGAATGAAATCGCATCTTGGCCTTAGCGGCAATGTTTGAACTCGATACTCACATGTCTTCGAGACATAGAGATGGGTGAGTACCGCCAATTAGGGGTTTGATCACATAATTGTAGGTTTTTGTCTTATTCGAACTATGTAAATAAAGCCAAAATAAGCTTCTCCAGCTGCTCCAGATGTGCCATCATTTTTAGTGAGTTTTTAACAGCGTATGCCGCCACCCCTTGCTCGATTTTGATTGGCTAGCAAGAGAAAAGTGACATTGACGAGTCCAGCGCTGTTCTAAAAGTTAAACGGATTATAACGTGAAGTGCTCTTAGCGCTTAACCGTCTCCACTGAAGGCGCTTAGCGTTCTGAACGCTGAAGCTCACTGGATTTGTATTAAAAGTAGACGCCGCCAGCGCAAAAAACGTGTTTGGTGGACACAGGGCCTAAAGGAGAACTTTAATTTCAATATTTAGCTCTAATGTTCTAATGTTTAGCTCCAGTGTCACAGAGTGCTGTCTGTAGCGACAAAAATGACAAAACTCGGTGCTGCCTACACTGACTTATGCTCCTTCTAGTGTTGGCACCGTGGCGACTGTAACGCTAACCACTCGAGGCAGGTTTTAAACATGCTTTTAGCCTCTTAACATGCTCAAAATGTCATTACAAGTGCTAGGCAGCGTGAACCGCTTCCTTACGAGGCAACACACATGTAACTGCAGTAGTTCTGTAAAGGCTTCAACAAACACATCTACAAACAAGTCTCGACACAAAAGGAAAACTAATTTCTCATTTTACATGAATAATCTTCAAGAGAAGTCTGTTGATCGTGTCATTTAGGGTTTTTGAATAAAGTTTATGAAATATTTGTTTGCAGTCAAAAAACACAGCTAAAACTTTACTTTTTACCTTTAAAAAAGTGTTTTCACATAATTCGACATACATACCTTATCAATCTAGAATATTTAACACAATATACTGTATATTGCAATAAAAATTTCCAATTTCTCCCACACTTTGACCAAGATTGATAAACCTTATAAACCTGTAGGTAACGCACAAAAAGGCATCACAATTCAACTGAATAACTTAATGTAAAATATAGATGCAATTTTCCCCTCCAGAGCTCGTCTTTATTCATTTCTTGACCTCCATTTCCCATCCCCTCCATTTCTGCTGTACCTCTTTACAAATCCAACTAACAACTTCAGCGACAGAAAGTTGCTATGCATTTCTGATTCACGACACGACGATCACAAGACAGATTTGACAAGGACTGACTCTGACTTTAGTCACACTGTCTTCGTTTTGCCATTCAATTTTATTTTTTGCTTCGCAGCCACACTCTAAATGAGTTCGCCTTGTCTGACAATGCATCTCTTGTGATGAATTGTCACTAATACCGCATGCGTTGTGTGAACACTTCGCAAGTGGCGAATGTCATAAAAAAATTTGAGGCAAAAAAATAATAATGTCTGTCACATAAACCGGATTGGTCGTCATCCAGCAAAGGAGCAGTATGTTGAGCGCCAGGTGGTGGTCTGTATTTACAGGGACCCGGGTTACATTCTCAAGTACGCCTCATGTATCTAGACGTCTGGCCAACCCACTGATCGTCTGATGCAGAGAGGCAGTTTCACGCCAAGATTTCTGAAGTCAAATTTCCACAGACTAGTCAACCTCCAATCACACAACAGCCTTTGTAAATCCCCTCCGCCCACAACTTTTGACCAACTGCCTTGGCTTGAGGCTTGCTGCTAGTCTTTTGAAATCCACAGAACACTCTTCCAAGCGTTACATGCCACTCCGCTATAGAACACAAAAGACTCGCACTTTTAGCTGCAACTCTCCTACACCCAGCTTCCTGCTCCACATATTTCTACAAGGATTTGATTTTGCATTTAGCAGACACTCTTAGGCCCCGTCCACACAGACATCTGAATCAGGCGTTGTTCTGGTGTTTGTGATGTCAGGTGACCACTGACTGAAGGCTGACAGTTTTTCTGCTCATTTTAGCGAATCAGAGGTTCTCCGGTTTCCCAGTTTTCCCTACGTTTTGCATTGTGGCACATCACGTCACACTCTCTGCGACTTGACCTACAACCACGAGGAATAATGACGCATAAATTATACTTATCGCGAAGTAAACACACCGATGGGTCTGCATTTGACCCATCCCTGAAGGAGCAGTTGGCAGCTGATGGTTGGGGGTGGTACCTTGCTCATCAGTACCTCAGTGGTACCTTTATCAGTCTATGATTCATAGATGAAGTCTATGATCAACCTTCTGATCACAGGGTAAACTCCCTAACAGTTATGCTACCAACTGCCCCAATGAAATGTGATCTCTGAATTTGGCACATCTGTGAATGAGCAGTGGGAAGCTTTGTGCTTGGGGACGGTACCTTGCTCATCAGTACCCTAATGGTAGCTTTACCGGTCTGGGATTTACCTTGTCATTTTTAAAGGAACCTTTACTTTTCTGAAGTACAGTTAAATACTGTAAAAAGGAAAACACTACATTGGGGTGGTGATCTAGTGGTACGATACTTGCCTATGAACCAAGAGGTTCTATGTCAATACCATACTCCCAAAACCACCACCACAGGGTCCTAAAAAAGCAAGACCCCCAAGTTCCTACAGGGAGACAGTGCCTGTAATTAGGAAATTGAAGCTGAGTTGAATTGAATCTGGAGATAAACAGATTTTCCTAATCAGCGGCGTACCTGTAAATGCATTGTAAATGGACTGAAAGGCTGGAAAGTAGAATGAAATGTAGGTTTGTTCTTTATGGTTAAAAATACAGTTCTGTGATAAATTTACATGATGTGATTGTGACATGTTTTGCAGCATATTAAAAGTTCACAGGTGCGTTTGATGTTTATTATAGATTTGCCTTCATTGTTTTGACGAGAAACATTTGCATTCATCTGATCGTGTGAAAAGCCTTGATTTTTTAACACTCCCACAGAGCATGCATCTGTAACATCTTTGAGTGGTCGGGATGCTCATAGCACAACATTTTGTGTGCTGTCAGGCTCATTAGCATATTGCAGGAAGTTAGAAATATCTATATTGTAAAGGTGAATATGAATAATGATTAAACATGGCATGATACCACTTTTTTATGTGCGATACTGATACCGATATTGTAAATCTGGATATTAGCCGATACGATACTAATCACATACAGTCTTTGAGTCTTTTTTTAAAACAGAAAACAGAAAATAATGCCTGAATACATGACAGAGATTATTCTATTATGCTTAACGAAATACTGGAATTAAATCCTGTTTTCCTATCTAAAACAATGTAATAATTACACACCCATATGTATATGCTAAATGATTTTTTATTAAAATAACATCTTAAAAATTATTCGTTTAAACACAGTTGTGTAAATTTGTGACGGTCCCTAATCCTGTGGCGCTAAAACCATCAGGGACGCAGAGATTGTGAGTGAGAGCTGGAGTTGTTAAGGAAATTAAACAGCATTATCACGTAATTTGCTTTTGGAGTTGTAGTGTGTTGAGTGGCTTGTTCTGCTTATTGTTGTATCAGTGTGTACAAATTAGCGTGAATGTCGAACAATAAACCAGCTTTACTACAGTGCCACTTCCCATGCAGAACAAATTTAGCGTACACACATTAACAGATCGGCTCGATAGATCGGTCCAATGCCACTGATACCCGATCCAGCTGTTTGAGTCGTTATCGGACCAATATCCGATCCATGTATCAGCTCTGTGCCATCTTTACTAATGATTAACAAATTATATTGCACAGCCATATTTGAAAATTTGCATATAGTTTAACTATTTTTTAGTTATATATATATCAACTGTCCAGGCAGTTGGTAGCGTTACAGTTAGTGGGTTCGCACTGTGATCGGATGGTCGCCGGTTTGAATCCCAGGACCGGTGAAGGTATCACTGCTCCCCCAGCGCTGCCCATTTCAGCTGTCCACTGCTCCTTCATGGATGGGTCAAATGACGAGGTCACATTTAGTTACTTTTCTACTATTGTGGCTTTGTAGCATAGTCTTAGGCACACAAATACATACCTATAAATGCAGTTTGAAAATGTCACAGACGTCATGGTCAAGCACTTTTATTTCAGTATATTTTAATCGGTCTAAAACATGTTGTCTTCAGTTCAAAGGTTTGATCATTAACGTGTCATCAGGGTGTTAACGCTCTAGCGACGTTCTAACACTCACTTTCACATTCATGCCCATTTATTTTACCACCACTGACCTCGATTCAACGGTTCAGTCAACTCCGTACTGAACATAGAAGCCGTTGGGGAGTTTTAGAAAATGATCTTTCATTTTGTGTGGGATCTGAACAATTCCCTTCACAGCAAGGACCAAAGTACTCGACGTACTCAAGTCTGACATTTTATACCTTTGCGACAAGAGGAGAAAGCTTAGTAAATGGTTTAGCAAAAAGGCGGGTTAGCAGAAAGTTGGGAGCTGCATTATCTGTCTAGGAGCTGTCATAATTACAGCGACTAATAGCGGTTTGGGGTATTGTTCTTTCTAGATTTTAAAACAATATATCAGAATTTTCTGTGAATTTAGACTCCAAAATCGTGGATTAAAGGAGCTACTAAATTGGACCATAAAAATATTATAATGAAAAATCTCTGCATCTAGAAAGTTGGTTCATTGTGTTTTTTTAACATCAACACCATCGGCAATGGCTTTCCTGTGAATACGAGCATTCTGCATGCAAATAGTCAAGCATTCGCAGCCATTAGGGAGATGCTGTTTTTGTTTAGGTAAATGTGAAGCATCTGTACCAACAAGTCTTTAAAAAAGGGAAAGATCTGCTTGACAGGTGTTACACTGAATGAATATCAAGCGAGATTGAGAGTTTAAGAGTTTAACGTTTATAATTGATTCTTAATCAGTGGAGAAGTATAATAAATGGATTGATGCTCAACAGCTGTCCTCTTGTAATTGTTCTGTTTTTTTCTTTATTATTATTATTATTTTTTTTTTTTTTTTCTCCTACAAAACGGATTGTACAGATTGAACCGTAAATTGCAGAAGACTGAAATTTTCAGGGTAAGTAGGAATACTGTGAAACTCACCATAGGCCCAAAATCATAACTATCAGCCGATAATTGAGGCTATAGCAAAAGAGAAAGTGTTTTGACCACTAGAGGGCGCTTAGAGGGCACTTATAATGTCACAAAAAATTCTGCAATGTCATAACAGAGCTTTTATAATTTACATGAAACTATAGAAAACCACCCAATTCTTATATGAACACTATTAGAGGTCAGTGCCTTATTGAAGCTGTCATAATAAAAAGAAGCTTCACTACAAGTCACAGATTTCTATTTAATTCTTTTTCCTGTCATTTCACTTTATTGGTTTACGTTATAACTCCCTATGTCCTGATATGAATAATGTAGTTACTCAAAACAAAGATATGGAAAAGGGAAATATACAGTGATACTATTTGAACAATAGGATGTGCTCGAACACTAAATAAATTTATATGCTGTCATAATAGAGTTTTTTTGCTTACTGACTGCTTTCTTTGGCATGTACTGCATTAGCAGCCATTGTACTGTTTGTTGCCCCTTATGCTTGGACCCCCATATATTGCCACTTGCAGCTATATTTGCAGATTTTGATTGGAAGGTGTCAGTGTCGATTGTCAAAGTCATCAGATTTGTTCCTTCTGCATGCTGATAACCTTGATGCGTAGGCTGTGTATGGAGAGATGGACCAAAAGGAAAGAGACGGAGAGAAACGTGATATTTTGCAATAGATGGTTTATACATGACTGATGAGACACAGGCCAAGCGAAGGCATCCTGGAATTTAGCGATATTGATTGTTGTTGCGGGTTGTTTGCTCTAATAGGGCAGTACGGGGGATGGGCTAGAGAATCAGCTGCCATCATAAATGAATTACATCCCTCGCTGATCACGGCAGATTCTGACAGCGATCGTCCAGCCGTCTACGTAGACGGGCCCCACTGAAAGCTCAGCGCGGCTATTAGTTTTAATTGCTCCCGCACCGTGATTAAGCCCCACTTTGATGCTGTTTGACCGGGTGTTGAGCAAGATGGATGGTCACAAGTCGCACTCCTTATTTCAGCCAAGATGGATTTGGGCTCTGCGGTGGCATGGCAGGCAACTTACGGGTGGTTTTATTTTTGCTGGTATTATAATTTGGGTAAAGAAAATAAGAAGGGAACATGTATGAAAATAACACAAGAAGGCATGAACATTAGCATATGATTTGTGTGCTTAATGATGCCTGTTTTGCAGTTTTTCGTTTCACTTGTCTTAGTGAGCATTGATATTTCAACATATTCTGTACTTTTTATGTTCCACTTGACAAGCACAGTCTAAGTTTATTGTCTATCACTTTGGAAAATGTGAAAAATATTAATAAAGACACATTCTTGTGGGGATTTATTTTCAGGGAAGGCTGCTTTTTGGAATAATTAATAACAATGCAACATTTGTCAAATTAGCCACACCACTGGTTATACAAAAAAAAAAATAGAATTTCTCTGTATAAAGTCAGAATAAAACATGGTAAAAACTGAGTGGCTAATGAACAAGTCTCTCGATTTTAACAACACTGTTTCATGTACACAGCTGACTAAGTTAGATACAAACAACACTAAAGTGCTGAAAAAAACCGCAGCATTTGCTCTAGCAGCCATCTTGGATTCTGAACTCGGTGCTGCTCTGAGATATTTTGTTGTCTGGGAAACGAGGGTGTGCATATTGTCACTTCCAGCTTCAGGACTCGGAAAACAACTTGAAAACCGGGCGCCAACGGCAAATGGAACAAACTATAATTATTCCTTTTAGCTAACCCTAATTTCTGCTAGTCTTTGCCACTAAGAAAGTTGCTTGCAGAAGTTGGCATCTACCAAAGGAACTTTGTCTTTGTGTTTGTTCCAGGGGCGTCTAAAAACAAACTGATGTGTTGAGGTAAAGATTTTTAGGCTAAAATTACTTAATTACTGGCAACATGAGTTAGCCGTTAACGGTTAGCGCATTCACCCGGTGATCTGAAGGTCGGCGGTTCGTATCCTGGACAGGTAAAGTTACCACTGAGGTACTCAAGTGCAAGGTACCCTGGGTGCTGCCCATGTCAGCTGCCAAACTACTCCTTCACGGAGGGATCAAATGCAGAGGTCACATTTGGTTGTGATGCAATGTGTGCTGCGGTGTGTTCACAATGTCAACCACTCACTAGTACCGGCTCTCTCTTTTTGATTCTTTTAGATGGAAATTCAACGGCACCATCATCAACCCCAAACGCAGCTCCCACTACAGTCTGTCAGGCGGCAACCTGCGCATCAGCCAACTGAACAAAGACCGGGACGCCGGGACCTACCAGTGCCTTGCCTCCACCTCTTTCGGCACCGTCGTCAGCCGAGAGGCCAGTCTAACCTTTGCATGTGAGTCCCGCGCTTTCTTCCTCCATCTCAGTCCAGATCGGTCCGGCAGGGGTTGGGGTCAGCGCGGATGTGACATAACAGATGTGTCAGTGGGAGCGCCGCTCTGCTGATAATGCCATCAAAATGGAAATGTTGCCCCACTGGCACGACCCTTTATCTCTACCTCCTTCTCGGTCTCTCTGCCTCTCTCTATCTCACATTCTTTTTTCTTTGCTCAGTAGTATGGAAAATCTTTCCTCCCTGCTTTTGCACTTTGCACATAAAATGCAGAAAGATTGTTTAAAAAAGATTTGTTTTTCCATTCTCAATGCCATGTAGTTTATAATGATAATGCGTTACTAGAAAAAAAGGCAAGATCATTTTATTTATGGTCATGAGGTCTTGAGGAGCGCTTGAAAGTAGTAAAATGAGAAAAGGGTAAAATAAAATAATAGTAGCAAGTATAAAGAATGCCAAAGATGAAGTAAAAAAGACTCAATTCAGAGTGCAAATATTGCATATAATTGCATATAAATTACATATAATTTATTGATAGAAGCTGAATTAAAATTGCAAAGATAAAAGGCAGTAAAGAAATGTATAATTTTTGGCAGTGGACCAATAGTTGAAAACCTCCAATATAATCGGTTATGGTCTGCCACTGCATTTTAACACCCCTAACAGCTAGTTGGTTCCAGGAGGGGGCATCATAATGGCCAAGTACGAAGGCTGGACTTAAAATCAAAGTTTAATTAATTATTAGTTAATTAATTAATAATTAATTACTTTTTACTCTCATAGTTCACTGACTAGGTTTATACTGTAAAAATGTAAAAACTACTAGAGCTGCAATATGTTTTCTAATAAACCAGGAAAGTACAGGAACAAAAACTGAGAAAAGTATTTATAAAAAGCATTTTCTAAAAAGTATTAACAGAATTTTAAATGTAATCAAGATTATAGATTTGGGATTAAGTTGATCAGAGCTTCTGAATATCAATTTCGCTTCATTTTCAATTAATAACCACTCCTACTAAATGCCATTTTGTCTTGCTTAGCACCAGAATGCCACAACTCAAAAGGTCAAATAAAATGAAGTGAGGCGATGAACTCGCTTGAGGCTTGAGCACCTCGCTGTAACTGATCACCTGTAGCCTTCTTCTCCCCTTCCACTCATCATCCGAATGATTCCTGAGATTGACAGTCTTTTCCTTTCCCAGTTGCCGTTACTGACACCATCGACAACGAATGACCAGTAGCCTTCCACACCGCCTCTCCCTGTCCCAGTCTCCCGACTCTTCCGCCCCACCTTTTGGGCTGAAAATGACGGCTTTTCCCTCCCTTCGGCCGACACGTTCCATTTGTACTCGGGGCTGGTAGTGAAGTCCACTGTCACGTCAAGATGATTAGGTGACAGATCCATCAATTGCCCAGACTTGTGACCTTACGAAGGCTTGGATTTGTCGCGGCGAGGCGGGAGCACGCATCCATCGACGCCCGCCATCCATCTTCTTTATTACCGGCGCTACGGCTTAATTAACTCTGCCGCATGAAGGAGTGGCGCAGGTTCAAGAGAATAATTTAAAGGGCAGCTGATGTTATGAGACGGAATATTTTCTAATTCGCTCGCTAATGCCGGAGAATTTGGGCGAGAGACGCATGGCTGGCGTGGGAGGTTCGTGAAAAGCGGGGTGTAATTCTGCATGCGTCGAGTCGTGTCTCGGGTCGGACGGTGGTTAACGGGACCTTGCTGATGAGGTTTTCTCGTCTTCAGGTTGACTTGCAGAGTAAGAATAAAGTTTATTGGCAAGTACATAAATCCAACCTAATGTGTTGTGTAAGACGGGCTTCCACTCTTGCCTCTACCATTTTTGTGCAATTAATTAATAATGTCAATAGCTGTTCAAAACTGAGACTGCAGACTTCCTCCTTGAAACATATTCAACTTTTAAAATCTGCTAATTTGATGAGGTAGAGCTTTAGTTATCAATTTATATAAGCATTTGCAGACTCTACGGATGGCTCCTGTCGGAACTTGCAATAACGTTTATTGAAAAAGTCTTCGGAATGTAGTCCCCCTTGATTATTCTTATCGCGTTTGCCCTTGTCAGCTATAGAGACACCAACAGTAGAGGTTATAATGAGAGAGATGTTTCTGCCGTCCTTCAAAGAGCTACAGTCGTGTTATGTCCTCCTTTTCCTCTCAATAGGGCCTAGCGTGATTGCACAGATACTGAACGGTCGCATATAAAATGAGCAAAATTGCCACCGCAGACGGCTTTGCCGTCCTCTCGCCAGCGCACACAGGCCCTGAATTGAGTCCCGGTGTTCGGCGAGGTGTTTTAATTAAAGCACCACTGATAGAGAGAGCCATGCGGCGGGCCTTAATCATGTTTCTTATGTGTCATTATCTCAAGCCAACCTCCGTTTGAATTATTACGTTTCTTTGGGGTCTGCTATTCGGTCCAGGTTTGGTTATTAAGTGTACTAATAAATACTGCAGCATATATCTACATTTTCTCTCCGCAAAATAATAAAAGTTAACAAAGGCCGACTTTGTTTTGACGCGATTTCAGTTTCTTCTTCATCGTACGTCATTCATTTGCTTTGCGGCTTTTACAAGATTCCCACACATCTGTTCTTGAAGGGGAAACGTGTCATAAATATGCGAGTGATAATTAGGCAATTATTTGCTCCATTCATCATGACTTTTGTGTGCGGAGTAATCAGTGCTTTATTAGCTTAATCAGCGTAATATGCTTTAAGGTTTAATCTGATGGCCAAACAGAGCAGTAAAATCCTTCATGTGACGAGATGGAGATTAACAGCCAAACCATTTGCGGACGACAATATTAACAGTTTTTAATCAAGACAATGCTGTTAACAAATGCAGTAATTGGTGCTAATAAAGAATCAACGTCTTCCACGGTCGTTGGCGCATTCCGTATACCACACACACCTGGAATGGATGTCAAGGTTAAAAAAAAAAAGGCATTAATGTGACCTCAAGGTTACACGCATGAAATGGATTTGGGAGACTGTGATCATCTGACGATGCCGGAGTAGAGGGAAAGTCATAAAACTTTCTCTAGCCTTGAAGCTCTCTCCTGTAACGTTAGATGTGATGCCAGCGGAGGTGAGCCGAGTCAAGTGGTGTGTCCCATAGAAGCTGGGGTTTGAAAAGATTCCTTTAAGCTGCAGGGGGCCTTAGGCCCAGATAAAGCCAGAGGGGAAGTGCGAGCGGCTGCAGTTTCACCTTCAGAACAGAGAGGAAGCCATCAAACGGATGGCACGTGCACATGTCGTTGGCATGCCGACTCTGCTGAACATTTCCTGAACCGTGCCACATTTCACTCAAAAAATGAAAGTGAGAATTTGACCTAAAAAGTAACAGTGTTATACTGTTGGCACCAATGGCACCAATCCAATACGTAGATTGGATATTGGTCTGATAACCACTCAAATAGCTGAATCGGGGATCAGTTGCATTGGGTTGCTATGAAGTCGATGTGTAAATTGTAGGTTATGCAATACATTATGCCTGGGAAGTGGCACTGCGGTAAAGCTGGTTTATTGTTCGACATTTCCTACATATTGATATGACAATGAGCGGAACAACACACAACAACCCCAAGTCATAATAAATCATTTCAGTCATGTATTCGGACATTTTTTAAAGCATTATTTTATGTTTTCTCTTTAAAAAAAGACTCCAAATTTACAATATCGGTATCAGACATTTAAAAAAAATGGCCATGTACTATGTCTACTTTCTACCATTCTGTTTACCACCTCTATCTCTGCACAAACACCTAAAAAAACCTAGAAACCTCAAAAAATAGCTATTTTTGAATGAACAATTCAACAATCCAGGTGAGAAGCTCATGAAACTGATTAAGCGAATGTCAAGAGTGAGTGCAAAGCAAAACGTGGCCACTTTGAAGAAACCAAAATATACACTTTATTAATACATAATGTCCTGTGTGTTCCTTTATAGCTTTGTTGTTTTCAATATTAACTGAAACGTAGAAAAGGTAATTCAACTTTTAGGTATTACTTAAAAGAAATCTTTAACTAATGAAACTAATGAATAGAGTAGCAATTTGCTGCATAAGTGTACACCAATAAACAGGGAAGGTACAAAGACCGACTCACAGTACTCCAGGGATCTAGAAGAGAGAACGTCAGAATCAGATTTATTTTGCCATGTAGGTCAGAAAAACATATAAGGAATTTGTTTCTGGTTGTTAGTGTTTCTCGAGGCAAAAAGAGCCAATGTGTATACATGGAACAGTAACAATACTATGAAATAGATCAATATACAACACACACTTAGCACTAACAATATGAAATATACAGTAGAATCCAATAGAAATATACAGTAAATGCAGGTTATATAAGAGAAACATAGTCATGACAGAAGGTAGAAAAATGAAAAATCATTTAATGTAATATTTTAAGAAATGGCCTGAGACTTCCCCAATATATGAGACACTTTTTACACCATGTTATATCAGAAAACAAATGTGTACACTGTATTTCTTTTGCATTTAAAGTGTATGTTCATGCCGGTTTGATTTTGATGCCTGCAATCATCTCTGTCCCGCTGAAAGGTCTGAGTGTCGATTTTACACCATTGAATTGTTTGAGTAAATTGCCAATTTTTGCAGTAAATATCTACTTTTATCTGCAGAAGTCTTACTGAAAAATGTATAGACATGAAGAGCAGGAAGAATTTACAAGTATATTTTTAAAGATGCCATAAAATGACTATTTTTTTTTTATTCATTAACTTTATAGTAAGTACACATATATTTCATTATCCAGTTAGAAGAAATTTCACATCAATATATATAATAAAATTAAATTAAACTGAGAACACTTTGCCTTGTTATCTTTAAAAATAAAGTTCTTTCTTCATCGCGGTGCCAAAATGATCAATTTGTGTGCAACATCCCAGCTGGATGGATTACATTGTCACTAGGCTGAAGCGGCTCCCATGCCTTGCATGCGGTGGGAGGTTGGCATGAATCACCGGGCTTCATGGAGAGACGACAGCTCTCTCGAGCTGTGATAAGTTGCTTCTGCGTTTAGAAATTGCTCCTGGTGGCAGCGCGTGTTAGCCAGGTTAATTTGGATTACTGTATATACTGTCATCGCTTTTTGCAAGGTTGGATGTTTTTCAGCAAAGTGTTGGATTCGCTTTATGCAGGACTTGCAGCTTTCTGGTGCAGTGTGATGTTATAGGCGTGGAACTGATTCAGTGCTGGCTTCGTGTTCTGCATTTAGCGGGTTAAGTGATAGCATTTCTTATGTGGAGCGTTTCAAATTAACCACTCAACCACAAACCTGCAATCTTTCATATGCACAATATATTATTCCCCAAACGTTTCTAAATCAGACATTGTTGATCAAAAGCGCTTGCACTATAGTCGGTGTGGATACATTTACAGCACTGAGTAGACACTCTTATCCAGAGCGACTTCCATTTCCTAATTTCAGGGACAGACATGTTTTTGGATTTCGCTTATGGTATCAAAACTGAATAAACGAATGACGCGGATCTAGCTAATACTGCTGGAGGTAGAACAGGCTCAAACCCACAACTTCTTGATCTTTCATCTGTAACCGATGATGATCTATAATCAGCATCACAGGCTGGTGTTGATTAAAATTCAGTGCATATTGCAGACTTTCCTGTCTAGATCGACCTATAATTTGTAGCGACAGATAGTATCCCTGGAACAAATTAAAGTTAAGGACTTTCCAACAGTTCTCATTTTCCCAAAGCTGAAAACGGTGTGCTTTGATCTTAATCTCACCTTAATCATCCTAATCTCCCGGTCACCAACGCTGGAGTGTAGCCACACAAGTGGCATGGTTTTTACTCTACTATTTTATTGTCTTCAGACAACAATTAATGTCCAGGAAACAAGAAAGTAATGTTTTATTAGCTCGTTTTATTTACCATTTTCCCCATGATCTCAGCACTGCCCCTCGTGTTCATGCTGCGACTAGAGATGGCACCGATCCAATATGTGACCCTCCACGGCAAAACCAGTCGCTTGTCGCAACGGAGGTTTCTGAGAAAAACGACCATTTATATTGCGTGGGGTAAAATTTTGGATTTTTTGTTTTTAGTGTTTTGAAACAGTGGAAGGTCTATACTGTACTGTTGTGAATAAATTTCGCTGAAAAACTTACCCTTTCCATCCTAAAAACGTGACTTTCTTGAGGTGAGGAATTCAATTCCAGCAGAATGTTTAAAGTTTCTGTTTTGACCGCTCTACTTCATAATTTACGGTAAATCCACTGGTTGACTAGCGTGAAGATATTTCTCCGGAATCCATCTCCGTCTCCCGAGTTCAGTTAACCTAACGTAGGTAGGTTATCCGTGTGGCTGTGAATGCAGCGTAGGCTACCGTAAATGCAAACGTAGCCGCGACCGCACCAAGCGTCTGTGAGTGCTACGTCCATAGTCAACTTCAAAGGAAGATTTCTCTGTTTCTCACTTGGCGTGACAGGAGAAACCCGACTCCTTTGAATGTTGATATCTCAGTCATATGTCGTCCGATTCATTCGATATAGGTATCGTTTTGAAGCTTGATTTATGCCCTGTCATGGAAACATAATAACTCAATTTTGAAAATTTGCGACAAGCGACTGGTTTTGCCGTGGAGGGTCACATATGTGGATATGGATATCAGTCCGATAACGACTCAAACAGCTGGATCGATGGTTTTGGTGATCTGTAAATGTGTGCAGGCTTAATTGGTTGTGCACAGTAAGTGGCACTGCGGTAAAGCTGGTTTATTGTATGACATTCGCACTAATTCGTACATGACACATTCGTTCGTTGATATGACAATGAGCAGAACAAGCAACACAACACACTACAACCCCAAAAGGAAATCACACCATCATACCACATATTTCCTCAACAGCACCAGCTCTCGCTCATAATCTCTGTTACTCATGGTTTCAGCGCCGCAGGATTAGGAACCGTTGCTAAATTATAGAGCTGTGTTTAAACAATATAATTTTTGAGATGTTATTTTAATAATAAATAATTTAGCATGTACATTTGGGTGTGTAATTATTACATTGTTTTAGTAAGAAAATTGGATTTAAGTCCAGTATTTCCTTAAGCGTAACAGAATAATCTCAGTCATGTATTCATGCATTATTTAAAGCATTATTGTTTTCTGTTGAAAAAAGATTTCGAGACTGTATCAGATTTGTGTTGTCATATTGGCAGATATTGCTATCGGTATCGGACGTAAAAAAAAAAGTGGTATCGTGCCACATTTAGCTCCAACTTTTTAGTCCCAAAATTCCCGCTGCATTTCTATTTTACTACCAGACCATGAACAGCTTTTAGTATTCTGACAAGAAATATGGCAGCTTTGTGGTGCACACTTGACTTATAGCAACACAGCAAATGCAAAGCCCTCCAAGTCCAAATCAGTAATGGGAATCTCTCCCCACCTCTCTCTCTCTTTTCTCTTTTCTGTTTTTGTTCAAAGTTACCGCTTGAAGCCAACTGTTGACACAGCATGCTTTTATTCCATGGTCATGCAGAAGGAATAAAAAGTAAGAGCGTAGACTCTTTTTTCCTCTTTCCTCACTTTTTTGCGAAAGGCCTCGGCCTCGTCCTACCCTCCGGTGTCCAAATGAGAACAGCTCTCAGAGTGCTTCACACAACAATGGTCCCTTTGCTTTTTTCTTCTTTTGGTTGCTTTTTTGGAGGGGAGATGGGGGGTGTAGGGCGCTGGGGTATACAAGGAGGCACCATTTTGTCAAACACCTTGATGCAGCTGCACTACCGAGCTGGTAAATCTCCTCCTCCTCCTGTCCGGCTGTCCGGCTCAAGATGGCCATGTGTGTCCACTCTTGGAATCACAAACCACAGTAAACCTTTTTATCTTTCTCCAAAAAAATCCCCAAAAAACCAGATATATATATTTATTTATTTCTCAATGGTAAATTAATTCAGTACCTTAGATGTTGAATGCGTTTGTCCACTTTGTTCTCGCGGGCTCTCAATTTTCTGACTTCTGTGAGGCTTTTATCTAACATCCTGTCCTCCGCCACACATGAAAGTGCCACTCCAGGCCTTTGTTGCAGGTCTGTCATTGCCCAGATTGGACCCAATAGGCCTGCGATTGCGAGTGCCAAGCTCGCGTGGGGGAGCCTCATGCCACACGTGCTTAAATGTGTCAGCTTCTTATTATTTTTTTGCATTTGAAAAAGGAGGAAAGCAAAAAAGTGTGTCATTTTTACTATTTTTTTTAAAAGGAAAGACAAAAGGAAAAAAGCAAACGAAAGTTGTATAGAACCAGCTGCTTTTCAGAACTATTAGATTTTCATGGGGAATATTTAATCTTTTGACTCATTTTCCACCATCCGAGTAATTTCACATCATCATATTTAGTAAAGAGGGCTAATTTGAGCTGTAGAAAGAAATGCTGGGGATAAAAAAATGCTGGTAATGCGGCCAACAATGAATGAAAGCTGATAGGACAAGGCTGTGCCCATTTCATATCATTTAATCATGATTTCAGCAAGTCATTGACTCACCACTCAAGCTTTGTGCCCTCAATTCTACTATCACAGCAGGCTGTAGCATCGGGGAGTAGAGAACTGAGAAACCATACTTGAATTTTTTCCCTTTAAACTCAGGCTGAAATAACAACAACAAAAAACAGCCTGCCACAAATAATCACGAACACCCAGCACACTTCAAACTCAGCTTTAAAGCAATTTTAAGCTCACATAGTATAGTTTTAACACATCGTTACCTCATGTACTTTTATAAGACGGCTATTACTAAAAATTGTAGGATATAGACAGTAAGTAGTGAGATTTTTAAGTGTTAAATACTTTCTAAATGTACATTTTCAAAGTGATTTTCATTTTTTTAAATAAAATAAAATTGATAGTTTTTGTTAGTACATACATACTTGAGTGAGGGAGCACAAGCTTCAATAGTAATACACATGCCATATTATCTCTCTAAACAAAGTATAAGCTATATATTTATTCAGTCATTCATTCATTCAAACCTGGTCACACCACAGTATACTCTATGAGCCAGTCCCTCCAGGATTTAACGGGCCTTTTTTGAGATTGTTGCGGCCCTAAAATGCCTGATTTTGCGGCAGCAAAGTAGCGTAAGTCAATATTGCAGTTTTTTTTTTTTTATATTTTGTCCCCTTTTATAATGATTCTTTAACAATTAATTAAAATCAAGGGAACAAAGCCACTATTATTTGTATTAGCCATTAATCGTATAGTTATTTTTGAAGGTAAATGTGAGGCATTTTTATCACACATTTCCTTGTAAACGTAACAAGCAAGTGAGGGAGCTCGCTGACGTATGGCTCAATGTGTTGCGGGAAACAATTGGTCAAAAATTGTGGAAAAGTTGTGGTAATTGGTTATAATTGCACAGTATTAATGAATTCACAGGGATTGGCTGAACATACATACATATATATATATATATAAACAGTTTTATTGATTTTAATCTGGCAAAAAAAATGGCAGAAAGCCACATGCAAAGTACAAACATATCCACAAAAGAACATGAAATCAGTTTGGTGTAAAACTCATTCTACACCACAGTTGTAAACAATATTACAGCACTGGTGTGCAACAGCTATCAGGAGGACAGACAGAATAGAGAGATAGCCGGTATAAAAGCACTGTGACATAGGACCATCACACGAGTGACATCTTAAATGGAAACTGTGACATATACCAAATGGATGCATCTCATTTCCTGTGACATTTGCATGCTGTTGCTTCCATATCGACACAAGAAAATAGGCAACAAAAATGCATGAAATCACTGTTTTGCCTTGTATTTGTGTGCCATATTCAAGCAAGGCCTATGTATTACCTAACAGCTCCAAAAAAATACATAAAAACATGCCTGGGAGGGTTTTTATTCCCCTTTAATAGCTGTAGTCAAGGGCAAACGGTGGTAGACGGGAGCTCAGAGCACATAAACAAATCCAAAACGAGAGGCAAAGGCTGAGTGAACTCAAGCAGAGATAGACAAATACAAAGGAGACGCAGCTAAATTCAAAATCAACAAGCAAAGGAATCGAACAAGAAGATGCAAAAAGAATTTTTAATGAAAGTGAGTCGAAAGTGAGGGATTATTTGTCATTTGTGAACACAGCACAGCACACAGTGTCCCACAACCAAATGTGACCTCTGCATTTGATGCATCCATGAAGGAGCAGCTTTGTGCTTGGGCAGTGCTTGGAGACTATATCTTGCTCATGAGTACCTCAGTGGTACCTTTACCTTTTACGTCTGTGAATCGACGACCTTCTGATCACATCACGAACTCCCTAACTGCCCTGATACTGATACAGACAATCTACTGTATAAAAACTGTATCTCTAAAGTACTATTCGGCGGTGCATTTCCCAAAAGCATAGCTAACGTAGTGTACATTAGCAACTAACATAGTGTTGCTAGCTTAGATAGCAGTACCTTAGGATCTATGCTTTTTGGAAACGCACCCAGGATTAGTTTTACCACAGTACAATTAACGACTGATTCGGACGGGATAAGAAATCTCCCAGAAGTGGGAGTGGGAGTCGTAACTCGATTTACGCACCAACGTCACCGTGCCGTATTGCTAACGTAACTGTTGGTAATAGGCACTTACATGAAGAAATAAGAAACTTTGTGCTTCTCACAAGCACTTTTGACCATCTTTGTCTTCAGAATCGTGTTCGTCGTACACTGTGAAATCCTGCGCTTTGCACAGATTCCTTCAAGAGCTTCCATGCTTGAAAATCCTCTGTAAACTAACTACAGAATGACGGAATGTTTACACCGGTTTTATCTGGACGGGATTAGTTTTAATTGAGGATCACAAATTCAGCATACAGCGTTGAAACAGTGCATATACTTTGCTAGAAAAATTACTATCATTCTCTAAAACAACTCATACAAATTAGATTAGAGACACTCAGAACTGCGCATGAAATAAATGAGAATTTTTTTTTGGCGTGTCATTAAAAGTGTGAATTCCTGCTTTTCACTGCCGCTGTGACATTTGTCGCTTCCTGATGAACTTTTCCTTCTGGTTGTAGATCCTCTGAGTTCATCAACACCGTCAACTTTGTATTTATAAAATCACTGATTGGAGCGATAACTACAAAGTGCTTATTACAGGGGCGGATGGGCCATTACTGCGAAATCCCGTATTAATCCGTTGAAAGAAAGAGCAAAGAATTGCTTTTCTTAATAGGCGAGCAGTGTCTCAAATTGCTGTTAAATCAAAGCGGCTCCCAGGGTTAAAGAGAGATTTATGTTTTACGGAATAATTAAGGTAAGGCTCCTTAATAGACTTGTGCTGTGGCCAATATGACATATTAGCTGACCTTATAGGACTCTTCATAAATCAACGACCTCTGTAATTTTCGCATTTAAATCTGGCCCCGGAGCAGAACCAATCAGTGGTGCGCCTGGAGAGAGGTGGATGATGGGTAAAGCGAGGGAGATTTAGCATTGATTTCGCCCACAAAGAGGCCCTTCATCCCTGCTCCACTGCTCTGGGTGACATCACTGAGCCGGCCGTGTTGGAGGGGAGTGTAATGAGAGCTAATTCATCTGATGGAGGAAATACACGCTCTTAAAATTTTACAAGCTGGGCCGGCAAGGTCCGAACGTGTACTTTTGGGGGCAGACGGGGAACAAGGGCATTAGACAAGTTGCCTTGATAATGATTATCTGGATGAGGTGCGGTCATGTATTAGCTGCCCTTGAACTATCATTATCCATGTATAGTTTGTTGACTTGTTTTTCACATTTAAACCAACCATTCATATATTTTAAAAATATTTTTGGCAATTTCCTATTGTGTGTTCAGATAAAAATGAAGGCTGTAAAATAATCCTGAGAAAATCACTGATGAGACAGAGTTACCCTCTTATTCTTTTTGTCAAGGAGCAAAACAAAACATTTTTTCAATTTTTTTTCGAACACAAAATTTCATTTTGGTTTTTGAAACAAATATGGGAAAAATTGTTTATTAGGGGTCCAAGCACAAAGTGCTGCTTTTATTATTATTA
The DNA here is from genome assembly GCA_032718565.1 of Distichodus sexfasciatus. Taxonomy (NCBI): domain Eukaryota; kingdom Metazoa; phylum Chordata; class Actinopteri; order Characiformes; family Distichodontidae; genus Distichodus; species Distichodus sexfasciatus. Next base: position 2,367,235 of record JAVGVS010000034.1, on the reverse strand, counting down.
TTATTATTATTATTTTGTCCTACAAAAAGCATTGTGCAGCTTGAACCGTAAGTCGCAGAAAGCTGAAATTAGGAAAATAGGAAGTAGGAATGGTGTGCATCTCGCCATAGACCAAAAATCATAGAGATCAGCCTATAATTAACACTATAGCGAAGGGAAACGCGAACCCCAACGGGGCACTAAAACGCTTATAAATGTATGAGATGTCATAATAGAGCTTTTATAATTTACATGAAATTACAGAAAACCACCCAATTCTTATATAAACACTGTTAGAGGCTAGTTTATTCATAAACACACTTTATTGAAGCTGTCATAACAAAAAAAAGAAGCTTCACTGCAAAGTCACAACTTTCTATTCGCATCTTTAATTCCTTTTTCTATGTCAGTTCACTTTATTTTATACTTCTATACGTTCTAACTTCTTATGTCATGATATGATTTATGCAGTTATGTGGTTTTAGCTTATGTCATTTCAGGTTATTGTTATACACATGAACACAGACACTGCTGATGGTCAGTGCTGACCCTTTTGTGCTAGGACCCCATTTGTTGCCACTTTTGGCTATATTTATTATTATTATTATTATTATTATTATTATTATTATTATGTGAAAAACGAACAAACTAATGATATATGGATGGATCAGACCTGTAAAATCTGAATGTTATTCTCAACTCGGGAGCATACGTGAAGGCATTGTCCTCTCAAGATCGCTAACAATCCGCCGTTCCTAACAGCTGTCCTTGTCAAAATCCAAAGCTTCTAGGTTGTCACAGTTGGTGACATCCGAAATGCAATTTGTGTCACTTTTTTGCCACAAATTGCAGATGGAAAGCCGTTTAAAGCATTTAAGGACGTTCCCTCCACCGTTTTCCCTCACCAGCCACGTTACACCCATCCACATTCGAAACAAGGTGATTCTGCCCTGCGAAAGCCATAGGAGAGGGAATTAAACAAATTACCTTCTCACTCTCTGCTGCTTTGTTTGTCCCAGAACTTCTCTGTAAACCCCCCCGTTCCCCCAACAACTAATTTACCCGTTGGGTCTTCTCCCTTTTTATTCCATGACTGCTCCATTATTTGGCCCTAATCACCACTCGCTGCTTCTTAAAGAACATTCAGAGGTTCTGGAACGCAGAGCCCCTTTTACACCGAGCCGGATCCACCCAGACGATGACGAGACGACGAGCGCCCATCCGTGCAGCTCATCTACCTCCACCAATTGCCTTTCTCAAAGATCCCGAGCCTCAACAATCGCACCGGGGGAAAAAAGCGGGAAGGCTTGGTTCTTGTTATTGTTTTCCATCAATTGTCAAAAAAATAAATTAGTTCCAGAGGAAAAGGTAATTTCAGTTCGCTGGAGCTTTTTGGGGAATGGGCTTTTTTTTTTTTTGCGACGCTTGCCGGCGAAGGCCACAATGAATAAAACACAAAAGGAGGCTCGATAACTAGGGGAACTATTAAAAGCATCGATGTGTGACTCACGCTCGGCAAAACACCGCCGCTCTGGTGGAGACGCGGTGGATAGCGAGCCTGCTCCAGGAGGCTGTTATTGATTTAGCCCCCGTTTAATCAATCTGTTCAATCCCGTAAAACTGTAGTGTAGATGACGAAGAATTTCTTTCTTAGATGGAAGTGATTGTAGATCATGTGAACGCTTCAGGCTCTTTTAGTAACTTCTGAACTCTTTTTTAGTCTAGAGATCCGCCATTTTTGTCTTTCTGAAACACACGTTATTCCACTCCGGCTTTTCGTTGATTCTGTGAGTCGAGTGGTTAAGAAAATGTAAAACGAAAAGTTCACATTTCGACATCACTTATTTCAGTGGCGTCTGTTTTGTTTGTGGCTTTTTCATTGAGACAGATTTAGGTCATACGCTCAAAGTATCACTGAGTTTGTCCCTCAGAAGCATCAGAAACAAGCGCCAAAGGTTTTGTTGCATCAGCAGAACGTTGTTTGCTTTCGTGAAAGTGCAGTCCTGGAGCAGCGTCTTCTCTTTTTCCCTCCTCAAGAGGAGTTTCTCAACGTGTCATTTTGGACCCCACAGCACGGCGAGTCTAAGAAATCACTGTTTTAAGGCGTATCTCAGTATGGCAAGATTAGTGACAGGATGCAGCAATTGTTCCTCTAAATGACAGTGAATGTAAGTGATTATTTGTCATTTTCAACACAGCACAGCACACAGTGCACCATAACCAAATCTGACCTCTGCGTTTGACCTATCCGTGAAGGAGCTATGGGCAGTTCTATCAGCAACCATGGAGCAGTGCTTAGCGACAGTAACTTGCTCATGAGTACAGGAATCATTGTTCTCACTTGCACTCTTTAATGCTTAAGACAAACAAACACACACACAGCTCTTGCTCAGTTTCTCTGCAGTTCGTAAATAGATTGCCATACGAAAGCGCGTTGACAAAACTTCGTGGTCGGTGCTTCCTCCATAACGTCCCAGTATAACGATGGCGCGAGCCCAGCCAGCTGTGGTGGCTTCCTCTCTAGAACTGTAACACATAGACAAAAGCACAGGGGTGAAGTTGAGGGTGACCGGACCCTAACATCCAGGTCAAAACGGCTTAAGTAATCAAAAAAATAGCTGTGAAGGATCACCTCGAAACGAGTGAGCGAGTCGATGGTGACGTGCAACCATTACGTCATCTGTAACTAAGGCGGGAAAAACCAAACACGATACAGGTGACAGTCATTAGCCCAAAATTCCAACTAGAGCTGTAATGTTGGTTTCCTTTTTAGGATTCAGCTCTGAGTCACCGACTAAACTGATCCAGGTATGCGAGTCACTTGAGTCACATGAGTCAAATATTTATTTTCAAGGATTCACTCATGACAGTGACAAACACTAACCCGCGATTCAGACTCTGCTGTATGTTTCCAGCTCTAGAAGAAGTTTATCGAAAGATTCATCAGTGACACGATTCGACTGACACGAGTCCCGTAGTCTACACCGAGGATTCAACTCTGTAGGAAGTTCTTGGATCCCTCATTTGAGTGTGGTGGTGAAGTTATGATATTTTTAGCAGCTATACTTGCTACTATGGCTGTATTGATCTCGTATGGGATGGGGTTTTTATATTTTAGTTATGGATTCGGGTTAATGGAGACCTCAGATTCATGACTCGTGAGTTATTTATTGGATCAGGGTGATTAATCCGGGTGAGTCATGAATCACCCGGCTCTAATTCCAACCCAGCAAGGTTGAGGAGAAAGGTTGAAATCAAACTCTGGTTTAAATTTCCGGCAAATAATCACTCACTTACTTACAGCTGGTAATGGAACAATACTGACAAAAATGCTGGATTTTATATCAGGACGATTAAAAGTGAGAAACAGGTCTAATATTGAAATATTTGAAATATGTAAATGAATAGTGTACCAGGTTAACATGATTAATACAGCTGATGAAAGGAGAAATCAAAATGTTATGAGCACTGGTTGATGCTCAAGATTTTAAAGATTCCATTACTGAACATTTTCATCTTAAAATACAAATGAAGACACATTAAAGACACATTAAAAAGAAGAAGCGGATCTTATTCATACTTTTCATTCATTGTTAACCTTTTGCATGTAAATTATTCTTCAAACAAGGGGGCGAATATACACCAGACAGGTTGTTACACAATGTACTGCCCAGTCAGGCCTACCTGCAATATTCAGGAAATACTTCTGTCCACTCTAAGAACTCGGATCTCCAAACTTAGTGGCTGAAGCAGCAGGAGGCTGGAGTTTTCTTAATAAACACACACCATGGGTGGTGATTTAGCCCTCAGTCAAGCTAAAGGCTGTTTACCCCGTCTAAAACACACAGTGCACAAAGGCCCCAAACCCTGGCAGAGAGCAACAACACAGCTATTTATATTTAGCAGCGGTCTCTAATGATTTCGGCGCTCCCAGTTTTCCAAGGCTGGCTCATGATGCAAGGACAGCTCGCCGATTTCACCACCGTGTTGTTTTGCATGAGGCTTTAACATGCGGCAGCGGCGGAGTTTATTGACTCTTTTCTGGCTTTTTGTTTCATCTCTTCTATACGTCCTCCGTGACCGGCCGCTCACCACCTCTTGCCTTTCGTAAGTGCCGAATTATTCATCACTTTCGCTCTAATCTCTTTCAGATTTGGAGAACTTCAAGACTCACCGGAGAAGTGCGGTGTCCGTGAGGGAGGGACAAGGGGTGGTACTTCTCTGCGGACCTCCGCCCCATTCTGGAGGTGAGTACCTTGCACCTTGACCATCAACTGCATTTTTGACCAACAAGAAGCAGTTTTAAAAGTCATTTTCCCATTAATTTACTGTCTGTCAAGACACAACGTGAAATTTCAGATGTGAAACGAAAAGAAATTCATGTGTTTTTCCAAGTTTTTTTTTCGCTGTTAATGAGCTTTATTTGTTACTAAGGCTGTAACGATACATGCCACAACGAAACATCAATGTGGTGATTTGAAAATCAAAATGAAAAGATTGGTTATATATATTGTTTATGTACAGTATATTATATGGTATCGCAATAACACATGGTTTACACCCCTAGTCAGTACCTGCGAGACCCTAGTCGCATGCAGCTCATTTGATTCTTTCCAAAACCTTCTTCCTCCGATTCGCCCCTAGTGCTGTTCCCTGGGCTGCAAATGATGTGCTCTCCTCCATTCCCACTGGCAGCAAGCACGGGCAAGCCCTGTGAGGCCCTCTGGGGATACAGGTGTTTATATGTCCCGTCACATCTTCATGTCTGTCTTCACTGACAAGCAGCTTCCTGTGTGGGTCGAGTGTAAACATCATAAAGACTTTCTTCAACAACAGCCATTCTCTAGTGCTGCTGTCTAAGAAAAGCCCTTCCATCATTATTTTTTTTTTCTCTCTCTCTATCGCTCTCCACCTCTCAAACTATATCTCTCATTAACAGTACCATTTCAAATTAACCAGACCTTCCGATCAGATTGCACTGTTAACAAAAATTCAGCCGATCCCTGCAAATTCATCCCGACCGTGCAAGTTTGAACAACCTTTCCACAGTCTTTGACCAATCGTTGGCGTATCCCGCAAAACGTTGAGCCAAACGTCAGCAAACTCACTCGCTTGTTACGCTTGGAAGACGCAGGAAATGCATGTGATAAAAACGCCTCACGTTTACCTTCAAAAATAACAAAATGGTTAATGGTTATTCTAATGGTTTTTCTAATTAATTAATTAATTCTTTTATTAATTACATTTATTGTTAAAGAATAATTGTAAAGGGGAAAAATGCAACTTTTTCTCCACCACTTTGACTCGCTCTCGCAACTTAATTGCAACAAAGCAGCTAAAAACACTGCAGTTTTTCTGGAAAAGCTGCTGCAAAATCAGGCATTTTAGGCCGCAACGATCTCAAAAAAAGACCCGCAAAATCCTGGAGGGACCAATATTAATTAATCTGCCAGCATGTGTTTTTATCGGCTTATTAATAGTGATGGCAGTGATGGTTACTGGAAAAAAAGGAGATTCGTCACACACAGTTGCTAAGTATGGCAACGCTCAGCTTTTATTGTGCGCTTGTGTGATGTTTATTAATCAGTGTTGCTGAAGTTTCAACTCGGAATGAAAGTCTCTCTCTCGTGCTTCGACGGCAGTGCTAACAACACCATCAACATCCACTAAAATAAAAGACAAAGGCATATCAAGTTGCCTTTGGTGACACTGTATTTACAAAGCACTCGGAATAAGATAGGCCGAGTTGTTTTTTTTTTCTTGTCCCCTTGAGGGACTTGAAGCTCTTAGTATATTTTTTGAAGAATCCGACTTAATTATTTCTCTTGCATCTTCACCGTGGAGCGTGCGGAGTCACGGCAGAAGGAGGAAAAACAAAACGTCATTTCGCTTCCCGGCACACAAACAGCCGAATAATTAAGCAGCATGATGTAGGAGATGAGCAAGAACTGGCTTATCAAAGGCAGAAAGAGAGCTGTCAGAGAGCAAGCGGTTCGAGATGCGCGCAGGTTAGATTCTAACAAAGTCTTTATGATCTCCATTAAAATAGTCACAGTTTGTTCTGCTCGCGTTATTGGGACGAATTTTTTTTCCACTGCAATGACTCAAACTGCTGCAAAAGAAGATGCCACTTTGATCACACTAATGCGATAGGTCAGGTTTTAGATGTGTTCTCTACTGTACTCAAGTACATTTTTGAGATACTGTATATATACTCCACTTAGTGCTGGGTGATAAAGTGATCTCTATTTTCTATTGAGAAAAATGTGAGGACGATAACGATGATAAACGTAGACTATAAAATTTGATCACACTTGTTTGCCCACTATGCAATACCTTGCCTATCACGTAGCGAGTCGGCTTGGCATAACGCCAGTACAACAGCCAATCACAGCCAACGATGCAAATTTGCCCATTGCACACAAAGAATCCCTGTGGTAAACATTAGCAAAGTGGTGATGCGTGTAATAAAAGATTTCGTTAACCCAGGATGTTGCGGTGAGTGAAGGAGGGGATGAAAGTGCAGGGTTTCCCGCAGTGCTTTATAGTTAAGACAACAAATTCCTCCCTCCTTGACTACATCCCCCCGGAAAAAAATAGATAAAATTAAAATTAAAATCCTGCCGCATCCACGCGTTCATAGACAGTAAATGTAGTGCATCACTATGAATCTGAATAGCAGGACCTAAGTCTGAAATAACACGTTACAATGTTTAACCCCAAGGTGGTCCAGGGAGAGTATCCTTCAATGTCAGTCTCTCTGGATAAATGATTTGATAAATGCTGTAAATTTAAATAACTTGGGGGGAAATTCTGTAAAATATCAAATACCAAAGATTATTATAATCGTTCAAATATATCAACATACTGTGTGAAGTTACAACTCTGTGAGATTGACTGCCATCTCACCATAAACTACATGGTGTAACATTATCTACATTTGTCAGTCAGCGCAGACGATGTCAAAAATGTTTTAGATAATATGATATCTGTTGTGCTATATGATGTTCCTCTGTAGAGTATTTCGCCTTCTGAATGACAAACATCTCAGCAGATGCTCTGCTATTTGATGGTTGGTGGTGACCTAACAGTAGGCTACTCACCTATGGACCAAGAGGTTGTAGGTTCATATTGTAGGGTCACACTTAAGAAAATGAATATTTTTGATTAATAGCTACAATGTTACAAATTAAAGGTTGCCATTATACTATATTATGAGTAAAATTACTATCATCATGTACTGTGTCTGTCCTGATCTATACTGACTAGACATGTGGAGAACAGTTGCTTAAAAAGACAGGCTAATGAAACTAGAAGGCTCTCTAGTTGATCTCCATATCTAACAGCTAGACTTGTAGTCAAGACCGCCTAAACCAAGACCAAGACACTACCAAGACCAGAGGGTATCGAGACCAAGACTAAGACCAGGACAGACCGAGTCAAGACCAAGACAAAGTCGAGGCGAGACCAAGACCAAGACCGAGACCAAAAAAAAAAAAGACTCCCTTAACTTTTGTGTGCTGTTGAGGACTGACATGACAGGTACTGACTGGTCCCAAAGTCATCTGACAAAACAGCTAACACCTCCAACAACTGTCTAAAGAATGGGAAATATGTAACTGATTTCAATTAAACTTAATTTGTAGACGAAATTGTAACATCAAATTGAAGATACACAATCATAAACTTGAAATTGCATCATGTTATTACAAATTACACTGTATGATATCAACTTCCCTGAAATGGATTAGGCCTGTTAAGTCAACGCAATGTGATATGCAGATGTTATTTAAAGTCACTGATCACATTTATTTAGTCAAACAGCACAATTTTAAGTAAAATACCGTAATCAAACAATATAAAGACATGCGCACACGTCACATGAATCAAATGCAAACTCTTAATACCACATACCAATAGAAACTGCACATCAAGTTGTGCATTAATAAGAATAAGGACAAGTGCTTAAAAGATTCTGACATATTGCCGATAGCCACTGATAGCTAGCTACCTGTACTTAGCGTGTAGTTACACTCTTCACCAGAAAAGTTGTCTGCAGAGAAGCTTGAAAAAAAAAAAATCTGTCCCTAAATAATTTATACCGCGAGTGTGAGAAGAAGACGTGATAAATAACAATAATACATGATCTGGTCATGTGAGGCTGGAAAGGTAGGTAAAAGAGTTTGAAGATGGGTAGATGGCTACTGGCTAGCTTACCTTTCAGGGTGTTTACGCTCCAGGTGCCTGGTGAAGTTTGAGGTAGTCCCGGTGTTCTGTCCATTTATGCTGCCTTGTCGAAAAATGCTACCGTAGCACAAATCGATAGCAGAGTCTAACGATTTACGCTACTGCATCGAAAAATGCTACCTTATGGTTTCCTTTTTAAATGGTGTATTTCCCATAACAGTGTATGTTTCACAGAAATATAATATTTGTGTCATTCTTTTAATTAAGAAGAAAATTATGTGGAGCAAGGTTTCATGCTATTTATCAAATTTATGAAAAAAAATAAATTAGTGTCCCTCATCACACGATGCTCCCATTGCAAAATCTCATAATATTATATCAATACTTATGGTTTGATACCCTATTATATTAGCTTTAATTAAAATATCAAGGATAGCATAATTAGACTATAGACTAATGTACACTACCAAAAAATGCTCCCAGTGCAAAATGTGGGGGTGAGGGGTGTTGTCTCGGTCAAGGAGACTTTGCAAAATCTGCATTTTGCCGAATGCTTCTTTTTTGAACCTATGCTGCAAAAAAAAACCTCTTTGTGTTCTATGAACGCAAACTTTATGACTGAAGAATTCGCTGACATTATTTCTGTAACTTACTGACTAGCCTACTACTGCTGACATTACTGTAACTGACTGACTAGGCTTACTGCTCACTGTGATGCTGGATCTAACGTTTAACTAGCGCTAAACTTGCGTATTTTGATTGAATGAGCGTCAATGTCTGAATCGCAACAAAATACATGTATGCCATTGATTGGTTGCATTTGAAGGGTTGCATTTGAAGCACACAAAAGGCGAAATAATAATAATGTTGCATTATCGAACGTCACGTTGTGCGTCATGGATACTGTTGGCTCCAAATTTCCCGACCACTATGTCGATCTGAGACAGCAAGACCAAGACAGCGAGACCAAGACAAGACCAAGGGATCCGAGACCAGGACAAGACCAAGACAATAGACCGTCGAGACTGTGACAAGACCAAGACCACATAAAAGTGGTCTCGAGACTGGTCTTAGTCTCGAGACCGGTCTCGAGACCACTTTTATGTGGTCTTGGTCTGTGTCACATCCAACTCTACTAACAGCTATGCCAAATGTGAAGCAAGATAAGGGGAACAGTTAGGAAACGTGCAACTCCCGTACACACCCACTTACGTTCTAGTCCAGATCTGAACACGGGTTAAAATTTTGAACCTGAGTTTGGGGTTAGATACTTCTGGATAAATTCTGAGGCAGAAAAGGTCTTGTGTAATGTGACTCTGTTGTTCTCTTGATTTGCTTGAATGAATAATAAGAATAAAAATTTTGTTGTAGCTGTTAAGTTGTTAAGTTCTTATTAGAGGTCGGCTTAATATCACTTTTCTTGGCACATAGTCAACTATAGACCTTAGATATTATACACACCAATATCACTTTGTTAGACAAAGATCTGTTTGAGTTAAAAACTTCACATTTCATGGTATTAACACATCAAAGGAGCTATATGTAAAATGTTTCACTGCCCTCTCCAGACTTGAGGTTGCCAGATAAACCAAATGAGGACTCATATTTGGCCAATCTAGTGTCTAATGTTACGTTTGTTATTGCCATAATTAGTGTGCTAATGTTTACACTGTTACCACACTGTCTCAGTGTAACATGATGCTAATGTAAGCCATTACAAGTTACAGTTTCTCTCTCTCAAACAATTCATTCGGTTCGATGACCCACCTGCACATGGGCTACAATCTGTGATCCAACATGATTAACGTTATTCAGCTGTTTAAAATATTTAAGATATTCATCCCTATGTCTAGTGCTGATACAAGTTAGCCAACCTTGGCTAAATCTTACCTGTCCAGGAAAAGATCTGCCACTTCGGCATTTGTCTTCAATTTTTTCTTTCAGTGGCGCTACAGGCCAAAACACAAAATTAAAACATAAAATTTTAAAATGTGAATATTCTGGCTGTACTAATTTTGCTAGTCAGAGTAGAATTTCAAGTTGCATGATTTCTTAATCTCTGGTGACATTTAATCTAGGTTAATTTTTTTGATTGCTTGCCATTAAATTTCTTACATCTGGCTCCTTTAACAGTGGTTGTTTCAAGAGTCAAATGGCCTTAACCGGTTAAAGTACGGCAACTCCTCAAACACGCCAAGAAAACAATGTGGCTCGTTTTATGCTAGTATTTAAAAGTCTGGCTCGCGACATTTGCACTCCACAAACCTGTCCCAGACTCTTTTGAAGTCAGCGTGGCCCCTGCAGGCCGACCATTGTGAACGTTATTCTTCAATCCCGGAATAAGAGATCAAGCGTCAGTGATTCCGGTCCGCGCGGAATTAGCATGCCGCGGACGAAAGTTTGGCAGAGCGCGAGTCCATTTCCGCATAAGCTGCTATTGTACATCTGACACACTCATTACCAGCTGCGCTACCTTCTGTTGCAGAGTTTAATGATATCCGTGGCAGGAGAAGTCGGGCTCGTTCGATTAGCATCGCATTGTTGGAAAATCTGGGTTGGGCTTGATTGTTAGCTGCCGTAATTCCACCAGCGAGCCTACGCTTTTGCGCCCGTCACTAAAAGCAAGAGGGTTAAAGGGACTATTTGCAAAGGTACATAACCTGTGATGAATAAAAAGTGTATGCAGCACAGATTTGTAAGGGAAGTGTCCACTCTGAATCAGTTTGATATTAGCGTCAAATGTACTGAAGCCCTGACTGATCAGAAAATCCATGAATGGGAAGGTTTACTAATAGCAAGTTGCACAGCATGCAGTCATTTGGAGGCAGAGGGTATGTGGTGTAGTGGGATGGAATATTTGTAATAAATGTAATGTCCAACTTTGTACATTAAAGGTCTCAGATTCTTATTTGGGTCTGCACTGCCTCTACACACACTGTAAGTTTGATAAAAATTGTCAAGTTGTGTTAGTATTAATTTACGAGTGTTAGAAATCATATGCTTAGACAAGCCGTTTAGATTTCTAAAAGGGACTGAAGTAGAGCGGTAAAAAGCAGGTGAAAATGCCTAATCTGAGCGGTATTTACAGCAAACTATTCTGAGACATGTTTAGTGGAGCTCATAGACCTATTTTTACAAAAATGTGGAATTTCATAAGTGTCAAAAACTACTTTAAAACAGAGTAAAGGAATATTTAATCACTGGCCAATAAAAAGAACTTTAATCATGTTAACAATGTAGATAAATGATTGTGTAGCATTCATTTATATTACAAATCGTGAAATATATTAACATACTGCAAAACTGCAGACTGTGTTTAGTTTTGCAATGCAAGGTTTTATTGTTCACATCTCTATAACATCTGTTTGATCATACCAAGTTTGTTTTTGTTGGATTGTCATGGTAATTTCAGGTCGATCCAGTAAAAGAAATGAAGGCCTTTCTTCTTAAGCTTAAACTCTAAAAGTGAGAGTGAGTGTTTATTTGTCATTGGGAACACACCACAGCACAGCACACAGTACACTACAACAAAATGTGAATTCTGCATCTGCATCATCTGTGAAGGAGCAGTGGGCAGCTGACATGGGCAGCGCCTGGGGATGGTACCTTGTTCATGAGTACCTCAGAGATATAACAGTCCTGGGATTCAAACCAGCGACCCTCTGATCACGGGTCATCACGGATCTAACCGTTACGCTACCAACCTCCCCTTTGACTCACAACAATCGCGTTTATTTTAGGGGAGGATGACATTCCTCTATGTATTTCTGAAAAATAAAACCAAGTAACTCAAACATCCTCTTCAAGGAAAATAGCTTGATTTATGGGGGGCTACATCGCAATATTCATTTGAAGAAGGCTCGCACATTTGAAGTGCTTGTTGAAATGTGTTTCTGGGACATTTCCTCTACTGGATTTGTTGAGGTGTCCAATTTGTCCTATCCGATGCCTGTCGTAAGCACCTCCAAAAATTCCCATGAGCTGTCCTCAAAAAATTAGATGGAAATGAGACGCAGGCAGAGAGTTTGTCTTTTTTGCTGCCAGGAAAAAAAATAACTTCAGTGCGTAGAGCCCTTATAACTGTCTGCAGACAGTGTGATTACCAGGTTTCTTGACTCACTGATGCGTCTGGGTCAGAACAGCATGAGTCGTTTGAACATTACGTTCTCTGCTGTGTCTGTATTGCTAAGAACAGAATACATGTCCCTAATTCATCCATAAAGGAGGAAAAGTTTTACATCTGTTGAAAGATTCAGGAGCTGGTTCTATGTGCATTTCTAGGTTTCTGGTGCTAGTGCTGGATCTTGTTAGCTGATCACTAGCTTCCATTAATTTATGCATCACTAGCATAGCTAGCACATACCCTTGAAAGTCAAAACAGGGTGATTTACACCGGCCAAGTTTTTAGGGCTGATATTGATAATGATATTGCTAGATAATGGTGCCGATAACTGATATTTGGAACCAATATGGATTTTACGAACACCAACCTAAGCTGAAACTCTCCCAAAAACATAGTTGCTAACTATGTTTGCAGCTAACATAGTGTACATTAGCAACCATGTACATTAGCAATTAACATAGTGTACATTAGCAACCATGTACATTAGCAACTATGTACATTAGCAACTAACATAGTGTACATTAGCAACTAATAGTGCACATTAGCAACTATGTACATTAACAACTATCATAGTGTATGTTAGCAACTAATTGTGTACATTAGCAGCTAACATAGTGTACATTAGCAACCATGTACATTAGCAACTAACATAGTGTAGATTAGCAACTAATAGTGTACATTAGCAACTATGTTCATTAATAACTAACATAGTGTAGATTAGCAACTAATAGTGTACATTAGCAACTATGTTCATTAATAACTAACATAGTGTACATTAGCAACCATGTACATTAGCAACCAACATAGTGTATGTTAGCAACTAATAGTGTACATTAGCAACTAATAGTGTACATTAGCAACTAACATAGTGTACATTAGCAACCATGTACATTAGCAACTAACATAGTGTACATTAGCAACTAATAGTGTACATTAGCAACTATGTAAATTAGCAACTATGTACATTAGCAACTAACATAGTGTACATTAGCAACTAATAGTGTACATTGGCAACTATGTACATGAGCAACTAACATAGTGTACATTAGCAACTATGTAAATTAGCAACTATGTACATTAGCAACTAACATAGTGTACATTAGCAACTAACATAGTGTTGCTAACATAGTTAGCAATACGTTAGCAACTATGCTTTTGGGAAACGCACCGCAGAACAGGACTCAATCTTGGCGACTGTGAAAGCATTGGCACATGTTGTAGCGTAAATCATACATTTAACAGCTTACAGCCTGCAGTTGTCTGATAATTACTACCACAATGTTTTGACAAATGCATGTGGTGTAGTTACTGCTCTCCAAATCGTGTCAGCCTGCAGAACGCTAACATCTTTTGAGAAGTGATAATGATGTTGATCTTTTGTGCCACGTCAGGCTGGTTTTTTTTTTGTTTTGTTTTTTTTAATTCAACCCCCCACTCCCCCCAAGCCACCCATTCTTAGTCAAGATGTGGGAGGAACGGTAAGCGATGAACTTGGCAGCGTAGGGCTTTTCATTACCTTCTGCTCTCCGCTTCTAGCTGATTGGCTTGAGCTTGAAGGAGTGGCCGGTCTGCAGAGTTGCACTAGTCTAGCCTTGCATTCGTCTAACTCCCCCACATCCTCCAAACCTCGATATTGCCGGCGAGGCTGTCTGGGGAGGCATAAGGTAGAGAAGACAGCTGGCCTCCGACATTCACCAGGCTGCCTGCTGCATCAAGAGGGTGTGCTCACACATGCTGATTGAGCTGTATATGATCTACTGGCAAGGGATGGAAGAGAGAGAGCAGAGAGAGAGGAAGAGGAGGAGGAGGATTTTCAGTGTACTGTATGTTTCACCGGAGCTGTATGTTTACATTTTTGAATATGCGCATATACAGTACTCAATAAGCAGACTCGGGTTCAAATCCTGACCCTTATCAAATTGAATACAGCTCAAGAGTTAAAGCTAGTCATGCGTCCTGTGATAGTACTATACCTTGTTAGCTTTCACTCATTGCAGACTCACTAGCATTTCATGGTTAATCGTGCTAGTATATTCATTTAAAACATGAAGTCACTCAGGGTGCTTTCATGCTGGCTAAGAAGCAGTTCTGCTGTGTATTGCATATTAAAATTTGTATATTCATGTATAAGCAGCTAAAGAAATAAACATTAAAGGGCTGTGTCCACCAAACGTGGGTTTTGCACTGGCTGAGCCTATTTTTAATACAAGTCCAATGACCTGCAGCATTCAGAGCGCTAAGCCCTTTCAGGTGGAAAAAAATGCAGGTGGACACATTTTAATACCGCAGCGCTCAGAGCACTTCAAGTTGAAATTCGTTCAACTTTTAGAGCAGCGTTGGGCTCATCAGTGTCACTTCTCTCTTGCTAGCCAATCAAAATTGAGTAAGGGGAGGGACATACACAGTCAGGAACTCACTACAAATGGCGGCGTATCTGGAGCAGCTTGTTTTGGCTTTATTACACAGTTTGAATAAGGCAAAAAACTACAATTATGTGATCAAACCCCTAATCGGTGGTACTCTCCCTGCTGTTTTATTACACGATTTATCTCATGCACCCAATCTCTACGTCTCGAAGACATGTGAGCATCTATTTCAAACACTGCTGCTAATGCCAAGATGCGATTTCTCTCCATTGTAAAGATAATGTCTTTTATGTCGGCTAAACTACCGCTCTCAAAGGAACATTACATGAAATAGGAGCGAACGTGGAAGTGTTCGATGAACCACCTGCAATGTCCTCGTGGACCACCAGGGGGAAGCGGACCACCGGTTAAAAACCCCCAATATAATCGATTATGGTCTTCCACTGCATGGATGCATCGATTAGGTGATTAATTTCAATGCCCCTAGTTGACATTCAGTGTCGGACTCATATTTTGGCTCATATTTGAGTATCACTTCAGTAAGTTCTAAAGTCTTACCACCGACACATACATTTTGACATGCACAACTGTAAATATTGTACTTTCCATATGTCGTACGGCAGAGTCTATGGTTGCCACATCGTATGCTTATTTTAACTTCGTTAAATTCACCAACTGTAGCAACCCCCGCTTTAACGAATTTTGAACTCTCCCTTTTTTCTTTATCTTTGTCAAACTGAGACTGAGCATGATCTTAGATGCTAATGTGATGTCATTGCTTTCTTTTCTGGAGCCTGAAAAATAGCAGCAGGGGGTGGAAAAAAAGATCAACTGCTTCATGGAAGGATTTGAAGCCAGCGCTTTGACACTTTAAGAGTAAATTCTGCCCGTCAATTCGGCTGTGTATGGATTCTCTTGATTTAGGCAGTGCTTACGGGAGGCGCGACGAACGAATCGGCAAGCAAATGTCATGAATCTTTGGGAATTGATTTTTTTCTGGGCTTGTAGAAGCTAGCCTGCAGCTGGTGTCAGTTAACTTGTATCTAATAATCTGGACGAACAGATTAAGGCGACGATACTTCAACCTCGTTCCAGATTTAAGCTTCGACTACAAATGAAAAAAACGTTTTAAAGAAAATTTGTTTGTGTTTTTGGAGAAAGCATCTGGATTCTTTGAGCTGCGCCAACAAATGTGGAAGAAGTTGCTTTTTCGAATCTCAGAAGACATTGTCAGGCAGGATGGCGTTATTCCTGAGAGGACCGAGTGGCTTCTGGTGTTGGTGTGTTATTGAAGTGTCTGGCGTTTTCTGTGTATGTCATGTTCTTCCACAGCCTTCCGTGGCTCGGCTGAAAGGTTAATCCTTCTTAGGCCGGGATGCACTGATGAGAGCCCATATGACAGCTCATATGGTGTTATACTATACATTCTTATAAGCTGGAATAGTGCTGCTCTGACATGTCATTGAAATCTAGGTGTCGGTAAACAGTGTGTCCCTCTCCGCTGGACACCAGTCGCACCCCATGGTGTCCCTAAGGCTTCCTGTTAACACAAACACACACACACAAACACACACACACACACACACACTAATCCCTCAGTGCCTGTGGGAGTGAACTCATCCCTCCAGGAATACATTGCCACTCACTCTCAGCTGCAAAAACAACTGATTATGAGCTCCGTGTAGGCTTAGACTGAGGAACTGCGCTCCGTATTAACTCGCCAGCATTATCATGGACTTTAAGGTCATTTGGAACAAATTTGCCCGTAAGTACTTCATTGTACGGCAGTCCCGGAACCTGGGCTCTGAATGGTATTTTAGCAGCAGCCTTCAAGTCGATGCTAAAAAGCACATTAAGATTCACATGGCGACTTCTATTAATTACGAAGCGAAGCGGTGTAACTCATAGGCACGAATCCGTCTTTTCAATTAGGAACAGGCCCAGAGGAAGAACAGACCGGATTCGCTTTTTGTATACTTTCCTAAGACATTCCATTTCTGTGCTGACGTCCCTGCCTCAGATAACACTTACCTTAAGAAGGAAAATAAAACCCTCAGATCTGTTGTATCTCCGCTAAACTGTGAACGCCGTCTCAAGAGCATATCACTATTTAGGGAGCAGAACGAGCCAGGGATGGAGGGAAGCAGCACTTTTCAATTGGGACAGTTGGTAGCATAACGGTTAAAGGTGATCATAAGATCGTCGGTTTGAATCCCAGGACTGGTAAAGGTACCACTGAGGTACTCATGAGCAAGGTATCACCTTGACATTGCCAAAAAGCTGACCACTGCTCCTTCATGGAAGGGCAAAATGCGGAGGTCATATTTCGTTGTCGTAAACTGTGTGCTGTGCTGTGTTCACAATTGCAAATAATCACATACTTAAAATACTGGTCCTGGATCTGTTGTATCTGATAAGAGCATATCCCTATTTAGGGGCCAGAGTGAGTGAGTTGTAAAGCTGGACGGAGCGAAATCTTGTCACTTCCCTTCGCCCTCAAAACCTCCATCCCTCCTTCCAGCCCACACACACACATACACACACACTCGCCCTTCCTCCGCCCGACCCGGATGTGCTCTTTGTGTTCCTCAATTATCGTGTTTAGTGCGGGTGCCTAATGTAGCTGACCTCAATCCCCTAATGGAGAGCGAGGGGTTTTTAGGTGTAGACGGTACAAAAAAATCATCTTCTTTTCCCTTCTCTACCCTCAGAAAAAGAAGTGCTGTTCCTCGGCCACGGAGCTGGAGGCCATGCAAGAGCGTGGAGCATGTGCATTCTGTCTGCTTGTGTATAAGAGTGAGGAAGAGGAGTGTACAAAAGGGGAGGGAATCGCAGGGCCTCGAGCGGAAGAGGGGAGTGCTTCTGAGGTTGTGTGTGGGCTGATTTTTTCCCTCTCTTTCCATGTCTTCCTCTTTCTCTCTCCTCCTTTATCCCTTCCCTTTTTTAAGGAATGGCAGAGAGAAATATGGGTAATAAAGCCAGGGCCCGGTCTTTCAGTTCCAGCTTGAAAAATGAGCACATTCTGCCCATTTTTTACTTCAGAAGTGCTGTTTATTATTTCAAATGTGTGTATACTTCATCTAAATTACATCAGCTTGTTTTGGTGAGGACTCTTAAATAACTACACATACTACTACTATAATGTTGCTAATAATGCGTCAGAACTATTACACCCTATCCACACGGGCGTTGGAATCTTGGATAAATGAACGCACTCTGAGCCCCCTATGCATTTTTGTTGCATTTTGTAGGCGTTACATTGGCATTCGTTTGACGCTGTTTAACGCGATCCTGCAGCTCAGTTTGTAGTTCCATGTGTTTTCCTGTGGGGGCAGTAATCAGGCTGTTCAAAGTGTTTACCTGTGTGCTGAAATATAAAGTAAAAAATATATCAAATATATACAAATTTAAAAGAGGAAATTAGTCTTGGCATTAGTTTTGGTGTAATGCTGTCACAAGGAATGGGAGTATATCTTACACAACTATGCAAACGGGAACTGCTTACTTCACGGCCATTAAAATTGCAGCCAAACTATTAGCACCCTTTCTGTATTTTATTTTTAGCATTTCTTCCTGCGGCAAGCTCGCGCGCTCTCAAGCAGCCCCATTAAAAATGCATATTGTTGTCACAACAAGCTTTACATGTATTATTAACACGAGACGATCACGCAGCTGTGACACTATTAAAATTCATCGAGAGCTCCGACATTGATAACGCGCAATTACAGCTCGTCGGCGACGGGCGCGGCTGCCGCGCAAAGCTTTATTAGCACTATAAGGTATGACAAAGTGCAAAAACGAGGTCTTCAATATAGTCGATACTCTGCTTTTCCTCTGATGGATGGCTTGTTTTGTCATTAAACTCGGCTCCTCGTCTGTCTGTTTGGCGCAGCCGAGAACGAAAGCACTGTCTTAGCACCAAGGCCCCCCCCATGGGCGTCTACTGTTGGCGTGGATCGCAGGAACAAAGGTGTCGAGTGTTTATATTAATCACAAGAGATGCAGCAAACTGAGCCAAGAGCCTCGATTTGTAATGGGTGGCGCCAGATAACGTCACATAGCCTGCATCGACGTTGGAACTGCTTACGTGAGCAGTTTCATAGCCAAATTACACGGTCACCTTAATCGGTTTGTTCTTACAGGGGAAAGGGAAACTAATTGCTTTTCTCTCTTTTTGCACATTACAGAGTGCAAAAAAACGATGTTTTGTTCAGTGGTTTCCGAACTTTTTCTGCCCCCACTTTGTAGACACAAATATTTTCAAGACCCCAACTCAACATAAAAGTTGCTTTAAAACTTAACCAGCTCCCTCTGAAAAAAAGTAAAACCTGAATATTTGGTCGAATTTGGTTGCAGCTGTGAGATTGAGACTTTTTTCATGTTCATTTTTATATCACGTGTTTTCCCTTTAATTGTCATATTTCGTGGTTTTAATTATACATTTGATGCATTTCATAAAATATGCCCATTTAAGAGAGTATTTTTGTCAAGGAGCAGTGGGCAGCTGACATGGGCAGTGCCCGGGGAGCAGTGCTTGGAGACAGTACCTTGCTCATGAGTACCTCAGTGGTACCCTTACCGGTCTGGGATTCGAAATGGCGACCTTCTTATCACGCGGTGAACACCCTAACCACTACGCCACCATCTGTCCATATATTTGATCAATATTGTTGCTTAAAGTGGTTTGAATGCAACACTGATGACCATTTGATATCATAATGGGTGTCATGTATGGATGGAACCTCCAAAAGAAAAGGTTGAAAACGTTTTCTTTTCAGCATCCATTGAGTGCAAGCTTTGCTTCAAATTGGTAAGTGCACACATAACATTTTAAAATATGAGCACTCTTCAAATGACTGCATCATCCCCTTATTACTTGATTTTATTCACTGTTTTAGTGAATAGTGTAATCAAGTTAGAGGGCATCATATTTCACACAGCCATTTGATTTACTTGATTTTTGTACCCACCTGGTCATTCAACAGCTACCAACAAAAACCTGTTGATACTCCCAGTTTGGGTTAGAGATTATGACTAATCAGTAGATGGTGCTGACAACCGTGGCTTTATTTTATTCACCCTAGTAATGAGATGGCTCCATTTCCACAAGATTAAAAATGTCCTCTCCATTTCTAATACACCTTACCACACGAATCCCCCTGACTGCAGATACACACACACTGCAAATTTGCACAAATCATTCACTTTTCCTTTTCCCTCTTCACTGCTTGTTGACTTCTCGCCGGCCTTTCTGCAACCCCAGCAGTCTGGACATAATGCGAGGCGTATTTTGTCAGCACATGACGGCTCCCCCCGGGGACTCCTCAAACTGGAGACTGGCGCTTCCTTACACATCATATTTCAGGGCGAACCTTAAAGATTCCCCACACCGCGTGGAATAGTTGATATAGCATTTGTAATCTTTTATTTCATGACAGAGTGCGTTGTCGGAAAAGCTTTCCATGCACGTGTTTTGCGAGATCTAGCTCTGCTTACGGATCTGTTTTCATGTGCTGTTATTTTTCCTCCATTTTTTAAATTCATACTCATGTGCAGAGAATAAATTCTATATGTACTCAGAGATAATACGGGATTTAAGGTTATAATCAGCACAGTTTGCACTCATGCTACCTGAAGGTTACTGGCTTTCACTGACAGTTAACACTGTGCTCGTATCACTCATATTTTTTAAAGTAAGACTTTAAAAATGTGCATTTTTTGTTAAATTTTTTTAAACACACATAAGCTTTTCATAAGTAAATATCAGAATTTCCAATGAATTCCATCCACTGCATTGAATTCAAACTCAACCAGTGACAGTAAGGTTAACTCGCAGAATGTCAGCCTTAATTCGACGCTGTTTACCGCTATAGAGGGCGAAGCACTTTCCAATTACTTGCAGTCAGCCTCGTATTCCTGAGCATGACTGCCTGAATGCGAATGGATGAGACCAAAAGAACCAATCAATTGCAAGGAGGGAAAAAAAAGTGGGGGAAAAAAGATGGCTGGGATGATTAAATCTGGGCCCACATGCGTGAGGTGTGATAGTAGCGTATTTCCCTGTAATCACTCATCTCGCAAATACTGAAAATCTGTATGCAGGAGACCAATCTCTCACACAAACAACATGCTGGGCGGATTGCAAAGCATAGCGCAGAACCTGTGCGGTGCACACGAGAGAGGAGGGATACACATTGAAATGTAAAACTGGATCACTCCAGAGAATGCAAGTCGTTTTAGGTAAATGAGGGAAGCAGTTAGATTGAATTAAAGAAACGCAAAATACGAAGCGAAGTATTATATTTAAAGTGCTTCGTGACAATGTCTTGTAAAAAGAGCTATACAAATAAAATTGAATTGAATATGTAAAAATATTCCAAAAACCTGAGGATAAAAGTTACTTCTGAGTCTCTCTTTTGGCTGTAATACATTGGGGCAGTTGGTGACGTAACGGTTGGCCGTCCGTCTCATGATCAGAAGATCGCCGATTCGAATCCCAGACCAGTAAAGGTACCACTGAGGTGCTCATGAGCAACGTACCATGCCCAAGCACTGCTCCCCGGGAGCTGCACAAGTCCTTCACGGATGGGTCATCAAATGCAGAGATCACATTTGTTTGTGATGCACTGTGTGTTGCACTGTGGTGTGTTCACAATGACAAATAATCACTCACTTTCACATTTGAACCGTTCTCCTTATTAGGAGAAAAAGAGAGAGATTCTTTATTTGCGCAGAGATGTCGAGGGCTAAGTGGGGATCAACCCAGGGTGGGCGCCAACGCACACTGTACACTCAAATCTAGGAGGCAATTTAGAGTAACCTGTCAACCTACAGTACATGCTTTTGGCCGGTTGGGACCACACTGGAGCACCCCAAGCAAACAGGGAGCACACACAAAATCTATGGGGATTGAACCCAGGACCTTCTTGCTGTGAGGCGACAGCTCTAACCACCATGCTACCTGGAATAGTTTAGTTTCTGTTTTTAATAATCTAGCTGAGATGTACAGAGCCCGTAAAGTTTGCTCATGAGTCCTCACTGGTACCTGAGGTACCGGTCTGGGATTTGAACCGGCAACCTTCTGATCACGGGGCAAACTCCCTAACTGTTATGCTACCTACTGCCCATCTAATACTCGTGTGAAAGCATCTCCTGTGCATGCCACACTCACATTCATTTTTTTACCTCAGTTTCTCCTTTATGGCCTGAGTATAGAAGCTTTTTCTCAGTCTCTCTGTTTTGGCCACAATACTCCTGAAACGTTTTCCTGATTTCCACCAGAGAGCAGAGAGGAAGAGAGAGAGAGAGAGAGAGAGGGAGAGAGAGGGAACTTGGCCAACGAAAAAGAAAACCTTCTCTCCTCCGCCTCATTGTGTCTCAGGTGTCTCTGCCTCTCAATTGTTCTGTTAGCCTTTGTGCTTACCTGTGTGCTCTGGACACCACCAAAACTTGCAGGAGGGTGAAAATAGCTCACAGAGCTTCGGTTTCCTTCCCCTGCCTACGACACGAACTATGGATGTCGGTGTGATAAATGACCAGGCTAAGCGAGAGAGAGCTAAGACAGGAGTCCTCCAAGACTGCTTTCTGTAATTAGCGGCGTGCTAATGAGCAAATGGCCATGATTGGGCTCGGAAGGGGGAGATGCTACATGTCTGTCAGTTAAATGGGCTGTCAGCACTGATCAGTGAAGCGCTGATTAGAGCATTAGAGAGCGTTTTCTTTCTTTCTTCCTTTCTTTTTCCAAATAGATTTGTCACTGAAGGCTCAGGGGCTGCATTCGACAACGCTATCTCGGGCTAGCGTCATCGAACAGCTGATTAGCTCTTTGCTCTGCCTTTTGAGATAATGCACAGAGTGGATAGGAGCTGCAGTCTTGGAGCTGAACGTAGCACTCAACTGGGCGTTTTTTGAAAGGCCTCTGTTTCTGAGAAGTTGTTTTTCTTTCCAGTGCAACATGATTTCCTTCTTATAACCGAAATAAATCAAGCCAATATACAAACTAAGAATGGACCTACAGTAAACGACCGGTGTGGACATCTGTGGAGCTAAAATTATCATTCAGACACGTGGCAGGATGCCGGAGTCTCACAGGAGGTATTGGCGTAGCGGTCTAGCCACACCTCCACAGGAATGGGGCCCCTCCCTGCTGTTTTTAAAGGCTCAGGTGTTAATTGTGCTAATGGTGATCAGATGGGGTTCTGTTACAGCGTTAAAGGACGCCTTCTAAACTTGTCTTTGCGTGCACTGGGTTGTGAGGGAAAGCACAGACTTGTCTAAACTAAAACATATTGCTAACATTTGATTTGTCGCACAGTTGGTTAAGTCTGACATTTGTACAATCAAGAACAATTTCACTGTGGATAAACGATTGGGCCAGGACTTAAGTGTTAACTGGTGTTTAAAGAATAAAGACAGGTCTAACAGGTTTAAGTTGTTTAAGCTGGAACCATAACTCTAAAACTTGGAACCATGGATCTTAATCTTGGAATCTTAGATCTTAAATTTGGAACCTTTGATTCTGAACTTGCAACACTATATTGTGAACTTGAAACACTGAATTCTAATCTTTGAAAACCATATTCTAAATTGGAACACTGGATCTTGAACATGAAACACTGGATCCTAATGTTGGAACACTAGATCTTAAACTTGGAACACTAGAACCTAAAATTGTAACACTAAATTCTTAACTTGGAATACTAGACTGTCTTTGAATTTCAATGGTGAACATCCATTGCTACTTTAATTTAGTCCAAAATTTAGCATCATGCATGTTCAAGAAACTATCCACATATCTTGAATTTGGAGAACTGGATCCTAATCTTGGAATGCTATATTCTAAACTTGGAACCTCAGAGTTGGTGGATTAAGAGCAATTTAAGATGAAAATGAGTAGTAGGAGATGACACACCAACTCAAATATACATTTCTTTGAGACATTTTAAGTGAAACTATTGGCAAACTAGTCTGGTCAAACTAGTAAAGGGGAATAACAACTGAGAAACCGGCCAAAGTACAACCTTAGAATAAAGGCTATGACTTATTTCCAGCGAGGTTTCAACATCTTTTTTCCTTCTTTTTACCCAGTAATGGAAATTGAATTTGGTGGAAATGACAATATTTCATAAGCAGCCAAATCCCTGTGTTCATACCGTTCAAAAAACA
This sequence comes from Distichodus sexfasciatus, assembly GCA_032718565.1. Lineage (NCBI taxonomy): Eukaryota > Metazoa > Chordata > Actinopteri > Characiformes > Distichodontidae > Distichodus > Distichodus sexfasciatus. Next base: position 2,343,415 of record JAVGVS010000034.1, on the reverse strand, counting down.
AACCACACTGCTGGTTCATCATGAGCCCAAAACAAGCTGCAATTTCCTGGATTCGGAAATAGGACTCTGACTGGGAAGGTCAAGAGAATGACTGATATCTATATTGAACACCGCATTTGAACATGACCTGCTGTGACCCCAGTATTAATTAAGGCAAAGCGCAATCGCTTAAAAGCATCTCAGCAACTTCATTTTTTTTTTTAATTTAAATCTGCTGTTTTGCATTGGTATTGTTGGAGATTTTGTAGCATGGTAATATGCTATGAAAGATTTTAAAAATATTAACTTAAGTGCATGATTATTTATCATTGTGAACACAGCACAACATACAGTGCACTACAACAAAATGTGGCCTCTGCTTGTAACCCATCCGTGAAGGAGCAGTGGGCAGCTTTTGAGATGTGCTTGGGGATGGTACCGTGCTCATGATACCTCAGCAGTACCTCACTGCTGCCAACTGCCAACTACAACATAAAGATTTGATGTCTTGTTTAACCATTCTAACCTTACTGTAAATAAATGTTGATCAGATATTTAAGAGGTTGTGGGTTCGATTCCTGCCTCCAGCGTTGCTGTCATTGGGTCTCTGAGCAAGACCCTTAACTCCAGGTTTCTCTCTGGGAAAATGTCCCTATAAACATGGTTTATATTGTACATTTATCAAATTATCACTACATTTTCAGCCTTGGCTTCTGGCTGAGCTTATATTCCGTGCAGCGCATTATGGACAGAAAACACCATCAAAGCTCGGTAGCCTGCACTGTGGAGTGTTTCACTGAGTCTTTGTGGGACTGCTGACTCTAGGATTTTTTTTCTTTCTACTTTAAGGGTCTAGAGGGAATAAGAAGATAGAGGAAAAAACTGGAGAGTGATACTATGTGAAAGTAATACTGCGAAAGCGACACTTGCATAACCCGACCATTACAGAGAAACTCAGATAAGGACTGAGCTTGAAAACAACAGCCAGATACCAAACATTATACCTTGGGCCAGACTTAGAAGAAAGAATAAACAGTTTTCACTGCTCAGTGATCCACTAATCATTATTTTCCAGCAGGTTTTTAAAACACATACATTTCTGCATTAGAGTTTGCCAGACTCACTGAAAAATGACATTGTATAAATAATATAAAAAAAATTAGGTATTAATAGCTTTTTTGCAGCATGTTATATTGTCAGTTGGTTATTTATTCACTGCACATATTCTCTACTTCTGGCTTATTCCTGTCATGACTTTTCTCTGTTATATACGGACTTTATATACAACTTTGTAAATAACTACAACATATCCTTGCACACTCTTTAAAAATGTCTATTATATTTTCAAACAAGCACGTATTCACATCATGAAAAATATCATTTATGTGTCATCATTCTTCGCGTTAAAGGAAGTACTGCAACGCAAAATTTGATGAATCAAATGAATGCTGAGTAATTGATTCCAAACTATATAAGATACAACTCAAAAGCTTTTTGTAAAGATCACATTCCAGTTAGATCAGTTACTGCTGTTACTTTCCACTCTTTGGAACGTCTTTTGTATTCAAAATTACCAGTAATTTTCTGTTCATTTAAATCATGCAGTATGACATCTCCACAAAAAAACATTCTTACTGAAATGGAAATGGTCTTTATCGTTGACGAACGGGGTATAGATAAAAACACTTCTCACTCTGGGCGCCCGCCATTCTTTGCTCGGGCCTGAAAAGCTGAGATTGGCGGCCATACAAGGTAATTGAGTCTGTGAAAAGCAAACCAATTGTAATTCCCAAAGGTCACGTCTCTCTCCGTGTGTTTTGTGCTGGAAGGGTGACCTTCGACTCGCAGATATGACATTAAGTGTATGCTGACATTTCTTGTAGAAGAATAGCTACGGAGAGTGCCAACTCCAGGTCAACGAGTTCCGGAGTGGAGAGTTTTGCCCGTATGTTCATGGCCGGGATTACAACATGGCCTCGTTCTTTACTCACAGCAGCCAGGCCTGCGCTTTTCGGCCGGATGCATTTTTAACGTCTTTGCATCTAGTAATTTTGAAAATTAATCAACGTTTTCTTCCCCAGAAAAGGCAGACCCTTTTATGTCAATTCGTTTTACTGCTGTTGCATAAACCATTGATCTTTTTTCACACAATTTCTGTATAAAAATGTCATTCACGGTTGAATTGACTATTATATTGCGATATAATAGACTTTTTTAAATAGGATGTTTATAAATGATGGCCTAGTTTATGATGATGAATTTCTCCTTTTCTTGACGAAAATCACCAGTGGAAAAACATTTAGTCCTTTTTTAAAAAATATATAATCATCCTTTTTGTAACATTTTTTAAAGCACTGTTCAGGCAGCACCACTATCCCCTTGACTGGAGGCCAAATAATCACAGGACGCGTGGTTATCCCTTTCTGTCATTAATTTTCACCCTCCGAGCCCTGCAACCCTCCTCAACCTGATTAATTTTCACCCTAGCATGTAGCCCCAATGCTAATTTAGCAACTCTGGGGAGGCGCAAGATTCATGAGCCGAGCTGACTCCTGCCATTTAGATTCAGCAGAGAGGAGAAATGTCACGACATAACTCTCCTTATGTTCATGCAAAGTTTCTAAGCTGTGCAACGACCTCTTTCTGTTTGATGATTCATGTTAAGTGCCACTTTTGTTCTTTCTTTCTTCCCACCTCCTCCTCCTCCTCCTTCTCCTCCTCTTCCTATTCCTTTCTTCCTTCTCTCGACAGCGTTGACGTTCAGTTGGATTTTTAACGAGTACCCCACATTCGTGAAACAGGATGCTCGAAGGTTCGTGTCCCAGGAGACGGGGAACTTGTACATCGCCAAGGTGGAGCGGTCCGACGTGGGCAACTACACGTGTGTCGTGACCAACACGGTCACCAAAAGCCGAGTACACGGCCCCCCAACTCCCCTCATACTTCGCACTGACGGTGAGACGCTCTTATCAGTTTTCTTTTATTATTTTATCTTAACCAAAATGGTGGTAATATCCATATCTGTCAGATCACCATAATTGAATTCCAACAACCAGACAATGCTGGATGTGCATTAAAAAGCCAGGCTGAATTTGTCGTAATCTTCTTTTACTGAAGTCCGAGATAAATCTTCTGCTAAACTGATAAAGAAGAAATAGAGTTAAAGAAAACAAAGCCCCTTATTTTTCTATTTTTTGTCCTCTTCTCAACAAATACAAATGATATCACAAAGGTTAATGAGTGGTTTCTTTGCAAATTTTAAGATGTCCTACTAGCGCATGTTTTGTTGCCTGTAGGTTGGCATTATCAAAGGTCCTCAAATGGAAAGGTCATTTGTCCTGTGCTGATCTAATTGTGACCTTCCTGAGCCGTGGCTTTGCAGCTGAGAGGAACTAAATTCAAAGTAAGAAATAGAGGATATAAAAAGGAACAAGCAAGTAAAAGTCTAAATAGAGAGAATCAAATTTATTTGGTTTAATGGCATAACATGTAATGCTTAGCTGTATCGATCGCTTAGCTATATTGAGGGGCAGATGGTGATGTAACGGTTAGAGTGTTTGTCCCGTGATCAGAATAATGCTGGTTTAAATCCCACACCGGTACCACTGAGGTACTCGTGAGCAAGGTACCATCCCCAAAAACTGTTCCCGAGCGCTGTTAGCTGCTCACTGCTTGTTCGCGGATGGGTCAAATACAGAGGTCACATTTCGTTGTGGTGCACTGTGTGTGCTGTGGTGTGTTCACAATGACAAATAATCACTTACATAACAATTGAGGATGGTGCTGGTCTAGTGGTTAGGATACTCGCTTCTGGACCAAGAGGTGGAGGCTTTGACTCCTACCTCCAGCACTACCACCATTGGTCTCCTGAGCAAGACCCTCAACTCTAAATTGCTCTCTGAAATTAGGAAAATGGAGGTTGCTCTGGACAAGAGTGTCTGTTAAATGCCAGAAATGTAAATGTAGAAATGTAATCTTCAATTACTTGTTCATTTTGAGTGAAGTATGAGCCAATTACTAGCATCACATAGTTTATAATGCGTCTTATAAATATAATTACACATTTCCTCTTCAGTTTTCTCAAATATTTTGTGGCATAAATACTCCGTTAACAGGGTCATGACTTTTTAAGTAAGGACTCCCTTTGTGACTTGTGAATGTGGTGTAGGCAAGAGAACACATAGATTGATAAAGATGTGGAAATAGAAACAGATGTTCTAATGGAGGTTGTTGGAGGAAAAAAACATGTATTATGCAGGTGTGAAAACATGATTTGTCATTGAATATATATATATATATATATATATATATATATATATATATATATATATATATATATATATATATATACAGTATGTATATTATGACAATCATTCCGATCTGAATTGCAAAGCCACAAATGCACAATACACTTTTCGTTTGTCCAGCGAGGACGGAACGCGAAAGATTGAAGCACTTTTTTCTCCTACCTGACTTATTTACAGGCCTGATAGGAGCATGCTATGCTATACATAAGTGATAAGGATCTCTTTAAACTCCCTTCACACAGCTCAGTGGCTACACCAGATAACATGTTTTGTACAATCCGAAAGCGGCAGACGACACACGCTCACAGAACTTCCAAATAGCGGACCTTGAAGACCTATGCTAAAATAGATGAAAACATCAAAAGCAGAATATGATGCGAATCTTCCGACACGTTTGCCGAAGTGATAAATCCAACCGTATCCGAGCAAGATCAAACCTACGTGTGAATGCGGTGTTTAATTAACTAATGGCTTCTTTTCTTCAGGTGTTATGGGAGAATATGAACCAAAGATTGAAGTGCAGTTTCCAGAGGTGGTCCAGGTGGCCAAAGGTTCCACTGTCAAGCTGGAGTGCTTTGCTTTGGGCAAGTGAGTGCAATTTTTTTCTTTTTAAGGAAAATAAAAATGGATGCCCAGTATACCTCAAACACGTTAAGGCGTTTAGCATTACGTGAATTGCATGCAAATATAAGTACAGTCTGATTGATTAAAGTTATTTTTTGGTGGCAGACCTGATGTCCGTGGACAGTTGCTAACATACGGTAACTACGGCAACATAGGCGTGATTTTCACTCTGTTTTTCTCTTGCCTGTTCAGCCCGGCCCCTTCTATAACCTGGCGCCGGGTAGATGGCATCCCCTTTGCTCGCAAGGTGGACATGAGGAAGGCCAGCGGCGTGCTGGAAATCCCCTATTTCCAGCAGGAAGACGCCGGGACCTATGAATGTGTGGCTGAGAACTCCAAAGGAAGGAACACCGTTCAGGGGAAACTCTCTTTTTACGGTAGGTAACAGTACTGCAAGCCCCATGAATATTTGAGTTCAGAGAGAAGCCAGTGTCACGTCAGCTCAACGCAAGGGCCGTAATGCCGGAGGACTCCCACGCTCGGCTTTCTCAAACCCAGACCGACAGCCTGAAAACATACAACCGGGATATGGGGAGGGAGGGCTTCATGACTTCGTAATGGCGCATCAGAATGATTAAAGCTCCCCAGCCATGAGAGTGTCAACTAGATATATTTTTTATCCAGATTAAAAAGGATGAGGCGATGACCTTGGTCTTGGTCTCGCGGCTGCCCGGGTATAGCGCGTTGGCCATAGCAGATGGCACTGTGATTGACATCCAAGTTGATTCCGGATCAAAGCCGTTAAGCGTGCTATACTTAGGGAACGGTCACATATGCTGTGCACCCAGCATCTGGACGAAATAACACCTGAATGTGACCGCAAAGTAATAATATATGAAGAAATTCCTGAAATGTTTTACTAGTAGGGGCTTTACGACGCATTTGGGTCGATGGTAGCAATGGTAGCAGTAGTAGTAATAATGTATATGTGGATATTTTAGATAGCAACCACAATACTACTAGTAGCAATAGAATTAGCAGTAATAGCAGCAGCAGCAGTAATAGTAGCAGTAGTGTCAAGCAGTAAAAGTAACAGCAGCAGCAATAGTAGAAGTGCTAGTAGAAGTAGTTGTTGTTGTTAGGGGTCCAAACACAAAGTGCAGTAATTGTATCAGCAGCAGCAGCAGTATCAGCAGCAGTAGTAGTAGTAGTAAATATATAAATAATAGTAATAGTATAAGATCACGGAGCCATTTTACATTCCCACTACTGCTTGGCATGTTAATAATGAAGAGAAATTTAAAATATTCAGTATATAAAGTGTCTGGAGTTGATGTTTGGTAAACAAACTTCAAGCCCTGAGGGATTTAATTTGGTTGTATGTGAAAAACGGGTTTGATAGCTAGCAGTAATTCGCGTGTTTTGCATTCCGGGTACTGCCCATTAAACTTTGTTGCCCATTTGTTCAATGGTCTATTTCGATAGAGTATGTTTTGAAAGGCTAAAAAAACGAGGCTTTCATCATGAGCAAGCCCACATGTTCCTATCTGCAGAGGCCAGCAGGCATATGAAAAGAAGCATATTTAATATGGACTTTCAAATGAAGGGTTCGTGACCTCTCCGCACCAACCGCCGTCCTGGCACCACCGCATTGTTCATGTGAGACAGCTCCCTATTAAGTAAGTACCTGTAGGCAACGGAGCGCTGGGATTTATCCTCCCCTTATGGGAGTGCTCGCTAGCGTTCCCGGCGCATTAGCTCCGCCGCGGCTACCGCCGATGCCCAATGGCCCATTTACAGGAATAGCCCGCGTGGAGCTAAATGTTTTAGTAGCCTTGTTGTCTCGTTGCTTATTCTCTGTGACACAGAAGGCTAGGAGGTAGGTTCCCTCAAAGAAACAAAAAAGGTCCAGTGACTGAAGTCGTATAAATGGATTAACATAAAAATGTGCACTGCGGATGATTTAGAGGACTAGCCGGACCAGGTAAAAACAGAGGTTAGCGGAGGGGGTCGTGTCTTGCTAATGCACTCAGTCCCGTTAGCCGTACGCCTCGATGCGGTTTGAGGTGGCTTGATAATTTATGATGGCTCTTCTTGATTTTCCTTCAACGCCGGCTGCTCTCTCGTCAATTGGTCCTCCCCCCTTATCCCCCTCTCTCCCTCTCTCTCCCGCACTCTCTCTCTTTTCCTGTTCCTCCTTTAGACTATAAGTCAGCCGCGGTCATCCCGGGGGTATAACTCATTCTGTGCATTAAACAATTTGCCATTATTTACAAGGCACCTTGAAGCACCACCAACCTGTAAATAACAGGCGCTGCGGCGCGGTCGGCTAGCGGCTAGTGTGATTTGCCTGCCGCTCTTCCCTCGCTTCTCTTTTTTCCCCTCCTTCCTTCTCTTCCCCTCCTTCTCTCTCTCTCTCTCTCTCTCTCTCAGCCAGGTGATAAAAATCTGTAATCTTATTTTGAAGTCCTGTGGAATTAGGCCTGCAAGACATTCGTCAGTAGAGCCGGGGAATGCGCCGATCGATAAGTGTATCTCATGTTTATCACTTCCACCGGCGGTGGCGTGGCACAGGGAGAGGCGCTAGCCTCCGCCGCGAGCTACGGAACATCGCCCGCTCCCTCCTCTCTGCTGGCGTCGGCTTGATTAGCGACCCCGTGCAGATGTTTTTTGTGGCATTGAGCTTTTTTTCCTACCCACCGCCTGTCTAGTTCAAAAGAAGGGAGTCGCCTCGGCCTTTTTGCGCCGGATGAAACGAGGGCTATTAATTGTCAGTTTTAGCATATCTGTGATATTTTTTTTGCTTGTTCCGCTGAGTGTTGGGACTATAAACAAAATACTGAAAGGCTCTGGAAATGTTAATTCAAAAATGTGTGAAACGCAGAGGAGCCTTGTCAATTACCGACTCCATCGCACTTATACCAATTACAAAGGCTTGCCTCGATTTGCTTGGCGAAAGCAGCAACGCGGGGTTATTTGTGCAGTGTAGGCCTGGCTTAGCCGGAGCCGGGTTTTGATTTAAGCGGTGGGGGCTGAAAATCAATACTCTCCCAGTAGTTGAGAGAGAGGCAAGTGGAGGAGCTTCCACAGTGCGCTGGGGAAGCAAAACATCATCCTTTATTCCTTCTTTCCTTTCTTCCTTATCTATGAACACCCTTCCTTATGTCCTTCCCTACGTATGTGCTTCATTTTCTTCTCCATGTCTACTTCCTGTTTTACTTACCCATTTAAGTTGTTCCTTTTTCTTTACCTGCAAATGTCATTATTTCCTCATGTAATTACGCATTTCCATTATTCCTTCTGTAATTCCTTCCTTTTTCCCCCTTATTTCCGTATTTATGTTCTTCCTACCTTTCCTCATTCCTTCCATACGTTCTTCCTTACCTACCTACATATTTCCTTACTTTCCATACTTTATTACACATGTACTTCCTTTCTATTTTCCTTGATTTGTTCCTTTCCTTTTATTCTTCCTTTCAACCTTACTTACTTATTTACTTCACAAATATTCTTCATTACATATTTGCATCCTTTTTCCCTTCTTTTCTTCTTTTCTTCTTCTCTTCCCTCCTTACTTACATACCTTCTTGCTTTCCTACATTACAACTTCTATACTTATATACTTGCTTATATACACACTTCTTTACACTTGCCTGTCCATTCTTTACATTCTTCCATACATTCTTGTTTCCTTTCTTCCTTATCTAGTCACTTATCTACTACCTTCCAGCTGTACTTCATCTGCTCTTTCCTTTTTCTCTTCCTCACATCCTTCCTTCCTTTCTTCCTTCCGGCCTCTACCTAACTACTTATTTACTTCCTTATTCCTTACTTATATACTTCCTTATGTATATTCTTCATTACATATGTACCTCCTATTTTCCTTCCTGTATTCCTTATGCATGACATTACTGCCGACACACCTACATATGCACTTTCTCCCTTCTTTCCCTCCTTTCATCTTTCATTCCTTCCTTTCTTTTCAGCTTTCTTCCTTCCTATTGTTCACACTTCCTTACTCACTTACTCATGAACTTCCTTCTTACGTACTTCCTTTAGATACATCCTCCCTTACCTACTTACGTATTTTCTTTCTTCCTTTTGTATGTGCTTACTTACTTACTTTGTAAATACGTCCATCCCTCCACCCCTCCTTCTTTCCTTCCTTAACTTTCCCACACATTTCTATCCTTCCCTATGTAATGACTTTCTTCCTTCTTTCTCGCTTTGTTTTCTTCTTATTGTCTCTTTTTCTTACATTCTTCCTTCTATACTTACTTACTCTTTCCTTAGATACTTTTTAAGATACATCCTTTCTTATGTAAGTTCTTCCCTCCTTCTTTCACTCCTTTTTACATAGTTTCTTGCTTCCTTAAATATATACTTCCTTTCTTCCCAACACAACTACTTCAGTATTTACATACATACTTCATTACATATATACTTCTTTCCTTACTTTTATCCTTGATTCTTTTCTTTCTTTCTTTCTTTCTTTCTTTCTTTCTTTCTTTCTTCCCTAAATACTTCATTCCTTCCTTCCTAATGTACATACAGTACTTCCTTTTGTATATTTCCTTACGTATGTTTGTACCCATTTATTTACTAACCTTGTCAATTGATTTTAATGTAAAACAAAAATTCAAAAATGTTTGTCTCTGTAACATTTCATGACTACATTTGTTAATCTTTTTCTAACAGTGTGTATATCTCTCCTCCCCTGCCTCATGAACATAACAGATGTTTGCTGTGCTCTTGTGTTTTTGTTGCTTTTCCATCCCCCTCAATTATTAACCAGCATCGAGTAACTTCCCTTTAAAATACAGCAATCGATATCACTCATGTATAATTAAAGCATAATTTACTTTAATGGCATCGAATGAAATAGTTTATGGTGGTGACCCCAGAGCAGATGAATACGTCAGGTTGAATGTCCTTCCTCTGCCCTTCGCGATGCGGTAAAGTGGCTGCTTTTATTGCTTTCTTGCTTCTCCCAGACTTATGTGACAGGGCCGTCTAGGGCTGCGTCATACTGTTGCTCACAATATGTGTCAGCGGTGAGCGTGAAAACAGTCTGTCTGTGTCACATTAATTCGGGGTAATACCAAGAAAAAGCCAACCATTTATTTATTTTGTTTATATTCCCCTATGCTTTGGGAATGAAGTATGGCGAACGTGACGTGGATTGACATTGATATTTGGGCCAAGGAGTTTGACTCGAATTGACTTTCCCAACGTCCCACGCTTGAAACTAATCTGCCGTTCTTTGCCTCTGTTTGGATTCTGCTTGGCAGCTCCGCCGCAGATGATCGAAAAGCCGCAGGACATGCAGAAGGCCATCGACGACTCTCTGGTGTGGGAGTGCACAGCCACGGGCAAACCCAAGCCCTCCTACAGATGGATGAAGAACGGGGAGAATTTGGAACCCACGGAGGTTTGTCCTCCCTCTATCTCCCTCTCTCTCTCTCTCTCTCTCATGAGTACCAACTACTTTAAAGCACATCTGACACTCATCACCGCGCTGACATCCGAATCATTTTTGCTTTCCTCGAGTCACTAGTCAAAATCTTCTATTTCCGTTTTGATGGAAGATCATCTTAAAACTGACGTTTATTGCCAAAGCTTTTCTAGGCCTTTTCAAATGTCCTGCTTTTTGTGCTTTTATAAATGTCATGAGCTCAGACATCTCACTTATGGTATGAATATATCATATAAATGATCATTTAATAATATTTCGTCTCAAGCACTGATGTCAAAGTTCTTGGATGATGTTTTTCTCTAAAATCGATGTTGAATCATCAAATGAATTGATAAAATTCAAATGAACGTGTTTTGCTCAATTGAGACGTTCATCATCCCCGTTGTGGGTGGTGCTGGCCTAGTGGTTAGAACGCTCCTCTTTAGACACACAGGTCGTGGGTTTGAATCTAACTTACAAGCACTACATCCCTGAGCAAGACCCAGAACAAGAAATAGAGACCAAGACTGCTAAATGCCAATAATGTAGACGTAAATGGTGTAGAACCCAGTGACGAAAGAGGTGCATTAATCTCTCGTTAAATCTCCAAAGTTGGAGAGCAGAATTTAATCCCTCTTTTCCCTACAGGCCACCAGATGAGAGCTTATAAACCTTTACTGGCTACTAAACACGCTTTCTAGGCTTTTTTCCCCCTCCACCGTGCTGTGATAGTGGTTCGCTGGAACACAATAAATGGTGATTCACTTTTATCTCCTTATATGTAACACAACCCTGTAATATTCACTCTCTGGTTGACTCCTTACATGAGTTATAGGCCATTAGACTGATGATATACAAAAGACTCTGTTTCCCAGAATTCTAGCCGTATCATCCCATTATTCAGTTGAAATCGATCTCGGGGGCCTGCGATGCTGCTCTTTGATGTAATAAATAAACAAATCAACACACTTTATGGAAATCTGCTCGATTGCACAAGGGACTGGCAAACTAAAGAGAAGGCGTCAATCCATCAAACGTGTTATACTGTGTATATGCGTGTGGCATTATTCTGGGCAAAGGCTCTCTCCTCCAACAGGCATCTCCTTCTTTTGTTCCACCAGCGCAGTGGTGTGAGTCTCAACGCTGCATAATTAACAATCTGTCAAGCGATTTCTTTGTCTTCAGTGGACGCTTTCAAGTCGTAGCAGAAAATTGGGCCTCGTTCACCAATATTTGTGGTGAATTTTCTGTTTGTTGTTAAGCAAGTTAAGACATTTAAATAGTAAGTCCTTTGTCACACGGGCTATCCAGCTCTTCAATTCAGGACAGAGATGCAGGGGGCGACATTGAGTACTGGGTATAACACCCCTACACAACCTTGGCCTAACCTTGCCACCTATACTCAACAGGACAGACAGCTATAGGCTACATCAGCCTCTATGCGCTAGCGGCTGTGGACTTGTGTGTGTTTTAAGCTTTCTAGTAACTATTAGTTAGTAGGTGTCTTCGCTCAAGTTGATGTTCAGATACATGTGTTTAAAAAGACTCTAGTAAAAGTTAAAGTATTAGCTTTACTCAGTTTAAAGTGAAAAGTACAGGCTCTAAAACATACTTCTAGTATAAAAGTATAAAGTTCCCTTGCGAAGGACAAAACCAGCATTTTAGGGCAAAGCTGACTGGACTCCGTGTCCAAGCGTTATGTAGAGCGCAAGCAGAGAAAAATAAAGCCACATGAATACATAAAGCTGCACTGGTCATTACCATCATAAAACATGATGATCAGCTCTATCCTCAACACATCATACAACAAATATTATAGAGCTGTAAAGAGCGCTGTAGAAATAAACTCAGCTCAACTGAAGTGAATTTGGTGAAACTGAGCTTCTTTCTGCACCGCAATCACCACATCATTTCCCACCGAGTTGCCGGGTTTCTTTTTCTCTCTCTCGCTTTATCGTGTCTATCGTGTTGTGCGTCATGTGTAAAGATGAATATCACCAATGGGATTGTCTTTTCTCTGCGTGTTTACTACTGTTTTAAGCCTCGACCAATCAGTCAAGTTGTCTGGGTGGCGCACATTATCGATACGGAATAGGTCAAATGCAAGGCAAAATGCCCTAATAAACCTCATTTAAATCAAACTAAACAAGAGTAACAAGGTTGATTTGAAAATGGAAGGAGTAGAAAATACAGATATTCATGCTAAAATGTATGTAGTAAAAGTAAAAATTTGGCACAAAAATTAATAGTCAAGTAAAGTACAGATACCCGAAAATGTATATATACATACTGTACATATGTCTTATAGGTATATACTGTATATATGTCATATTTTCATAGGTTATATATTGTAGTGTTTGAATTTTTATTGTGAATCTACATTTCCATTGGTGTATGAGTTCTGTAGTGTAAGTGCTTTTTGCATCTGTGTAAGCTGCTGGATGCAGAAATTTCCCTTGGGATCAATGAAGTATCTATCTATCTATCTATCTATACTATACCTATCTATCTATCTATCTATCTATCTATCTATCTATCTATCTATCTATCTATCTATCTATCTATCTAGTATATTATGCTAACTATATATAACTATAGCATTAACGAAAACCCAGTAAGCTAATGTGTTTCACAACCGGCCATGCAATAAAATTTGGATAAGAGTGCTCGCCACCATTTGTTGTTATCTAAGAACAAAATTCAAATAAGAAAACTGAAAAATGATGAGGGACAATTTGGGAGTTAATGAATTCATCATTGTTGTGAATTTCAGGTTCAATCGGACGTTTGTGTGATAGCTGAGGAGAGCAGATAGAGGCAGAGAGAGAGGGATGAAGACAGAGAGAGGGAGAGGGAGAGAGTGCTGGTGGTGAATAGGAGGGGTGCTTGAGATAGAAGGAGAGATGGAGAGATGGGGCAAGTGCGAGTCAGAAGAAGAAACAGATAGTGTTATCTGAGGAGAGAAGCTTGTTTTTAGCTCTATAAACCATGTCGCATCCTCTTCCCAACTGTGACGCCAGGTGAAATCTCAAAATAACCTGAGATTTAAAAACAACCTTGAGATAAGGGCACGACCAAACTTGTACTTGTGTAAAGATCGTGTTAAGATTTCCTTCTGTATTTAGGCTCTGAAATTGGGTTAAACATGCCCTGCATTTGGATCCACGAGTAACCGTTAAGGGCCTGTGTCCACCAAACACGCTAGCAGCGCCTAATTGTAATACAAATCCTATGAGCTGCAGCGTTCAGAGCGCTAAGACCTTTCAGCGGGAAAAAAAATGCAGGTGGAGACATTTCTTTGACGCAGCACTCAGAGCGCTTCAAGTTCAGCTTTTAAAGCAGCGCTGTGTTTGTCGGTGTCACTTGTCTCTTGCTAGGCAATCAAAATCGGGGATGGGGCGGAACACATAAATCGGTGGTACACTCCCAGATGTTTACCTGCACAGTTGGTTTCATGCAGCTAATCTCGTCTCGACGTCATGTGAGAATCTAGTTCAAACGCGGCCGCTAATACAAGATGCGATTTCTCTCCATCTTATTGGCTAAACTAGCGATCTCAAAGAAGCATGTTGAAATAGGAACGAATGCGGAAGTGCCCGATTGCGAATTTTCGTAGCTTAGCAACAACGAGCGCTGAGAGAAAGCGCTCTTGAAGTGAGGTTTTGACCGCTCTCGGCAGAAAAACGTGTTTTTCTTTTCTCCTCGAAGCCTTTGATTATGCATCAGAAACGGCGTCACGAAAGGACAGATGCGATAACCAGACCTCTTTTATAGCCCATCATTCCTCTAAAAGCGCTCTTGCCGGCTGACGTCGCCGATCGCTTTAATTCGGCAAAAGGTGGCCAGATGGCTCACCTCAGGGCTTTATCATTCCCACTTTTTACCTTTTTCATACTTTTATCCAGTTTACAGAAATATCACAATTTCTACAGGAACTGCCCAACTAGTTTCATTAAGCTTGATATCAGTGAGCCTGATTTTTATAAATTGACAGGAACGTCCTTGATTTCGTATCTCAGCAAATAAAGCTAATATTCCGTTCCGTCTGAGGAGCTCACTGCGCTAATTATTCATTCTTTGTCTCTCAACTGAAAATTCCACTGGCCAAATGCTAAGCACTTGATTGGGTCGAGGTGCTCAACCTACTCTTGAGCTTTTTAGAAAATGTACACCGCGCTGTTGATTTTCGGTCGAGAGTATGGACCAATCAATGTTGACGAATTACAATTTCCAAATGTCATTGTCAACATCAGCGCTGTAATCAATCTGATAAGTAAAGGTCACCGATGGTGCGGAGGAAGGCAACGCAGCGTTACGCCGGCCGCCGTCATTCATTACGTCTAATCAATGGGGACCTTTTTGCATCCCGCCCCGCCTAATGGAACGCGGCACGGCTAAGGTGACCCCCCAAAAACTGAGCTTTCCTCCGTCTCTGAGGTTTCGCCAGAATTTATTAGCTAACCGCCGTCAGAGCAAAGTTAATTGGGTCATAAACAAGAGCGGCTACTTGTTCAACCATGTCATCGTTTAGTCGCTTTTTTATTGCATATTGGCAGAGTTTGACAACAGTTAAACAAAAGTTGATGGAAATTTGTCATGCAATTGAAATGCATTATGTTTGAAAAATGGACCCAATATTTTTTGGTGCAGAGACAGAAGGAGAGACGGAAGAGATTATTTTATCTGAAACAAAAACTTGTTTTACTGTCATTTTTGCTCCTTAAACCATGTCTGTTTTTTTATCTCCGAGCTGTGACACCAGATGAAGTCTTAAAATAACCTGAGATTAAAAGCTCAAGATAACCGCCAGTGCAAAAAAGATCCAGGTGTAAGGTTTCAGCCCCAATCCAGACCCCTCTCCAGATGGACTGATCAGGGGTGCTAACTATGTTAGCAACACTAGCCGCCATACTCGGCCGCGGTCAGCTTTACTTCGACGCCGCTGATCGCTTTAATGCGGCGTAAGGCGGGCAGATGGTTCCCCTCGGGCCCTCGTCCATGCAGAACTTGCTGAGTTAAGAGGAGCGTCACGCTTAATTAAAAGCGCCAGCCGAGGCGCGGTCGACTGATGTATGCCACCGCCTGCTTTTTTTCACGCCGCCGGGTGTCTCATCTACCCTTGCTCATATTGGCCCGAAATGCCCTGGCTGGCTGAAGAATCCCGCTCTGACATGGGGACTAACCGTCATTGCCACTTCACATGCATAACCCATTCAGCATGGGCGCATTTACAGATCGGCTCAATGCCACCGATACCCGATCCAGCTATTTGAGTCGTTTTTCGGACCGATATCCGATCCACATATCGGATCGGTGCCATCTTTGGTGGTCATAGTGTAATCGTGACATGCAATGTGATTTTTCTTTCCCCCGACATTGTGCAGCCCTGAAAATATAACCCCGCCTTGTCTAACCACTCCAGCACACTATACTCCAGCGGTATATGATCTACACAATAAAGTCCTCTGAACTGTAATGAAATGATGTTTTATAGTTTGAGGGAATAATTTACCTTAAAAGTTTTCAATTAACGGAAATGATTCCCGTTTTTACAGCACATGTCCTCTCTCTCGCTCTCTCTTTCTCTCTCTCTCTCTCTTCATTAAAAAAGCACGGGCCGAAGCTTCATCTCCTCTCTCGCAGGAGCCGGGCAGCATCGTTGGCTCAATTTCCACATCATAAACACACGGATTTATTACTCTCGTATTTTTTCCCTTTCCACCAACCTGCCCTCCACCTTCCTGCCCCCTCCCCCGCCTCTTCCCCCGCCATTAGCAGCCAGCGGCCAGATTTACGGGGCCGGGCGGCGTCCATCAAGGCCCGAGCGTAATTCACGATCCCACACGCCGCATGCTTTTATGCAGATTAGCAATCTCGCTAAAAGACTCTTAACGGAGATATTTGTCTTTGTGCTCCACAGGAGAGGGTGCAGGTGGTTAATGGCGCCCTGTCCATCAGCCGCTTGGATCTGTACGACTCTGGAATTTACCAATGCGTTGCCGGCAACAAATACGGCGAGGTGTACTCCAACGCCGAGCTACGAGTGATCGGTAAGTCACTGAAACTGCCGTTTAACCGGCAGGCTTAAAGCTGACTGAGTTCGGCGGAAGAACTACACACTTTTGTTTAAAATACAACACTACATTTTTGTATTTTCATAAATGGTGCATGACTCTACTTCAAGCTAATCCAGTTTCGGGGCCGACCGTGAGCCCAGACTGTGTGTGTGTGTGTTTTAGTCATGTCTACATTGAGCATTTTGCGAGGCTGAATTATGATACAGAAACGTGGCAGTGTGTGGGCATGATACTATTAGAAATTATTTTTTAATATTTTACTTTTAAGTAGTTTTATATATAATTAATAGTATCTTTTGCAGTAGTTTAAGTCATTTTAATTTTCTTTTTTACTTAATTTTATTAATTTACTATACAAATATTAAACCAGTTCTTTAATAGTTATGTAATAACTTTTGGTGCTTTTAGTGTAGTTCTTTTTGCTTAATTGTGTATATTATTCATCCTTTAAATATATAACAATTTAAAAATATTTCTTTATGTTTTTGCTTTTAATTAAGTGGTGTTTACTTTAGCCTATATATGAATATATACTTTATACTGTATATATTTACAGCTATTAAAAAATGCATTTTTACAAGTTTTGTGATGTTTGAATTTTTTATTCTTTTTACTTTATTTTACTTTTTAAAAATATTTTTACCATATAACTATTAAAATTTATTTGGGTTAGTTATGTAACAGCTGCATTATTATTTAGTTATTAGTCTTATATACTCTTTATACTTTTTACTATATGACTATAAATTGATTTTTTATAATTATGTAATATTTATTAAACCTGTACTTTTAATAATAATTTGTGCACTTTTAGTTATATATGTTACGCTTTAAATATACATATTATATAAAAACATAAAATATGCATATATTGATTTTTTGTAGTTATATAATTCTTATATATATATATATATATATATATATATATATATATATATATATATATATATATATATATATCTTTCATTTTCTTGCTATCTTAGGGTTCATGCTTTTTTACCATTGCTGTATTTATATTTGTCCTCTTTACATTTTTTCTTTTTATTACTTTTATAACAAACATTATTTAAGAACACTGTGCATGGCGTCGGCTATATAATAATTCTTGTCAGCTTTCATTTCATTAAAATTTTTTCCATATGTATAGCTGTTAAGGTTAAGCGTAAAATCAGTTAGCTATATGAGTGTGTAAAAGTCAACAAAAATCTCCTGTTAAGACAATACACGTGTGTATATAAGTGTGTGTGTGTGTGTGTGTATGTATTTATGCATTGTGGGGACCTTTTGTCACTAAAATCCCACTTTTATCGGTTTTTTGGGCTTTGTGGGGACATTTGAGGTCTCCTGAGGAAAAAATGACTTCATAGAAAATGTGCTTGTTTTATTTGAGAAACTAAAAGAGGTAAAAGATGTGCTTTTGGTTACTGAGGTTAAGGTTAGGATTAGGTGTAGGTGTAAAATTATGTACTTTAGTCGGTATGGGTCTATGGAAGGACCTCACAATGATGATAATGTCCCCACAGACTGTGTGTATGTGTGTGTGTGTGTGTGCTTTGCGTTTTGTATGAAACTTTATCATTTGTCATATTTATTGCAGCTCATCATTATAGGAAGGTGACATTCTTTCCTCCGTTGAATTCAACCCCTATTAAGGCCGTCTAATCTAACGTGTTGTTGTGTTTGTAGCGGGTCTCCCTGTTGAAAACATAATTCGTTCATTGTGGATGTGCCCAGATGCGGTCAAACATATGCCTCATCTCCTTCATCTCCCCAGTCGCCTCGTTCCCATGTTTTCTCGCTTTTCAGGCTAACCTCTGCCCTCCCTCTTTTTTTTGGATTGGTATTTTGTTCATCAAGGTGAAAAATTCGGAAGACAAGGAGAGGAGATGTTAAAGGAGTGGGGGCGTGGTCGGCACCTCACCCAGAGCGCCATAGATCAGTGCGTGCGAAAATGATCTGAGTGACAGAATGAGATAAAAATATAAAAGGAATGACATTTTCCTTTTTTGTTTCTTCATATCAACGAAAATGAATGTGGTAATTAAAGGTGTGTATATTTAGCTCCAACCTACCCAGGGTAATCTCCAGGTGCATGTACAACCACACACACTTCTTTGGGAAGTGTGTAATGTAAGTGCCACTTCTTTGGAAGTGTGTGGTAATAAATGAAAGGACGAAGTTCAGGCCATCACCGATTTCGTGTCTGTTGCGAGCTGTAATATTCAGTTTCACTTTGTAGTTAAGCTCCCTCTCTATGAGTGAGCCGCTAGGTAATATAATTGCATAGCTTACTATGTTAAATTGCTAATGTTGCACTATATTAGTTTATCTACTATATTAGTTGCTAATGTACACTATGTTAGTTGCTAATGTACTGTGTTAATTGCTAATGTACACTATGTTAGGTGCTAATGTACACTATGTTAGTTGCTATGCTACACTATAGTTGCTAATATTTACTATGTTGAATTTGCTAATGTAACACTATGTTAGTTGCTAATGTTTTTACTATGTTGATTTGCTAATGTACACTATGTTAGTTGCTAATGTACAATGTTAGTTGCTAATATACATGTTGGTGCTAATGTACACTATGTTAGTTGCTAATATACACTATGTTAGTTAACTAATGTACACTGTATTCAAATTTGCTAATATACACTAATTAGATTGCTAATGTACACTTTTGTCAGTTGCTATTATACACTATGTTAGTTGCTAATATACACTATGTCAGTTGCTAATATACACTATGTTAGTTGCTAATGTACACTTTGTTACTTGCTTAACGTACACTATGTTAGTTAACTAGCTCTTGCTATGTTACTTGCTAATGTACACTATGTTAGTTGCTAATGTACTATGTTAGTTGCTAATGTACACTATGTTAGTTGCTAATGTACACTACTCAGTAGTTGCTAATGTTACATATATTTAGTTGCTAATGTTACTATATTCATTGCTAATGTACACTATGGCCAGTTGCTAATGTTACACTATGTTAGATTTGCTAATGTACACTATATTAGTTGCCCTAATGTACACTATGTTAGTTGCTAATGTTACACTATATGTTCGTTGCTAATGTACACTGTGTTAATTGCTAATGTACACTATGTTCGTTGCTAATGTTACACTATGTTAGTTGCTAATGTTACACTATGTTAGTGCTAATGTTACACTATATTACGTTGCTAATGTACACTATGTTAGTTGCCTAATGTTACACTATATTTCGTTGCTTGTCTGCACTGTGTTGGTGCTAATATACCCCATGTTAGTTAGTTACTTATATGCTTTTGAGAAACCTCCCAGATTTGGCTGTATGTTTCTGGCTGCCGATTAAGTTAACGTCATATTTTTCATGAGATGTGTGTGCTTTGTAACAAACTGCTTAGACTAACCACGGAGTCCTGCTTAGTGTGCACAGAGAGATTCAACTCTGTAGGGAAGTTCTTAGGACCCTCATTTGCAAGGTGTGGTGGTGAAAATATTTATATGAGTTATGACATTTTTAGCATATCTTACTACTATGGCTGTATTGATCTTGTAATGAGTTTGAAATGATTATGAAGGTACTTCTTTTATAATACTGGTTTATATTTTATAGTGTGAACCCAAAGATGATGGATTAGGGTAAATGGAGACCTCAGATTAAGTGAGTTGTTTAATAAGTCGGTGATTAACCACGTTTTGGCAATCAGGAATCCTTCATATTTCATTGGCCCTTGTTATGCTTTGGGGTGAATTTTTTCAGTGCCATGACAACGCTCCAAAACTCCCTTACCTAGCTGTGAGTCCCATATTGGCTCACCATGACGATGTCATGTCTTGTAAATCAATACATGTTAAACTCTTGGAAGACTCGGTAGAACATTTGGAAGATCTTACGCAAAGTATGTTCTTCCACTCTCCCCATATGTAAATATTCTCTTAGCGTCTTCTTCTCCATCGTATTCACTGGAGTCAAAGACTTTTCTAAAGTCAGCCCTAAATAAACCCCTTAATGGTAGAATTTAACAAGCGCCCGGCCTCCATGTCTATGTTCTTGTTGTGTCCTTTCTGTTTAGTCCTGGTTTTTGTTTTATTGTTCCTTTCACACTGCTCGTTAAACATTAGAGAGCAAAAAGGGACACCTCTAACACTCGTTAAGTCAGTACATTATCGTTTGCATCACGATGCAGACGTGAACGTCAATGCATAATTCGATTATATTAGGGGTTTTCAACCGTTCCTCGGCTGCCCTCTAGTGGCTCGCAGTGGCATTGCAGGTGGTTCGGGACATGCAATTTCGGTTTCACCCGCCGTCACTTTTTACAATTATTTTATTTTATTGTTCCGAACATTTTACAGATGCTTTGAGCATCTTCGCAAGATAATGAATTTAATGCAAACAAAAGTAATCATTTAAAAAATACTGCCCCTACTTAAGCGGCGCGTCGTGATGCGTTGAGATACCATCGTGTCGAATCGAATCACATCGAGTCGTTGACCTGATAATCGTAATCGAATCGAATCGAATCGTGGCGCCATTGAAGGTTCACACCTCTACTCTGTACCTTTAATCATGTTGCGTTCAGAATTAAATGTGCAAAAATGAGATTATTATATTAGTTTGGGCATTGCGTCTGATCCGAATGCCCTCGTTCTCTGTATTTCCAGCCATCGCTCCTGATTTTGGAGGAAACCTGCTGAAGAGCCACACTCTAATTGAGGAGGGGCGGCGTGTAATGGTCTGGAGCCAAAGATGTCTCGAGGATGATCTCCTGGAGAAAAGGCAAGCGAGGCCCTCGAAGACAAGCAAGTACTACAGGCGCCGTGCGAAAAGCGCCACTAAATCTGAGCTGATAACGGTCTTCTTGCGCTCCAGAGCCACTGCTGGACAGTCGCACCTCTGTTTTTTCTGTTTAATGCATGTGTCACATCCTTTCTATTATTCACAGCGACAAAAAGCACCGACGCCGACTTTGCCTGTTCGTCTCGAGCTGCGTTGGTGCCAGATACGTTCGCGAGTAAGAAGTGTCCTCAGCATGTGTTTTCAGGAAAGGTCGGACACCTAGTAGTAAGGTTTCACTGCCAGGTTTGGGTCAGGATTTAGCCTTATGTTGTAACAGGGCTAGTTCTCATTCTCTTAGTATTAGTTTCGTTTTCGTTTGGTGGGTTTTAAGAACAGATTTCTTCTTAGGCTGGTGACGAAGACTAATGCTGTTACTGCCTGAAGCAAAAGATAAGCTCAGATTCTAAAGTCTCAATCTTTTAAAAATGGTCCCCAATCTGCAAGGGTTTTCGCGTCCCATCCTGACAAGAGAAACTGAGCGTTATTAATTGGAGCTGTATGAAATCAAGGTGGTGACCACGGTGGTCCTGTAGCCGGTGCTGGAGTGTTAATCAAGCTCCTCAAACAGCCTCCACTGAGGCTTCTTGTGCTAACCAACCTTACGCCCTGGGTGAGGTGAAGAATAGCGGAATGGAAGCCACACACCGGATTCAGGCAAGGAAACATGGAGTCAGTTCACAGGGTTACTTTTAACCACACTGAGGTCTGTGCAAGAGTGTGTGTGCGTGTGTGTGTGTGTGTGTTAGGGTGTGAGAGAGAACATCACAGCTGCCGGGCGTTTACATATACAAAGTTTGAGTTGGTAGTTGTCAAACAAAGTGGTTGTGAGTTTGCATGGCGGTTTTGCTGCTGGTGTCCTTCAGTGATTTCGTGGATGAGTGCATGTGTGTGTGTGTGTGTGTGTGTGTGTGTGAACCTGAATCAGGTTCTGCTTAAATAAGTGAAATTCTCATCTTTTGAAGTTTTAACTTAAATTTGATTTCGTCCTGAGAAAGCGCCAAAGGTCGGCCTTGGACCACCAAGCTGGGTTTTGACACAGGTAATTAGAAAAGAAAAAAATGTGCAGATCACAGGCTGTCTGCTACGTACTCAGGTTGTGTTGTGGCCGGGTCGCTTATCAGGATGGTGGTGGCGTTGTCAATAGCTGGACTGTAAGCTTTCTGAGAAATTGAATATGTTTTGGAAAATGCCCCATCTCTTCCTGGATCATGTCTTATGTGCACACACACACACACACACACAATCCTTAAGTAACCAGAAGCAAATCTTTTGACTCTTTTAGTTTTTTCTAGGAAGCTGTTTTTCCTCATGAGGACTAGTCACAAAATATGCAGCGATCACTGAACTAAAAACTTGTCCAAATGGGATGATTGGGCGTTATGGAGTTGACCCATGATCAGAAGGTTGCAGAACCACTGGTACCAATAAGGTACTATGAAGAGTATGACTTGCTCTCAGGCATTGCCAAAAAGATGCCTGCTCCTTCACAGTCTTTAGAGGAGGACAGCCAGGTCCTCATAACTCCCCTAAATACATGAACACCGTCACAAACACACACCTCATGCGGTCATTGGCACCATCCAAGCTTTTACACTTTGTTATAGTCAGACTGGGCGCGAACTTATCCACCGTTTAACGTTTTATCATAGCGTGCGCTCTAGCGGACAGCCGGACATACCAAGCCCGGTTGATAAAGGCTATGATGGCTAATGAGACCCGAGATAATAAATAATCACGTGCCTTTTTTAACGCGCGTGCTGGCGGACGACCCAGCGAGCGAACGCATTGGACCGGGAGCCAGGACTAATCAAAAGCAGGGGGTGCGTGAACTCCTTTTGTGTAAGATTAATTGCCGCCCAATTAGCAGCAGAGAGCTCTCTCAGCCCGGAGCTGGAAGGAGGAAGTCGGCGGTGTCACCAGCAAGGTAATCCATCTTCACGCTTAGCTCAACCCCACCTCTGTGACTCTTATCGTTGATTTAGAAGAGAGAGAGACAGAGGAAAGAGAGAAATGAAATGCGCCAAGACACCAGGCGTGTCACAGAAAAAGTAGTGCAGAGAGGGCAGAGAAAAGCATCTTTACTTCCACAGTTTAAACTATATTCAACTGTAAGGTGATCATTTAGAGTTTAATGAAGGTTTATTTATTATGAAAAATTATATTTATAGAAATTATATATTTTATTATATATATAGCCATTTTGTATTTTGTTCCTTGGCATTTTCTTGACCTCTCGTTTGGAATTTTCAGAATTGGTGATAACATTTGAAAAAAAATTTATACTGTGAGATATGATATTTGTTCATAATGTTTTTGATGTTTTTAATATGAATATATTTGTTGCAACTGAATTGCTACTGGAATAATAATAATAATAATAATAATAATAATAATAATATATGTATAATAATAATAATAATAATAATATATGCTTGACCCTCCATGGCAAACCAATCGATTATGCATAAATTTCAAAATTAATTATTATGTATATGTTATTATTATGTTATGTTATTATGTATCATGAAAGGGCATAAATCAAGCTTAAAATGATACCTATATCGAATGAATCGGACAACATATGACTGAGATATCAACATTCAAAGGAGTCGGGTTTCTCCTGTCACGCCAAGTGAAACGGAAAATCTGCCTTTGAAGACCAGCCTCGGCGTGCGCCTCCAGCGCTTGTTCTTGATGCAGCGGCTACGTTTGTATTCTGATAGCCTACGCTGCATTCACAGCCTGCGGATAGCCACTACCTGCGTTAGGTTAACTGAACTGGGGAAGCGAGGAGATGGATTCGCAGAAATATCTTCACGCTGGTCAACCAGTGGATTTACCGTAAATATTGGGTAAGCGGTCAAAACAGAAACTTTAACATTCTGCTGGAATTGAATTCCTCACCTCCAAGAAAGTCACGTTTTAGGATGGAAAAGGGTAAGTTTTTCTGTAGAAATTGATTCCTGTAGTACAGTATAGACCTTCCACTGTTTCAAAACACTAAAAACAAAAAATCCAAAATTTTACCCCGCGCAACATAAACGGTCGTTTTTCTCGGAAACCTCCGTTGCGACAAGCATTCAGTTTTTTTGCGTGGAGGAGGTCACATATTTATTGCAACTGCTGGGAGTAGTTTACAATAATAATAATAATAATAATAATAATAATAATATTTGTTGCAACTGCTACTGGAATTAGTTTACAATAATAATAATAATAATAATAATCATCATCATCCTTCATCGTATTCATCATAATAATATATTTGAAATTTTAACTGCTACTGGAAGTAGTTTTTACAATAATAATAATAATAATAATAATAATAATAATAAATATAAGTAATAATAATATATTTGTAATTTACCTTTAATTATTATTATTATTATTGTGTGTGTGTGTGTGTGTGTGTGATGTAAAGCATATTTCAGAATTTCTGCTGGAAGTAAAACCACAAGCATATAAACCCCAGCAACATAAACTGAAAGTGTTGGCCCCTTGCTATGGCTGCTTTGCGCTTAATGAGGACTGCGGCGTATGACACTTACAGGCCGGAACCCGCGAGACTTCATTAGACCCACAACACCCTGCATATACAGCACCTTGAAATAAAGAGATAAAAACCACACGCTCGTCATCTTTAATCTGCAAGGCAGTGTAGGCGTTATTAATATTAGAAATGTTCAGTTCACCAGGCAAGGCATCAAGAACTATTTCTTATTTACAACGACAGCCTGGAAGGTGTCTGAAAACACATGTAAAACGAACAGATGTTGAAAACAAACATAAATAATGACTGATCAATAAACAGAATCTGAACATATGCAGGTATCATAAAAACGCCCTTAAGTAGGCTTTGAAAGTCGTCAGAGAGACAAATTTCTCCAGGTTTAGAGATTTTTGCAATGAATTCCAGTCATGAGCAGCAGCAAATTTTAAAAGAGGATGTGACAAATTTCTTAGAACTGGACATGGAGATTGTCTGT
This sequence comes from Distichodus sexfasciatus, assembly GCA_032718565.1. Lineage (NCBI taxonomy): Eukaryota > Metazoa > Chordata > Actinopteri > Characiformes > Distichodontidae > Distichodus > Distichodus sexfasciatus. The sequence goes on along the minus strand of JAVGVS010000034.1, from coordinate 2,318,210 downwards.
AATAACTGAGTTAAATAAATAAATAAATAAGTGTGAACCAGTGAATTTACTCAAATAAATATCCAGCATGCTTCCAACAGCGTTATTTCTATTACTCCACACTACACAATAATTCCAGTCGGACAGATGGGTTTTGTGCGCTGGCATAATTTGTAAAAAATAAATAGTAAAAGGGGGACAGTCTGTCGGCGAGTTGTCTTTCATGAAGCTTCTTAGCGTCTCATCCTGAGAATGGGGGCCTTGTGTATTTGTAAGGAGATGAAAGGTCAGTCGTAATATATTATAGAATAAGTGGGGGGCAAACCTGGGCTCTACCTTTCTTTTTGATGTGAGCGGCTAGCGGTGGTGGCGGCGGGGTTCGCGGCGGAAGGGCAACTTAGCGAGTGGGGCGAGGCGGTGACTCTGAACAGAAAACACAGACCGGAGACCGGCTGACGCGCGGCTGTTCGGTAAAATTGAAGTTGGCACGCCGAGATGTTTGTCGACGGTAATGCTGAGGTAATGCTCTTCCAGATGTACCAGGTACCTGCTGTGGGTGTACGGGACACTGCAGTCCTTGAGAGAGAGAGAGAGAGAGAGAGAGAGAGAGGGAGAGTCGGAGTCAGCCTTGACGACTGTACCGCTAGGACACGAAGTGATTGCTGTCAGGATGATTTCCATTTAAAAGCACATCTGCCACCAAGGCTTCGTTCCAGGTGAATCAAGGCTCGCCGCCCGTCAATTCAAAGAGCCGAGGGTGGAGGAGGATGTGCAGGCTAGCGCTGCGCCGCTGTCACTACGCATTCGCAGGACACGTCCGTTGGCCGAGATCCATTTACTTATCTAATTACAGCCTGTCTGTTCTCCTGTTATCTTGTTATATCGGAACCGGCCTTTAATTCGATTTTCCACGTTGCGCTTAAAAAACGCAGCCTCTGCCTTTTGGCCAGGGTAAGATGAAGCGTCACTCAAACGCATAATGATTTAGGCTAAAAATGCTAATCAAATATTGGGGGAAAGAGTGGGGGCCTCCTGTGGAAACAGGTGGTTTAATAACCAGTTCTGTTTAATAATGCTTTGGCAAAGCAAACCCAGACTGCTACTTAAGTTATATTAGGGTGTAAGCAACAAGCTGTTGGCCTTATTATAGGAAAAGTTGTTTGTCATCTTTTAAATGTCACATAGCGTTGTTCTCTCGTTTCCGGTCCCTCTGACGTTCTCTCGGAGGTTCTAATTAAACATCTGCTTGCGACCGGGAGGCTGAATCATTCGTGAGTGCTCGCGAGAGAACGTCACGTCAGATTAGAACACGAAGCCCTCTCATGTCCGCACAAAACGCAAAACATTTGTCGACGGCCAACTTTTTTATTTTTTCCCTCACCTTGAGGGGATGTTCGCCTCGGCCAGATGTTTACGGGGCCGGTTTATGCTCCTCGGCTTTTAATTTCGCCCTGCTTTTCTCGCCAGGGAAATTTGGAATGTTTAATCTTGGGAATGTCATGTGAAGGGGAGAACGCTCTAGCCAGCTGAGAATTAGAACATGCCCTAAAGCTTACGGCTTCGTGCTAATACCTACCATCCCACCTTCCTACCTACCTACCTGCCTACCTACCTTCTGCCTCTATCACTCGGCCTTAAAAGACTTAAAAGGTAGATGGAACTGGGTTTCACTTCACTGCCCTCTAGCTGTGGTTTAGCTACTGTCGCGTAAATGACTCTTTAACCAACGGGGCATAATTTGATATGGCGTGTCGCAAAGCCGTGCTCCAGACGATCCATAGCTATGGATTGTTTCTGCAGTCAATTGGTCAATCGCGATGGTGGACAGCACATCGACTCTCCGGCTAATGCTATGTTTACAGATTTTGGACGATTGATGCTCAGCGTTAATTGAAAGTAGGCGGAGATGAAACTGGATAAACTTTCCAGTCATTCAGGCATACTTTTTTCTGGTGAAACACTTTTCTTGAGCTTATCCAGCACGAGTGTATTTGCTGAACACAAAAGTAAGACAGGAGAAACTGTAATTATTTTTAAAAATGCAAGAAACAAAAAGGCGCTAGAAGCGCAGGGGCAAAGTTCAGTCATTAGTTTTCAAGGCGATGTTGATCCGCTGGATGATCAGACCTTGGGATCCAGAAGACAGGTGAAAACAGGGAAAAGTAACGAGTGAACTAAACAGACAGTAAGCCAACAGCAGACAACCAGAGTAAATGAGAGACGGAATCCATCTTTATTCCCATTGCCAATTAAACATTCAAATCAAAATAAGTTTTAATTGGAGAATTACGATTACAAACAATCGTTTGTGAATAGTCAGTTGTTGTGCGATATCAGCGGTGGGCAAAGTAGAGGGGTTAAGAGGCAGAATGTTGTATCTTAGATGAGGTTTTCAATTAACGCTGAGCATCAAACGTTTTTCTGTCACGTTTCACGTGACTTCTTCCCCCAAGCCTTCGCCTCAGTTACTTCATGAAAAGCTTTTTTGCCAAAAAGTACTTTTGAATGAAGCGAAAGTTTATCCAGTTTACACATGAAGGGAAAGATGTTTGCCCAGATTAGGTCAGTATGCTCTTTTACAACACCATGTGCCATGTCGAACTCAGTGGGATTAGTTTTATCTTCAGGGACTCGGCGGTTGATATCATTTTTCAAAGTACGAATCGTCCAGCGCAGCGCCGGTAATCCATCTTGGTCCCTCTGCAGATTTCGGGGCAGCGCACGTGTGTTGCTCCCTATTCCTTGAAGGATTTCTTTACAGGAGAGAGAGAGAGAGAGAGATGACTATCTATAGAATGAAATAAAGTGGGAGACCAATTTGCTGAATCCTGTTGGAGTATATCCCTTCACCCACACTGTTCACTTCGAATAAACGCTGAAACCCAAAATCTCTCTCCTTCTCCCTTCTTTGTTCTCCCTCTCTCCCCCTCCTTCTCTTTTATTTTTAATTTAATTGCAAAACACTTCTCCATCTCCTCTGCAGATGCAAACTAAGTGAGAAGCTTTAATTGAGATCGCCACCTTTAACACCCCGAGACCCCAATACGCTGTTTAATGCAAGGACATCTAACCGCGTCCCTCGATATAGAAATTAATAAATTAATACTCACGCCTCTTTTAATACAATATCACTATGATACATATATTAATCTCGTTGGAACACGGCTAGTTCGGGAGCTGGCCGCAGTGCGGTCTAATTAATGGAGGAGGGAGGGAGTAGAACGAGAGGAAGCAGAAGAATGCATTAACTTATCTTCTCAAGGGTGGGGGTTGCAGAGGTAAAGCACCTTCGCTAGTGCCCAGGAAGGGCTACGAGGATTTATTTCGAGCGAAGAACCGAATTAGTAGCGTCTTGCGAGTCGGGGCGGAATCCGAAACTGGTGTGCATAAATCAGGACGCTGAATTATTAAAGAGCGAGAACGCGTTAAGAAAATTAGCTCGGAGAACATGTCCGTCAGTGGTCGCTTAAGATTGGGGCGGAGGGCGTCGTTTCTCTGTCAGCAGAAAGACCTGTCTAACCTTAATGAATAGCCAAGTGAAAGTTGGTGACTGTTTGTCATTGTGAACACACCACAGCACAGCACAAAGTGCACCACAGCCAAATGTGACCTCTGCATTTGACACATCTGTGAAGGAGCAGTGGGGATGAGTACCTTGCTCATGAGTACTTCAGTGGTACCTTTACCGGTCCGGGATTCGAACCAGCGACCTTCTGATCAAGGGGCGAACTCCCCAGTCGAGTAGTGGATGTTCAATACGAGCTGCTTGGCGCTCCGAGAGGACGAGAAGTGACACACTGTTTGATCAATGACGAAGTAAGGCAAGCGTTAAGTAAACGTGGCACGATACCACTTTTTGTGCCCGATACGATACCGATATTGTACATATAGATATCTGCCGATACGATAAAAATCCAATAATCTCTGAGTCTTTTTTAAAGAAAAAAAAAAAAATAATTCTTTAAAAAAATGTGTGACTACCTGACTGAGATTATTCTGTTATGCTTAATGAAATACTTGACTTAAATACTGTTATCCTAACTGAAAACAATGTAATAATTTCACACCCATATGTATATGCTAAATTATTTATTGTTAAAATAACAACTCACAAATTATTCGTATAAACACACATCTTACTACAGCTTCAAAATAGGAAAATTTCTTAAAAAAAAAAAAAAAAAAAGATTTCACAAGCGCTAAGAGAAACCGGTTCGCTCCTGAATTTTTGTAGGAAGATCCAACGGCAAATCTGAAGGGTCTCTCCTTTGTGCTGACATGTATTTGTTTTACAAAAGACCTCTTAATACTGTACCCCTGTCTCAAGCTCCCAGAACTTCCCCTGCCCCACCGGCTTCCTCTTTTTATTACGCCTCTCCTTATTGCCATGGAAACCCATAATACCCCTGAGTGCCCTGGAGACAAGGGTCAGCACGGAGAACGGGTGGCGAAATGTCATTCCGGCCCCGGCCTGCAACTGTGCCTTTCTACTGTTATTTTAGTACAACCGGGGGAAAAAACACACACACACCTGTGCACAAACACACACACACACACACTCACACTGTCACACACATGGCTGCTTGTCAAGCACGGCTGTTCGGTGAGGCAGAATACGAGTCCAGACAGTTACTGTCAATCATTCCTTCTCAATCTCACCATCAGGCGGAATGGCGAGCCCTTTTGGGCGGATGCGGAGTGAGCAGACGTCTCGTTACTGCCCTCGGCTGTGTGCTCCAGGGCTGACGAAACGTCGGGAAGGGCCGAGGAAAACGTCATCGCTGATTTCCGGCATATTACCAATCGTACAGTTTACAGTGGGACACTGTACATTCATTCATTCAAGCCGAAAACGATGGACAGACGTAGGACTGGGCGATATGATCTAAATCAGTATCACGATTAATTGAACGTTTGATCTCAATTACAATCAATAATTATTTAGATTTAGTGTGAAAACTGTGAATAAAACTATTAAAACTAGATTTATTCTAATGTTAGAGGGCATGTGTTCATCATAACATGTAATTGTAGATGGAAGGGGGCAGAGAAGAGTATAATCAGAATTTGAAAAGTAATTAAAATTATCATCAGTTGCAAGATTACATTGATTAGAAGTTATAAACGACAGTTTTGATTAATTTTCAATTAATCGCCTAGCCTTGGCTTGCGGCCTTGCGCCCGTAGTTTCCGGGATTGGCTCCGGTCCCCCCGCAAACCCGGCTGAGATTCAGCAGTTCAGATAATGAATGAATGATTGTGAATGCCCAGCCGTAAATAGACGCCTCGAATCGTTTGCTTTTTGTGTATGTCCTTTTCATCGGTGTTTTTAAAGTCAAAGTGAGTGATTATTTGTCATCGTGAACACACCACAGCACAGCACACAGTGCACCACAACCAAAGGTGACCTCTGCATTTAACCCAGTGGGCGGCTAACAAGGGCAGCGCCCGGGGAGCAGTGCTTGGGGACGGTACCTTGCTCACAAGTACCTCAGTGGTAACTTTACCAGCCCTGGATTCGAACCTGCGGCCTTCAGATCACAGGGGGAAACACCCTACCGTTACGTCACCAGCTGCCCCAATGTTTGCCTATAATTTGAGATTTTACCTAATACATGACCGCCTTTATTTATAGCCTAGATGATGCCTCGAGATGCAAGACCCCGGTGCAGTCGGCTAAATAAGTGGGGATGGATGCTATAAGCCATTACGTCTATTGAAAAACTGACTCTGACCTATGGTTATGTGCTTGTCAGATAGTAATGTAATGAATGTTGGGGGTTTAAGAGGCATTGAGGCAGACCCATATACACTAAAAAAAATCAATATCAATTACCTGGCCATTGGAGAACTGTCAGGATGGGAACCTCCCTCCCCCTCTCTTTTCTCTCCACCGCCAACAAGTGATTGCTCTGTTCCAGGGGAAAGGGGGGGAGGAGGAAAGAGAACTAAACTTTCTGAACACCACACGCTTTCACATTGGCCATAATTGGAAGTTAACCTTGAACCGATGGTGGCACGGAGGGGCCGGGCCTTTCAAAACACTTCTTTGTTTTTGGTTTCTAAACAGATCGGCGGATGATTTGCAGCTGCCTGGACGAGCTCCAAACCTTATTTTATTCTGCCTACCATTTACATGCCATTCCAACAAGGCTGTCAAAATACGCCCCGCAGCGGGAAGTCTTCCGAGAGACGCTGGCTGGCTGTCTTAACAATGCCGAGGAATTTCTCTTGAGCAATAAATGGCCGAAATGTGGATTATGCCGGATTTTTTTTTATGGAAGACGATCCGTAAGCGTGGGCCGCATCGACCTAGCCGCTCTCCTCTTGCCGACCCTCTTCTCCCTCCCCCGGGCACGACATGAACTGCGGATGCTTTGATTTTATCTTGATTAGAAACGAGACCTGCAGGTAGGTCAGAGATGGCCCTTTTTCGGCGAGGAGAGACTCTTAAGGCAACCAACCAAGTCCTCACACTCTTTCGTTTCTTACAAAGTTAATATGTTCTGCAAACACAGCCACTGCCAAGGCAAGATGCTTCAAGAATTACAGATTCTGTAAGCTGAAATTTGCACCAAAACACGGGATGTTTAAGCTGCTCAGATAAAATTGCGAAAAAGTGCTTCATCATGACTATCTAGTGTTGTAGTATTTGAGACCATTTTTTGAAAGTCTCGGGCTTGACTTGGGCTCAGACAAAGGGGACTCAAAATTTTATTTGAAGACCAGCCGAGACCACAACTCTGAGAATATTACTATTAAAACTCTTTCAGACCGACACAGGCGTTTTGCATTGTTTATTAATTAGAGTTTTAATAACTCCAAAACTTACAGAAACCACGCACAAGCCGCCAGAATCACAAGACTTTGAACTTACCAGACATTATATTCATTCCTCTGTATGTGAAATTATTTCTTATTAATTCCGTGCAGATAAACTGAAGTAATTGTGAAAAAACGCATAAGTGACATTATTCGAGATGTAAACACACACATTAGCGTTTGTGACTTTCATATGGAACAAAAACATCATGCGCTAAAATGTAGTTCTCTTCCAGAAAGGCCAAAAGCAGCTCATTTTATAGGCCAAAATGAGTCTAAATCTGCTCAAAAATCACCCCAAACCTTAGTATTTCTTCTTTTTTATTTGATCAAAAAATACTTTTTTTTAACCTTTTTTATAATGTTAGAGAGTAATCAATAGAGAAAAAATAAATATTGAAAATGCATTATTTGTTTTTTATTCTGTATTCAGATAGATACCAAATGGATAAAGAAGTGTTTCCGTCACTAACCTTATTTTTCTTCACAGCCATAAAAGGTCTCTGCGTAATAACAAATCTGCGAGTCAATAAAACAGTGAGTTTGGTCTTGAGGAGCGTTTTGTCACTGTGGTTTGTTGAGTTTAACATATGATGTGATCAGGTTGTTTAACTGCTTCCAGTGAAGTGATTTCCTCATTATAGATTTGTAATAGAGATATATTGAATAAACATGTTTAATCTTGCTTAGACTTTGCATGTTCCACTTATTTGTCATGTGGTGTAAAACGTGCAGTGGTCCGTTCTCTGTCTCATCCCGTCCTGGTCTCGGTCTCAGTCTCGTCTCAGTCTCGGCACACTCTGGTCTCGGCCTCGGCACACTCTGGTCTCGGCCTCGTCTCAGTCTTGGCACACTCTGCTCTTGGTTTAGGTGGTCTTGATCCCAACTCTATGAGTACCTCAGTGGTACCTTTACCAGTGTGGGACTTGAACCGGCAACCTTCTGTTCATAGGGGCAGAGAGCAAGGACTGCCTTTTTTTTTTTGCAGATAAGTCCTCCAAAACTGGAAGTCAAGTCTACAAACTACTTTAGTAATTTGACCAACGAGAAAAGTAAAAGCTGGAACAAAAAGTACCAAACTACTCGCCTGCCCTAATAAAAATCCAATCAGCTACCGAGTTTTTCCTCCCACAAAGATCAAATCCTGAAAGGGTTTAGATGCCGGCTACATTCAGGCATCAGTGTAAAGCTTCGAGAAATTTAACACGCCACAGCACAAGGTTAATTATTTCGTAAAATTGCGGAAAGGCAAAAGATTGCCCTCTCTTTCCCGTCGACATGCCTGAGCGATCGTACTGATCGAATCTTAACCCCCGCTTCCCCGCCGCAGCATTATTTACCCCGCTAATGAAGACCCGCATTAGTCTTTTTAGCGGCGCGGACCCCAATCTTAACGTCGGCCCGCGAGGTGGAGAGCCAACGTGGCGAACGCGATCTAGTAATAGCGAACGACACCCTCATGTTTACTAATGACGTTACCGAACGGAAACGGCGACGGAAATTTGCATGTGCGCGCCGGGGCCAGAGTCTCGTCGACACGCGTCAGTTTTGATTTTGACGCAGGTGAACAGGTGGCGAGTTGATAGCTTTCGTTGAGTGGAACCCGAGATTGCAAAGTGAGAGGCGAAGCACGAGAGCTTCTCAAAGTTTATTAAGCGATCCACTCCGGCTGCCAGCCCTCGGGGAAAACCCCTTGCTAAAGATGTGAAGCCAGGTGCCGGCGGTTATTATTCCACTCACAGTTTTATTTCAACGCGCTAGCTTCCAGATACAACCCTACTATATACGCAGAAAATATCAAGGTCGTTTTACACCGTGTAATCATGACTTCACACCATGTCCCCTTCCACTTAAGCCTTTGAATATTCTTCTATCCCTTTATTTATTGGTTTATATTACTGGAAAAGCGAGACATGCATATATATTTTTCAGAGGGCCCAGAACTACTCATTTATGAATGTTTTTGATGGAAAAATACCAAGACAAGCCTAATGATATCTTTTTGAGGAACATTTTTTAACTTTGAAATAAGAAATACTTTGTTTTGTGTGAACAGTTTACTGTTATCTTCAGAAAACAAGATCTGAGAAAATCTCGAGATAAAGCAGTTATGATAAGTTGTCAAGGTGGCAAGAAAGATAAGTTGTGATCTCAAGAAAACAACTTTATGTCAAGATCTTGAAAAATAACTTGTTCTCTCGAAATAACAAGGAGAAAAATAATGTTGCCGAATTGCCCACTATTGACTTCCTTGACATGAAATTCCATATTTTTTACATTTTTGTTTACATTGCCCAAGTTTCCGACCCCGAATTGCTTAGTAAAAAGTGGACTGGAGAGATAACGAGGCAAACCTCCTCCAGTTTCTGCAATTTCCACTTCACAGTGGGGGCGAAAGCTGCTCCGGGCACAGCTCTTATTCGTGCCACCATCCCTCTACTCCAATCGGTCTCTTTTTCCACCAGCAGAAAAGAAAGGAACATAACTGTCTGGGCTCTTTCTCATTCTTAGCTTGCTCTTGAACACAGCAAAACATAGAACATAGCATTAGATTGAATTTCAAGCGTGATTAGAGATCGACTCCCGCCGCAGTCTGTACGCCGTGTAGCCGCTCCAGCAAGGCCTGATCTTCACCAGCGCTGCGAGGATGGATCTCCCAGTTGGACGCTTATGGGTACGCTCATTAGCCAGTGTGATCCTAAGATGAGAGGAGCGCCACTCGGGGTCGCCGGCCGGGTGAATTATTGATACCGCCTCCTCCGCACTAACTCAGTGTAGGACTTGGTCGTGGATGTGTGTGTCAGTGTGCAGAATGAATTTGTCTGTGTGTGAGGAGGGGTGAAAAAGAGAGAGAAGCTGTACTCCATCCTCACAGCTGCTGCCTCATAAGTCATGTCCTTTGAAGCGGCTTTCAGTGGAAAGCATTTTGACCAATAAAAGACGTTATAAACGCATCACAGTTGGGACGCTGTCTTTGATAACACAGTGTAACTTTCTGGGTTCTATTTACTACGCCAAAAATTGGTTTCCAGTCATTTGATTGTTAGTAAAAAAGAACAGCTAGTCAGGTGTGCGTTTCCCAAACCAACACTAACATATCGTGTTGCTATCTTAGTTAGCAATACGTTAGCAACTATGCTTTTGGGAAACGCACCCCAGATACGCTATCGGTCGATAATGTCTTAATTCTTGGTCAGGAACACTGTGAAAAGAAGACCAAAGTAGAGTTAGTTAACTGGTGCTAGCTTAAATGCTAGTTTGTGCTATGTAGCAAGCTAATTAACTACAGATGTTCCCTTTGAAGCTATGTGACATACAAGCAGTGTACTGATTATACTTAGGCACGTACTTTTAGTTAATCTTGAGGTGGCAGTGCGCACTATAAAAGCGTCCAGTCCGCTGTGAACTGACAGAAGAAGAGGAAAAAGTCTAAGCTGGCGATGCGAGAAAACATTTTCAACAAGATGTTAAAAACAACATTCTGATGTTATGAAAGTGCAAAAATGACGGCGAAACCGTTCAGCCATGTTTACAGTAAACAACAATGCCGACGTCACGTACCAAAACTTGAACACGCTGCCACACCAATTTTCGCTGGTACTGCAACTTGTGCGCACGTCGCGTTCATTTCTCACGTGCGCAGAGGACGTGTGAAAAGAACGCTGGGAATGCGTGGCAGCCATGGTGAATGAACGTAAGCAATCTGAGCCCTGAGAGCGAGTATTTGTATTTCTGGTGTTTCAAAGCCCAATTTCAGTTGGTTAGTTCATCAGCGGCTGACGTTTTATCTATAAATATATTTTGTGGGTGGAAGCAAGCGCTTTGTCCTCCTTGTTTTATACACTTTTCATAGAGCTCTTGTCTGCTGGATGCTGGCAGTAATTCTGCCAAAATATTGGACCTTAGGAGAGAGCTGCCTCGTGCTGCATTCTGAATTTGGCAGCTGTCGTCCTGGGAGTGCGAACGCCGCCTCAAAATGTTGCCTAGTGCATCAGCTGCATTCGAAATGAAACCAACGGAGGAGGAACAGCGCTCTCCGTGGCTGTGTTTTAAATCCTCAAACCGGATGTGCATATTCATCCAGATTCTCCCTCCCCTTCCCGCCCCTACACACACACACACCTGGTTTTAACTGCACCTTAAACTGGGCGCTTTAGACGCACTCCTTGAACACCTCAATCCTCTTAAGGCTTTAGCCGATCTCAACCACTCTACAGCCTCAATACGTCAAAGCCCTTTGAGGAGTTACTCAGACGTCTGGCGTGCATGAGCTTGGTGTGACGCTTTGTTGTGGCTCAAGATGGGCTGTGTGGCAGACGAATCTGGCCCGGAGTGTGGAGAGAAATGGAGAGAGAGTGAGAGCGGGGTGAAGAGTGTTTCCAAGCTCTACTATGTCCCATGCAGCTGCAAAACCAAGAGATGCGAGCAAAATCCAGGTCATTACCTGATCCAGATAAGACAATGTGCTGCCGCAGCCCTGTGTGTTTGTCTCTAGAGGTTCCTGCTTGGAAGAGAGGGAAGAACTGTTTCACTGTCCCAATTGATAATAACGCTTTCTTGCTTTGCAGTGACCACTCATTCTCTTCATAATGACACGAAATGCTGTTTTGATGAGCCGACCTCATTTCTGCTCCAAATAACGCCACAGAAAGTTCAAAGCAAAGTCTGTCAGACGCTAAGTTATGTTTCTTTGGCATGGTTTGGACCACTAACTGAGTACAATGAGCATTACGGAGGCTTTCTGAAATCACAAATTTGTTACTAGCTCCTTGCTATATGCACTATATATACATACAGTTATATACCTTGTTGCTGTAGCCTCTCTAATTACAGAAAAAAATGAACTTTGCAAAGAATGCACATTAGCTTTGGCTCTAAAAATGGTACATTAACGTTTGTGCCTCCCCCCATTAGAGTGGTGGAAAATGGCACCAGGTAAACGGGCTTTCAGAGAGAGTTGATGATTGTAGGCTGCCCTTTACGGTGAATGTAGGTATGAGCATTGAGGTGAGAAAAATATGTAATTTCTTAAAATGCTTTTCCATTTAATCCTTAAATAAATATATAAACTAATCACTGTGAACAGACTGTAACTTTGATGGTCATCTGGGTCAAAATAAAGGAAGAAATACTGCTCACTCTGCTTGATATTAAAAACAATATATGTTTTTCCACGTCAAAGTCAAAGTCAGAGTAAACTTTGTCATCTCTGCTATATACTGTACAGATATACAGAGAGACGAGATGACGTGGCTTCAGTTGTTTACAGTGCAATAAGAAAGAGGGAACAAAGAATGAATAAGGCACAAGGAATAAATAATATATTAATAGAATACAAAATATGCAAACTAGGAATGGAGTATTAAATATAACTTTAAACTAGAACTAGAAATAGAGGTGGATAGAGAGACAGTATTTGGATGCAGTATTACCTACAAAAGTGGAAATTGATTTGTACACTGGACGTGCAAGAGGTTAGAAACAGTTTCAGTATGAAAAATTACAGTATACAGTGTACAGTATATTAATATAACAGTATCTCTTAAAAAGTATGACTAAGGCCTCGTCCACACGGACGTTCGAAATGAACGCCCTCTGAACGCCATACGCGTTTTTGCTGCGTTTTGTAGCTGCGTTAGATTGGCGTTTTACTGGCGTTCGCAATAGCGTCATTGTCCTCGCGTTCGCCAGGATTTTGACGCCAAGAAAATGTTGCATGCAGCTTTTATTTGACGCCACCCGAACGCGCAGCCGGCCGAACACCAGTGCTGAACGCCCGTGTAGATGCTTTGATTTGCTCCAATGAGCAGAAAAACGGTTGCCGTTCAGTCGGCGCTCACCTGGCGCCACGAACGCCAGAAAAACGCCTGGTTCAGACGTTCGTGTGAACGAGGCCTAACGTTTAAGTTTGTGCAGATATTATAACAATAGTGGAGAACCAGAGTTTGTGCAATATTTTTCAGTAATTTGTGCAGATACAGTTAGTTAGAAAGTGAACCTAATTGTGTTCGAAGCACATAGATCAGTAAATCTGATATAGAAGCTATATTTTAAGCTAAGTTATTTTAAGCCATCTTATGAGCATGTGTTGAATTGAACATGTGTATGGATTATTTCTTTGGATAAATAGTTATTGATATAATTGTTATAAATATTAAGAGATATATAAAGTTTAATAGAGAGTCAGTCTTAATGCGTCCTAAACAACAAGAATTCTGATGCATTTCCGCTCATACTTTATACTGGCAAGGGTGCTTCCGTTTTGCATGCTAACTAAGGGAAAGCAAAAGCTGTGTGGGAGTCATGCCCCTTCACTAAAACAACGTAAACAGTGCAGTGTTATACAGTTTCCTATCGAGTTTAAATTTGCTCTTTTTGTTTCTTGTGGAGAAAGAGATCAGGAAAAAAAAAAACGAAGGGACAAATTTCAACTTTCGATGGCGTGGTTAGGGCTGCCGCCTCACAGCAAGAAGCTCCTGGGTTCGACCCCCGGGTCAGCTGTAGGGCATTTCAGAGTTTGCATGCTCTCCGCGTGTTCGTATCGGTTTCGTCCCACAGTCCAAAAGCATGCAATATGGGTTAATTGGTCACTCTAAATTGGCCCATAAGGTGCGACTGAGAGTGTGATTGTGCGTGCCCTCCAGGGTGTGGGTGCAGATCTTCACATAATCACACATAATCAAACAATAAGTTGAAGTTGTTGTTGAATTGTGGTTTGGGCAGTTTGGTCTGGTTGACTTCTTCAGTTCAAGATTCGTCTCAACATTATCGTGTCCCGGACGACTACACAGACAAACCTTTTGGGGAACTACTACACAGTTACTTTATTCAGATCTTTTCTAAGCTCTATCAAACCTGTGATGGCAATGCCTTGGGGTTGGGAAAATCCAGTCGGTTAGAAAGCAAGTTTTGGGACCAGATGCACTTTGACACACTGGAGCCTTGTTAATTACCGAGAAATATATTGTTTGCTTTGATCTTTTCCCCCGCATTCGTTAATGAAGTCTGCATTTAGTGAAAATGGATTATTCATATCCTGTGTTTTGTCCACACCAATTAAGCATGCTCTCTCCCCAACAATCAGAGCATTTCAAATTGGTGGCGCCGCTAATGCGACAAAGCATAATTGTGTGTGTGTGTGTGTGTGTGTGAGAGAGAGAGAAATAGACACACACACAAACACACACACCGGAGGCTTATAATGGTGTATGGGCTGTTAATGGCTCTCTCTTTCTCCCTCTTTCTCTCTCTATCTCTGTCTCTCTTTCTCACTTTTACAACTTAGCCTGGGGCCTTTTCATATTTACAGTGTGCAGATTCAGCAGAGCAAGTTTGGATAATTAGAGCTCCTCTGCGGATTAATGAAGGAGTCCTCGCCGTTTCCCTCGCCCTCACTGTCCTCCCGAGGTCACCGCTCCCACGTCCCACACCTATTTAAGGCTGGAGAGCGGCACGCGTTGTCAAGGATCGCTGACCTTTTTCGCAGTACCGGTGGTCGTCGTGTGCAGAAGCTGAGCCTCGAAGCGGTGGCTTTCCCCTTTGATGTCTCTATGGATCTCAGGAGTCATTGAGCGCTCCCTATAAAAGAGCAAATTTGTCATATTTGTCACTAATAGGGCTCCGAGTACAAGGGCGGAATGTCTTTAAAATATATTTGCATGCATTACTTTGTGTGATTGTATCAGTAAATGGAAAAGACACTTGCCGCAACCGCGTGGGACCAAAGGAACGCTTCCTGTATGGAGTTGTGCTCTGATGAAAGCTCACAGGCCTTGTTATTAAGAACACAACTGAAAGTTGTCAAAGAATTCTTTAGAATCGTGTCATAAGGGTTTTGATCATATAACTTTTCCCCACTTTTCCTAGGAAAAAATGTGTCGAAATTGGCCATTGTGTACTTGACTTATACAGCTTGTACTTACACAAACTAATGGAGGAGAACACATCACTGCATTGAATTACAGGTGGCTTTAAGATCCAATTTTTTAAATGTTTGTATATAAAGATTTGTTGTCTTTCAACATTTGGGAACTCTTTCACAGCAAGTCTACGTCTAGAACATTGAGATCATCAAATAATCTTCCGGTTATCTTCCTGGTACAGACCCAACTGGATGTCCAAAGAACAGAATTTTTTTTTTTTTCATAATATGGGACCTTTAAAATATAAAGGCCTGTGCTTTTGTCCTTTATGGTCCACGACTGTGGAATAGTTTACCATCTTACATCATCTCCATCTTTAAATCTCTTCTTTTAAATCTAGTCTTAATGCATATCTCATCTTATTTGTGACGTTTGTGTTTTAGGCACACCATCCTGGAGAGCGGGAGCCTGCGGATATCCAACGCCACCAAAGCAGACGCTGGCGTCTACACCTGTGTGGCAAACAACCAGTTTGGAGTAGCAAGCAGTTCTGGGACACTCATGGTTAAAGGTATGAGTCAGTGATGTACACTGATTGACATTTGCACCACCAGAATCGCTCTGTGGACTGGGTTCACCTGAACTTGTACCTGGACCTCCCATTAAATCCTTGACCAAAGTAGTCAGACTGCATTATCACCTGAGTTCTTTAGAGAATTTATCATCTAAACTCAACGTGTCCCCTCTAACCTAACAGAACAGGCCACTGCAGTTGTGCAATGCTAGTTTAGCGAGCATAGATGCCTAAGAATGAGTGACTAAAAAGCACCTTCCATCAACATGATTAGATTTAATAGCAAGACATGGATGATTCACACTTACGTGGAGGTGCTTTGACTTTGAAAAGACTGATGTGTGCTCTAAAGACAGTAATCTGCAAACTGTCAGCAATCATTTGCCAAACAGCTAAACCACTAACTTGTTGCACTGCCTGCAAAAAGAATCAGCTGTCCATGACAGGCCTAATTTCACCCAAAGTGATATTAGAAGCCTAAAAACACACTGAAGCATTTAAGCATTATCATTCTGCACAAAAAGAGTGCTGTGTGACAAGAAAAGCAACAGATGGCATGAGATAACCAATTACATCGCAAAAGAGTTGATGCCAATTTAAGACATGAGAGAGAAACTACTTTTGAATACTTTAGATCCAAGATTGAAACTGGCTGGTTGAAAATATTTCAGTCAAACAGCTCTGCATAAATTGTCATTTTCAGTTAGCAGAAGCTTTCATATTTTGAGAGGACGGTTTGACCTAAGACCTGTTTTCCTTAACTGTAGCTAAGGAAATCTCATTAGTAAGCTATTAACACCCCTTACAAAAATTTTAAGCTTCTGGCAAACAGTTGCTATTTTGTGGCAAACTTGTGGTGGACTTTAATGTTACGCACCTGGCAAATTTGTCACCAAATGTTCACTACAAGTCTTATATTATTGGCAAATTGTTTTGGCCAATCACTGGCAAATACGTTTACCACTAGTGGCAATTTGTCATTGTTGCCAGAACATTGCTGCAAGTCTGCCACTAGTGCCTGACAATGGCAAACTTGTGGCAACATATTCTGGCAAACTCCACTGTTCGCCACAAATGAACCACAGGTTTGCCGCAAACCTGCCACAAACATTTAGCGTTTGTAAGGGATCCTATTAACAAAGACCGAGTTTGACCACTAAGACTTTTAGCAAGGATGCAATATTATATCTAATTATTATCGTCAAAGGCCTAGAGAATATCGAGATAGATTTTTGTGAATATTGCACACCCATAGTTACCTTCTGTAGTCTGGATTCTTCCGAATGTTTCTTCATGTTTACTCCAGAGGAAATTCTCCTTACCACTTTTGCCCTGAACTTGCTCATTAGACGCTTAGACCAGTCAATACTGTATATACAGCTGCCTTGTGATGAAGTCTGTTGTAAAAAAAACAGCTATACAATTGAATATATACTGAAATATAACAGCTATAAGATATTTAGATTTATTCATATCATGAATCGCAATCACGTCAAGAAGTTTAGGTCACTTCCTATAATATTGGGCTAACAGTTAGTCTATATTTGTGTACTTGTTGCTGTAGCAGTCGTAGTTCCCTCGCTGTAAGAGCAACAATGTAATTTTCATTTCCATTTACGTCATTTAACATTCTTATCCCAAGCAACTTACATTTCCTAATTGCGGATAAAATATTAATGGTGCAACTTGGGGACAAGGGTCTTCCTCAGGGGCTCCAGTGTTGATTCCTGATATTCAAACCTCCAATCTCACGCTGGGTTTCAGTCACTTAGACTACTGCGCAGCCACCAAGTGTGTGATCACACACACACACGCTCATTCACACAGCGTGTGCAGTCTAATCATCTGTCATCTTTTCACAATTACTCTTTCTCATTAGTTTTCCATTTTTAGGTCCATATCTTCTCGTGCCTGCCCCCAGCCCTGCCTGTTGTGCCGCTCATTCGGTAAAATAAAAATGACGGAGCGGAATACACTCGGCCTGCGCTCTCATTAGGTGAAGCTGCAGCTCCTCTGCTCTTCCCCCCGCCTGATTAGCAGTGGGCCATAAGGAGCGCATGCAGCTAGGCCGCCGAATCGTAGCCCGAAAGGGAAACGTTTTCATTTCTTAATGAGATGAGAAACGGAGTATATTGTCACAACCGCAGCGTGGGGGACCCTGGGGGACCCCAGATCAGATTCCTGACATGCGGCCGCGGCAGAGACTTATTATGCAGTATTAAATATGAAATAGGGCACCGGGCGCTGTATGTTTTGGGAAGTGGAAGAGCTGGTGCTCAGAGGCTTTGGAGGACGGAAACATTACACTGCAGGGACAGACGGTGGCACGCGGTAATCCGAGCAAGATGCAGCAGAACATGCTTTTTCCCTGTTGCAAATTTAGATTTTAGATTTTTACTGCACCTTTCATAGTTCTATTAGACTTAGCAGGAGCAACTTACACTAGGAGCTGTTGATAACATAACGGTTAGGGCGTTCACTCTGTGATCTGAAGGTTCGCTGGTTCGATTCCCAGACCAGTAAAGGTACCACTGAGGTACTCATGAGCAAGGTATGAGCAGGTGCTGACCATGTTTAGCTGCTCACTGCTCCTTCACGCATGGGTCAAATGCAGAGGTCACATTTGGTAGTGGTGCACTGTGTGCTGTGCTGTGGTGTGTTCACAATGACAAATAATCACTCACTTTCACTTCAAATTATAGACAGTGGTAGCATAACTGTTCCGAAGTTCCTCCTGTGAGCAGAGGGTTGCTGGTTCTAATTCGAAACTGGTAAAGGTACCACTAAGGAACCGTGAGCAAGGTGCCATCCACAAGCAATTCAAACAAACAGTACATATTTAAAGGAATAGGTCCTGTTGTTACTGAGACCCGATCCGTGTTTTTAAGTCAGCATTTAACTAATATCATGATCAAGTCATTATTTCCCTCATTTTAAGCACATTAACTTTTTATAGTAAATTACTTGAACTATAAAAAGGGCCGCAGAGGGATTTTTAACTTCAGGGCCACTGGAGGGCTTTGCTTCATTAACCTGCTGTCATATAGCTTAACCCTAAATTATGACGTGTCAGATCAAGTCCCACACAAAATTCAAGAAAAATTGATTTTGTCTTGCCTTTGTATTCACTCTGAAAATGTCATCAATTCATTAATGCTGGGCATGACAAGAGAAAATGGACAGAGTGAAAGGTATCGACAGACATGCAAAGGAGGACGGATCGTTCCAAACCCAAACCTGACAAAAGGCGCCGTTTCAGAGAGCTGTTGTGACATGCCATCTCTCTGTACCATCACTAAAAGCAAATCCAAGAAACGCTGACTCAGGACAACAGAGCACCTCGTCCGCCCAGTCGGAGCTTAAATAGCCACATTCAAAAACACACACGTTTGTGCTCCTAGCTTCAAGTGTCGCCTTGCACCGGCACTCAAAACGAATCCGGGAAAAGTGGCGATGGCTGGCGCCGTCGTGTTTACTCGGAGGTTCAATGCGTTTCATTTTCCCCCTCTGCATCCCCCTCACGCGTTAGCGATCTCCAAAAGTCTCTTTGAGACGCAGAGTCAACATTGTGGGAAGTCTATTAGAAGCCCCTTCTGAGGATGCACTTCTGTTGCAGTTGCAGGCTGCTGGAGGTTGCTATAGTGACTGCTTTGATTGGCCGTCTTTCCCCCCATCTCGAAGAGAACTGCAAATTTAGTATGCAGAGGGCTTTTTTATGACTCATATTACTGTTCTCGAATGCAACTGATTCCTTTCTATTTAAAGAAGACCCTGAGGAGAACTCGATAGCCTGTGTGGACAATGTGGACATACACTCAGTTTGCATTTACCTTTTCTAGCATTCAGCAGACGCTCTTGTTCAGCGGGATTCCATTTCCTAATTTATAGGCACGGTGGCACAGTGGTTAGCACTGCTGCCTCACAGCGAGAAGGTCCTGGGTTTGATCCCCAGGTCAGACCAAGGGCCTTTTCTGTGTGGAGTTTGCATGCTCTCCCCATGTTCACGTGGGTTTCTGCTGGGGCCTCCGGTTTCCTCCCACAGTCCAAAAGCATGCACTGTAGGTTAACTGGTGACTCTAAATTGGCCCATGAAGTATGACTGAGAGTGTGAGTGTGTGTGTGCCCTGTGGTGTGTTGGCGCCTGCCCAGGGTTGGTCCTTGCCTTGCGCCCATAAGTTCCTGGGATAGGCTTTATCTCAGGTGTAACATATAATCAACTAACCAATCAAAACACACAGGGGAGAGGGACTTGATTGACATACAACACAAGACAGATGCAAGACAGGTCAGGGGTGCCCGCTGGTGGGCAGCTGGGGTAAAGTCCAGCAGGAGTCATATGTTAAAGACATGCTTTATTTGGAGAAAAATTGACCTTGTTAACAGATACAGTTCCAAACCAGTAGGGGCACTCAAGAAATGAGCCCAAAACCCAAATCACAGAAACAAAGAAATATCCAGAAAATGTTCATAGAAGAGTGTAATAAAGTTAGCTATTACAGTAGTATTACAGAGATTTTATGTGTTTATTGAAGGTAGTTCAGATGAAGCAAAATTTAAAATGGATCAGGATTTAAGAGGTTAAAGGGAAGGAAGTGTCTTAAGACGAATGTCTTGTAAAGATTAATTAATAAAGTGTTGTAAATTTACAATGATGTTAAATATTTAATTATGAAAATGACAGATTTGTTGGTCATCATAAGTTACATTAAGCAATATTGGCAAACAACCAAGTTTGAAGAAATAAAAATTGAGCTCTTCTTTTGATGGCCTGGAGATTTTGCATCTTCTCTCTCAAGTCCTATTTCCTTATTTGTCAGCTGGAGAAACAGACTTTTAAATCAGTCAGATCATCTTCTCATAACGTGCCTAACCCCCTGGCCCTTAACGAAACGATAGTCTTCTCCGTCCCTCTTCCGTCACACGCTGTTTGGTGTAAAATTATTCCAGTCTTCAGCAAAGTTCAAGGAAGGTCCCAGGTTTATTACGGCTCCATATTTATCTAACATCTCCACAGCAGCTTGTGAGGATAAAGCTATGAGCTGTGTTCATAATTCTATTTATTAAGAAGAGAAAAGGCTCTGATTACGGATCAGTTGCCGCTGATCCGTTGGAGTTTCATAAACATAAAGCCCAATTTTTTTGTTGCTGTTGATAGATGTAACCGTCAGATCAAGGATCCTATATTTAGGCGTCTGAAGAAATAATCGCTCACCAGGGATGACCTTCCTGATATGAAAGCACAAAGATTATTCCAAGCTGCTGGAGTTTGCTATCAACTCAAACACTCTCCCACCGCTACAATGCTTCTGAGAAAATGGGCCACTTCTTCCCACCGTGCTGAGTTCACACCGCCCTCAAACGTGCTGTTTGTTTCTGCCTTCATCTCGCACTTTTCTCCTTCCTCTATCGCCCGACTCGGACATAAAACTCGTCTCAGCCGCTATAGAGGACTCTTATGCAGACGCCTCCATCGTGCATCTTTCCAAAGGATGCGGCGCCGCCTATTAAATTTAATATCCATCGGTGTCCAAAAAGAGACGAAGCATTGCCTCCCGTTCGCCGGAATTAGGTGATAATCTTCAGACTTATAGGCAGAGGGGCGAGAAAATACGGGCGGGCAAATTGACACCCCTTTCCCGAACCGCTTGCTTTCCATCATTCTATTTGAGCGTTGCTGCATCTTTGGCTGATGTACAAATACTCCCTTATATGATCTAGTTCCTCGCTGTCAGTATCAATAACGGCCGACGAATGGGACGGGCTAATTTACATTCGCAATTTCATTTAGGATCGGAGGCCCCGGCTTGTGTTTGTGTGTGTCGGGAGACGGTGGCAGCCCTTATGGGACATGACAGTGGTTTATTTAAATTGACTGCTGTGGTATGAGGGCTGAAAAATACCTGTCACATCAGATTCTTCCTCGCTAAGTGTGTGGAAACTGCCCCACTATGTGTACACACACACAGGCACATACACACCACATGGGCACGCAGCCACGCCAAACAGTGACAGCAAATGATGCGAACGTATCAGCTCAAGTGATGTCCTAATTATCTCAACGCTAAGAGGATATTAACCAGATTCATTAGTCTTAATTAGAAATGACTTTCTCTGGACAGAGATTAAAAGAGGATCAGATCACGTGTTTGGGATTTTGCCCTTTTTTTATCGAGCCCCGTCAGAATGCTTCCGTCTTCCGTAACGTCTTCTCACCCTCGTATCAGATAACCGCCTCTTCTGAGCAGACTTGCGCTCGACGCTAAGCTGACCTAATGGTAAATCCCAAAAGTCCATCGAAAAACGCTTCTTCACGCTCTTCACAACTGTGTCAAATTTTGTCCAAGTATTCTCCATGCTGTCTGGATTCAGTCATGGTGTTTTAATGCCCAGTTCAGCAACTTTTAATCAATTTGGCTAAAATAGATCTGTATTTGCAGCCTTTTTTCCCCAGATGGAACAGCAACACAAAGTTTCACAACTTCTGGTGTCCAGATGGTCACCACTTCACTGTTTTCCCTTTTCTCTCTCTCTCTCTCTCTCTCTCTCTCTCTCTTCGTCCTTTTTTCCATTTAGTGATTGCAGCAGACCCCAGGGTTATCGCGGCAAGACTGAAACCCACTTTACGAAGCAACAGCGATCAGTCCTTCTGATGCTTTTTCTTTAGTGTGATTTTCCCAAGCCGTTGCTTAGATAACATAGCCGTTCCTAAATGTACTCGGACACTAAGAAATAATTTTTTCCAACTACGACCTCCGGGGTTACCTTGAAAGTCAAAAGCTAACGGCAATCTGGAGTATACAATGAGAATTGCTGGAAAATATGAAAAGTAAGGCGTCTTTTCTATTTCTTATTTCTCCACCCAAAAAGGTGGCCAGACATTCCTGGGTAATCCATTTTAAATAGGTGTAAAGTAAGAGCACTGTGTGAAAGCAGAGCGCTATGTGCAAATAAAAAGGGACGCTGAAAAATAAACCGCCACGCTCTAGACTCTTGTCCTTGGCGGTACACTCGCGCTCTTCATTGCTCACGCATTCCGAGTTTGTTTTGCTTGCTCGGCTCGAACTCGATCTTTGCAGGAAAGAAGATGGCGGGGTGTGGGGGGAGTGCATTTCTTAGGCACTATACATACCTGAAACCTATAACGAAGCAGAGTTATTTTCTAGCAACATGCTTTAACGGTACTCTCACGTCGCCGTTGTTTTTCAAATTAACAGGCACTCGGCTTGCGAGCATTGCCTCCAAAGCTCCACTTACTCTAACCTTGTGGCCCGGATGGACGCGAATTACACATTGTGCATCAACTCGTTACCTAACAATTGGGCGTCGGTCGGAAAATGTGGCTTTTGTCAAGTGACTGTCACAGAAAGCTCAGCCGTAAGTGGCGTCCAATTATCTATAATCAGTGGCGATTATACACTTTTGTCCTTATTTTCCCGCAATGCTCCTGTAGTCTGGCAACAGACTGTCTCAGACCCTCAGGGGACCACTTGTTATCTCAGCTATAACCTCGCCGTAATGTAACAATGACCAAAAAAGAGGCCGTTCCTTGATGGGGACACTTGACCTTGCTCGACTTTGATCCCTTTCTGCATTAGCCAGTTTGCTTGCTGCACTGATCCGGGCTTTGTGCGGTTTCGCTGTGAGTCTCACTGCAGCGCTTGAACCCCACAGAAAAAGCCTTTGCATTATTCAGCTGCTTGTAGCAGCAATGGAGCTGGATGAATGAAGTAGAGAAACTGGAGGTGTGGAAAGCACTTCTTTTAAAGGGAGAGTTCAGTCTGAAAATGTAGCGCACCCTTTCATATTCCTGGTTCCAAACCCTTGTGAATTGTACGATGACATTGGGCTTTCACTTATCTTTAGTTTGTAAGAAATTTGACATTTAAATAACATTATATTACAAAATATGAGAAGAAATTGAAGAAAACCTAACAAGTTAATATTTTGCACCAACATGCATGCAAGAAAATTTGATCTTCTACAGCTGTAGATTTTATTCTTACCTAGGAACAAATCTTAAATTAAAAAAAAAACATTGACGAATGTCAGAATCTTCATAAAAACAGTGGGTTTTAACAAATTTCTTATTAAGAACAGTTGGTGAGTGAGATGAAAGCAGCCATTAGTGAAAGTGAGTGATTATTTGTAATTGTGAACACATCACAGCACAGCAAACTGTGCAACAAAACCTGACCTCTGCATTTGACCCATCCATGAAGGAAAGAGCAGTGGGCAGCTGATGTGGTTGGTACCTCAGTGGTACCTTTATTGGTCTGGGATTCAAACCAGCGACCGTCCGATTATGGGGCGAACGCCCTAATTGTTATGCCACCAACTGCCACCAACTACAGAGAACAGTTACACCATTAGAGATGACGGAGAATTCCTGCATTTAATATGACGACTGTTAATACACCAACTTATTTCGGTCATCGAACGTCTTGAGGGAAATCAGTATTTGGTTAAATATGTTTGTAGGCCAAGCTCTCCCTTTAAACTCACTTTTGGTAAAGGTGAAGGATTTTTTACCCTTCCCTGCCGCACACCCCGACTTACAGGGCCACACAGTTTGTCATAATTCACGTAGCCTCTTGGATTGAAATGCGTCCAACCTGCCGTCGGTGCAGGGAGTCGGTAGGCACATTAATTCCTTGCATGTAAACACGGCATGGCTTGCCACCATTGACCTTTCTCTTTAACATGATTACCGTGTAATTCTCCTCCGGCCCGACGTCGGCCCTTGAAAAGCCGGCAGCCGTTTACCCCGGGAGAGAGCTGTGGAATCCTGGAAAGACGCATGTCCCTCTTCATCTCCTCGCTGATTGACCCTCCCAATGAGAGACTAATGACAGTCCATAACAAGGTATTAAACTGACGGGTTATCAGTCCGATTTATGTTGGAGAGGGCCAGCGTTGGGGTCAGCTTTATAAAACAGGGGTTAGTCATGCAGGCTGTCACAAATGATGATGGAGTGGGCTAATAAGGGCCCTTGCCCCCTCTTGGCCTCCTCAGTCTTCATGGGCGGCTTGTCTGAGGAGATTGTTCGCTATCAAAAGGTTCGCTGTCTTGTCAACCTTGCCGGTGAGCTCTGTTAGGTGTTTACTCTAGTGTGCATTTCTAAAGGGGGTGTGTGTGTATATGTGTGAGCACATGGTCAGCAACGTGCTCTGTACTTTCTCTTGAGGAACATGTCCACTGTGTTCATTCTATGGGTCAGAGGCAGGGACCGACCCTTGGCAGGCCCAACACACCACAGGGTACACACACTTACACAATCACACTCTCAATTTACACCCTACAGGACAGAGTCACCAATTAACCTATGCTGCATGCTTTTGGATTGTGGGAGGAAATGGGAGCCCTTGGCAGAAACCCACACGAAAACGGTGAGAGCATGCAGTCTCCACACAGAAAGGCCCTGCGACTGACCTGGGGATCAAACCCAGGAGCTTGTCGCTGTGAGTGGTAGTGCTAACCACTGCGCCACCGTGCCACCATGTCCATTGTATTTTTACAGCAAAACCAAACTATAAAGAAGATATTAATAGTCGGAACTGTGATTTTGTTTCCACCACCTGAGACGTGCAAACTGCAGACGTTTGAATACAATCTGAAAAGAAAGCAGGCTTATTTAGACCTCCCCTTGTTCTTCACACACACTCACACACACACCTTCCCCAGAGTCAAATCCACAGCACAGAGCCGAGAGCTCAAGGAGAGCCGTGGGATCTCCCATCACCTGCGAGAGACTGCGACCAATAATGAAAGAGCTACATCAGGAAAAGAGGGAAGGTAGGAGAGACAGGGAGTTCTGCAGCTCTGGCAGGAAAAGAAAGGTCGATTATTCCTCATCGCGCTGCAGGTGAGCTTCTCAAAAGGACAATGAGCAGAGGCTCCGACGTGCATCTCTCCACCCGGGCGAGACAATCGCAGCCTGAGCGATGGCGCCTATACATCCACTTTAAAAGCTGACATTAGAATACCAGCCTGCGCTGCATTGTCGCCCATTGTGCCCATTCTGACAGGCAGCCGGAGTGGAATCTCATCTTGCCGATAAAAGAAGTGACGCCTTCCCATTGTGTCCCTCACAAAATAACACAGACAAGTCCTTCCTGATAGCCTCGCATTCACCATTTGATATCAAATAGAGATGAGCCGGATCATTTTATATGTAGGGGACCTATAATGCGAGCCGAATTCTTAACCGTGGACGCAAAGCCAGAGCTGGCCAGTGAGTCTGGCTGAAGTCCTGAGGCGTCTTTTTTGCCATGGTCAAATTCTGTGTGAGGGGGAAACAGTTTCACTCAAACGCACACAGCACCCCCTTGAGGCAGAAAAGATGTTCTGCAGCATCCAGTTCTCTAATTGTCTCCCCCATCTCTTTTCATTCTGTCTGAACACCTGCAACTGCAACGAAAACACTTTCAGTAAGAGGAAAGAGGACTCGCCTGTCAAGTTCCCCCGCTAAAAAACAACGCTAGCCCTCGCACAGCCGTGGCTTGAAAAGGGAACACAGGCGGCGTGGTGGTGGTGGCCTGCCCTTCTGGGGTTGGCGGTTTATTATTTTCAGAACGGTGCATTCTGGTGGAGTGCAGATGTGGCTTCGGGGGTGCTTTGGTGAACCTCTGACTGCGGCACGTGATGTAGCCCAAAGAGCACTTGAGTGTTTGAACATCCCTATGCCCACTGTCTCTGACAAAATACACTTCAGTAGTCAACACTCTCCAGTTTTCCAAGGGTTTGTGTTAAAGTGAGTGATTATTTGCCATTTTGAACACACCACAGCACAGCACACAGTGCACCACAACTAAATGTGATTCTGCATTTGACCCATGGGTGAATGAGCAGTGAGCAGCTAACAAGGGCAGTCTGAGTGAGCTGATAAGAGTTTAATTTAAATTCATAGTCTTACACAGATGTTCTTGCCTTGCTTTTCCCAGTTTCAGGAACAGTCTCTCTGGAACAACTTGGGGTTAACGGTCTTTATTAATAGCTTAGTGATAGTAGCGCTGGAGGTGGAATAGAGCCAGACTTGCTATCTAAGTAAGTATTCTCCTAATTTGGCACAAACACCAGTTTGAGGGTGTCATAAACACAGTTTACACTGGTTACAAGTTACTTGGGTGTTTACTGACAAAAATAAGAGCCAACAGAAGCTACAAAAACACTTCAAGCACTCGCCTTGATTATTAGCAAGTGCTGAACTGATTTTTTGAGTGCCTCACATCAAACACTTCCTGCTGAGTGCCAAGAAGAATTTAACATTTT
Source organism: Distichodus sexfasciatus (assembly GCA_032718565.1). NCBI lineage: Eukaryota > Metazoa > Chordata > Actinopteri > Characiformes > Distichodontidae > Distichodus > Distichodus sexfasciatus. The sequence continues at coordinate 2,291,704 of JAVGVS010000034.1, read as the reverse complement.
CAAAACTTTGCTTCACAGAGGCAACAGTCATCACGACAGCCCCTTCCACACTGGACGTGACGGTGGGCGAGAGCATCGTCTTGCCCTGTCAGGTGACCCACGACCCTTCGCTGGAGCTCAAGTTCACCTGGTTCTTTAACGAGCAGCTCATCCATTTCGGCAGCCATGGGGGATACTTTGAGAAAGTTGGCGGAGTGAGTACCGTTGCAGACTTTTGCTGCCCATAGAGACTCATTATGTTGCTGATGAAAGGCTTTAAGAAAATGACAAACAGGTTCTCACTGATGTTCTGTGAAAGTTGTTGACTCTCCCAGACGTTGACTCAGTCAAGTTAAATAATGTATCAAAGGAGTTGGGGAAACCTTATAGTGAGAGAAAAGATGAATTATGTGATGTACTTTGTAATATATGTACAATATACTTTGAGTATTCTTCCAATAGCTCTTAGTGAAAATCGTATAAAAAATGGACTCTTTATTGCCATGGATTAAAGTGCCACAGTCCGTAATGAATAGTAGTTCCACCATTTATACAATATTACAAGGCTGATAAATTATTTATTGCACTCTTGTCTTCCAAGAAACGGCACATTTCTTTGAGCTAGTAGGGTTTAGAAGTAGGGAAGTATTGATTTTTCCTTGTGCTTTGGAAAACACAGATGCTGTAGATATACCATGTAGTTCCTCCCCTACATTAATGGAGTGATATTTAAGGGTGTACCTCAGCAAGCCTCCCCTACATGCATCTGACTTCATGTGTGATCATCAAAGAAGTTTTAACGTCTTCCTTTTAACAATCGTTTCACCGCAGTGTCCACATTATAATTTCCAGTGTTTTCCTCTCCATTTTTACACTGTTCATTATATGAGACCTCGCATGAGGTTTTGGTCCTTATTTCAGTAAAAATAAAAAAGGATCAAACCAAGATTAAGGCAAGTCTTTCTCAAGCCATTATGAGATTTTTTCATTATGCACGGGCATTGACAAGTTTAAGTGTGTTAATACAGACTGTGATTAAGCCTCCAGCGTGCCGAAATGAATTACAGCACTTTGGAGTCACGGGCTTTTATTCACTTTTCATTAAAAGTTCATGAATCCTTCATAAATTGTATGCCTACTTCTGCCTGCTCTGATTCATTGGTGTGGCTGTGAGCTCTTAGGACTGGGCAGATTATAGGATGCCAACAAGATGACAACCATCACAGGCGCAGAAAGAAACTATGGGAAAAACTTGCTCGAGACTTCATTTGCATGTTAACAGTGCCGCCGCATTACTTAGCGCAATCGTTGTAATTTAAGATGAGTGATGTATATTAACGGCAGCACTTCTGACTTTAAAAGTGAATGAAGTCTTCAAGGAGGTCGAATTTGCAGATGAAAGGAAGACAATAGCCGTCCAGATGGCTCAGTTCACTCTTTGGATACCTAACGTCAAAGTCAGTTCATGCTTTGTGGAATTGAGTTGAGCCTGAAAGCACTTTTTTTCTTCCCACTGGTGACCTCGCGGCTATTTTGCAGCACTCTTCCGGGGACGTCATGATCCGTAACATTCAGATGAAGCACGCCGGAAAGTACACTTGCGCCGTGCAGACCAAAGTGGACAGCAGTTCCATTGCCACGGACCTGATCGTCAGAGGTAGCCACTGATCGCCGCGCCAAAAAAATATACATGCATCATTTATTTTGCCCCAGGGAGACCCAGACCTGCTCCTTATGAGTTACTTACCTGCAGAGTTTAATCCTGCATCCAATTTTCCACTCCCAATCCGATCCGCAATCATCATGCTCATTGACATTTGAAGTTTAGGTCCTGGCGGGATAGAGGAGAGATGAAAACTATCATCTAGCAGGGCAGATCTCCAGGAGCAGGACTGGACTCGTTGTTATATCTGTTATAAAAATGTGGAACCTGGTTAGAGGATTATTTAAAGGTGATGTTCAAACGGCTGTCTTTCCTTTCTCATTGGTTGCATCATCTCTGCCTCTGTGGAGATCTGTTGTTGGCTGGTTTATAAAGCTTCCTTAAAATTGATGGCACCTTCCCTCCTGCTCTGCGAGCATATACAGAGGCCAGAAGTGAGGCTTCAGTCTGACTCAGGCAATGAGAAAAGGAAGCTATAACTAATCACAGTGATTAAAGCTGGAAAACATTTTTAGTGTAATTCTCAAGCTGGACTTCTGTGCTTTAGGCGGCTGTAGATAAGGAAGCCACAACCCTGTCTGTGTGTGTGTGTGTTTCGCTCTATCTCTTTGTGTCTGGTTTGCATGGCTGCTTCCCGTTCCAGGTCCCCCAGGTCCCCCCACCAGCATCCATGTGGAAGAACTCAGCGATACCACCGCCACTCTCTCCTGGAAGCCGGGTCCCGATAATCACAGTCCAATTACCACCTACACCATCCAAGCAAGAACTCCATTCTCCCTCGGCTGGCAAGCTGTCAACACAGGTAGGGCTACTAACCAGCTCGCATTTGATTAAATCATTTTCACCCCCCGACTTTCCCAAGACGCACGCTCCACTTCTGGTGAATAGTGATTTTGCGATCTACAAAACGCATTACAGGCATTTGCTTGACGTTCTGGGTGTACGTCTGGGTGTATTCATGATGTTATTAAAGGGGCACAGATCCCCTCAATTCTTAGAGATGTTACTTAACACATATGTCTTGCCTGCGACTGTAATTGTAATTGTATGCATTACTTATTAGGAGTGTGCAAAAAATTTGAATTGTTTTGTTGATCTGACACAGTCAAATGGGAAAAGTAACTCAAAAGAGCAATCAACAAATTCATCTGTGTATTGAATCATCAATCGTTTATGAATCGTGAATCAAATTGTGAGCCCAAGAATTGGAATCAAATCGAAGTGAATTGTGGCATTTTCTGCATCGTGCACCCCTATTACTTATGCATTTAAGGAAGAAATTGTATTTTGTTTTTCAGCTAATTTTAATCATCCAGTGTTGAAATTTTACAGCCGTCTTTCCTCACAGCATATAAGATAGATATAGTTTCTGTTTGTGACATTATTCATAGAAATGCTCAATGTTGGAGAGCTTCTTTCATCTCGCTAGCCCCGTCCGCCCCCCTCAATACTGCTGCACTCCACATGCAGCTTCAAGCACCTTTCAGTGCTGAGGTAAAAGTGGAACTTTACACGACGTTGGGTTTCATGCCCCTTTAAAGGAGCAGTTGTGACTTTATGTGGTTTTTCAGCTATTTTTAATCTCCCAGTATTGAAATATAACAGCTGGCACACGTTACACCATATGAGATAGATGCGGTTTCTGCTTAAGACATCACTCGGAGAAATATTCAATATTGGAGAGCTTCTTTCATCTCTCTATCCCCATCCACCCTCCCCACCTCCACATGCAGCTGCGAGCTTCTTGCCCCGGTCTAAGGAGCAGTCTGCCCAAAAATGCTGTTGCCAATGGTAAAATGTCATTGCACTTTATGAAACATTGCTTTCTAAATTTGAACAAACTCAGAAAAATATACTATACACATGATTCAGCACTAACTAGGGCTGTGTGATATTGGGGAAATTGATATTGCAATATTTTTCTTGTCAGCTTTATGTATTGAAAGCTCCATTTGAAAAGAACGTGTCGTTCTATATTGATTCGGGTGCTTTTGTGCAACTGCGGAGACCTTTTTGAGGGTGAACAGCCCTTTGACCAAGAACCCTTAAATCAGAGTACAGGATGTAAATGGTCAAACAGACTGTTCCTCAGACTTCAAGTGTTCCAATGGGGGTTGTTTTTCATGGATTTGGGCTTGGCCCCTTAGTTCCAGTGAAAGAAATGCTGCAGTACGCCAAGATATTTCAGACAATTTCATGCTCCCAACTTTGTGGGAACAGTTTGGGGACGGCCCTCTTCCTGTTCCAACATGACTGTGCAGCTCCAGTGCACAAACCAAGCTCCATAAAGATGTGGATGAGCGAATTTGGTGTGACTGGCCTGCACAGAGCCCTGACCTCAACCCGATAGGACACCTTTTGGGATGAATTAGAGAGGAGGCCTTCTCGTCAGTGTCTGACCTCACAAATGCACAAATTTTTAGAGCTGTTACAGTGGGAAAGGGTGGGCCAACTCCAGATTAATGCCTATGGATTAGGAATGGGATTTCATTTCTTGTTGCATGTTCTTTCTGACTTTTGCAAATACTTGCGGCCCTAACACCAAGCTCTTAATATTTTAACTTAACTTTCTAAGCCCAAGATCTGGGCTTCGGCGTCGACGTCGGCTCTGGTGAAAGCCAAGATAATATAAATAGAAATATAAATAATAAACATTTGATATAAAGTATGTTTTGTATGTTAATAATTCATTTGACACATTTTACATTCTTTTTGATAATACATTTATTTAAGCAACAAAAAAACCTGAGATATATTGATATATCTCAGATCTACCACTACCACTCTCTACCACTCCCTGAGTAAAGCCTTTACTCTGCTAACCAGCGTTTTTTGCCTCCTGGTTCAAATGTAGCTGTTTTTTACACTCACACAAACAAGACGGAAAGACTAGAGATCGGCTTGTTGGCCCTGAGTGCTGATATGTTCCATACACGAATGCATTTACAAAATGTATCTCAAGAATGGCTATTTCCACCTTTTTGCTCTTGGAGAAAAAGATGATGATGAGAACACATTTAATATACTTAATATACGACTTTTGTCGCCAGAGTCTGACGCATTTGTCTTTTATCTTTCCCTTTCTGCTTAATATTTATTAGTATTGCTCCCTGGTGTTGCCGCACAATGAATTTTGGGTCATATAAATCATGACTGAAGAAATCGGGGGATAAGGCCGCTCACGCTGTGTGACTTTTTTACATGTCAGAACATTTTCTGTGCAGTAGCTTGTTGGTGGGAAATCTCAGCCTGACTTAAACACTTTAACCTGCACCGCTAACAAGTATCAAAATGATTCCTTAGCAGGTGAAATAATCATTATTTTTTTAAGACTGAGCTTAATGTATTTTAGTTTTATGCAACCCATTTTAAGACACATTTGTCCAATTATATGTAAATTTATCAGGTGAAATAAATATATCTGCCAGTGTGAGAAGCAAATCACTTTGAAAATAAGTTTCGTAGCAAATGCCACCAATTCAAGATGTTCCTCATGGTAATTTTCCATTATAAAATGATATTTCTTGCAGTATAAAATGACTCCTCTCTCAGAACAGACCCGTGTTTTGTTCACTTTTAGTGCCAGAGGTGGTGGGGGGCCGACGTCTAACAGCTACCGTCATTGAGCTCAGCCCCTGGGTAGAGTATGAATTCCGAGTGTTGGCGAGCAACTCGCTGGGAACAGGGGAGCCCAGCAAACCCTCGGAGAGAGCGAGAACAAAGGAAACACGTAAGTGCTTCAGACACACATTGGCGTTCTTGCTTAAAAAATACAGCTTAAGCTGATCCAAAAATAAACGCTCATTTCAATTCTGACTTCGATCAGCAATAACTATCCATCAAAAAGCAGCTGTTTGTGCTGTTGTTTTCCAACCGCGACTTGTACAAACATGATTCGCTTTTGGCCATTTTAAACAAACACGCTTCAAGCGGCTGGTGCGATCCATCTGTCGGCGAGCGGAAATGGACAAAAATGAGATGCAGGCTCGAGGGCTGAACAGAAACTTTAATTGCAGATAAACAAAAATGAAAGCAAATGAACACAAACACGTCCACTATTGACAACAGATGCAAGACAAAGACTCAGGAGAGCGATAGAGTCAAACACATCAGGAGAGATGAACCTAAACTAGGTTAGGAAACATAACACAAGATGACCTCTAGTGGCCAAACTGGGGCTCCTGGAAAATGGAAACTGCCAGTGAGAGCAATTTCTCCTAATTGGTATATTTGCTTTAATGGCAAAATTGATTATAATTCTCTGCTAGACTGATTAAAACACTGAAATGAGTTATCCAGAACTGCATTAAGCTCTCCTTATTTGTAAGAAAGAAGCTATTTTGTTTCTATTGATAACTGCAAATTAGAAAGATCTGTAACTGCAATGCAGTATGGAGTTCCACAGGGATCTATTCTTGGACCCCTATTATTTAACCTATATGTGCTCCACTTTACTTTGCTGCCAAATTACAAAGTACAAAATGGCCTATCATGGCTTTGCAGACAATAATCTGTCCCTAATCTGTCTTTCTGTCTCACCAAATGAATATGGCCCTGTGGACTCACTATGTCTGTACCTGGATGCAATTTTCTTGATTATGTTTTATCCTGATTGGAATTCTGTTTGGGAACAGAGAGGAACAATCAAAACCTAGTGCTGACCTCGTAACGAAAGCACTAAAGACAACATATCATGCTAAAAATCTTGGTGTAATTCTCAGCTTTACTGATCTCATCAAAGCATCTTCAAATTTAACAAAAATTAAACAAGCAAGATTTGGAGAAACTTATGCATGCTTTTATTTCAGTTTCAGTAATTTAGTTTAAAGATCTTTAATCCTTAATTTATTTAATCTTTAATTATTTTGTGATTATTATCTTTTATATTTTTATTGCACTTTCAATGCATTTCTAAAGCACACTACCCAAATGAAGTTGCCTTACCTATTCTCCTGTAAATAGTCATTTATTTAGACACATTGGGCTGGTTTTCTTGCTCATGGATTAAGACTAGTCTTGGACTAACTTGTAGTACCAATGGAGATTTACCATTCAAAGTTAAAGTTAGTCTAGGACTAGCCTTAATCCATGACTGGGAAATTTTACTTTGAGATTTTGAGACTAACTTTGAGATTGAATTGCAAATTTCCATTGGTACTACAACTTAGTCCAAGGCTAGGGTTAATCCATGAGCAAGAAACAGCCCTAAATATCTAGAAATCCCAGCCCAGAGCCAAGGCACTGGTTCAGATTCTATAATACGCACCTCTCAAAGCATGTAGAAAATGAATGAGCGCTTATGTAGCGGTAGAAATGTGATTTTTCTGATCTCAGAATCAGAAAGTTTTTATTTGCAGCCTTTTGGGAGGTCTGCATATTGCAGAAATGATGAGCAGACAATTAATTTTTCCAGCCTTAGCTGGGACATTTTTCCATTAGTGGGATTCAAGGTGTCCCATGTGGTTTAATGTCTGTTTTAATCTGCATGATGCACATAATTAGATTTCGAATAGAATGGGTTAAACTAGCAGGATTGTGCCAGCGGTATTAACTGTGTGTATGTGTGTGTGTGTTTCTGCTTCTTCAGATCCGAAGGTCACTCCAGCTAATGTGAATGGAGGAGGTGGAAGTCGATCGGAGTTAGTCATCACTTGGGAGGTAAGGCTGCCACCTTTCTTTGAGTCTCTCTATATCTATGTGTGTGTGTGTGTGTGTGTGTGTGCGCGCACTTCTGACCCTGATAAAGTAGCACATAATCCAGGCTTTTGTTTCATTCATCGCACCAAAAACCGCTTTACGTAATGATATGGAATGTCATTTCCATGAACGGAAAAGCAAAAACGGGAGAAAAATAAAGAAAAGCTTTTAAGCCTTTAATAAGACAATTTAAAAAGTTTGTAAGAAACTTTTTGAAACATGACATTTTTGTGCCTGTGCCTGTCGTTCTTTTGTAAGTGATATTCTCGTGCGATGGTTTTGTAGAGCTGTTTGTAGAGAAACCGGTTCTGTGTTAATCAAGGTTAAAAATGTCTCAAGTGGCAGATTCGCTTATCTTTTGAGGAACCACTTCGTTTTTTCACATCAGCGGCGGCTTAATTTATCCAGACGCACTAAAGACAGTGTACGCGGCCGTGTGTACGTGTGTTTCTCAATGCTGGGATTCGTTTTGGTGGATTGTTGTGAACAGTATCGTCTCTCGCAGCAGGGTGCTGGCGGAGTGCTTGATTACATTTACATTTTCATTTATTCATTTAGCTCACGCAGGGAGACTCAAAGCAGGTGCACGCGAGTGTGTTGGCATAACAAATTGCGGGGATACGTGGCTGCGCTCGCGTGTCTTTTACCTGGAATCTCGAGCGAGAGCTTCCACATTGTCGCTCGCCTTTTCAGATGACCGACTGTCATTTTAATGCAGATTTTCAGCGACAGAAAACAAACTGTGTAAAATACTATTTGGATGCTGCTTTTAATGCCTTGACTTTCCGTGTACGAGCACAAAAAATTACATTAACGCCACAAAGGAATGGTTTAAAGCCCCAGAGTTATCAGAGGGGGAAAAAAAACCTCTTTGTCTGCACATATGCACTAGAGGAGGCCCAAATGATCAAAAACCACCCCGTCAATTTGAGATGGACCCCACCTACGAGATGGGCGGATGCGAAGCGGCAGGGGAACGTTTCCATCTGCATTTTTGAAAGGCATCAAAGGCATCCGTCGGTATGCGATCCGGCGCTGGAGTCGGACTGCATGGTAGCCTTAGGATACGCAAGACGAGAGGTAGAAAATGTGTACGCTGATGTCTCAGCAGAGAGCAGCCGTCCACAAAGCGTGTGAGGTGTCAGGCCCTGACAGGTGTCAGGAAAGCCGTGCACGGTGTCAGCTGCCAGGCTACGATTTCAGAGATGAGTGCACAGGTGTCTAAACAATCAGTCTTTAGAACCTTCCCGCGTTCGCCGCAAGAAAAGCTACACCCCGTTAAGTGATGCGCAATAATGGCTTTTCGCGTTAAAAATGGGTGTGATGAAAGAGGCACTTTAATGTGTTTGTCTTTGGTGCAGCCCGTTCCCGAGGAGCTCCAGAACGGCCCAGGCTTCGGTTACGTCGTAGCTTTTCGGCCTTACGGCACCCCGGGCTGGATGCAGGCGGCCGTTCCCTCGGCGGAGGCCTCCAAATACGTCTTTAAGAACGAAAGCATCCAGCCTTTCTCGAAGTTCCAGGTCAAGGTGGGCGTCTACAACAACCATGGCGAAGGACCTTTTGGACCGGTTGTCACCATCTACTCTGCAGAGGAAGGTTGGTCTACACTCCAAACAAAGTCATCACTGCAAGTTACTACTTTTATGGGTAAAAATAAATAGTCTGACATTGAGTTGAATTAATGACACAAAATGAGTTCAGTTTTTGAACCGCAGTCCAGTATATCCACCTCAAAATCCCGTTTGATCAGTTTGTAATAAGGTTTTCTTGTTTGACCTCAGAGCCTGGCCGAGCTCCCACCAGGGTCAAGGCTCAGAGTCTCTCAGCATCTGAAGCGGAGGTGACGTGGAAAGCCCTTCCCTGGAGCACCAGCAGGAAGCGTGTTCTCGGCTACGAGGTACTAGGGAAACTTAAAAATGTGTTCTTCTTACAACTTCCACCATGAACTGTTTTCCTACTGATTCATTTTTAATCAATTTGTTAGGTGAACGGCGGCACGGTGGCGCAGTGGTTAGCGCTGCCGCCTCACAGCAAGAAGGATCCTGAATTCGATCCCGGGGTCAGCCGTAGGGCCTTTCTGTGTGGAGTTTGCATGCTCTCCCTGTGTTTGCGTGGGTTTTCTCCCACATTCCAAAAGCATGCAGTATATGTTAATTGACGACTCTAAATTGGCCTAAATAAAGGTGTAAATAAGAGTGTGATTGTGTGAGTACGTGTGCCTTGCAGTATGTTGACGCCTGGCCAGGGTTAGTCCCCCACCGTGCCTGGGATAGGCTGCTACCCCAGTTGGGCTTAAGCGGTTCAGTTAATGAATGAATTTGTTACGTGATAAATGTCCTCAAAAAATTCAAATGAACTATTATATTGATATGCGGTACATTATATATTTTTCAAGAAGCACTGCTTAATTTTTAAGCTCTAATTATTCACTGCGCTACTTAAACGTAATTATCATGATTACAGTTATTTATTCTAATTGTAATTATGGCGTTCCCTGCGTAAAGACGTGTGCTTAAAATAATAAAGGGGAAATAAAATAATAAGAGGGAATCATGGCGTGACATGCACTTACTCCCGCCGTGTTTTAATGTAGAATAAGCTCTAGTTCTAGACTAAACTTTTTCTCAAGCACTTATTTTGAGAAGTATGTGCTTTTTCTGCTCCTACACCGATGAGTCAAATGCATGGGAAACAATTCATGGCATTTGTAGGAAGTGGTGGTGGCCTAGGGGTTAGAACATTTGCCTCTGGACCCAGGGTTCGAGTCCTATACCTTGTTCTTCGACATTACCTTCACTGGGTTCCTGAGTAAGACCCTTAACCCCAAGTTGCCAGTAAACGCTGCCTGCCGCTCCTTCACGGATGGGTCAAATGCAGATGTCGCATTTGGTTGTGCTGTGGTGTGTTCACAATGACAAATAATTACTCTCTTGAATTCACTGAAATTAGCGTTTCTTTACATGATGTACACTACACGAAGCCTGGACACAGTGTTGAGAATGTTCCTTTCCTCAAGCAAAGTAAAAGCTAGAATGATCCGTTTTCATTTTCCCCCCATTACCCGCACATCAGAAAAATCCATGTTTGTGTTTGTGACACGAGTGCGGGATTTCGTGCTACACTGAGTAACTAATAAGGCTTTAAATCTTTCCCGCGCTCCGGTATTGATGACTGTCAAGTCGTTCGTGCATTCCGTCGGCGCCAATTCTCGGCCTCTTCTTGGCCCCTGATGGGCTTGTCTCGTTCATTCTCCTTCACCTCCTTCATTAGCTCTAAATATGGCTTCTGCTGAACCCCAGCCTTTCCCCACATCCTCCCACCACCAACACCACCACCCTACCACCCCTAATGTTATTTTTTAAAAAGTTTTTAAACTATACAGCTGACTAGAGAATACTGGCCTCTAGCTTAGTTTGCTGACTGTGTTTTTGTAATTTGTCAGAGTGCTGGAAATTCGAGGGGGCTAAACTGAATAACGATTACAGACATGTAAAAGACAGTAAAAGTGGATGAGGCGCCCCCAGGCTCTTCGTCCCTTTCAATCAGAGCGGGAATAAGCAGAAAGACAAATTATATGTGGGCTGGTTTTCAGCCAGGGCAGTCCTGAGAGGCGGCAGGGTGGGGGAAACGGGTTTTTTATCAGTCAACGCGACAGCTGTGAAATGTTGCACCTTATGATTCACCCGTGACAGTGTCATTTAAATACAGCTTCGCCTCGCTGCCTAAGTAACCAGAACCCCTCCTTTCTCCATTCCGCCCGCCTTCCCCCCCCAAAAAAAACTCTTCTCTGGTAGGAAGCTGATAGGCAGAAACTCTGATATGCCGAGTAAGCGAGCGTCAGGGCGAAATCATTTTTTGTGGGGGGGGAGATGGAGGGGTGTATATTAGTTTTTGTCCAATAAAAGTTTTTTAAATATATAAATCAAATGTAAATCATTGCTGAGTGGCTCCTGAAGGATTTATTCAGGCTTTATCTCTCTCTAGTTGAGATACTGGGAGAAGAAGGAGAAAGAGGACACTGCCAGCGTGCTGAGGACGGTGGGAAATCGCACGTCGGCCATTATTCAGGGGTTAAGAGGGAGCAGCGCGTACTTTATAACAGTGAGAGCCTACAACACAGCCGGAACTGGGCCGCCTAGCGCGGTAGTCAACGTCACCACCAAGAAGCCTCGTAAGCAACGACGTTATGAAAAATAAATACACGTGAAGTACACCGCTCAATGTCATTTAATCCCGGCTTCAAATCTTTATCTTCTACCGTCTGCTCCCAGCTCCCAGTCAGCTGCCCGTAAATGTCACGTGGAACACGTCCAACTCCAAGATCATCTTGAACTGGGAGCAAGTGAAAGCTCTGGAGAACGAATCTGAGGTTACAGGATATAAGGTGAGCGGGAACTTGGTTCCTTTCAAGTCAATAAAAGGATGTGACCTGCTGGGAGTCTTTTTCAGCATCGTCGATAGCAAACCCGAACTGAAATCACATACTATAAGCTTGAAACGACAAAAATAAACTGGCAGGTCAGTCTTTCGGTTGCTGACGCCTGGCCTGTATGCTTCCTCCGTAGGTTTTGTACAAGCAGAATCGACACAGTCGGCCCAGAGTTATGGAGACCAACACCACCTCGGTGGAGTTGTCGCTACCTCCTGATGAGGAGTACATCATCCAGATCAAGCCCTTCGGCGAGGGAGGAGAGGGCAGCAGCAGCAGACAAATCACCATCCCCAGAATATCAGGTAGCTCCTCTGCTGTACTCACGGAAAAAAAATAGCGTTAAGGTGTGGTCACACTTGCAAAAATTGCCGTCTTGCGAGTAAAGATAACACCGATCCGATACGTGGATCAGATATCGGTCTGATATCAACTCAAATAGCTGGATTGGGTATCGGTGGCATTGGGCCGAGCTATAGTGCTGATCAGGGGTGCGTTTCTCAAAAACATGGTTGCTACTACATTAGCATCTAACCTAGTGTACATTAGCAACTAACATGGCTAACATAGTGTACATCAGCCAACACCCAAAGCCCAAGTATCACATTGGTATCGGAATGGGAATTGAAAAAGTTGGATCAGTGCATCTTTAGTCACAAGATGTAAGATTTGCTTTATGTTGATGTGAGGAACAATGGGTGTCATTTTAAGTTTAGGGTTTTTTTAAGTTGCCGTTTTTACTTAATTTGTTCTTAAGAACAATAGTTAGGCCTAAAAGTGCTCTTCGCCATTTGGCACAAAAATTACGCCGTAGCTTTGTCATTTCTAACACAATAGAGTTGATCGCATAAAGGCAGGAGATTTCGTAGTGGAAGAGAATGTTCCACTGCCTGCTTAGAATTCTGGCACAAAATAATGCCATACAGTTTAAGACAGAAGGTGCAAGTCACATAAAATCTGACATCAGACTCTGAACATATAAGGGCATTTGGGCTTCCTTTCTGGAGTACAGTAAATGCGTCATCAAATGTCGGCTAAAATATTTCGGGCAAATCTAAGCATCGGCCCGTTGCCGATGACTTAAATCAAATTATCAACTGATTCCGATACGTTTATATCATTGTGCATCATTAGAAATATGTGTAAGTGGTTTTATATGTGTAAATATGTGACCGTCCACGGCAAAACCAGTCGCTTGTCGCAAATTTTCAAAATGGAGTTATGATGTTTTCATGACAGGGCATAAATCAACCTTCAAAACGACACCTATATCGAATGAATGGGACGACATATGACTGAGATATCAGCATTCAAAGGAGTCGGGTTTCTCCTGTCACGCCAAGTGAGAAACGGAGAAATCTGCCTTTGAAGTTGACTATCGACGTAGCACTCACAGACGCTTGGTGCGGTCGCGGCTACGTTTGCATTTACGGTAGCCTACGCTGCATTCACAGTCACACGGATAGCCTACCTGCGTTAGCTTAACTGAACTCGGGAGACGAAGATGGATTCAGGAGAAATATCTTCACGTTAGTCAACCAGTGGATTTACCGTAAATTATGAAGTAGAGCAGTCAAAACCTCTTACCTCTACCCAAAATTTTGACCCAATGATGTATCACCTCTGTGTTTAGTTTGCGTCTTTGAACAAACGTAATTTAAGACTAACATACTCTCCTTTCTCACAATTCCGTTTTTGTTCCTTAGTGTGTTTGTCCTTAAAAATGTTTGTCCTTAAATGCATTTGTCCTTCTGAGATGTTTTACTTTCTTCTCTTTTTTTCCCCCTCTCCACCTCTCCGCTCATCCCCAGGTCCCAACGCAATCGGATCGGCCTCCAGTGTGTCCACCCTCTCCGCCCTCAGCACAATAGCCCTGTCCCTCACAGCCCGGACGTCCTTATGACAAAGCGCGGCCCAGGTGCTCCGGCTCTAGACGAGACGCTCTCGTTAAAAGAGGAGACTCTGAGAGAAGAGACTCGGATGGATCAATGAAACCACCACCCAATCAAACCCGCTCATATTATAGACGGAAAAGGTCAGGAGCACAGGTCCTGACGGAAGAACATACCGGAATGATAAAAAGGGTTTGCGGTTCGGCCAACACCAGCCGCCCGACTTGAACTTGTTGTTACCAAAGCACATCACACACAACAAAAATATATCTGAGAACATGTCTTATGCATATTTTGTATGGCGAAAAATTCGCTTTTCATCTTTAGCTTTTGGTTTTTTTGGGGGGGATTCGATCTAGCTGATCGTATGGCCTTTGCTGTTCTGACTGAACTGGGCGTGTTTAGGAATTGTTGTAGATGCATGTCATTTACAGATTTGTAGCGGTATGCAGGTATTCCGATCCTTTACCGTTTGAAGCGAGACTCGTTAGCCTTTTAGTCAGCTGCTGTAACCGAATGACCAGGCGTTCTGCCAGCTTCTTCTCACGACGCTGAGACTTGGTCGAGAACTTCTAGACCTTCACGTCGCGTGAACCTTTGCACTGATGTCCTTTACGTCGAGGAAGAAAGGCGAAGAAGAAACACAGGGAGGGACCGTCTTGGCAGCCATCTTGGAACTCTTCGCATTGAATTCCTTTACTTCCCATATCAATCAGCGAACTTTAGTCTTACATCTTTCTGACTAACAAAGCAGACGTTCATGTTGCTCTTCTGTCCTCACGCTTCTCCGTTCTGTCCGTGCCGTGTCCGGAGCTGTTCTTTGCCTTGTGTGTGCCTGGTCGCGTTGTTTTTAAAATCCTCAGGTCCTCAGAAAAAATAAATAAGCCTTAACTTATCATATATTTATTAACGCTGGCTCCAAATGTGCGGGGGAAAGATAGTGCCGATTGCTTTAGGCAGTAGGCTGGGGGCTTCCAGTCAGCATGTTAGTTTTTTGTGTTTTTTGTCCGGGGACTGATATTTCCAACTCCGCAGCTTCTTTTTCTCTTCCCATCCCCGGACCAGCCGTGCGCCGTCATCCACGGCTTTAAGGGCAAAGATTGCGTATGGCAGAGAAGGGCCACGAACTTGCATTTTGAAAAGATATAATTAATCTGCTGCTGACCTTTCTGTTCTCCTCTCTTTCCATGCCATGTGGGACTGGTACATTATAATAGCTGGCTTGTAATCTAGTGAGGTGGAGGTTAGTGAGTACGTAGGCTAAAAAGTTCTCTGCAAAAAGGAAAGCAAAATGTATAGTTGGCTTTTTTGTATATTTCAGATCATTTATAATTAAGGGGGAAAAGAAAGAAAAAAAAATAACACAGCAACTAAAATGTTTCCTAATAACTGTTCCCGATTTTTAACAGAACAAAAAAAAGACAAGAACTGTTTAATATTGTGGCTCAGTGTCGCTCTGCATGTTGGTGTATTCTTCTCCATCTCCGTTCATTTGCTGCCGATCGATTGGCTTGTGATCATGCAAGAGTGCAGAAATGCTGTCTGTTCCTAGAGGTTTGTGTATACGCGTCTGCCGTTAGCCATCTCTTTCTCTGTCTCTCTCTCCCCCTCTCTCTCTCTCTCTCTCTCTCTCTCTCTTTCTCGGCATCATCAGAGACCTTACCGTTAATCCATAGATTATTTTGTTTGATGTTTCTCCGTTTCTACCAGGTCGAAGAATAAAAGGTTTTTAAAAACGATGCTGTCTCGTCTCCACAGCGGTTGATTGAAACTTTGATGGGTATTTTTAGTTGCAGCAGATTTGCAGTTTTTCACAGTTGCCTAACCACATCGGTCCCAAGAGTAATGCTATTCTCACTACAGATTACGCGTTCTCAAAACACCAACACATTTCGAAAAAAAACTCCATATGTTTGGTGCAAACTGCATTTGATCGATTAAAACATGGATTATTTGAAGGAAAACGTGTCACATCATTAACACACACACACACACACACTGTCAAGAGTTGTCACATGATAATTCATACAAAAAACCTTATAATACCAGAAGCGGAGTGTAGTGTTTGTTGCTTATTTTTTGTCCAGGGATGTACCGATCCAATTCTGATATCAGATCAGTCCGATAATAACTCTTGGTCAGGTGACGATCTAAAGTACTGAATGATTCCAATAAATTAATTGTTTATTATGTTTGCTGGGATTATGATTTATCGTGTTTGTTTAAATGTGAACATTTTGTACTGAATCTTTCATTTATTCATTTATTATCTGAACCGCTTAATCCCTATCGGGCTCGTGGGGAGGACCTGAGCCTTTTCTAGGAATTTACGGGTGTAAGGCGGGGACAACCTGGTGCAGGCTTCAACACACCGCGGGGCTCACACACTCACACAAACACACTCTCACTCACACCTTACGGGGCCAATTTTAGAGTCGACAATTAAACTATATTGCACGCTTTGGGACTTTTGGAAACACCCAGAAGAAATCCACGTGAACGCAGGGAGAGCATGCAAACTCCACACAGAAAGACCCACGATCGAACCCAGTGAGGAATCTCGCTGTGAGGCGCCGGCGCTATCCACTGCGCCACTGTGCCGACCCTGGAATTTTCATTTCTTACCAATTTGTTGGTTCACTAAATGGTTTAAGGTTTTCACCTGAATTGCAATAGCTGAAAGTTCTTCCATGATTACTGGTACCTGACCTAACACATCTTAGCACGTGAGAAATTACATTAAAAAGTGCAAAAATTATTTTTTTTAAAAGCACATCAGTTAATTGTGATTTAAATATACTTTAAATACTTGACTTAAACAAAGGTGTGGTGCTAAAATAAAGAAACATTGTTTAACTGTTGGAAGTTGGTATTGTAACGGTTAAGCAGTTGGCTCCATGATCAGAGGGTCACTGAGTCAAGTTCCCGACTGATAAAAGGTACCACTGAGGTACTCATGGCCAAAGTACCTCTCCAAGCACTGCTCAAACACTGCGAAAAGGCTACTGCAGGTACTTGTATTTGATCCAGACCTGATCAGGTGACTACATGGCATTTAAAATTCCCAGCGGCCTGGTGGCCGATCTTCACTGATCGCACGTTCCATCAGTAAGAGCAGAGTGTGAAGGTTAAATGAATAGAGCAATAGCACAGCTGTACATAAAATGCTGGAATGCACACAAACAAATCGGGAGACATATCAGTATTCAAAAGAGGACAAATCGTTAGTGGGTAATGCTGACAGAGTAATGTTGGAGTAGCACCATGAAGGAGAACCACATAAAACAAGAGAAACTGTCGACGCTGTCTGAAAGGGATGTCCGCGTACTAACCTGGATTGTGTCCAAAAACCATAAAACCACAGCTGTCGCTTACTGCAGAAATAAATACGCACCTCGACTCTCCTGTTTCCACAAAAACTGTTCACAGGGAGCTTCAAAGGACAAATATTTATGGTCGGCTTGCTGTAGCCAATGTATAAAATGTACCAATATCCTGTCTTGACGATGAAGGTGAAGATATCCTTTATTAAGTCGTTATTAGCATCCAAAGTAGTAGGATTGGTTTTACATGAGATATAAGTAATTATTACAGAGCTTTTCAGTGATTTTTCGATTAATCGATTAACAAAATAATCGTTAGTTGCAGCCCTAACTAAAATATAAACCCCATCAAGTGCACACCTCTAGTGATCATTTCAAACTCATTACAAGATCAATACAGCCATAGTAGCAAGTATAGCTGCTAACATTTTCATAACTTCGTTTGCACCACTACACTCAGAAGAGGGATCCTAACAACTTCCAACAGAGTTGAATCCTCATTGTAAACTAGGGGACTCGTGTCAGTCGAATCAGTAGTGCGGCACGAAGCACAGACATGTGCGATTGAAAACTTAATGCTAAAATTAATGGAAGAAATTGATGCTACGTTATTGTTGATCATTGAATCGATTTATATTAATGTACTGTAACCTCACCAAATTGCTACCTTTTTTAAAAAAATGATAGATGAAAAATAGGTACAGTCCACCTGCACGTCAACAGAATGACTTTAAAAAGAAGTAAAGCTTTCGTTGTTTTTGACTTTCATAAAATGTTAATTGATGTAACAATTCAAAAATCTCATATAAAATCTTAGACAGGTATGTTTCCTAATCTAGCAGAATAATTACAGAGTAATAAGAGCCGGCTAATTAGGGGTAGAGGTTTAAAAAGCTCTTAGAAAGTAATATGAAACTACAAGAAGGGGACAGTTTCAGTTCTTTGTTTGAAATATTCATCTAAACATATCCTTCGTGACTGCGGTTAATTAACGTTTAACACCAATTAAAAACAAGTGATGAGAACGAGATGCACTGCAACTTCCGAGTCCGCGCTCACCTATGGTTGGGAAAACAGCTCTTAAAATACGATGGCAGTATAAACTTTTGATAAATGAGCATCATGGAAAAAACTAATTGGGGACACGCGGGCCAAAAAACAATGGGTGCTGAAGTGGTAAAATAAGAAAATGAAAGTGATTATGAAGAAAAAACTGTACTAGATTTAATTAGATGGTCTACATTGTTGTTATTGCAGCAGCGATGGGGATGAAGGACAACTATTGTTTAGACGTTAATTTGTTTCGCTCAAGGATTGTTGAAGAACTGCATATGGCTATGTGGCAACCTTAACTGACTTTACTGACTCTCTCTGCACAGATTAGGTGTGTTTATGCAGAAAGATGTTTACCTTATAGTAAGTAGAGGAAAGGCCAAGAAATGTCAGATATGTTTTTCCTTTCCTCAGTATTGTTTTTTATTGTTTGACATACTGTATGTGTAAAGCTGATCTTGTTGCTTATTTTGGCAGGCAGTCAGACAGACTTCATCTGCTGAGGGTGTTGGAAATGAAAAAATATAAGCAACACTCATCTTAATCATCGTAAAATTTATTGCAATGCTTTTTTCTGTTTGCTGAGTTCTATTTCATTTCCGATTAAATAATTTGCAATTAATCAAAGTGTATTTCGGTACATGTACAATATTGAGATCTTGAAATCATTGTCATTTCACTGTATCAACTGGCTAACTGTGGCCTCGACTTCTCTGTACATAGTCAAAAATCCCAGGCCTCCACCACCCCCAAGTTACTGTATATCACACACACCTTCGGGTTGGAAAGTAAAATCATGCCAAGGACTCAGAAATTTCCTCTTTTTTGCCTTGACTTGTATATTTTTCTAGTAAGCACCTGTATTGATCCACGGGGCCGGTTCATATGCTTATCAACAGCCTGTGCTGAGATAAGTTGAACTCGCTGAGAAATTACCTGCTTGCGTTTTATCATGTGAGCAGGTTCCTGACTCTGGTATATGGTGTCTAGTGCCAGCAGAGTTTCATTCCAAGCCCAACCCAAAGCTCCAATATTCAGATAGTAGTTAATGAGCTTGTCAATCTGCAGCGGGTTAGATAAGCGTAGTAGACCTCCAGGGGAAACGTTCCCTGTGGGGGAAGAAAGAGAGAGGGAGAGAGTGAGTAGGACGTACCCACGTGTCAGCTGATTTAGTCTGGGCTTAAGAGCACTTCCTTGATTACAGAAGACATATAATTATCCATTAGGAAGACTATATGGCTACTGGCTCTTTTTTGTGGACAATTTAGAAGAGCACTATGCTTAGAACAGATTAGAAATAAATGACCATTCGACAAAAAAAAGAGTCTTTTTTTTTAGATCTTAAAATGTTGATGCTTTATATTCCTAATGTCAGCTAACACAAGACAACAGCAAGGTTTTGTGTTGTTATTATGGCACAATTTAATAAAATACACTTCATCATGAGATGCATGTCACCGCAAAAATGTGATGCCCTGTAGATTTTTGGAAGTTTTGTTTTGGAGGATGTAAAAATGTGTTAATTTTGGGCTATACACTAACACTTTTTACTGTGTAAACCATGGAATTAAGTGGAAAAATAAGTAAGACATCAGTAACCTCGGGCAATTTAGCTTTAACATGCAACAAAGGAAGAAAATATTAAGAACATTTAACAACTTAAACAACCAGATTTGACACTAATTGTGAAATAGCAGTAACAATTACTCATTAGATCACCGGTTATTTATGGCATAACAGATAATAAATCAATTTTTTATTGTATACTCAAATTAAGTTCAGTACATTTATACAAAGAACAGGACTCGTCCTAAATGTGACAGCAGTCTTTCAATCTCCATGTGATGACAAGTTTGTGTAATGACCACTTGATGGCACTACACCACCAACTGGGGGAAATATACAACTGAAAAACATTCATATTTATGCGAGATTAATATTCAGTATATAAATCTATCATATATTTCAGTGAAACAGGCTAAAAGCATATCTTAATTTAAGAACATTAATTGATATGTATAGGAGTTTGTTGTTACGCTTGTTTCTTATAAAGTAACACAGGCCATTATTCTTTACCAATTCACATTTCAACAGTCATTTAAAGTAAAAATGATTGCTTCAACATGTAGCCTTTCTGAACATGGTGTTTTCCTGTAGCATCAAATGTTGTTTAATCAATGCATGAAAACTTATGCTTTCATTTGTATTAAAATCTCAGAAATAAATATTTTTGCATATTTAGTATACTTATAGTAACCTATTGAACAATTTTGCTATGTTTGACCTTACATCAGTGGCTCACATCACAACAGCTGCAATATTTCAAGAAGACAAAGATAAAGTTACAAGAACAAACTGTGCTTATTGAGGGTTTTTTTTTTTTTAATGTCTTTTATGGCATGAATGAACTTGTTTTGTCTTATTTTAAAAACTCTTTTTAAAACTTGTTTAAATTAAATCAAAAAAGTAATGTACAACATGTGAAGTGGTGTTAGCTTCTATTTATAACAGTGAATATTGAAGTGTCTTATGTTTCTAGCTTAGAACTCATTTTATTCTTATAGTGTTTTGTTTACAGATGTTTAGAACTACAAGTACAATTGGAATTGGAACTGCTTTTCCCTAAAGGTGATTTTTTTGTAAGAATGTTGTGGCTTTGTAATTGTGTATTTAGCTATTTTATCCAGCAGGTGTCAGTATGGTAGCACGTTTCAGATATTCCTGAAATATCAGTTTCAATTGTACATCATTGGTTCAGATCGTACAGTTGGTTTTTAATCCAAATCCATTGCACACCTTCACTTCTTCTGGCTCATTCAGGCCAGGTCTTTTCTCATTCTGTGTTCTGTACGGGTAAATATTGTAAATCACAGCTGCATATCCTTGCACTCTGTCTTTGTTTTCAATTTGCATAGTTAACTCAGTTGTCCTGTTAATGTCTTAGCACCAACCACCAAAGCAAACTCTTTGTATGTGACAACCTACGTCATTCTGATTCAGAATTTAAGATCAACTCAAAACATCATTAAACTCCAAGTGATTCGGACAATACTGTTAAATGTCACTACGTAGTCCCCGGTTTAAGTCTCATGTAGTTGCCTCTAGCAAAAAGCCTAAAACGTGTCACTGTAATTGTGTGAACATGTCAACTTTTCACATAGTGCGCCACCTGCAAGTTCTCACTACTCACAAACCCTACTCTACTTTTCGCACGTTTATAAACGAGGCACACTTTTTAGTACACTAGTGTGCCGTTTGAGACGCCCCGCTTTCACTATCAATAATAAACGGCTGTAGCGGCGGGCGGGCCGAGTCAGACACTTGTTAGTACGCTAATGTGCAAGATTGGGACGAATCCCGCTTTTCCCATCGTTAACCTGCATTTATCAGATTAATAATTTAATATTTTTATTTAGTTTTCATGCTTAGATTGGAGCTGCTACAAATAAATTGTGTATGTTATGATTTTTTTTTAGGTATTAGTCAGTACGGGACGTTCCGTTCCCGTCCCCGGCATTGTGACGAAAGCACTTTTGCGACAGTTCGTATCCTGCTCGCAACTTCTTTTCCGACAGTGACTCGAAAAGGGCCACGGCAGTGAATAAGCCTTTTTCAACGCTTGCACTTAGTTCTCAGTAAGAGAATTAAGCCGATTCTGTAGGAGATATTGTAACATAAATCTATCTGGATTGCAAGTAGACCGGGCGCGAGCGCACTCTTTCGTCCTTTTCGTCCCCACGCGGCAAAGTTGTAAGCGGAGGCCGCACGCGCCGAGCTCCGGGAAACTTTTGTTATTGTCATGTGACGGGATGCGTTTGCGGCGATAAAGTGCGGCGATCTCATCGTTTACTCAGAATTTCGTACCCAGCGTTCGATTATTGTTCTTCAAAACATGCCTCAACCAAAATACCGGAAAATCGCCGTGCTGGGTTACCGATCAGTGGGTAAGTAAAGGGCTTTTCCGCAGCTAATAGCCTTTAGCAAGCTAATAATGGAGACTTAAAACCTCTGACTTTATCTTTGCCCTCGTCGAGGTGAACACGCTGTTTGGGGAAGTTGCGTCGAGAAGCCTTTTCAAGGCACATTTTCTGCCGTGGGAGGTCGGTCTTACCTTATCCAAACTGTAAACTAAGTTTGATAAGATAAGTCTTGTTGCTAAGCTGCCGGGCTACGCTACATCACGCAGGTTTGGGTGATGAAGCCCTTCTCCTGATCACCTGCTGCGTTAAAGGGCTGTCCACGCTGCTGATTCTCACATGTGCCGATTTATCTGTGTTTTTGCAACAGGGAAATCCTCTCTCACTATCCAGTTCGTGGAGGGACAGTTTGTGGATTCCTATGACCCTACTATTGAAAACAGTGAGTCACATTTTTGCACCACAAGTTACTCAAGTATGTGTGTGTGTGTGTGTGTGTGTGTGTGTGTGTGTGTGAGAGAGAGAGAGAGAGAGAGAGAGAGAGAGAGAATGAGACGTTGTGAGAAAGAGTCTACTTGTGTTTCTATCTGAGTTAGAAGTCAGAATGTCAGCACAAATATTACATAAAAGTAAAATGCAATGCTTTTTTTTTTTAAATCAAAAATAAACCGATTTTGAATGAGATGGATGTTCATAAGTTCATATGTTAAGTAGGGCTGCAACAAACAACTATTTTTGTAATCGAGTAATCTATCGATTATTTTATCGATTAATCGAGTAATCTGATAAAGTAAATGAAAATGACAATGCATTTGTTATTAGGCTTATTGTACTGTGAGTAGAAGTTAGTCATATACGCTTTATGTTGTTGTATTCAATTGAAAATGAAACATGAAGTTCAAGGGTCATTTTGAATCAATTTGGCCAATAAAATGAGTTGCTTTTGGCCTTTCTGGAAGAGAACTGCATTTCCCACAATCCCCTGCGCACGCCTCGGAGCCGCGTCACAATAAAGGATTTAGCGCGTTCCGGAACGAACTATGAAAAAAAAATCGAGGGAAAATCTTAATAAATGTCTGCATTGTGAGTAGAACGCTGGTTGTTGTGGTTATTTATCAGCTAAATTTTAGCGAGCGTTTTAGCGAGTAATGGCGCTTACAAACAGCGTGCGTGTTTACATCGCAAAAAATGTCATTTATGCGTTTTTGCACATTTACTTCTGTTTTTGTGCACGGAATATCTCACAAATACGTTCACATACAGAGGGATCTATTCTCGCCTTGATCGCGTCACTGAAAATATTGTGCGTCATTAATAAGCGTCTGTGTGAAACGCAAGCAGCTCATGCTGTAGCCATTTAAATGACTTAAACGAAGCTTCGATTCTAGACGAACTGCCTCGACCATTTTTTGTAATCGAATTATTCGAGTTATTCGAATAATCGTTTCCAGCTTAACATTGTTAAGATTCTGAACTGATAGTCCTTACATATGCTGAAAGTGAGTGAACACTTAACTAATTTGGATCATCTACATTGTCATGGAAAAGTAATACAGTAGTAACAAACTTCAATTTGAATTTAGATTTGTCTGATATATTCTCCACCAGCATTTATTCTCATAAAATGTACTGCTGTGGCGGGGGTCAAATCCTACATGCTGAGCTCATCTTTTCTTCTGTTTCAGCTTTTAATAAAATGGTTTCTGTAAATGGACAAGACTTTAATCTTCAACTGGTTGACACTGCTGGACAGGTATTTTAAATAGTACTTCTATGTAGCACTAAAAGTATAATAAACAGCATATTTGAAGAGAATTTTACACATACCTGCCATGTAATTAACAGCTGTTTTTATTAGTTGTCTGCCAAACTTAAAGTTAACAGTTTTTCACCACAGATATGTGACCCTCCACAGCAAAACCAGTCGCTTGTCGCAACGGAGGTTTCCGAGAAAAACGAGCGTTTATGTTGCGTGGGGTAAAATTTTGGATTTTTTGTTTTTAGTGTTTTGTAACAGTGGAAGGTCTATACTGTACTGTTGTGAATAAATTTCACTGAATAACTTAGCCTTTCCATCCTAAAAACGTGACTTTCTTGAGGTGAGGAATTCAATTCCAGCAGAATGTTAAAAGTTTCTGTTTTGACCGCTCTACTTCAATATTTACGGTAAATCCACTCGTTGACTAGCGTGAAGATATTTCTCCGGAATCCATCTTCATCTCCTGTGTTCAGTTAACCTAACGCAGGTAGGCTATCCGTGTGGCTGTGAATGCAGCGTAGGCTACTGTAAATACAAACGTAGCCGCGACCGCACCAAGCGTCTGTGAGTGCTACGCCGATAGTCAACTTCAAAGGCAGATTTCTCCGTTTCTCACTTGCCGTGACAGGAGAAACCCGACTCCTTTGAATATCTCAGTCATATGTCGTCCGATTCATTTGATATAGGCATCGTTTTGAAGCTTGATTTATGCCCTTTCATGAAAACATAATAACTCGATTTTGAAAATTTGCGACAAGCGACTGGTTTTGCCGTGGAGGGTCACATATGGTTAGTTGTACATTAGTTGTAAAGTTTCTGCAGAGCTCACACAACGGTTACTTGATGTACATAGCAGGCTCCCAGTAGCAAGGACTGATGTGTCCCAAATAAAGTGGCATGTGGGTTTTATGGAGTTAGTGATGAAAATTAAAGGAAGGAACAGTCAGTGTTCACTTGGTATGCTTTTACTCTTCTTTTCCCCCCCAGGATGAGTATTCCATTTTCACACAGTCTCACTCAATGGACATTCACGGCTATGTTCTGGTCTACTCTGTCACCTCAATGAAAAGGTTTGTGTTTTGCTTACTTTACCAAGACTTTTCATTTAATAAAGTTTCTAATCAGGTTACACAATCAGATTTGTAGAAATAAGCACATATTTTTCAATTCAGTAGATTCATTTATCATCTCTTTTTTTTAAATTCATTTTTTGATGTCAGCTTTGAAGTGGTTCAGGTTCTACACGACAAGCTGCTTGACATGGTCGGAAAGATACAGTAAGTTTGTGTGTGTGTGTGTGTGAGAGAGAGAGAGAGATTGAGGGAGGGAGAGAAATCGAGGGCACAGCAAAATGTGGTTAAACATTTGATTTTTTTCCAGGGTACCTACTGTTTTGGTCGGAAACAAAAAAGACCTTCACATGGAAAGGTAAGCAAAAGGCCAAGATGATCTGGCTGAAATAGGGATTGTCTACTTATTTATGTGTCACTTATTCTCCTCTGTCTTTGTCTTTTTCAGGGTGATTAAACCAGAAGAGGGCAAGAAGCTAGCTGACTCTTGGGGTGCTGCCTTTATGGAATCATCTGCTAAGGAAAACCAGGTAATTTTTAGACCTTTTATTAAGGCTGAATATATATTTATTCCCAAATATAAGGATGCCATGTTTATGAACTAGAAAACTATATATTATGTATGTAGCCACTTATAGATTATTCCTGTTTCATTCACAATATGAGCAAGTACAAGTTCCAAATTTTAAAGTGAAGTTTCAAGTGCAAATTGCCCCTCCTGCTGGCCATACATTATGTTTTACTTGCAGTTTCCCTACTGACCACTAGGGGGCAGGTTTAAAAAGGCTGTAAATATACTGTAAATACATGAGTCAATTTCTAGCTATAGTAGGAGTTGTACAAATTATCAGTAAAGGGCAGTAATAACTGTTGAGGAACTCAATTCAATTCGGTTCAATTTAAACTCTGTCATGCTTTAACCCTCCAGACAGCTGTAGAAGTTTTTAAGCGGATTATTCTGGAAATGGAGAAAGCCGACGGAAACGCCCCATCAGAGAAGAAAAACTGTGTCGTGATGTAGTTGCCGGTTCCATTCAAAGACACACAGTGAGCTCGCCGGCAGAAGTCAGGAAAGGCAGCGTCACCGGTCAGAATGGCAGTACAGAGGGACTACAGAACCCAAACTCCACCTCTCTTCACAGCAGACAGGACGATTCTTGAATGAAACAGAGAAAAAAAAACACTATGTAGTGAGCTGTACAAAAAAGGAAAAACAAATCTCTGTAGCTGTAATGACACTTTGAATGAAAAAAGTGGTCCAAGAATGCAACCCAGGAAATATAAAAGACATCAGTATTTTTAATGCTCCAAAACACCTCCCCTTTTCATGCAAAAAAAAAAAAAAGCGTTTGCCTAGACACTCAGCCTTATGGAGCCGCCAAGTGAACGCTGACCTGGCCGTCTCCCGTTGATTAAAATGCCTATGATGCAGTTTAGGCCACTGAATGAATTTATGTGCCAAACCATGTGCCTGGTCCATTTTCTACATGTACTTGATTTCTGTACCGGCATTTGAATGCTTGGGTGGGTAGTAGATGCAACAGAAACACCTCGGCCTTGTCCAAATCTCACTCTAAGCACATAGCGAGACCAGCAATCGTTTGGAAAAATTGCCGGGATTAATACGTGTATAGTTTTTGCCTTCGTCTAAAGGTTTCAAGTCAGTCCACTTTGTAACACAATTTCACCATTTGTGTGGATTGACTTTATTGAGGTGAACTTATACTCTGAATGCAAACACAAACGAGTGAAGATCCAGTATTTCTTTAGTATTGGTCTTTTACAATTAATTGTATGCTTGTGTTTTGGGCACCACTTTTTTCAAGACTGCTAAAGCCTTTAAATGGAGCCATGATTTACGCTGCTCCGACAGTGTGTCATATTTGTGGGAAATGTGGTACTTGTTTTGCCTTGAAAACTATGTAACAAAAGCCAGACATAAAATTATGATTATTATTTAGCCTTGGATGTAAACGCCCCCATTATTAAAATTAGTGGATTTGTTTTTGCTTTTGATGTGAAGGGATTTTGAAGCATTTTTTTTTTTCAGCTAGTCAGACGAGGATGCATTCAGTAGGAAAACATTCTAACAAAGATTTAGAAGTCAAGTGACTCAGTGGTTTGGGATGGGGAAGTGTAAGAGCTAGTAAGACATTTTGGTTAGATTCTTGAGCTTTCCCCACCTCAGAAAGAACTTAAGATCGTAAACATCTGGGCTTTTTTTGTAGTAAAGAATTATGAATTTCTCGGGAGATGTGCCTTTGATGCGTGGCAATGCTGCCTCTTTTATTCAGTATGATAATAGTAAACACTGGACATACAGTTTTCATTTGCAGAAGTGTTAAGTGTGAGCAGAGTGAGGAGTCAAAGGGCCAATTTCCCAGTCAAGGATTAAGGCTAGTATTAAGGATTAAGTCTCCATTGTACTACAGTTTAGTACAAAACTAGGCTTAATCCATGAGCAAGAAACCAGCCCTAAGAGACTAAGATTCCTTTCAAGACACAGTTACCACAGTGTTATAAACTCACAACTTGGTAGAACATTTTACAGGAGCTTCTCTGCATGTTTTTAAAATGAATACGGTGTTGTAAAAACCTCAGGTATGTTTTCTGAGGACAGCTTTCAGCACGTCTGTGCTGATACAGAGCCTTTGCTTCAGTCGACAAAGGGAACTGGTTTGCTGTTAGACTTAGTCACATTTTAAAGCGTAGGTTTGTTCAGTTTTTGGCAACCCAAAAAAACTGACCATCTCTTATAATTGTGGATACCACTGTTATCTTTCTCCAGCTTTAGTTTAGGTTTACACTTAATATAATGTGATTTCAGAACTAGCTTTTTGGTATATACTAATGAACAAAGATTATACCGCAATTTTCCACGTTTTCAAAAAGAGCTTTCAGGCTGTTTTGAAGGCTTACATGATTGTGTCATGAGATTGTGTGTAAGTTCCAGTAGACGAAATGTTAAGTTTAACCGTACTGTCTGTAAAAGTGCTTGAATAGTGCTATCCACTATTATAACTGAGTGTCAGCAAACTTTTAATAAGCTCTGAGTTGATACAAGCCTGATTTGTTTGATATGGCTTTCTTAATTAAGACATTTTTGAAAGATGTTTTGCTTGATGAGACTTCTTATTCTTTTAAT
The DNA here is from genome assembly GCA_032718565.1 of Distichodus sexfasciatus. Taxonomy (NCBI): domain Eukaryota; kingdom Metazoa; phylum Chordata; class Actinopteri; order Characiformes; family Distichodontidae; genus Distichodus; species Distichodus sexfasciatus. The sequence continues at coordinate 2,263,777 of JAVGVS010000034.1, read as the reverse complement.
ATTTTCTTTTGTTTTTTTCTTTCCCTATTTTCTTCCATTCTTTTTTTGTGTCATAGAAACATATCAAACTTTCTCGCTGATGATGATGCTGTGTCCAGTGCCTTATCCCAAAACAACCCACTTTCACATTTCAAGATCTCTGCTTGATGTTACTTTATTTACTACTGTTCAATCATCTGAAGCTGTTGCCGCGAATTTGGGTGATGTAAGAAAAAAAGAAGCGATAACCTTTTAGACCTCAATTTAAAGATGAAAGATTTGATGTATTGAATCAAATGATAATGGTTGTTTTTTTAATTCGTACTTTGTCAAAAAATGGGTTGGCATACTTAAAAAAGTAACAAAATAGGTGGGTTTTCATTGATGATCGACCCTTAATATGACCAAAGTGGGCAAAACCATCTAAATTCAGAGTATAATCCCTGTAGGTTTAAGGTGCTATGTCAGGGTGTTCTTTTCTTTTTTGTCAACTTGACTCTATCTTTGCATTCATGGGGAATCTTGATGATGCATTTATGCATCACATTCAGACTTCTGCTGTGGGGTCACAGTTCGAAAATCTTGCTGTAAACAATTTTGTATATACAAATTAAAACAATACTCCTTTAAATGCTGTTTACCTGTTTATTTATGAGGGTGGTAACTGTGGACTGACATCAAGTAATAGTTTGCTGTTAATAAATCATTTCTAGAAAATCCACTCAGGCAGATCAGTATGTCATAAAGTCTGTAAAGTGTTTTTGAATTAAGGTTTTTCTTTCCATAAGTGAGCTCTACAGAAACGGGAATAATACTGGAAAATTAATAACGGTGACTTATTTATAACTCCCTTATGTTTGTCAAATTGTACAACTGTCTGCACAACCTTTTCTTCGTTGTGGCCATAATTAACAACCTGTAAAAGCAGTCATAGTGGATATCTGGAGATTTGTTTTCAGATATGAAAACTTTGTTTGGTTAAAGAAGAAAATAACAGTAAATGTACCAATAATGTGATCAAATATAGCTTAAGGGTTCAGCACAAACAGGAACCGAAAAGGCTGTTCAAAGAACACTACCCATGAAGATATCTAGTATCTAGAGATATTTATAGGTTATCTATTAGCATCCATCCGTTACTAAACCAAGTAATTAACATAATAGCCAATAACGATTTTTATTATTTCACAGTTTACTACATCTAAAAATATATGTAAAAGAAAAGTAATTCATATGTAGTTGACCTTTTAAAACATGTAACTTTTCTATGTACCGTATTTTCTCCTTATGTTGATACATACATGTGCTGAGTTACTCGACCAAAATATTAATTCATCTTTTAAATGTTGAGGGAAACATCCTAGTGGATTATTGTCAATTTGTCAACCCGCCAAAATAATTCGAATCGTTCCGGTGAGAGGATTTGGTTGGACGGTATTTGGCAACCATGTTTCACTGCCCAGACATTGCGGAACTGTAGACGGACGGAGTAAAGGCTATTGTGGAAATTGGACATTTAACCCATTTTTTTACTCATTTTTAAAGTCAAACTTTGTGGATATTAGCTCCGTTAAAGCTAACGACGAAGAGCATAATCCGGGACGGCGCCTGCAGGCGTAAAGCGTACATTTAGCGCGCTAACCGTAGTTATTAGCTAAAGTTAAGACTCCAATGTAGCTCTTTACCCATAGCTAGTTATTAAAGAACGCCATGATGGAGAAGAAGGAGCAGGTACAGCTAAGGAACAACCCTCGCAGGTAAACGTTCACTTTTAGGTGACGATGGAATGCCTGAGAAAAAAGTTTATCATTCTTGTCGGAAAAGTTTATTTCGTTTTTTTAGGTCTGAATAGTGTTAGCCAGCTAACAGGGGCCGCGCTCCAAACAGCGCTGTTGCGCATTAAGTGTGTCAGAATAGCAAACCACAGCCGTACTAAACAGTATAGAGCGGAGGGATATGTGGAAAAAGCTATTTAGTACGGTAGTGTGCGGTTTGAGACGCGGCCCTGGTATTTGACGTTAGCCTAGCGTAGCAATCGGCATCTTAATAAATACCTGCTACAGTTATTAAATTAATGTTACTTTTAGATGTGGAAACGCGTAGTGACTCCATATAATGTAACATGTATGTGGTGACGGCGTTACGTACAGAAATCTGTCGTTTTTAAACAATTCACGTAACAGCGCCGCTCCTAACACTCTGCAAATTAGCATGCTAATTGCTAAAGATAAGAGTAGTTACTTCATCTTTCCCACTAAAACAGAGGAAAAACAGACGTGCATTAAATGTTCCTCACACCTGTTATTTATAGTTGTGCGGAAGAATCAAACGTATCCAAGTCACGTTAACTGGTTAATAGCTTTAACCAGACTACCGCCGTCACGCCCTTGTTTTTCCGGACATTTTTAAAAAATGTATGTCAGCTCTTTCTCTTTTCGATTGAAAGCACATATTAAAAAAATCATCATATCATCAAAAATCATCTTATCTCATTATGATAAGAGTATGTGAACAAACTATGAATGAACTGTCCTGCTATACCTCAAACTAATTGCGAGAAAACGTGATGCTTAGAGATGAATAAGGAAAAGCAAATATCTCCATGAAGGGGTGCTGTTCGTTTCCACGTTCTCTGATTGAATGGATACTTTAGGCTTTAGAATAGATCTTTATCCCCTTTTTATAAGGACAGTTTTAATAGCTTCTGGATGTCTAATCTGTTATGTGCTTTACATCTTTAAGAGTAATGTATGATCACAAGGAGAAAAGCTTAGTGTGAGGACCTGGAGAGGTTTTTGATTGCAAATAGCAGGCAAAAAAAGTCTTCAACTGTAATTACACGTTGCAGAAAACTATCCTGCACAACATTTTCAAAAGGTAAGTCCAAGTAAACTTCACTGTTTTCTCTGCTGTATACATGCACATAAAGAGACGAGAGGACTGGCTCCAGTTGCTACAGTAGTCCAAGTGGAGACACAATATTTTATTTTATTTATTTTATTTTATTTATATATTGTTATTCCATGTGCCTTATTTGTTTCTTGTTCCCTATTTCCTATTGCACTGTGTAAACTGGAGCCACGTCGTCTCGTCTCTCTGTATATCTGTACAGTAAATAGCAGAGATGACAATAAAGTTTACTTTGACTTTGATAACTAACTCTTCAATCAAAGTGAATATAAGATTTCTGGTGGGTGTCCTATGGTGGCACATTTAGGACTGCACATTGCCGGGTTGTTTTGTTGAAACTAGAGAGCTAATGATTGGATATGATTCACGAGGCATGCCTTATAAACCATTTGTCATGTTGTTGGTTCAGTTTTGGAATAACGATCATCTTTCGATGCCTGCGCGTGTGAATTTGTTAGGCAAAAAAGAGGAGAAGTAGCCAGTACACTGCTGTTTTTCATGCCATCCACTCTTCAGAAGAGGCCTCATTACATATTTATTGCCATCGACTAGGATCTATTTTTGCTTGCCGTGACAGGGTTAGAGCTTTTTTTCCCTCTGATTTTCCCCCCATTCTACATGCCTGAATTGCAATGAATGTTCTTAAGCCCTACCTTCTCTAAACGTTTATGCAGGGATGGTATAGCACTTGAAGTTCTGTGTGTGTGTGTGTCCTTCCTCAGGCAGTTGAAGAAGCTTAGCGAGGACAGTTTGACCAAACAGCCCGAAGAAGTTTTTGACGTGTTGGAGAAACTCGGAGAAGGGTGAGTCCTGAATGTGGGCTGTTTGTAAAGTTATCAATCATATGTCAGAATGGGCAAGATTTCTTCTTGGTGAAAAATTAAAACATTTAAAGTAAGTAATACACTGCATTGTTACCCTGTTAAAGTAACATTACAGTTTGTGTACTCTGTCCCTCATCTCATCACCGCAACTGATTATGGAATATTAAGTAAATATAAATGTTATTGCACAGTATTTTTTCTAGGTTTCAGTTTATGTGCCCTAGAAGTGATGCAGTGAACAATCATGCCACTTTGTATTTAAAGTTGTAACATTGTGTACATAGTTTTCATAAATTATGACATGAACGTTTATTTCAAAGAGAACTTTATTCATAAATGGATGTTTTAAATATGAATTGTGATACTTTTTATCCAAGTTTCTACCAGCTGAGTTACTTGCCTTTCCAAATCCCGTCAGAGTACCAAGTCCCAAGTTAATACCTGCACAGTCAACAAGAGTACACATGTGAAAGCTATTGAGGCAGTTGATAGCATAACCGTTAGGGAGTTGGCCCCGTGATCGGAGGGTCGCCAGTTCACTGCTCCCCGGACATTACCAAAAACGCTGCTCACTGCTCACTGGTCAAGTGCAGAGGTCACATTTCTTTGTGGTGCGCTGTGTTGTGGTATGTTCACAATGACAAATAACCACTCAACTAACTGTTAGGTAAATGCCCAAAATATACTTTGCTGATTTAAAAAGCTGATCAATAAGTTATTTGTAAAGTAAGTGAACAGTGGTGAGTACAAGGAGAAGGGATGTTCGTTCCACACCAAGTTGATATTCTGAGAAGACAAGAAAGGACGCCCGGCTTGATCGGTTCCAAAAAGTAGTGAGGTGCGGGTCCATGTTAAGAATTTGAACCTGATGGTTGCGGTCACAAAGAGCTAGTACGTAGGGCATCGCCCTTAATATGTGACCACAGTACTGAACAACAGCCTGGATTCCCTTACAGTACCCACCCCTACTGTTGCTCTACTAACCTGACCACACTTTATTTGCAGCACAGTTATCGTGTTACACAGGCATCTGCTGTGATATACTGCATTTATCTGCTGCTTTAGATTGGCTAGTTGTAACTGTCCACATTCATGCTCAGTACATACACTCGTCTTGATGTTCCCATTTATCAGTTAGATCGACTTTCAGTCTGACGTACTGCACGTGCCACATGCGAGAGAGTAGTACATCACATCTTACACCTTACCACATCTCCCCGATCATTTGATACACTGAAACAAATCCCTTTATTACGCGCACGCTTTCCATTTCTCAAATTCAACACTGGAGTGCTATGACATTATAGTAGCCTCGAAATTGAGTGCATGATATCGGTATAAAATCTCTGCCGTAAATAGGTTGCGGCCCATAGTGAAGTAAGTACTTCTGCTCCGGTACTTCTGCACTTCTGTTGACAAGGGATTTAGTGTTAAAATGTACAATCAAAAACAAGCGTACTGAAAGGGTCAGTGTTTTGTTTTTCTTAAAAGAGCATCACATTAAAGCAATGTCCAGTCCAAAAATGAACTTTGCCAAATCACAAGAAATGTTGCGGAGCCAACTCTAGTTCCACAGATTAATTAAGAATAGATATTAATTTGTTTATTAAGGACAGCAGCGTGTGTCACTAGGGCATTAACCAACCAGGCGGACCACGTCATACATTAAGTAACAGGAAGTGAAGGTGCAGATTCTGTGGCATGTGAAAGCGTTGCATTATGCACCAGCTGCCCAACAGGGTGTAAGCTCAGCATGAATTATTAAACCTTTTCGTACTTTAAATGCAGACTATTTACATTTAAAACAGCATGGCATATCTTATTTTTCTTCCATTTACATGACCAGTTATGGTTAACGAAAGAGAGATCAGTTTGCGTTTATCGCATATGTAAAGGTCTTTGTTTCTATTATGGTTAGATGATGGTTAGAGCATTCGCTCTGTGATCAGAAGCTCACCGGTTCGAATCCCGGAATGGTAAGGGTACCATTGTCAGCAGGGTTGCGTTCCCAAGCTCTGCTCCCCGGGTGCTGCCCGGTGCTCCTTTACGGATGGCTCAGATGCAGAGGTCACATTTTGTTGTGGTGACAAATGACAATCACTTTCACTTTCAGACTGGGATTTGTTATGTGTGATGCAAATAACTTTATCAGTGACTCTTTTTATCATGAAGTATGATTCAGATTTTTTTTGCACAATGCCGAATGCATGCAATATTTTGCACCTTTATATCAATTTAAAGAATGATAAAGAAATAGGCTGTTGCTGTGGTTAACTGAGCAAAAATATAAGAAGTCATAAGGCAACATCAAATCACATAGTTCATCACATTTTCTAACATTGAAATGTTATAAAATACAAATTCACTTTTGATTCATTTTGTTTGCTTTGATTTCTTTGCAGGCATGTTTTTATGTGGGCTTGAGTAAATTTATGATTTCATAAAATTCTGATTGAACATCGTATTGGAAAAACAGAGCAGATTTGTTTACTGCCAAATAATAGTCTTCTATAGAAATGTACTGTAGGTGTTGGTTACTGCTCTAGTCAGTGCACTTTCTTGCTTCTCATATTCCATAAAGAGCATGATTTCAGATGTGACTTAAGTTGACGTAAGGGTGAAGAGGCTTCAATCTTAAGACGTTATCAATAATTCCAGTGTGGTGGAGCAACACATTATCTGTCACTTGGACTGCCGTTTTGGTTCGTCGCTCCCAATGTTTTATTGATGCACTGTAAATGTGTCTCACTGCAGATCCTATGGCAGCGTATTTAAGGCCCATTATAAGGAGACGGGAGAAATCGTGGCCATTAAACAGGTTCCAGTGGAGTCAGACCTGCAAGAGATTATTAAAGAGATCTCCATTATGCAGCAGTGCAACAGGTCTGTCAGCAACTGATGTGAACTTTGTTTACCATCGTATTAGTGATTAAATCTATTGTTTATTTGCTGTTACACAAGGAAAGCACATATTTTCATCCTCTTTCCGTTCCTCTTTGTCCCAGTCCACACGTGGTGAAGTACTATGGCAGTTACTTTAAAAACAGTGATTTATGGATTGTGATGGAGTACTGTGGGGCAGGCTCGGTGTCGGACATTATTAGACTACGCAACAAAACGGTGAGTGAAGTCTCGTGTTACCTCAAATGTCTGGATTTGGAGTTGCATTTGAACAAACACAATTCTGTGTAAATTTAAAGGAGGTAATTGTAGTCTTTGCTTGCCATCATAGATTAACCCATGGTTATTTACACTGAATGCATAGCAAATTAAACCTCCTCTGCCGCAGACGGAAAAAAACTGTCAGCACTGCATGTTGTGAGATGAACTACGTTTACCTGCGTCTTACTCTCTCTTAATGGTTGATGTGAGAGGTTATTTTCTGTCTGTTTGTTACAGTTAACAGAAGACCAAATAGCCGCCATACTGCAGTCTACTCTAAAAGGCCTGGAGTACCTGCATTTCATGAGGAAGATTCACAGAGACATCAAAGCTGGGAATATTTTGCTTAACTCGGAGGGACAGGCCAAACTTGCCGACTTTGGCGTAGCAGGACAGTTAACTGTAAGGGGAACAAATACTTTACCCAGAATTTTGATTTATTATCAGTAAGACATGGAAATTACCAAAAACATTTGAGTTTAGTAAGTACTGTATATAAATAGGGCTGTAAAGATGAATAGAGACGGGATGTGCGATGATATCGAAATCATATCGGAATCGGCCGATTATTGCTTTTTTTTTTAAAAGTCATCGACATCGAAGTGATACTTAGATTTGCCCGATATTTTCTGCCAATATTTGATGACGCATTTACTGTACGTTGGAAAGGCAGCGCTTATGCCAGGCATGTCCAAAGTCCGAGATGGGATTTTATACGGCCCGCGTCTTCTGTCTTAAAATGCATGGGGTTATTTTTGTGCCAAAATTCTAAGTGCACAATGGAACTTTGGCAAGCAAAATATCTTGTCTTTACATGCCCAACTCTGCCTGTGATGGGGCTTGACTCTGCCCTCCTCATTTATCGGCATCCGCAGATATAAGCATGAAAAACATCAGATATTGACATCGGCAAATAATTTCCATATCGTGCATCCCCTAGTCAGTGGAAGTCAAGTTTATAATAATACAAAATTCTATTAAATGGGAATACTCCAAATGTTTGCTTGGATAAATAGTTAATTCATAGATTCATAACATTCTTCTTCTCCTTCTTCCTCTTAGGACACAATGGCAAAGCGGAACACAGTGATCGGAACGCCGTTCTGGATGGCTCCAGAGGTCATTCAGGAGATCGGATATAACTGTGTAGCTGATATCTGGTCTCTGGGCATTACTGCAATAGAGATGGCCGAAGGGAAGCCACCGTACGCAGACATACACCCTATGAGAGTAAGATAAACACACCATAGAAATGATGTTTAATGCAAGTGTGTATTGTCTATAGATTATAGAGTTATTTGATAAAATGAAGTTAATATTCATATATAAACCTTTCTAGCAAATTATCAGCATTACAAACCTGGCTAATTCTAGCCATTAACCAACCTATGAATATCTGTACAGGCAATATTCATGATTCCAACAAACCCCCCACCAACATTCCGGAACCCTGACCAGTGGTCAGAAGGTTTTCGAGATTTTGTGACACAGTGCCTGGTAAAGAACCCTGAGAACAGAGCCGCGGCCACACAGCTTTTGCAGGTATGTCACTTATTTCACTCTTTCTTCTCTCCTTTATTCCTCTTTTGGGGGTCAGGGAGAAAGAAAGATGGGTGTTAAGTAGTTTTGAGGATATCACGTCCCTGCTTTTCCAGTATTGTTTAGCCTTTGAGCAAAGCTCTTAGTCCTTCACAGGTCCAGCGAGCTACACCGGATGAAATTACTGACTCTTATTGACTCACACCTCCTTGCCTGGCTACGGTCATCTTTCAGTGGAGGTTGGAACTGCTAGTTTTTGGTTGTTAGTTATTACGGAAACTGCTAAAGCAAAACCTAAAATCAAAAGCACCATCACAAGTCACTGGCTAAGCACAGTCTCACAATCTGACCTAAGTCTAGGACAAAATCAGCCAGGGTTTTAAAATTTTGGTTGAAAGGTCAAATCATAACACAAATCTGTAGTCCTTTGCTGTACTCTGCTTTACTGTCATGTTGCACCTAACATTAACTTTCATTTTGTGAACCCTAACAATCTGTATATGTGTAATATATTTTACTGTATTTCATATATATTACTCTCCTCAAAACACGATAAGACGGGGCTGGGTGATATGTATCAAGTGCCACGATATGAACGATATTTTATAATGCATTGTTGCACGCTCAGTTGGTTCCTGATGGTTTTAGCGCTGCAGGATTAGGGACCGTCACAAAATGACAGAACTGTGTTTAAATAATAATTTTTTGAGATTATTTCAATAATAAATAATTTAGCCTTTACATATGGGTGGGTGTAATTATTACTTTGTTTTAGTTAGGAAAACAGTATTTAAGTGAAGCGTTACCTTAAGCATAACAGAATAATCTCAGTCATGTATTTCGACATTTTTTAAAGGATTATTTTCTGTTTAAACAAGACTCTGATTTGTATCATATCGGCAGATATCCAAATTTACAATATCTTTATCGTTATCGGACATAAAAGAGTGATATCGTGCCATGTCAAATATGAAGGTGTTTCTGGGCAGTTAGATTCAAATCAATTAATGTGCAAACTTCAGTGAGTGATGTCTTTTTGAGTAAAATGTATCGACATTTGGTCTAAAAATATTGTGATTTGTATTTTGAGTCTTATCGCTCAGTCCTCTGGCACTATATCTTCTGGATGACTTTATTTGGTTGATGTACGTGGTGTCCAGAAAGGAAAGGTTATTCTGTGACAAGGTGTTTGTTGTGACAACAGGCTACACTGTGATCAGCAGGATTCTGTAATATTCTGAGAACTGCCAGAACATCCTGCCGTAACTGTCCTGCTGTAGACTTATGTTGCCTTGGCTACGTTCCTTTACCGCATAGGGTATAGGCAGGATCTGCTTTCTGTTGCCAGAGTGCAAATGAAGCAGTCCTCAAAACAAACTACAAGCGAGACGGTTGCCATCTACTTTTTGATGAGGTCAGATTTTGGGGTATTTTAAAGAAGGTTGGCGTTTGCTTGGCGTATTCAGATCATGTCCAAAAATTGCTGAGAGTTTGTCCGAGAGGTCAACACTAGGGATGCGCTGATCCAACTTTTTCACTTCCGATACTGATGTCAGATACTTGGGCTTAAGGTATCGGTCGATCCCGAGTACCGATCCGATACCAGTTTTTAATTAATAACTTATGTTGTGTGTTGTGTTACTTGTTCTGCTCATTGTTATATCAATATGTACAAATTAGCGTGAATGTCGAACAATAAACCAGCATTACCGCAGTGCCATTTCCTCATACGCAAGCATAGAAAAGCCTACAATTTACAGATCGGCTCCATGGATCAACCCAACGCCACTGATACCCGATCCAGCTATTTTAGTCGTTATCAGACCGATATCCAGTCCACACATCGGATCAGTGCATCCCAAGTTGATTCAGAGTGTTCGAACAGCTTAAATGTAAGTCTTGTTTTGTTGGTTTTGTTTAGCACCCGTTCATTAAGAATGCCAAGTCCAACAGCGTTCTGAGAGCACTGATTACAGAAGCTATGGAGCTCAAGTTGAAGAAACAGGAGGCGGAGCAGAGAGAACGGGATGCCGAGGATGAAGATAACTCGGTAAATCACTGTCCAGTTTCTTTGGTTAAACTGGTGTTATAGAAAGTGCGTTGTATGGTCTTCCGATTATCAGAAGTATATGTCATCTTGGTAATCCAGTTTGCTTCGGTTTGCTTCCTATCACGCGGCAATAGGACGACGATGACGACGATGATGTGGACCAGGGTACGATGGTGAGGGCTGGAACGTCAGACCTGGGCACCATCCGGGCCGCAGGGTCGCTGGGCAGCACGTCAGGGACTATGATCGAGCACGACGGCACCATGCAGTCTCAGCTCGGCACCATGGTCATCAACTCGGACGATGAGGATGAGGAATCGGGCACCATGAAGCGTGAGTGTGTTACAGGGAGTTCTTCTGCATCTGATAGTGTGATATGAGAACATGGTCAAAACCTAATGAGCGATAATCATATTCAAATACACACTTTCGGTTCAGTTAGAACAGACTAACAGAAAGGCAGAGTAAATTTACTTATCCTCTCAGATAACAGACATGATTCATGAACTCTGACAGCAGAAAACAAACATTCTGAAAGTTTACAAGGACTAAGGGGATTGTTTCTGACGGTATATTTCAGCACCTTAGATTAAATAATTCGACCTGACAGAATAGACTAACATAGTGAAAGTGAGAGATGATTTGTGAACACACCATAACACAACACAGTGCACCACAACGAAATGTGAAGGTGAAGTGGGCAGCTGACATGGGCAGCGCCCCCGAGAGCAGTGCTTGGGTACGGTACCTTGCTTATGAGTACTTCAGTTCCCAATCCGGGAACTTCTACCAAATCTGCCAAGCTTGCTGTGCTGATGTAAAAAGCCTTCGACGCATGGCATCCAAGATCTCCCAGTTGTTATTGACCCTCAGAAGCTTGTAACTCATTCAAAAACCATTTCTACTTGGCATTCGTCACAGTTTCCCTTTTTGCACTCCTTAGTCACGTACCATTTCTGGATGGCACGCTTCCAGCAGATTTACTGCCTGTTTTAAAATGATTTTTCAGAATCTTTCCAGGCAATGGATGCTGAACTGTTTTTAGATTATTATTTATCAGAAATGTATACATTCTGCCAAAAAATAGCGGTTAATTTATCATTTCAAAGCTGCTGCAGTCCTTTGGTGAAAATATTTAAAATTGTATAAGGTTGTTCCTGGTTCAACATGTGCTCATTGCATCGCTAATTTGGGTTAAAAGTCAATCTGAATGATTCACATCTGGTAACGATGAACAAGAAGGCAGGGCAGAATCTCAAGGCCTTACTTGCCGTGGCATATTACATTGGGGTTGGTATCTATTCTCAACCCGCCTCAAGCTTAGGTTTTTGCTTTCTCCAGTTGCATCGTAGACACCTCACTGTCTGCAAAATGAGCTTGATCAATCACCGCAGGAAAGTAGAGCTCCATTCCCCCCGTCTCTTCTCTAATGGAGATACATTTGATTAGTATAGATCTGGTCCGAGTGCCTCACCTCTGACATTTATGCAAGAATGTGTGGAAAATAACACTTACCATCAAATCTAATTTTGCCTTGAAATCCAAAGCTCTTAGCTACAGATTAGTGTTCCCCGAGCCCTTTATCTTACTGTCCCAGTCGAACATTGGGAATTAAATGACTATTTCTGTACCCGGGCAGATCGATAAGAAAGCCGTAGATAACAATTAAGAATGCAGTGGTTGGTAAATCTGACATTTAGTTAAACCTAACACATTTCCCATAACATTTGTAAAAGATTTGCAGGAGAACAGATCTGAATCAGAACAAATTTGCAGATGCTTTCATGACACGTGGGACAAACAGGTATTAACAAACAGCAAGTTCAACCCTCCACTGTGCTTTTATTCATATGTGTGTGTGTGTGTGTGTGTGTATATATATATATATGTATGTATATATATATACGTATATATATATATATATATATATATATATATATATATATATATATATATATATATATATATATATATATATATATATATACATATATGCTATATATATATATATATATATATAAGCATATATATATGTATATATCTATTCATCTATCTCTCTCTCCCTATATATATGTATATATGTGTGTGTGTGTGTGTGTGTGTGTATATGTATATATATATATATATATATATATATATATATATAGTATATATATATATATATATATATATATATATATATATATATATATATATACAGTGCTGTGCAAAAGTTTTAGGTAGGCGTGAAAAAATGCTGTAAACAAAGAATGCTTTCAAAAATGGAAGTGTTAATCATTTATTTTCATCAATCAACAAAATGCAGTGAATGAACAAAAAGAGAAATCTAAATCAAATCAATATTTGTGTGACCAATTCTTCTTCAAAACAGCATCAATTCTTCTAGGTTCACTTGCACACAGTTTCTGTATGAACTCAAGGCTGGTAGGTTGTTCCAAACATCTTGGAGAACTAACCACAGATCTATAATCCTATAATCCTACAAAATAATATGATGACTATAATCCTACAAAATAATATAATGACTACAAAATAATATAATGACTATAATCCTACAAAATCCCTGACTTTGTGCAAGTGTATATATATATATATACATGACCCTCCATGGCAAAACCAGTCACTTGTCGCAAATTTTCAAAATTGAAGTTGACTACCGCTGTAGCACTCACAGACGCCTGCTACGGTCGCGGCTATGTTTGTATTTACGGGTAGCCTACGCTTGCATCTACAGCCACACGGGATAGCCTACTCCAAGCAAGTAGGTTAACTGAACTGTGACATCTAAGATGATTCCGAGAAATATCTTCACGCTTAGTCAACCAGTGGATTTACCGTAAATATTGAAGTAGAGCGGTCAAAACAGAAACTTTTAACATTCTGCTGGAATTGAATTCCTCACCTCAAGAAAGTCACATTTTTAGGATGGAAAGGGTAAGTTTTTCAGCCAAGTGTGTTCACAACAGTACAGTACAGACCTTCCACTGTTTCAAAACACTAAAAACAAAAAAATCCAAAATTTTACCCCACGCACATAAACGTATTGCTTTTTCTCGAAACCTCCGCTATGTACAAGTTTAATTGGTTTTACGGAGGCCCATATATACACAGGTAACAGGTATATAGGATATGTGTAGTTTTGAATGGATGGAATATGTAGAGCTGGGCGATATGGCCTATAACAATATCGCGATTTCTTTAAAGCTATATCGTGATACACAATACTGTATATATCTCGATAGCTTAAAATTTCCTCCAAATCACTATAAATGTATTGGTTGTTGTTATCAGCTGAAATATGAGCTTTGTCTGTAATAAAAGGGGAGATTTGACTGAGCTGTAGCATTTTTGCAAGTTTGAGAGCATTTCAATCATGGTCCATTGAGAACTTTATCTCGGGAATCAAAATGTCTAATGAAATTTTAGTTGATTTCGTTGATGATATGAATGTAAATGTGAAAGTGATTTTGGCGTGTTGTCTCATATCGGTCGCCGGCTCCTGAATGGATCACCCATAATCTGGGAGAGTTATGTGGAGGCTTACCCACTGTTGCATACCCAGATTGAAGCACGGGGTGGCTTGTTCACCGTTTGATTAGCAATATACTAGCATTTCCTACGCCCACTATGTGAAGGCAGCTGAACTAGGGGTCTTGAAATTAACTGCATAATCCATGTATCGCGATGCAGATGTGGACGATTCTGCATCGATGCCATGGCAGACCATAATTGATTATAACGGAGGTTTTCAACCGGCCGTCCATTGATGATTTTCTGGCTACGGCAGCATATGTGACGTAATGTAGAAAAACTGATGACATGCCTCGTGATGCATCAAGATATCGTGTCGAATCGCATCGTTTGTCTAATAATCATGATCAAATCGAATCGTGAGACCAGCGAAGGTTCACTAAAACTGGAGGAACCTTGTCCCAAGAAAAAAACTAATGTTGCAGGCCACAAAATGAGATTTACACCACAATGATGAATTACTGTGTTCTGAAATCAGGTGTTTCATTGTGCAACCTTTGGTCTTCCTCTCTTGCTGATGCTCATGGTTGTTTTGCTCTTGTTTCTAGCGTTGAATATTTTGCTACTTGTGCTACTAAAAAGAGCAGAGTGCTTTTTGTCAGTATGCACAAAGTTGTTTGCTGATGTACGCGGGTTCTATAAGCCAGAGCTAAAGAGCAGGGGGGAAGACAATAAGGAAATAGCTGAATAATTAAACAGTTTGAATAAATGATAAGTCGAGGTTCTTAACTCGGCGGGTGGCTGGGACGGCTTTTTTGTCATCATTTGGTCAGTAATGCATAAGCACATTTGACTAAAATAGATATTAAGCATAGTTAAATATCATTAGGAGCATTCTTACTAATAATTGATATGTTTGGGAGCCTAAATGTAAGACATGGTAATACTGCAGCCTTAATTGATCTACAAGTGGCCAGAAATACTGCTTATAGATGTAAAAGTCACCAAAATGTGTGTCCTTTTTTTTGTTTTTGCTTGTAGACCGTGAGGAAACAATACAACCAGCTAAACCATCCTTCCTGGAATATTTTGAGCAAAAAGAGAAGGAAGTCAGTAAAAACAGCGAGAATGACAATCAGAAACTCCCTGCAGAAGGAGACCTGGAGATGGTAAGTGAACGATTTTGATGTTTACATGATGTAGTGTTAGGGCGGCGCAGTTGCGCAGTGGTTAACGCTGCTGCCTCACAGCAAGAAAGTCCTGGGTTCGACCCCCGGGTCGACTTTATGGCCTTTCTGTGTGGAGAGTGCATGTTCTCGCCCGTAGGATGTGACTGAGAGTGTGATTGTGTGAGTGTGTGTGACCTGCGGTGTGTTGGCACCTGCCCAGGGTTCGGATAATGAATGAATGAATGAATGAATGATGTAGTGTTAGTGAGAACCTATATTTGCATGATGTAGATTTTTTGCTTTGCCAATTCAAAAAGAGAAACTTAATTAAACGAAAAATTGTGTAGTATTTGGACAGTGAATTTTTTACAGTGTTTTTGACTGACCAAGTTACCAGACCTCAACTCTTCTAAACTATCTTTACACTAAAGGGACAGGGAGTGTCTTACAAAAAGCATCATGAATGAAAATGGAAACATTGCAAGTGTTGCTAACGTGAAAATTATACACAAGGAGTGTAATCGATCATTTAAAAATTGAAAACAACATTTTTAGGCTTTGATTTCCAGCCAGATTTGTTAAAAGCTATTTATAGCCATGTGTTGATGCCCACCTAAGTTGTTTGCATCTCTGTCAGGTAATGACGGTGAAGCACAACTGGCTGAAGAAGAACTTTGACATGAAAAATGTAATGATAGTATAAAACAAAGATGTATTATATGTAACCCGATCTGCCGTAATGAGTCGGAAGTCGGCGGTCTATTTATTTAGATACGGGCCGATTATGTTAAAAAACATCAAAAATATCGATTTTTCTTTTTTGGAGACCAGATTAATTTTGAACACCTTTTCTTTCATATAAGACAAAAAAAGAAAAATCGATATTTTTGATGTTTTTCGACATAATCGGCCCGTATCTAAATAAATAGAACGCCGACTTCCGACTCATTACGGCAGATCGGCTCACATATTTAAATGTGAACAAGAAAGTCACAGCAATCACACAATATAATTTCCATCTTCCCTGCAGTCCCACATGGGGACCGCATGCAAAATAACATTTACATTCAATCCAATCTCATGCTGTTTCTACAGCTTATAGGTAATTTGGTAAAATCACCTTAAAACGGAGGGAGTTGCCAATGCGCTTCCATTTAATAATTTCTTCAGAGACTGGGAGTCTGGCCCGGACTAAGAAGGAGCAATCTGAGTGATTTTTATAATACATGAGCGCAATGCAGAGCGGAGAGACTCGGGAAAGGCTCGTGTTTCCCCACAAGTGGGGAGTTTTATTTATTTCTTAATTTTTCTTCACCATTTGGAAATGGGAGCAACTCCATGGCCCATGACTAACTAATGCTGACAAACTGTTGTTCCCATGTTTCCCTGCAAGCGCTCTGGAAGCAAGGTTTTGACCGTTCTCAGTGCAAAAACAGGTTTGGTGGACACAAGCCCTTATCTCAGTCTCCTCCTCACAAAGCAATACACAACTTGTTAATTAAAAACTGGTATCGGATCAGTACTCGGGATCGGCCGATATCCAAAGCCCAAGCATCGGTATCGGAACTGAAAAAGTTGGATCTGTGCATTTCTGCTTTACAGAAATATTTACTTCATCAGATGATGGATGCTGGTGGTCTAGTGGTTAAGACACTCACCTCCAGACCAAGAGGTTGTGGGTTCGAATCTTGCATCCTGCACTACCATCGTCGTCAGGTCCCTCAGGAAGTCCTTTGACAAGTTGCTCCTGGGAGACTGTCCCTGAAATTAGGAAATGGAAGTCACTCTGAATTGCTAAAAGCTGCAAATGTAAAATAATACTAAATCGTCACACTGCTAACATCTTATAGGTGGTGTAACCTTCTAAAATCTGGCTTACGAGCCTGAAATATACCAGAACTAAACTAAAGGGAAGAAAATCGTGTCTTGTTTTTGGGGAATTTACTGGACACGTCCTTACGTAACTCGTCTGTCAGTGGAACTCCAGACATGCCAGCTCACGTCTGTTGTACGCGCCTGTTTGCTTATGGCAGTCTGTCACTGTTGATTATGACGTCACGCGACTTGTAGGCATGCTGGGCTGTCAGCTCCTAATGTGCTCCTGCCACTTCATGCAGTGCAAAAATCTTTTTTGGGGGGGATTTCAAACAATACGGTGGCGGTGCGTGACTTCGTCTAGCAGAGATTGTCCCTCTTCTCGTCTGGCTTTAACCCATTGAGGCCCTTTCACATTAACGATCCCCAAAGACATGAACAGATGTTCCTCTACTTGAAACATAATGGGCAGGTTTCCTGAATATGGATTAAGTCTAGTCTTGGACTAAATTGCAGATACGATGGAGATTCACCACTGAAATTCAAAGATAGTCTAGGGTTCGGCTTAATTGTTGTCTGGCCCAATAAGAATTGGTGTATGTATGATGGTAGAGAAGGTTGACTCGATAGTGGACAAGATCATGAGTTATTTTTGTTACGATCTTGAGATAAAGAAAGTCGTCTTCTCAAAATAAGGAGCTGTTTCATCAAGATCGCAACTTGTTTCCACTCGGCAATGCATCACTATCGTAATGGCGGAACGATTTTACCTTGATCATGGACTGTCACAAGTTGAAATAAATAAGACTGGAATATTAGTGTACTTCACTTGAGAAGGAGGCTCAGAAATGTGCAGCTTTACTGCGTGTAATTTTTTAACAAGTCATGATCTCGAGAAAACAAGAAATGCTGACGCATGTTCGCTATCAGCGTTAATGTATATTTTCCTAGTTGTTCATGCAACTTTTTAATAACTCTGAACTGTGATTTAACAACACCAGCTCTTGGTCGCAATCTCTGTGTTCCTGATGGTTTTAGCGCCGCAGGTTTTGAGACCGTCACAAAATGACATATACATATGGGCGTGTAATTATTGCATTGTTTTAGTTAGGAAAACTTGCTTAAGTATAACAGAATAATCTCAGTCTCCTCCTCACAGAGAAATACACAAGTTATTAATTAAAAACTGGTATCGGATCGGTACTCAGGATCGGTATTTTACCGACATCGGTATCAGAACTGAAAAAGTTGGATCGGTGCAAACCTTCTCATTACCATTGACTAGATTGTAAAGACTGGAGCAGTTTAATCATCACATTTTGAAACATCACGTCTCCTCTGACGTTGCAATGCTGAATCTGTTTGCAATGCTGATGTGCTACTATGTTGTCATGAACGTCATATCTTAATATCTTGAGTAACCTCATGTGAAACTCGATCCTGCTCACTATTCATTCTGTCCTTGTATCGGACTGTGCTGCAGTGTCACATGGCTCGGGTTCAAATATCTGTGGAGACGTTTGGTCATTGAACTTCTGTCTCTCCGAGATGAGATGAGCCTCCAGCATCACTCGTCCCTTTAGCCCTTCCAGTATGACAGTTCTGTCACTAGGCCAGACTGCTAGCCGATGAGATGACTCTGGCATCAGAAAGGAGATGCTCTCGTTATTTTTATCTCATTGATTGGTGCAAGAAATAGTGGCAGCATGCCCGTAAAGGCCACTAAGGAGTCTTTTGGGAGTCACAGGGAAGGTCTTTGTGCTGGAAACGCAGTGCACATCTCGGCATACGTTTATTTTTTTTCCACACACCAGTTTTATGAACCCTTTTCTGCTTTGACTAAATCATTTTGCGTCCTGCTTTCCAAGATGCGCTCGTGGAGTGTGGAGGAGCTGAGGAGACGCCTGGCTTCGTTGGATCCTCAGATGGAGCAGGAGATTGAGGAGATCCACCAGCGTTACCAGGCCAAGCGCCAGCCCATTCTGGACGCCATTGAGGCCAAGAAGCGACGCCAACAAAACTTCTGATCTCGCTCTGCTCTCGACACTGTCAGTTGTCAGTTGCCTATGAAGGTACCATGAAAGTTCACTCAACCACTTCATGCTGCCCAGCATGAGGCCTTTCACTTTTCCTCTTAAATTATACAGTATGGTTCTCTCTGTGCATTTCATGTTTTATTACTTATCGATGCTGTTTATCGCCGATGCTGTTGGTACTAGACTGGAGGTACTGTGGAAGTCTGAAAAACAGGGAATAACTGTCGTCATACACTGTTTGCCTTTATATGTTTACAACCTGTCCATTCTGCTGGCCTTTTTGCTACTATGACATTACGATTTTTCATGTTGTGTGTAAGTGCACATACAGTCTGAAGCACAGATTATTTAATGATGTTGGATTATTGAGCTTGGCCTTGTTTTTTGTGCTGCAGAACAATTTATGTACATAAGGAACGTAAAATATTTTGGATATTCAAATTTATAGAGAAAGTGGCGGTCCTAAATAGAGGGCCCGGGCTCTGACCCCCCAATATTGGGCTCTTGAGTTTCTTTGCAACTAAAAGGTATTTTTTCTCTCATTTCACTTACGGACGTTAAGTAAGTAAAGCAGTTAGATGCTATTATTCATTCCATCCAGAGATTTTTGCCGACAGCACTGCTGCCTGGTTTAACAGAAAACGTACAATGGAGTCGTCTCTCATACAGTATGTTTGCCTTTATTCATATCCAAAAGGGCTTAATCACAACTTTATACTTACTGGCTTAAATGCTGTTTGCACTAGATAAATAAAATGTGGGCAGTGAGATTTGTAAAAAATCACTGCATCTGGTTTTGAGCGTCAAAATGGCAGCAAAGTAAGCCCCAAAAGCAGGCTTTTAAGGTGAAGTGTGGCCTGTCTTGGATACAGCATTTGAACAGCTTATGTGATCGTATCTTCCGTCTCATGCCGTCATCGTCATCATGCCTCTTGCATGTCTCGTGCCTGTGATCATCTCGGCCCTCTTTTTTGATACAACATGAGCACATTTTTCATCTGTAGTAAGGGGCAACCGATTATCGAGTTATAATTATGACCATCACCGAAATTAAGTAATTACAAGGTACACTGCTGTGGCTCCTCTCCCTGTGTCGTTTGCTCTCGACTCGCTGCTTCTTGTAATGTCCCGCCAGTCTCTGATTGGTAGCCAGTCAACACTGAAGTCTTGTCACTCACAACACACTCGCACACGGGCACAGCGTGAAGCTCCGAGAAGGAGAAGATGAGAGAAGAGAGTTTCAGCTGAGTCTGGTGTTTGTAAAACACAAAGTGTTTCTTTGAATATCGGTTATCAGCCCCAATAACTACCAATAATCTGTACCGATATCGGCTCTAAGTGAACAATATCGGTTGACTTCTAATCTGTAGGCAGTGTTGCAGAAATTTTAAATACAAGAGCAGCGGTCCTCATGCTCGATAAACTATTGCAGTAGCTCTACACTGAGATTTAGTGATATAAAATAGTGGCTAATATTATAATTCCATAGCACAGATGAAGTTAGAGATGAGAGTGATCGTTTTTATCACATTTTATTTTTCTAAACCTTGTAGAGGTCGAGGATGCTATGAGGGATTTGTGTTGTATTGAGCAGCTTTAATCAGATTTACAAGATACATGTCATGCCTTTGAGTTCTAGCAGGAGTTGGCCTGTTTGCGCAAGACTCAGGAGATATACGATTGACTCAGGATATACTTGTGTGCTAAATCTCAAGCTACTGATTTAGTTAAAAAAAAAAAAAGTATTTATTTCAACGAAATTCTTAACTCTGTAATTCTGGTATTTAGACACAGTCACAGTGATTTGTCCATTAAAATCTGTGAACCAGAACTTATTTTCATGGTATTTTTATGGTGTTGTAGAACAAGGAGTGCCAATTCTGGTTTGCACTGACCCTCATTTATTTCCTGCACCAACTCATGCAGTCTTACAAGGGTGATTAGTTAATCAGTTGGATCTGGATCTAGATACTCGAGCTCCTTGTAAACCAGAATTGGGAACCACCTTTATTGCTTAATTAGTCTATACCATTTCCAGTATGGCCAGTAATTTCCTTACCTGGCATAACATGATGCCTGCACATTTATTATTGTATATGTTGGTTGGGGGGTTTAACATTTTTGTGGGATGACTGCGGAAAGGAGTTACCTGTTATTTTGTGATTTCTGCAGTTATTTTCTTTTCAATCTGGAGTCTGTTACACCCTAAAATTAAAAATGACTTTTTATCGTAATGAACAGGCTGCTTTTCTCTCCCTTTGTGCCCCCACCCATACAAAATGTGAATAAAACAAACAGTCGATGTCAATACACCTCATCCTTTCTAATCCTGGTGCAGATTAAGGATTTTGTAATATCTGTGCCTTAAATTATGGAAAACAGTTGCTATGTCTAAATTTGTCTTGTTTGTTTTCATGTGTGGTTAATAAACCAGATTCATATAAACCAGCAACGCTTGATTATTTGTATTTGTTATTTTCGGTTCTCCACTTCGACCAACTCCACTGTGTATGTAGATTTTGTCAGATTAATGATTTTAATGTGATCGTTATGTTCTTTCTTGAAAAGATGAGATGAGGAAATGTAGTTTTTCCTTTGATTTGAACAAGACCTCCTATTGCTTCTTCTTGCGATTGATTTTTTTTTACTTGTAAACTTTGTGTGCTGAACAGACCAGTAGAAAAATGTATTTTGTCCAGATTGTCTACACAGCAAACAACTCAGTAGTTGGTAGCGTAAAGGTTATGCCGGTTATCGGAACGTCACTGGTTCGAATCCCGGACCGGGAAATACCAACAGGTCCTCATGAGCAAGGTATCGTCCCCAAGCACTAAACTTACAATAGACAGAGTTTGACTTTGGGTTAGAGATCCGTCTTCTGCCCAGACTGGTGTTCATTTTCAGCTAAATATGGAAGCCCAATGAAAGGAGAGAATACTGGGAAACAGAATCACAAGACTGCAGCTTGAAAAGTACTGTCAGTGTCTCCACAAGGACTACAGGTGGACCAAGTATTTGTCATGTTTTATTTCATATTCATAATAAAAACCATAAATACAACTTTGCATATTTCTGTGATACATTGCAGGTAGTATGTCAGCATTTTCCTCAGTCATATTAGTTCTGAGTATTCTTTGGTAGTAGTCATATTGCCATTAAGTTTATAAGGACATGTAAAATAGTTACTTTCTCAATGATTAAAAACCTGAAAACCAAGAGTTAGATATTTACGCTTTTCACTTCGCTACGCGTCAGGTAAATGACTGTGGTGGTTCTATAGACACCAGCAGCGCAGGCTTAAGAAACGTACTTTAGACTGCGAAATCCCAAATGTTCAAGGAGCAAAGCTTATGTTACCTTTAATGTGCTTCCTTTCAGAACAAACCTTGAGTAACGTGAGCTTTGCGAAGAGTTGGTGGGGTTTATTAGGTGGGATAACTGTAACACAATACTCAAGCCATTAGGGTGCTGCAGCGGCTGACATTGAACTGCGCATCAGCCGGGCAAGCGTACGAAAAGGGGCAATGTGAAAATTTTTAAGTGCTGTTCTTAACATATTGTATTCTCTTTCTTGAACTTTGATTCCAACTGATTTGGACCCGATCACATCTAAAGGATTCTTAATCATTAAATTAACTTTCTCATTACAGCAGATTATACTGTATATACTGAGACACAACTACCCTCATATATAGATACACTTAATGGGTTTTTGTCTGTTCGTGTGTTGTCATATTGACTTTCCTAGTCAAAATGTATTCACTAAATTCTGGGTTAATGTTGGCAGATATTTTATGCCATATTGCTTAATGAAATGGATGCAGTGAATAAAATGCCAC
Organism: Distichodus sexfasciatus; assembly: GCA_032718565.1. NCBI lineage: Eukaryota > Metazoa > Chordata > Actinopteri > Characiformes > Distichodontidae > Distichodus > Distichodus sexfasciatus. The sequence continues at coordinate 2,240,983 of JAVGVS010000034.1, read as the reverse complement.
CAAATACAGAATGCGATTTGGCTTGTCACCAAAGTGACTTTTTATACCAGGGTGCAAGTCTGGATTTCGCTGTATCTTGCATTATGTCACCTATATACTTGCCTATTCGGATATGACGGAGAGAAGACAATGATTAAAAGAAAAGGGATGGAATTTTTTGTGCAAGATATCAGGTATCATATGTGAGACAAACTAGACCCCTTAATGTGATAATCCTCTTTTTCGTGCCTTTTCTACAAAGCTCCGGTCTAAACCAAAGTAGCTGGCAACGCAAGCTCATAGGAACACAATACGTTCCATTGTGAGAGTGCATTACTGAGTAGCTTGGTCGTAAACGCAACTATCTAGTGCTTTTCTGTGCAACAAGTAATGGCCTACACTAAAGGGGGCAACATTTTGTATCGCACAGCCATTTGTACAGAGTAACTGCCCCGTTAAGTACAGTATAACGCTTCTAAAATGCACTGCATAATTAATGCATAAAGACATTACAGATACCATGTTTTGGCATATTAATAATACAACTTGGCCCCTAAAAACCTCCAAAAGACTTCTGACCAATGTTCTTGTGTTATTTTGGGTGAGCGAGTGCAACGGTGTGTGTGATTTTTTACGCCTACAGCGTCATTTTCCATGTATTCGTGTAACATCAACAGACATATCACAGTTATCAGAGCTGGTAAAGTTCCTTTCCTCTCGCAAGCGGCGCTCTCCTTTCAAACTCGGTTGAAGACGACCCGAATGGATAATGTACGTAGCTGTAGTTGACCACGCCTCCTTCGTTGTCACCCTCTTCCACTTCCTCCTCGTCCTCCAAGCACTGACTGTCCCCCTCTGAGCCGTCTTCGCCCTCTCCGTCTTGCTGACTCATCTTAAGTCTTTTCTTGCTGTTGTTGTTTCTAACCGAGGCCTCCAGGGCCTTTTGCTTGCGGTAGAAATGTGAGAACTTGTTGAAGATGATGGTGATGGGTAAAGCCACCACCAGCGTTCCCCCTAGAATGCATCCAGAAGCGGCAAGTTTCCCCGCCACCGTGACTGGCACCACGTCGCCGTAGCCCACCGTGGTCATGCTGACCGTACCCCACCACCAGCAAGCAGGGATGGTGTCCAAGCCGACGTCCTCTTCATACTCTGCAGTGTAAGCCATGCCAGAAAAGACCGACACGCCTACCGCCAGGTACAGCAGCAGGATGCCCACCTCCCTGTAACTGTGCTGCAAGGGTAAACATGAAGCAAAGACCAAGATGAGACATCCGAGTCACCTCCAGTAGTTCCAGCAACCGTTCTTACCAAGAAATGATTTCTTAAAATCCACTTACACAATTTTCACAAAGATTCAGACATTCACCAACGTTTTCTCATTTAAGATTTGTTTCCCCGTAAGAACGTAATCTGCCACCGCTGAAGCTCGTTTTATTGCATGCACGTTCATACAAAACTTTAATTTATTGTGTTTCCTTCAATTTTACAGTTGTGCAAAATACTGTTAAAATGCTTGAACTTTCTTAAGAACAAATTTAAGAAAAATAAATTTAACGAGGCACGTCTTCTTATTTTAAGTTCTCATCACACTCATGTCTTTATTTTGGCACTGGAGTCATAGTTTTCTTAATCACTGTCACTAGCTTCCTCGAAATCTGCCCTGAATCTTAATTAATAATATTCTAAAATGTTAATTCATGCTTCCTGGGGGGAAAAAAAACTATACAAATCACTTTTCATCATTATGCTTTTCCAATGTCCTTCCATCTGATGTTTAATGCACTGTATAAAATATCAAATTTATTTTAACTCTTGCATGCTGAAAACCCCAAGATAAAATGAACAAACCCTAAACACCCATTAACCATCATGTTGTGGTCTTTACTGTGTAAATGGTTGAAAACAGTGATCATAAAAAACACTTATTTAAAATAAAGAGACCTAAACCAGGGACAGGTGAAATCAATCAGGGTAATCAAACCTAAACAATACTGTGAAGGCAACAAATGGTGGCATCTGCTGGCCAACTGGAGAACTGCAGGGGTGTTTGTAGTACGGATAAATACTCGGAAATTATTTTTACACATGCTGCTTTTGATTGGGGAAACATATAAGCAAGTGATTCTTGAAAGTGTCTATGGAGTAGCTTTTGGGAAAATAAAAATGTATTACTCTAAATTTCATGGAATTTGAATCCAACTAGAACCATGGCAAACCCTGAAAACATCTATCCATAAGCAGTGTAATAGGAAAAAAACTAGAAGATATTTTCTAGGTCCCACAACTGAACACTAATATAAACTAATATACACTTTGCAGAGCTTTTAATATCAAACCCAACTGACAATTTCTATGATCTGTTCAATCTAGGTTCTTAAACAATTCCAATTATACAAAGTTTAAAATTGCAGCTTCAGCAACAAAATAACCTTACCCGCAATGTAGCACCTAGCGATCTCAGCCCTGTTGAGTGCCTGGCCAGCTTCAGCACCCTGAAGATCCTCATCAACCTTAAAACCTGGACAATTTTTCCGAGGTTCCCCAGCTCTGATTCGCTTCCAGCCAGGAAGTCGAAATACAGCGTTATGTAGATTGGCACAACCGAAACAATGTCTATCAAGTTCAGCGGATGCAGGAAAAACTTCCTGCGGTTTGGAGCAAGAAGCATGCGCGTCACCACTTCAAAAGTGAACCAGCAGATGCAGAAAATCTCCAAAGTCTGTATTGTTGGGTCCTCAATTGGCTGACCATTTTTATCATAGGCCTGATACTCCGGAAGACTATTGATGCACATGGTGGCAATTGACATTAACACAACACTAATAGAGAGCAAGCTGAAGAGCTTGCTCGGAATGGAATATCCAGGATTTTCTAAAGTCAACCAGAGGCATTTCCGAATGCTGCCACAACGCATGTCCTGGAAAAGTTGAATGTCCTTGTTGAGGTCCGATATCTCATCCACGGAAGTGTCCACGCTGCTGACATCGCTGTCCTCGTCCCAGGACTTGTGATGGTTCTCCAGCTTGCGATCGTGATAACGATAACTGCAGCAGCTGTCCAAAAAGAACTCGTTGATGCCCCAGTACTCGATCTCCTGGCAGAAAGAGAAGACACACAGCTCCTCCATGATGTGCAGCTTGCCTGTCTGATAGAAATGTAGGACATACGGGAAGAGGCCAGGGTTGCGGTCAAAGTAAAACTCCTTCTTCTGAACATCGTAATCGTCACAGACTTGCAGAATGGATTCCTCCGTGTCACAAGAGAGAAGACGGCAAAGTCTTGTGTCTGGAAACTTGCGGAGCACGCTGGAGCAGAAACTGTGCTTCAGACCACCCACGTTAACGTTCACCAGGCGGTCCTCTGGATCCAGGTCCCACCTAGGAACAATCTCTTTCAACATGCTGCACCTCTCTGCTGAAGATCAAGCCAGAGCTTATCAGAAACACTAGATATTTGCAAAATTCACATATTTGCAGATTTCGGTAAGTTTTGTACAAGTTTGAACAATTTGAGCACCATAACTGAAGTCCCTGAAGCCTCAGAGACAATTTCAGGAATTAATCTCAACAAAACTGGTAACTGGGTTGACTTATGTGATGAAAACGAAGATCCAAACAGCAAAAATAGTAATATTTAGTCATCTACTATGTAGGCTATGACAGGAACTCAATTATGGGATGCTATACTGATGACTTCAGTTTGATTAATACTTTATACACAACTTTATACCACATACCTTGAGGCTTTATCTTAAAACATACAACCAGCTGTGAGGAGAAATACAATTTCAAGCCTGTGGCTGTGCTTAACCATCTTGTATTCTGTACAAACCACTCCAACCTCCATTGGATTGTCTAAATAATAAACTATTTATAATTTTAAACACAGACTTGATATACTGTTCAAGATTCCTGACTAGCTTGAATTATGCTTCTTTCATGCATATGTATGGACTTCTGATTGTAGTTATTATGATAGATCCCATGTGTCTAGTCGGTCTATCCCATGTGCCTAGTCGTGCCACTGCCTATTTATTCTCTGTTCTACTGTTCTTTGTTTGTTTGCACTGGAAATAACCTGGAGCCACGTCGTCTCGTCTCTCTATGTATCTGTACTCTGTTCTCCAGAAAAGCTTGAGTCGTTTGGTAATTGTGGTGTGTGTACGCTTAATGTTTCTTTACGCATTATGCAAGTATCATAATACAATACTATTTCACAGGCAACAGTTTAAAACATACTGGATGGTTAAACGGACATTCTATATCTATCATAAATCAATTAAAAATGTCATATAATTGTACACATATTGCTGCCCTCTGAGTTAGAAATACCTCCCTATTTATCATAATACTTTCAAATCAACACACCCCCAAAACTGATTAATATCAATAAGTAAACCAATATGCTTACGATCAACTGCCAAAGGGAATGACAACAAATACATGTATAAAGCATGACTTCCTCCAGTAATATAGTAATATAGTATATACTGCTTAATTAATGCATAAACAATAAAAAGCAGTGGGTTCTTAGAAACTGGAAAGTGTTGGAAGAGTTTGTTTTGTCGTGTTTTTATTTACTACAATCCATGGACACCAACATTCAAAGATGCTTAAAATTGAAATGTATGGTCACTTTTATAGTGCGTACATAAATTGTGCATTCTGCTCTGAAGAGCTGCCACTACATGCACTAAAGGTTAAAGTTTAATATTTAAAGAGAGGAGCTCTTTGCAAGGGAAAACATACCCTAAAGAACACAGCAAGACACTAACAGCCAAGGCATGCAATACTCACCCTTTGCGGCTATTTTTGCGTTAACTTGCGGGTATTTCTTCTTGCACACGACTTGGTCAGTTATCATTCGTTGCCACATCGTCAAACACGGCGAGGCGTTAGCTCACGAAATGCAGTCGTATTTTACAGCGTTGCTCTGGTAGTTTTTGGGGAGGATTTTGAGGTAACTCGCCTCAAAGACGGAATACTGCACGTGCGCGCTCCTCCTGTCGTCTCGTGCATTTCACGCGACCGCTCGCGCTAAGTCAAAGCAAGCCCTCCAAGTCAAGTCCAAAATAACAGCGTACCGGACGCGAACCCGACGGAATAGTCATTTCCCTCAGTTTACGGAGCGCTGAAGAAAGAGCGACTGAATATTCATCTCACAGCGACGCCCTTCTCGAGCGCACCTGCGTTTGTTGCACGCGAGACACGCGCCCGTGAGTCCGTGCAGAGCCGCTGCAGAACCGAGGTGACTTTACTCCAGCGTAGTGTGTGTTGCAAAGTGGTTGTTGTGACACTTTATTCCCTCAGACCCGATTGTCTTCATGTGGTTTAGTCACGTCTGGCAAACCCAACACGCATCATTATTAAATGAACCACTTTCCCAGAATTCTTGGTTATTATATTTTCACAGTGAGTTCGTTTTTTGAGTCATTTGATTGTTGTAGTTTATGATGTATCACTCTACAGGTTTGTAACAGGTTTTGCTTTCACTTACCAAGACAATAACTCCATCCAAACTCCACACTATCTATCTATTTGTCTATCTGTCTGTCTGTGTATATATATATACAGTATATACGCAACCTTTCTCTAATATTCAAAATAAAGTGGTTAAAAAAGACTTCTAATATAAGAAGTCTTAACTGCTTAACTTAACTGCTCATATATGCCATTTTTTGTTTTTATTCAGGAATGCCACACTTCATACTTCTTTCAAATCCATTTATCCCCAAAGCAGTAGACATAATCAGTAAATATTATATTTAGCATCAACATTTTAAAGAGAACTGCAATATACGTGCAAGACAGTTGCTTGTCTCCATATGGTTGTAGTATCCTAGAGATGGAATTGTCTCAAGATGCTGAATGCAGTTCCTAGAAACAAGTAAATTTGATATAGTTAAACCTCAATCATCATTTTTAGTAAGGGGTTTCTTTTTTGTTTTTGTTTTTTTTGCATCAGAAATATTATTTTGACATTTTGCTTAGGTTACATGTTATATACTCTTTACAGATTTATTGGCTTCATGGAGTTTTTTTTTTTTTTTTTTAATCTGCTGTTCCTCCAAAGCCTGCACTTGGAAATCTATGCGACATTAAACAGTCCCATTCAGGTCTGACTCTTGATCTATGTAAGTGGTTTTCAAGTGTAGTGAATTATCCAATTATGGCTGTACACATTCAAAGAATCTGATGACTACTCTCATGAGGTAAATGCTTGGGAGAGTTCAAAGTATGGATACACTTTATTATTAAAATAGGCTAATATTAGGTCACTTATAAATCATTTATTCCAAACCTTCGAGAGTCACATGACCTAAACCAGCACTACACATATTGCAGAACACACACACACACATGCTCAGCAGGCTTTATAATGTAAGTTTATGCATTTTTTCTATGATGAAGTTATTGTTTACACCAGCCCGGAAACAGTGCATCAGGATGGGGAAAACATAAAAAATGTGAATATGAATTCAGTGGACAACAATATAATATGATTTGATTCAGGAGTCAGCAGTCGATATGAGACAATATCATATGCTGATTAGCACAATCACTTCCATTCATATCATATCACAAAAAGCAACTAAAAAATCGTTTGACAGTTTCAATTAGCTCAACACTTAAATGAAAAAGTTTTAATAAAAATAGACCTGTTCCATATAAATTGATGTTACAATATGTCTGATGTCTGATGGAAGTTTGATACTAAGGGCTGATCACTGAATCAATGTATCGATGTAAATCAATGCGTCATTACAGCCTTAGTGGAAGAGTGTGGCATGGTCATCTTCTCCTTTAAATCATCAACAAGGCAGTTGATCCACTGTGTAGACCCCTAACAGGAGAAACCGAAAGAAGACACTAAATCCACATCTTAGTATTAAGAAATGAGCAATCTCACGCTGATATTACTACTAAATTGTTCCTTTTTGGGAAACATTTTGATGTTAAACTTCTGCCAGTTCAAAATGCAGATAACAAGGCCGTTGTTCCACTGTGGCAACCTGAAGCTGAAATAAGAAGATTTCTAAGAAGAAATAATATTCCAGACTTTTCTGGCAGATGATGAATGAGACACTTCAGCTTCAAACTGAAGCACATTTGTAGTAAGTGCAGATTTGTGACATTTATATGGTCTGCCGTATAAGATCTGTTGCTATAGGTAATTGTGGCTCGCAATCTAGATGATATTTAGTTACATTAGGGCAAAAAAGCATTCTCAAATGTATTCTCATGTTCATAGAGATCTACATTAACAAGCAACAATAAGATATTATGTCTCATCCAATATGAAATAAAATAATTTTCTAGAGAATAGGCTTTTGCCCATTTTTCCATGCATTATTTATTCAAGTATAATTATAATACAATCATCTTTAGACAAATATCCGTAACTCTCTTGATAGTTAATCAGTCGTTTTTGTCTTGCTTGCACACACAATATTTTATTCTATATTTTAAATGAAATCAGATATAAGATTTATTTTTAACAGGTGGGTTCTAAAGCTTTGCTTTTTTTGCTTTTGCCCTCTAGTGGATAATCGATGGTTGCACATCATTTCACTTTCACAAAGGCTTGCTTTTAGTAATGTAACCAGAGGTGGAAAGAGTACTGAAAATTTGTACTCAAGTACAAGTACTGTTACATTAGTTAAATGTACTCAATTACAAGTAAAAGTACTGGTGTTAAAAAAATACTTGAGTATAAGTACAAAGTACTCTTCTCAAAAACTACTCAGAGTACTAATTACTTTTTAACCGATGGATGTTTTATTGCGTCGTCAATAGCAGGCATTCGTTTCGATTCACCAGTATAAAATATCTACGTTCAAAGCACATTTCTCAGATGAACGAGGTATAGAAAGGCAATTTGTTTTGTAAATAAATGTAGATATAAAGCAGGAATTTTGTTTGTTAAAACAATGACAAAAATGTTTTTGAACATGCATAGAACAGTTTAAACTTTTCCCAATACACTGCAAACAACAGGCAGGTAAGTGTCTTAAACTCTTAGACATAATAGTGTTTCTGTCACAATTCACTTTCTGAACCTTTTGTTCAGTTTTAGCAAGAGCCGGTTTTCTAAATGAACAGAGTCTATCCGGCTTCGTTTGGCTCCATTTTCTCCATTTTGGCTTCTTTGCACAGCCTTATTGGCTGCAAAGATGCAGATGAAAGGTTTGAATATTAATTCAAATTGTGGGCGTACTCAGTAGCGACTTTTGATTTTATAAGTAGCGAAGTAGATTACATGGTGTAAATTGTACTCAAGTACGAGTAAGATTACACACTTGAAAAACTACTCATAAAAGTACAAGTACCCATAAATCTACTTAATTACAGTAACGTGAGTATTTGTAATTCGTTACTTCCAGCCCTGAATGTAACCCAATAAACTCTAAAATAAAATAAAATGAAATAATAATTCTGGTCAAAGGGGTCAGATTTAGAGAATTCCCAATGTGATCTGGTGGAAGTCTAATAAAATATTTAATTAAAATTAAATTCTAAATATTTATTAAAATTTACCATTCACCGTGTCATATTAAATTTGTGATATGAGTTTAGAGACTACTTTTTGTTATGTACTTGCAGATCCTATTACTATTCTTTAACACGATAATGTATAAATTGCTTAAAGTATCAAGCACTCAATGTTTGAGTTTTGAACAGATATTTTGGCTATTCTTACAACCAACTGCACTTGCTGGGTAAAACAGATACTAGATATTGATTAGATATTTCATCTGCTTTAATTATGAAAAATATTTCTGCACTGGGGGAAAACTGTCTTGCCTTAGAAGTTGCAAGTTCAAAATTTGTGTGGAATATGTGATTTCACATTATTTTGTATATAGTGCCATCTGCTGACAATTACAGCTCAGTCACCTCAAAATGTATTCTAATACAGCAAAGCTCATTCCTAGTCCTCATGACTATCCTGCTTTGGAGCAACTTTAGGTTAAGGGTCTTGCTTGGGTTAAGGGTCTTGCTTAGGTTAAGGGTCTTGCTTTGATGTGGCCAACTGGGGAGCAGTGCTTGGTTCAAGACTTGAACCAGCGAACTTCTGGTCAGGGAAATGTTACACTACCAACCGCTCCAGAGCTGTTTCCTAATCCTACATTTGCAGAGCATAACTAATACACATTAATAAAGGAAGAGAAATCAGAAATCAACTCTTGACAAGGCATGACCTGTTTACTGAAAACCACTCCAGTTGAATACCCCAAGTATCTGATCTGAGAACGTGAAGAGTTTACTGCATTATTACATGTGTTCCTTCATTGCTTAGATGTCTTTAATATTAATATAAAATGTAGAAAACAATAAAAATATGAAAAAACATTTATATTCAAGAAGTATAGTTTCAATTATTGTACAATGCAAATTTAATTAAATTTCAGTGTGATTTATTTGTTTTCATGCAACACTCATTAGTCTTAAATGGGAAGATGATAAATATGCTTAAACGTTAAACCCGAATTTTTGCCTTAATTTAAGGTGCAAAGCTTTCCTCTTTAGCATATCATTCATAAGGGCAACTAATTGTAGATGAAACATAAAAACACCAAAATTTCAATAGTAGTCACAATTTTTTTGTGTATCTGTTCCTCTAAGATTGCACTTCTTTTTTATGCGGCTCAATCTGTATGCCCAGCAGACTACATGTTAAATAACATCTGACATATTTGAACATTTTTTGATCTCTGACTCCGTATATAAGAGGACTAAGCAGTCTCGGGCTGATATTTGACAATAAATATGTACTGAACATTATTGTACTTCTATATTTAGGGAACACTTGTAAGAACTAATAGTTTGTAAGTGGAGTAACATAGGCAAGCATACAGAGAAGGAGCTGCACACCGTGGAGCAAAATAGTTTTCCGGGCTTTTCGCGCAGATGCTGGATCAGACGTTGCGGCTTTAGCTGCTTGAAGTACTTTGTAGTATGTAAAGATTAGTGTTATCCACACAAATAATAAATTGAACACCTGTACAAATATTGTTTTAATAAGGTGCTGTTGTGTTCCATAAAGAGCTGAGGAGTAGCACATAATAACTGACGAAAATATCCTGATGGGTTCATTTACCGAAACAATGACGATATCAGTGAAGGCAGGCACTATATTCAGGAGCCATATGAGGCCGATGAGAATGTAGGTTCTCTTTACTGTGCAAAGCTGAGCGTGGTGAAGAGGTTTGCAGATGGCAATGTAGCGTTCCAGGGCCATTCCAGCTAGATTCAGGGCAGTGTTGTTTGTAGTTAGGTAAAAGGTAAAAACAAAAATTCCATTGATGTAGGTTATGATGACTCCCAGTCCAACTGCTATCAAGTTCTCCACAAAAGCATCCTCGAATGGATCCCGGCTCATGTTCATGGTTGCTCAGTCTTTTGCATAAAATCCACATTTGGTGACCTGTTTTGTGGCACAGAAATAAACTCGATCCTTTTTTATACAGAGAAAATTCTATAATAATTCATTTATTGTTATTTGATATAAAACAGTGCTACAAAATAAGTTTAATTTTACTTTACATCTATTTTTGATTGTCAATGGAAGCAGCTTACCAGAGTTTGGTAAAACCAGACCTTTAGATGTCACTACTGATAATTAAATGCTAAACTGCTTCTTTTATACAATGCATACTTTTAATTTCCCTTGATGTAATGATGAAATAGCTAAAATTAGACCCACAATTACTCAGATGTTCAGCTCAACAATTTTTTTGTCAGGGCATCAAAAAGTTATTCTTTTATTTGTTTACTACTTAATTGTTCTATTCATATGATTTATACATTTATGATATAATATATTTCATGTTTAAACCCTCAGGTTACTTATAATGTAGTAAAGTCTTACAATATATAAGTTAATATTTTCATACTGTTTTTCTGCCAAATGTTGATCAGTTCATATAACCAGAGGCGGAGTTTGCCAACAGGCCATGGCAAGAGGGGGCTCCCACGGGGTGATTACTCATAATGTTAATGGGGGCAGCGGGTAGCATAACATTTAGGGAGTTGGCCCTGTGATCGGAGGGTCATCAAGTAAATGTACCACTGAGGTACTCATGAGCATGGTACCGCCCCTAAGCACTGCTCCCGGGGTGCCCCCCTTAGTGGGGCGCTAGAGATCGCAGGGGGTGCGCACAATTTTGTCTGCACTGAGGTTACCAAAATTATATTTGTACACATTCTGTACAGTTGTGTACATTGTGTGTGTATGTGTGTATGCGTGTATAAGAGTATAAGAACAAAAACCTACAACCGCTGTTTATTTTTTGCAAATAAAAGTTTGTAATTAATCACTTTATTCTTTTTGTGCGTCTATGCGGGTAGGAGTTGGGGTTGGGGGGCCTGGCTTGTCTTGGACACAGGCAAGGGGGGCTTCAAGGAAAAAAGGTTGGGAACCACTGCACTACAGGACACTTTGCTAGTGTCTGGACTGACAAGCAAAGCCTCAATACAACATGAAGGACTATCACATTTTTGTGTGGAATATCCCTCTTACACAAAGGATAACACTGGCTGAAGCATCAATATGGACAAGACATTTCAGTCAATGAATCAGAGCCTGGAGGTCAGCATGTACTCGTTTCTTTACTGAATTATAACTGAAACGTAATCCTCATGAATGTACAGTTGATGCGATAAGTGTAAATCTAAGTGTAAATCTAGCATGTTCCGCTGTAATCAGAATGGTAGGGAATGGAACAGTTTACTTAAGTTCTGTTCATCGTCTCAGCCCATAGTTGCTTCCTGCTTGGTCTTTAGTCAGATTAGCTGTCTTAAGTAAGAATGAAGCTGCTGACCACAGATGGGTCTCTGCCGATTACTTTTAAGTACAAATTTAATTGTATAAATAAATAAATACAATTGTCAACTGGAATTTAGCCTATAGTCTCTGTGATGTAAAAAATGAAGCAAAATGTAGATAAGTAGTTTTCATGGACAAAAAAGATTAGTCATGTACATGCAGGATATGATATTCTATTAAATTCTTGCGGCTCCACAGCTTTTTTTCTTCAAGCACAAGTTAATACCCCAAATCCACAGCTTTATTTTTATACCAGATAATGAGTCTGGATCTGTATAAATAAATGGATCTGTAGTATACAGTATATTAAGACAAATTATAATGTTTTGTACAGAACATCATCTCAGAATAGCTACTAGAAAAGCATATTGCTGACTGCAAGTAAATGCAACACAAAACAGGGGGTCTGTTGCACACTTTCTCTTCACCTATTTTTCACGACCAGGGGCGTTGCCAGCCGATTTTACCAGGGCCTCAGCTCAGGGTATTTTAAGTCTAGCCCGGGTAGCCAAAATAATTGAACAGTTGTTTAGCACATTTGTTCCATGAATATGCATGCATCTGGAATTTAAAGGATAATTTAGGCAGTCTTCTACAGTCTGTAGTCTACTATAACACCTTTTATATTATGTATAACAAATTGAAAAAAGTCCTCGGCTCCTCTTTGAATTTACATCCGGTCCGGGCTTAGCCCAGGTTGTCCTTAATAGCTGGAAACACCCATGATCATGACAAATCAGATTACATGTGTTATCATTTCATTATTGTTGACAGCAATGGTGGTAAAACTTAGCCCCAGAATTATTAGTAGAAAGATAATTTAGGACACATGGACATGACAACCATTACCAGATTTCAGTTATTGAATGTGATCTATGTGCACAGTCCCATTTCAAAAAACCCATAGCACATTTGAAAAGCGTAATACTTAAACACAACTCTAAGCGTTACTTTAAGCCTTAAGTTCCTTACTATTTGGTTCAACCTGTGTACTTAACAGACATGTTAAATACATAGTGACATATTTGAACATTTTTTGATCCCTGACTCCATATATAAGAGCACTAAGTAACCTAGGGCTCACATTAGACAGTATATAGGATGAAAATATAACTGTGCTTTTATATTTAGGAAACATTATTAATAAATAGTAGTTTATAATTGGAGTCACGTACGAAAGCATGCAGAGAAGGAGTTGCACAACATGGAGCAGGATAGTGTTCCGGGCTTTTTTGGCAGATGCTGCATCAGAAGTTGCGGCTTTAGCCACCTGGAGAACATTGAAGTACGTGAAGATAAGTGTGATCCACACGAATGACAAAAAAAGCACCTCAATAATGATCGCTTTGTTGAGGTGCTGCTCTGTACCAAAAAGGCTCTTACTGTAACACATGATTGACGTCAAGAAAAAACTAATAGCGTTATTGGCAAGCACAATGATGACATCAATAAGCACAGAGCCTGTAGAAAGGAGCCAAATCAGGCCAAGTAGAATGTAGGTTCTCCTCACTGTACAGAGCTGTGGGTGGTGCAGAGGTCTGCAAATGGCAATGTAGCGCTCCAAAGACATTCCAGCTATGTTCAACGCAGTGTTGCTTGATGTTGATGATGCAAAGAAAAGCAGAAAACAACAAGCTGTGACATTCACCAGAGGCACAGTATAAGTCATAATATGTAGAGTAACTGAAAGGAAAAGCATGATAATATCATTGATGACAAGGTGAATGTACAGGATGTATCTAGGGTCATTGTAGAAAACTGGTGATTTGAAAAAGGCAAAAACAAACATCCCATTGATGTAAGTTATGATGACTCCCAGTCCAACAGATATTAAGTTCTTCATAAAGGCATCCTCAAATGGATCCCGACTTGTGTTCATTGTGACTGGATCTTTGGGATGAATTATCTACAGCTATCCCCTGTAATCACAAACACAAATACATTATTTAACATGTTTATATAACTCGTAGATAATAACTTTCATTCTACTAAGTAATTTGACATTGAAATAGATATATGCATTTACAGAAAACAACTGATGTTGAATTCAGTCTTGTTGCCTCCATGTTATACGTCAAAAATCTCCATGTTATACTACAAAACCCTCCATGTTATACTACAAAAATCTTCATTTAATACAATAAAAATCTCCATGTTATAATATAAAAATCTCCATGTTATAATATAAAAATCTCCATATTATATTACAAAAATCTCCATGTTATAATACAAAAATCTCCATCTTATAATACAAAAAATCTCCATGTTATAATACAAAAATCTCCATGTTATTCTACAAAAATCATTACAGTTTCATTACAGATGCTTTCTCACCTCAGCACAGTGCATGGTCTTGCATAGGACTACTTTGCCAGAGGTGCCCAAACATTAACAACTGACACTAATAGAAAACCTGGCTGCTTTTATACCCTACACAGATAAAAGGAGATTCATTAGCCCAACGGTTCTATTCTCAAAAGTGTTCATACTTTAAGATCATGTTGTTTTTTTCTTCAAGCGCAAGTTAATACATGCTAATGTGTTACTATGCATTTCGTTTCTGTATTACCTTTCTATTATAGATGTTTTTCTTTATCACAAAGTAGTGTTGTCCCATATTCATATTTATTTTCAAAAGATAGGAGCATAATGATATTGTCAGGAATTACTGTGAACTCTTAGTTTTAAACTGGAATTGCCTGGTTCTAAATGTCAGCCCTATTGGCTTTGACTTAGTTGGTATACTGTATATAGTGGGAATATATAAATTACATAGTTAGGGGTCCAAGCACGAAGTGCTGTGGAACCTTCTTGTAAATGTTGACTTTATTATTATTATTATTATTTTTATTATTATTATTATTATTATTATTATTATTATTATTATTATTATTATTATTATTATTATTATTATTAAATATTATAAAATGTTAATACTGTTGTTGAGTAGCAGTATCTAGCCTGTCAGTCCATTTTGGAATACTAATACTAATACGAATTTGATTCATGAAGAAAATTCAAGATTCTTTATTTGTCACATACAAGTACAACATGTAGTGAAAACTCTGAACAAAGACAAAAAAAATGAATTTAGAATTTTAAAGATTTTTCAGGTTAAGTAAAAAAATCTTACAATAAGCCAAAAAGTAAAAATTAAATATATACATAAAATATAGAAAATATAGAAAATTCTTATGAAGTTGTATTACAGACAGTGACTGTACTTGTTACAGTAGAAACTATGTATTTAAAGTGCAGTGTGCATTGTTGCAGAATGAACAAATACACATACAGTTCTTTAAGGCAGATTGGTGGCATATGAGCATAAATGGGAAAATATGTATACAATGTAAATGACAGATATTATTTTGAACTTTGCCTTAGAACAGGTTTCAACACCAGCTTGAACAGGACTTTCCTACAGTGGTGAGAATATAAAACTAGAAATCTAAGAATATAGACTACTATTGTAAAATTATTGGGAAATTGTTAACACAAAGTGAGGGTCTGATGTAGAGATTGAAGTAATCCCTGGACATATCCCTGATTTTTTTTTTGAATACTTTGGTATATGAGATTTAAGTAACCAGAAACGCAATAGCAACAGTGTGTTAAGTTGTAGTTCCAATATCCACCTGTCAGTCTTAATTATTTCTGACACTTTAAAATATTTTGCTGAAGATGCCATGCTGTGCTCATAATGAATAATGAAATAATCACTCACTTTCACTTAAAAAATAAACTTCAAAAAACAATTTTTCCTTATCTTTTGTTTTCTTACAACGATAGATCATATATGTTACAGGGCATATATATTTTAGAAACCCAGCACAAGTGAAGACTTGTTAAAGCTGACTGGAAAAGTCAGAGAATGAGAACTCTGTGTAAATTTGTGACTCCTTTAAGAACTGCTATCAAAATATTCAAGCATATTATTGCAACAAGCATATTGTGTTGCTATATATTAATAGTAGAAAATCTGTAATTAAATCAACTAAGGTTAAGCTTAAACAAGAGAAAGAAGGAAGCTACCTCCCTGTTTTGATTATCATTCTAAATAAAATTTATATTGCATGGTAAGACCTTTACACAGAAAGTGTGTCATTTTAGTTCAGATGGGTATCACAAAATATGTCACATGGCTGTTGAAGCAACCTTTACAATAACAACTTTACAGGAAAAGTAGCCTTTGATATATCTCACAAACTTCTGATCTCTGATGCCATAAATCAAGGGACTCAGAAGCCTTGGCAAAATGTTTGTGAGCAAATAATTAAAGAAGTTAATCTTAGTTCTGTGAGAAGGGAAAAATGGAATAAGTATCATATCAAAAACAGGGGTTAGGTAAGACATCATGCAGAGCAATAGCTGACCACCGTGTAAGAGGATTGTATTCCGAGCTTTCTGTGCCGAATTTTGTTGATGGCCAGATGAGACCGTTTTGGCTATAAAAAATACTCTTAAGTAGGTATAGATGAGAGTTATCCATACAGTAGACATGTAAAGAACCAGTGTAACAACTTTCTTCTGATCGTGATACTTTGTGTTGTATACAGTATATGGTTGACAGCTAACAAATGACTTAAAATAAAAGTTTGGTTGAATTGCAGCAACAATGACAACATCGATTATTGCAGGAGTCGCACCGATAGTCCATATAATACAAATCAGTATGTAGGTTTTGTTCACTGTGCAGATTTGAGAGTGATGGAGTGGATTACTTATAGCAATGTACCGTTCTACTGCCATTCCAGCCAAATTCAGGGGAGTGATCATAAAAGTAGTTGCTCCAATTGCTAGAAGTGGGCAACAAACTGAAACATTTACATAAGGTAATGCATAAGTTAAAATATATAAAGTAACTGCTATGCAAATCATGAGAACGTCATTGATTACAAGATTAATATATAAAATGTATCTTGGGTCAGAATGAAATACAGGATTCTTGAAGAAAGTCACCACTAAAGTTCCGTTTATGCAGACAATAATAAATGAAAGAGATACAATGATTATATTTTTGACAAAAGCTTCCTGAAAATTATCTAGAATCAAAACTAGGTTTTCTGTTATATTCATTTCTCAGTGTCAATTCCCTGTAAAGAAAGAAGATCCTGAAAATGACTGGAAAAAGGAATGATGTTGGTGTTATTCAAGTTATATACATGTTTATATGATATATATTATATTTATATATGTTTATAAATTATTAATTATATTTTTAAAAATTACCATTTCATTAGGTCATAGTGTTGCCTTCTGTAAGGTTTGTAATCCAATACCATATCATTTCTTTGGTAGGAGTTTTTGCGCTCTGTGGCAGAAGTAAATTCCATCTCAGACAGCCTCTCTTTAATATGCCAGCATCAGGGAATTAAAGAACCTCCTGGCAATTTTGAGTGTTTTTCTATCCCTTTGTTTTTAGGTTTTTTATATTGTCAGTGTTAGTCATACATGCTTTACGTTTTGAAGACATACTCAGATTTGTCATAGTTTGATATGTACTGTAAATACTGACACAGTCTTGAAATCGCTTTTTTAAAAGAAAAATATTGACTTTCACATATATCCTGGCACTGCAGAAATAACTTTTCAAATAGAGACAAGAGTGGCTGTGATGTGCAGGGTTTTTATTATAAGACAATCCATGGGTTAGCACTGTAAAGAAATATAAGATTAGTGTCGGGTGGAGACAGTCATTTGATATCCAACAATGCATTCTTCTGTATGTGTTACCTTTTCTATACATCATAGCATAAAAAAGACTGTTTAGTGTCTGATCAAGTGAAGATATGCCTAATTCTGAGCTATCTGTGACTAGTTTTGGCCTTTAAAATCACCTGCCTGGCCTGTCTGGGAGCAAACTCCATTTCCCACAGTGACTCTGGCCTATATCACAATAATGCAATGGTTCCAAATGTTTGGAACCATTGCATTATTATTCCCCTCGTCCCATCTGTCCTAGAATGTGCTCATATTGCCAAAGTTCAAAAACTTAACCTAAGATGTATAAACTTATTTATATCAGAGAGGGGACCGGATGGAAACATAATTGCCTGTTAGTGGCCTAGTGGTAGGATACTTGCCCCTGGACCAAGAAGTTACCACTACTGGGTCCCTGAGCAAGACACTTAACCCCAAGTTGCTCTCATGGGAACTGTCCCTGAAATTAGTAAAGGAAAGTTACTCTAGATAACAGCGTCTTCTAAATGGCATAGATGTAAATGCCTGTGGACATTATGGATATCTAGTTATGCTATATGGACTCACACATGCCCATTTTTTCTTTCAGTCCTTCAGGCTGATGCTTTAAAAGACATTATTTACTACTTTGTGTTTGTCTACACTGGCATATCTTAATATATTTCCTGAACCTCTCATCCCAAATCTGACCTTTGACCTCACAGTGTTTACCATTCTTTTAGCATCCCTGTAAAATCCAATACAGACTAAAGTTCTGTTGGCATCATTGTACCGTTCTGAAATGACCACAGACTTTGATTAGTAATTCTAAAAGCAATAGATTAAACACATAAATGTATTTAATATTGGCCTGAATCACCTGCTTAAGAGTTTCTTAAACAGACATTTTAAAAACAATATCTAATGTTAATTAGCAGAATTAAGCTGGTGCCGTAACGGTAGGGTGTTCGCCCTGTGATCAGAAGGTCACAGGTAAAGGGCCAGTAAAGTTACCACTGAGGTACTCATGAGCAAGGTACCGTCTCCCAGCACTGCTTCCCTTCATGGATGGGTCAAATGCAGAGGTCACATTTCGTTGTGGTGTACTGTGTGCTGTGCTGTGGTGTGGTGTGTTCACAATGACAAATAAACACTCACTTTCACTAAATGGAATAAGCACAGTATCCAAGATAGGGGTTATGTCCTGATTGACAAATACTTGTATATAACAGTAGCAAACAAATATTCAAGCATATTATTGCAACCAGCATATTGTGTTGCTATATATTAATAGTAGAAAATAGCACTGTAATTAAGGAAGCTACCTCCCTGTTTTGATTATCATTCTAAATAAAATTTGTTTTGCATGGCAAGACCTTTACACAGAAAGTGTGTCATTTTAGTTCAGATGGGTATCACAAAATATGTCACATGGCTGTTGAAGCAACCTTTACAATAACAACTTTACAGGAAAAGTAGCCTTTGATATGCCTCACAAACTTCTGATCTCTGATGCCATAAATCAGACTACTCAGAAGCCTTGGCAAAATATTTGTGAGCAGATAATTAAAGAAGGTAATGTTAGTTCTATGAGAAGGGAAAAATTGAATAAGCATCTTATCTAAGACGGGGGCAACATAAGACATCATGCAGAGCAATAGCTGACCACCATGTAAGAGGATTGTATTTCGAGCTTTTTTTGCTGAATTTTGTTGATGGCCAGATGAGACCGTTTTGGCTATAAAAAATACTCTTAAGTAGGTATAGATGAGAGTTATCCACACAGTAGACATGTAGAGGATCTGTGTGACAATCATCTTCTGCTCGTTATACTTTGTACTGTATACAATTATTGGTTGACAGTAGGTGAGTGAGCTAAAATAAGAGCTCGGTTGAATTGCAGTGACAATGATAACATCGATTATTGCAGGAGTCGCACCGATAGTCCATATAATACAAATCAGTATGTAGGTTTTGTTCACTGTGCAGATTTGAGAGTGATGGAGTGGATTACTTATAGCAATGTACCGTTCTACTGCCATTCCAGCCAAATTCAGGGGAGTGATCATAAACGTAGTTGCTCCAAATACTAAAAGGGTGCAACAAACTGAAACATTTACATAAGGTAATGCATAAGTTAAAATATATAAAGTAACTGATATGCAAATCATGAGAATGTCATTGATTACAAGATTAATATATAAAATGTATCTTGGTTCAGAATGAAATACAGGATTCTTGAAGAAAGTCACCACTAACATTCCGTTTATGCAAACAATAATTAACGAAAGAGATACAATGATTATATTTTTGGCAAAAGCGTCCTGATAATTATCTGGAGTCCTAACAAGGTCTGTTGTCATATTCATTTCCCCGACCTGTAGAAAAGAATGAGGCATGAAAGAAAATGAAAAAGGAATGATGTTAGTGTTATTCATATGCAGGCATATATGCCTACAATAAAACAAGCAATAATATTGTTGAAAACAGAGTGACTGAAATGAAGAAAAAAAAAATCGCTCTTTTTTGATAAAAAAATTAAGAAACTGAAGCAGAGAGTTGCAAAAAGGTGATGTTCTTAAGTAAAAAGCATATTTCTACCTTTGTTTTTAGTCCAATATCAGATCCTTCTAATTCTTTTGGCAGGAGTCTTTGTGCCATTATAAGAAGTAAACTTGTTCAGACACCATTTTTATATGTCAGCATGAGGGGCGGAACAAGTAAGAGAACGTTGTGAAACACAGGCTAATTTCATATTTAAACAGATTTAGCCAATTACATTCCAAAATGTAATAAAGATTTGCATATTTATTAACAATATCCATAGCTGCTTCCACAACCACTTAATTTTCATTGTTATTGTACTATACAATAAACAGTTACAAACAATATTGATCAGGTGTGAAAATATGTATTTCATAGCTATTTGAGTGACAGTTGTGAAACTATACGAGATTAAACACAGGAAGTGGTAATAATGCATCAGACCCTGGGATTAGCCTTAAAAGCATTAAAAGTCCCATTAAAAGATTTAAATCACAGCTCCTTAAAACCATAAGAGTCATATTATAAACGATACAATGCACTGTGCTTTTGCTTATTTGTTGTTGCGCTAAGTTCGTTCTCATGTGTTTAGACCTTTAGAACTTAACCAGTCAGACAAAGACATTGCTTGTTTTTTTCTACTCTGGCTTCATGTCTCTTGTGCTGTCCGTTGGGTAATTAAAAGCTAAAGTTCAAGGCACACGCTTACCTAACCGGCCTAAAAGAAGAACAAACCTACCAATGAAGATGAGCAAAGAGGCTAACAGACTGTAGCATAAGGCTAGAAGGCTAACAGGGTCGTGGCATCAAGCTGGGAGGCTAGCAGGGCTGTTGCTTTAGCATAAGAGGCTAACTGGGCTGTAGGCTGGAAGGCTAACTGGGCCGTAGCATCAGGCTGAGAGGCTGTATTGGAAGAATATTGCTCAAAAATATAAAACAAGTTTGTTTTTCATATCAGTATTATTTATCGCTGAACAAAAGGGTAACATGCTGTCTTCTGAATTCTAAGCGTCCGTTACAGGGATCGTCAGTAAAGTAAATGATCCCTTTGAACAAAAGGACTCACTCATTTTGTCTGACATCCGAGGCCAAACAAAATCTTGATGATATCCCCTCAGATTTAAATGATGATGAAAACTGTTAATCAATCTGATTTGTGGCATCATAAAACAAACTTTGTTTTGCAGTTAGAGCTTTATGTTTCAGAAGCTCAAACTACAATGAGCAGCTAATGGATAACATAAATGCACTGATTTGTTAAAAGTAATAATAAATAATTGCAGAGAAAGTTTTCCCTTCCTCTCGGGACAGTTGTCATGGTGTAGATAGCACAAAAAATATATATGATCCTTTGAATAATATTTATTGTAAAATAAAGAGTGACAGAGGTCAGAATTAATCAGTAAAATTTTAGATATGAGACCAAACTACCAAACCAAGAACATGAGTTCTTCCTCACCCTTTGGTCCAGCACACCAGAGAAAGATATTCATGAATAAAATTCCAGCTTTTCCCATTTCCATTTCCATTACATTTTTCTTCTCTTTTAATTAGACAGAATTAAAGATTTTTTTGCATTTAAGTATGTTAAATATTTTTTAACGACATTGAATAAAAATGTAGAATTAAAATGCTATTCAGAAAATTTAAGACAAAAGTGTATGTGCTCAATAAAGTATTCCTTGCGTAGCTGATAATTTGTTATACATCTACTCTTAAGTCTTAAGTTCTTTACTGCTTGGTTCAACCAGTCTGCTCAATAGACATGTCAAATACATAGTGTACCATCTGAGCATTTTTTGATCCCTGACTCCATATATAAGAGTACTGAGCAGCCTCGGAATGAGGTTAAACAATAGATAAGAGAAGAACATAATTGTGCTTTTAAATTTAGGGAACATTGCTAATAAATAATAGTTTGTAATTGGAGAGATCAATGCAAGCATGCAGAGAAGGAGCTGCACACCATGGAGCAGGATAGTGTTCCGGGCTTTTTTGGCAGATGTTGCATCGGCAGTTGCAGCTTTAGCCACCTGGAGGACTTTAAAATACGTGAAGATAAGTGTGATCCACACAAAGGCAAAATAAAGCACCTGAATAACGATTGATTTGTTAAGGTGCTGCTCCGTTCGAAAAACACCCTTAGGGTGGCACATGATCGATGTCGAGAAAATACTAACAGGCTCATAAACCAACAAAATGATGATATCCATTAACACAGAAGCTGTAGTGAGAACCCATATCAGGCCGATGAGAATGTAGGTTCTCTTCACTGTACAGAGCTGCGGGTGGTGAAGAGGTTTGCAGATGGCAATGTAGCGCTCCAAGGCCATCCCAGCTAGGTTCAGTGCAGAGTTGTGTGTGGTTGTTAAGCAGAACAAAAGTAGAAAACAGCAAACTGTGACATTCACAACATTTACAGTATAAGACAGAACTTGCAAGGTTACTGAAAAGAAGACCATGATTATGTCATTAATGATGAGATGAATGTACAGGATGTATCTAGGGTCCGCGTAGAAAACTGCAGTTTTTATAAAAGCAACAACAAAAATCCCATTGATATACGTTATGATGACTCCCAACCCAACCGATATTAAGTTCTTCAGAAAAGCGCCCTCAAATGGATCTCGGCTTGTGTTCATTCTCGCTGAAGCTTTAAGATGAACTGTTCTCCCTTTATTAACAAGCAAATATATTTCCAATTAAATGTTCTATTTTTAATTTGTAAAATTATATGTGCACTCTTAAATTAAAAAGGTACCTGGTCTTGCAGAGAAGCACCTTATCAAAGATGCCAAAACATTGAAAACTGGCACTAATGAAGAATTAAATAGCAAACCACCGCTTTTATAGAGTCACCTCTAGTGATTTGGTCATTGTTCTAGAAATTCCCTTGTGGTGATTGCACAAAACTTAGATCTTGAATTAGGATGACACTGTGTAGAAGAATTCTGTTTTTAACAGCACCATAATTTTTATTGTTTTACTTTCCATTTAAAAAACATTTATATCACACTCATTTTTCAATCGTGTACGTCTGACAAAAATTATTATATCATATGACAAACATCAATGACGTGTTGGTTTTATGTGATTTTATGTTATTTAATTTCAAATTGCGGTAAAGCCTTACAACAATTGGGGCAGTCAATAGTGTAACAGTTAGGGCGTTCACCCTGTGATCGGAAGGTCGCCGGTTCGAATCCCAGACTCATAAATGTGCCCCTGAGGTACTCATGAATAAAGCACTGCTTCCCAGGTGCTCCACTGTTCCTTCGCGGATGGGTCAAATGTAGAGTTCACATTTGCTGGTGGTGCACTGTGTGCTGCGCTGTGGGGTGTTCACTTTCTTTCACGTGAGCACATCTGTCTAGTTGTATAGTAAATACAGGAGAAACCTAATGTATTAAATAAAATGCTTACCAAGACTTTACAAAGTGGAACAAGTCTGCAGAAGTTTTTTCCTCAAAAAATTATACCACTGTCACAGCCCCCTGGACTTTGGCTGGACAGTGTCCCCTCGAAGTCTGCAGAGCGGCCAGCAGATGCCGCCATTTAGCTTGTTTCATGTATTGAGTCCCTGTCTGTCATGTTGTCGTCCTGCCTTCCCAGTGTGTCCTATTGGTCGATCACAGTTTATTAGTTCCCTCACCTGGTTCTTGTTTGTTTCAGTCCAGCCCCCTGTTTCTATTGGTTGTCCCTTCTTTGGTTAATCCTGATTGTTTTCTGATTGGTTTTCCCCTGGACTGATTACGCCTGTTTGATTGTTTCTGTTTGTTATATAAGTTTGGTTCTTTCGCCATTGGCTCTGTCGGTCCACCCTCACACTACCTGTCCCATGTTGGTGGGCTGTTTATGTGGGGTCCCCCCCGTAAGAAGAGTTTCATTTTGCTTGTGGCCCTCGTGCCTTTTTATGTTCTGGTTTCTAAATAAAATGGCTCTCAACGGTACCTCGCCTCTTGTCATGCTGGCACACCCAACCGTGACAACCCCAGAGTGTTCTCTTGATAGGAGTTGCTAAAATAATTTTTGACCAAGAAAATAACCTCTGGTCACAAAGTTTTTCTAGATAATAATTTATTTATTTAAATAGTATATATGATCTTAATCATTATTTCTCACGATTTGTAATGTGACTATTCTCTTAGTTCAAGTGATAAAAAGGCAAGGGTTAAATGTGTTGGTAAAGATCTTTTCTGTATTAATGTATGGTAATTTTCATCAGTGTGTATGACAAAACGTTTTTGGGTGGCATCGTTCACTCATCATTCATGCATATTATTATTCATTTTGTCTACATAGCAAAATGTTATTTCTGTGGATGATTTTATAGGAAATTTCCAATTCAAATTTCAATGTAAAATGTTTTTTGTTGATACATTTACTTTAAGTCTTAAGTCTCTTACTGCTTGGTTCAACAGGTGTATTCAATGGACACGTTAAATATATTGTGTACCATCTGAGCATTTTTTGATCCCTGACTCCATATATAAGAGTACTGAGGAGCCTTGGCATTAAATTAAAAAACAAATAAGTAGTAAAAGAAACTGTGGTTCTATATTTAGGATACATAACGGATAAATGATCATTCATGATTGAAGTGGTAAAGGCAGGCATGCAGAGAAGCAGCTGTGATATATAAGCATTCCACAAAAAAATCTTGGTCAAACGCTATGCACAAATTTAAAACAGCATTTTATGACATCAACTTGATTAAACTACTGTACTGCATAAACATTGAGTGCCATTAACAGTTTGTGCTTACTTTTCCACCTTGGGTCTAATGTCTTGCATGGGAGCATCACAAAAATGGTGCAAATATTAAGACCTCTTGTGTGCCTTTTCACTGCATTGGAAAATGTTATGCACAGGGATGACCACTATTTAAACAAACACATAGCATACTACAGAATCAGATTTCAGTTACAGTATTGTGAGTTTTGTTACATATTGTTCCAAGTTTACTCTAAGCCTTAAGTTCTTTAGCGCTTGGTTCAACCATTGTGCTCATTAGACACGTTAAATACATTGTGTACCATCTAAGCATTTTTTGATCCCTGACTCCATATATAAGAGTGCTGAGCAGCCTCGGGAAAAGATTAAAACAAAAGAAAACTGAAAACATAATTGCGTTTTTATATTTGGGAAAATTTGCTAATAAATAAACATTCAAAAGTGGAGTGATGAGGGAAAGCATACAGAGAAGGAGCTGCACACCATGGAGCAGGACAGTGTTCCGGGCTTTTTTGGCAGATGTTGTGTCGGCAGTTGCAGCTTTAGCCGCCTGGAGGACATTGAAGTAAGTGAAGATAAGTGTGATCCACACAAATGAAAAATAAAGCACCTGAATAACGATCGCTTTGTTGAGGTGCTGCTGGGAGCCAAACACATTCCTATTGTGGCACATAATCACTGTAAAGAAAAAGTTAATAGGTTCATTCACTAACACGATGATGATATCGGTTAATGTAGAGCCTATACTGAGAACCCATATCAGGCCGATGAGAATGTAGGTTCTCTTCACTGTACAGAGCTGCGGGTGGTGAAGAGGTTTGCAGATGGCAATGTAGCGCTCCAAGGACATTCCAGCTAGGCTCAGTGCAGTATTTAACGAGGTTGGTAATGTGAACAAAAGCAGCAAACAGCAGACTGTGACGTTCACGTTTGCGGTATAAGACAGAATTTGCAAGGTAACTGAAAAGAAAACCATGATTATGTCATTAACAACAAGATGAATGTACAGGATATATCTAGGGTCAGTATAGAAAAGTGGACTTTTAAAAAAAGCAACAACAAAAATCCCATTGATGTAGCTTATGACCATTACTAATCCCACTGATAATAAGTTCTTCAGAAAAGCGTCCTCGAATGGATCCCGGCTTGTGTTCATTCTCACTGATGCTTTGAGACTAACTGTTTATATCAACGCCTCTCTAATAATAAAAGAAATATTAGCAAAAAAAAATTGCCGTAAGAAAAAAATCTGTAATTTCATATTAAAATCTATCACAGCATTAAATTAAACATACTGAATTGAATATCAATTTTTGATGTGTTCAGTACATTGCTAATCCTGAAATTAGAAAAGTAGCTGGCCTTGCAGAGGAGTACCTTTCCAGAGACATCGAAAACTGGCCTTAATAAAGAATCAGATACTAATCTACTGCTTTTATACCCTGCCTATGCATAATTCCACTATTGCTGTGTGAACTTCCCTTGTGGTGATCACACAGACATCTAAAATTAGACGCGTAATTACCATGACATTGTGTGACAACAGTTCTCAAGGTCACTAATTTATTTCAATTTAGCTTTAGACATTTTCTTTATACTATTTTCATATTTCATTTTAATCATATACACTTTTCTTACCAGAAAATGAATAAATCAAAGAAAAATAAGTAAATGCCGTAGGGGAATCTTCTTTGGTTCTACAAAGACCATTTTACCCATTGGTTCTTTGCAAAATCATTTATCATGATTTTCGACTTCTCAAAATAATGACCACTTCTTTCTAGTTTAGCCCAGTAACACATTTATTTGTTTGTTTGTTATTTTATTATTTTCTATCTGTTATTTTTCATTATTTTTTCTGGTCTGCTGGGCCAGATTATTCTCATGACACATCATTTATATAGTGTACATTACAGGCATATTTTTTAACTCTAAGGTCCAAGACTAGGCTTAATCCATGAGCAAGAAACCAGTCGTGAATATGAAAGTTAGTCTAGGACTAGACTTCAACTTAGACTGGGAAATTGGCCCTAAATGTAACAAACAGAAATGTGAGGAATGCAAGGTTGTGAATTTTGGTTTATTGTCTTTAACTAAAACCACATACAGTAAGCTTGTTTGAAGAGGTTGAAGTCACATGAATACACAGTCATGTTACGTGAAGAACATCTTTTTGTTTTTTAATTTACATTTTAGTGTTGTGTAATTCCTTACTTTCCACTTTTATTTCTTTGCATGAGAATTGTCTTTTCATGTGTTTAATGAATTTCTGATCTCTGACACCATAAATGAGGGGACTCAACAGGCGAGGTAAGATGTTTGCTAAGAGGTATGTAAAAAAATTGATTTTTGTCCGATGAGTTGGCCAAATTAGCAAAAACAATTCATCTAGCAGAGCATTAATATAGGACATCATGCAAAGTAACAGCTGTAATCCATGCAACAAGATTGTGCTTTGAGCTTTCTTTGCAGAAACCTTGTCAGCTGACATCCTTTTAGCTGCAACTAGCACTCTGCAATAGGTATAGACGAGAACTACCCATACAAATGGCATGAATATACTTTGTGTGGCTTTGTTGTTCTGGTCATGATACACAGAACTGTACAGAAACGGTGTAGAACAAATAGTAATAGTGTTAAAAAATAATAAAGGATTAATAATAACTGCAATAGCTACATCTACCAACCCAGGGATAACTCCAACTCCCCACATCAAACCAATAAGGATGTAAGTTCTTTGCACTGTACAGATCTGAGGATGATGCAAAGGTTTGCAGACGGCAATGTAGCGCTCTACCGCCATGCCAGCCAAATTCAGCGGCGTGATTTTGTGTGTGGTTAAAGCGATGAGTAGCAATGAGCAACAAAATGAGGCGTTTAGATTTTGCCAAGCATATGACATAACAAATAAACTGACTGTTAAAAAAATCATTAGCATATCATTAATAACCAAATGTATGTATAAAATGTATCTTGAATCTCTGTAAAAAGCTGAACTCCTGAAGAAGGTAAAAACAAATGTTCCATTGATAAAGATGATGGTGAATCCAATGAAAACAATGATAAAATTCTTGCTGAACGCTTCCGCAAATTTGTCCTGAGCATTAGGCTGGTTCATTGAGTAGTTCATAGTCTGAGCAAGTCAAGTGAAGGTTAAAGCTGAAAAACTTGAAGTGACAGTAAAGAGGCAGTAACTTAATAGTGAGGTTTATATAGTGTGAGTCAGGGGTGATATGTGGGTGTGGTATGTGAGTATGGTCAGCAGAGGTTATTAGGATTTAATAAAATGTATTATCAAATAATCCATAGGAAACTTTATCACATTTAGGATTTGAGTAAAGAAATTTTGCATGCCACCCCCATAGGGATGAAGCGGTTGGGATAATGAACGAATGAACGAATGAATAATTTATTGAATGAATGAATTAAAATTTGCAGAAAAAATAAGCGTTCATTTTCAATATCTAAGAATTTCTTCAAAATTCAAAATATGGCTTTTTTCAGTTGTTTAGGTATGTTATCAGGAATGATTTAATGTTTATTACTGTATTTTACTAAAGAGTTTAAACACTACTAAGCAGCAAGGTTGTAAACATTTAAAATATCATAGCTTTTCTTTCACCAAATTTAAAAAATTTTCAAACTTGAAGTTTTAATATTTCAAGTTTGATATATTCCAGTCGTTAGAGAACGTTAGCAAGCTTTGTCACTCCAGCCATCTGTGAACATTGTGTTGCTCCGGCCAGTTCAGCAGAACTGATGTCTATTGTTAAGGCTAGGCCACGAAATATATGCCACTAAAAATGATGGCTTTCCACTAAACTAGTGGAATAACTTGGAAAGAGGGAAAAACATTTAACTTAAGTCAAACTGGAATTTAGTAACGTGAACTTAAAGGTTTTTATTTCTATAACATGATGAAGCCATTGGTTCTACAAATGATCTTAAGTTAAATCAATTTAATATTTGTGCATTGAACTTAAAATAACTATTACATTCTTTAAAGCATTTAAGTTAAATTAACTCAAGTTTTCATTATTCTTTTTTTTTTTTTAAAGGCAGCCGGTTTCCTCAAATTTTTTAAGTAAATTCAACTTATCTGGGCTTACAGTGTAGGATGGACTTAAAGAAATACAAGTAATACGAATGAGACAGGGCTAACAGATTTGACAATAGCAATACTAATATGAATGTTGTTTGTGTCATCATACTGCTGGGTTTCTTAATCCCTAACATAACACTGGGGGTTAAAAATGTAAAGAACATTTAAGATGTTACACATTTATTTTTATTCAGAACACAAGGACAAAAGTATATTCTTTTTTTATTCACACCACTGCATAATAATGCTTTTATCAGATTTTAAGCTGCAACACTTCATTCCCATGTCAACCTTGACCCTTTCATCCACCCATTCATTCATTAGTTACGCTCATATGTACACTGCATGTCGTCTCAGACAGTACCACTGAAACCTACTTTGGTTTTTGTGGCAAGTTCTCATCCGGTTTTACCCTTTTGGCCAAACGGAAGAGGTGTCTGATCCAGTGCTTGCGAAACTTCTCGTCCCTGAATCCGTAGATGACAGGGCTCAGGAAGCGTGGGATAATGTAGACCAGCAGGAAGTTGACGTAGCGTATCTCGAGACTGTACTGGGGGAACAGCTGTATAAGAGGAGCCTGCATGGACGGCACCACGAAAGCCAGCAAGCAGAGCAACAGCTGCACCCCGTGAAGCAGCACCGTGTTCCGGGCCTTTTTAATAGAGACCAGGTCAGTCGAGGCGGCCCGCGCTGCCAGCATGATCTTGCAGTACGTGTAAAGCAAAGCCAGGAAAACAAAGGAAAAGTAGACACTGTCGAATGCACAGTTCTTGTAGTAGATCGAGCGGTCACGGAAGAGCAACGTCTGGTCACAGAAGATGAAGCTTTTGAAGAATGAGGCAGGCTCCTTGGCGAGGGTTATGAAAAGATCGGTAAGGGGCGGCGCCGCACTTAAGCCTAGGATGGCCCAGATGAACCAGGTTGTCCGCTGCACTGTGCACATGTGGCCGTAATGGAGCGGGAAGCAGATGGAGATGTAGCGCTCGATGGCCATGCCGGCAAGGATGAGAGGAGTGGAGCGGGTTGTCAATACCGCTGTCATGATGAGAGGACAGCAGGCAGACGCCAATATTTTAGAGAAGGCATAGCTTATCTAGAGGAGAGGATAATCATGGTTAAGATGGTTGATTATTACTCTCATATCTTCTAAATGTATAGAGACAATCGTTCTAAGCATGAAGATAGAGTCCCTGAGGTTACATGAAGGATCACAGCATATTTATGACCTCAAATATCACAAAAGTTTTTATTTTCATTCATTATCCAAACTGCTTAAGTCCTATCGGAGTATGATATTTTAACAAACTTATGTGACTATAACACTAAGCAAAAGACTATGAAAGTAAACCTTTCACATTTATTAAAACTAAATTGTCTAAAAATGTAAAAATACCCATAATAATAATTCATCAGACATGACTTTAACAGTCGTTCATTACTTCTTCCAAAAGAAAGTTTTATTGCATTTATATGTGTATATATATATACAGTGCTGTGCAAAAGTTTTAGGCAGATGGGAAAAAATGCTGTAAACAAAGAAAGCTTTCAAAAATGGAAGTGTTAATCATTTATTTTCATCAATCAACAAAATGCCGTGAATGAACAAAAGAGAAATCTAAATCAAATCAATATTTAGATTTTGTTCGCTCACTTTGCATTTTGTGAATTGATAAAAAGAAACAATCGTTATTTATATTTCTGAAAGCATTCTTTGTTTACAGCATTTTTCACACCTGCCTAAAACCTTTGCACAGTACCCTGTGTATATATATATATATATATGTGTGTGTGTGTGTGTGTGTGTGTGCGTGTACAGATATATATATACATGTGTGTGTGTGAAAACACACCACAGCAGAGCACACAGTGCGCCGCCACAACAAAATGTGAGGGAGCAGTGGGCAGCTAACACGGGCAGCACCTGGAGAGCAGCTTAAAGACACTACCTTGCCCAAGAGTAGCTCAGTTGTACCTCAGTGGTCCCGATCACGGGGCGAACGTCCAAACCGTTACACTACCAACTGTCCCAAATGTAACAGTATGGCAATTCACAGTTACTAAAAAGACACATTTTGATCAATTCAAGTGAGCCTACAAAACAACAATTTGTACCAAAACAACACGCTAAATGTACATCACTGCACTCCATCTCCTCTCCTCACTCACCACGTACAGGCCAGTGACCAGCGTCAGCTGGACGGCATCGTTAATAACCATGTAAATGAACATAATGTAACGTGGGTCCTCATAAAAGAAGCTGTGTCTGAGGAAGGTGGACACCATGCTGCTGTTAATGATGCTCAAAGCCAACCACACCAGCATGGCCACAATGTTTTTGGTGAGAGCAGCGCTGAAGCTGTCCCGAGGAGCTGCATTCTGAAGAGAGAGACTTATATTTTCATATACAACGCCAGCAGAGTAGTTCATGATCTAAGAAAGAGAAGAGGAAAATGTTACAGTTTGATTTGTAGCAACAAAATAAGGAAGATAAAGATCCAATCCCTATGAAAACAAATGAATGAAGGAGCAAGAAACGTTTAAATCAGGAATAGTGGCTTTAAAATTACACATTATTATTAAATGGAATTAAACTCATTTTTCCACAAGAGAGAAACTCTTACCTTTTTGTCTCATTGGCCTGACCTGCTATTACACGTGGAAATAGATTCGTGTTGGCTCTTATATACAACTCATGTCACTAATCGAGATGGTTGATTGGTGACATCCTTTTACATGTCACTGGGGAAATTCTTGTTGTTCACCTTCTGAACAACAGAAACAGAAGCAATCAGGCCTGCAATGTTGCTGTGAGTTGAAAGGATTTGTGATTTTAAAAAAAAAAACTTCTAATCAACCTGCTCTAATTTTCAGTGCCTACAGTTTAATAAAGCTCTAAATATTATGAATGGAAATTTAAAGTATAACAGGTTTAAGACTAACATAAGCTTGATATATGACTGTATTCCATGATTGTAATTGTAGCTTATGTCTTGACTGCCGTTATAATATTTGCAATATTGAACAATACATGTACACAGAGTTAGGAACGTTACTTTTAAAATGTGTTCCACTACAGAATACAAAATACATCCCCTAAATTGTAATCTAACATATCCCTGGGTGTTGGTGGCCTAGTGGTAGGACACTTGTCTTTGGACCATGAGGTTGTGGGTTTGAATCTGACCTCTAGCATTACCAACAATGGGTCCCTGAGCAAGACCCTTAACCCTAAGTTGCTCTCAGGGGAGCTGTCCCTGACATTAGGAAATGTAAGTCGCTCTGGATAAGAGCGTCTGCTAAATGCTGTAAATGTACTCAATGTGAATAATGTTCCACATTGGCTTGCTTTTTACTACTGTATGAATGTGGCAGTCACACCTTTTGTGACACACCGGCCTTTTTCTTCTTTTAATGTGAAGTGTTGTCTGTATTTCCAAGACAGAAAGGGAGAGCATGCAAACTCCACACAGAGGGGCCTTATGGCCTACCCAGGGATCGAACCCAGGACCTCCTCGCTGTGAGGAGGCGGTGCTAACCACTGCGCCACCGTGCCGCTCCCGCCCGTAGTTAACTTTAGAAATATATTCTTATTTTTAATATATGGTCTGTTTAGAATTTCCATATTGAACTGCTTCAGATTTTATGTGCAACCAATACAAAAAGACAATTCCATAAATGTAGTTTGAATGTTGCATCTAACTAAAATTGTACGGTGTCTTTTTCTACCGGTAGTTTGAAGTTTATATTTTATAGTATATATATATATGCTTATTCTATGTGCCTTATATGTCTTTTTGTACTCTGTAAAAATCGTCTCTCTGAATACTTGTAAACAGAAGAGATGGCGATAAAGTTTGTTTTGGTTTTGAGTTTGATATACTTTATTTAGTTAGTATAGTGGTCGAATGGTCAAATGGACAATATTAACAGGAGTTCAGATTACATCTTTATTGAACATTTACCCATTTTATAAGAATGTCTTCAGATATACTTAATAGATTGAAAATAGTAGCTTACAAATTTCATATGGAAGATGTGTAAACTGTGTTGCCTTCTTCTTAAAGGCAAGTTTTAACAACATTTTTACTGCCAGAGTGTCTTAATATACAACAGTGATCACATTAATTCAATGCATTAAAATATTTCATTGTAGTTCTGAAGAAAATGCTAATGAACAGCATCCACATCGTGGAGGGTGTGCCGAGGGTTAAAGATGGTGGCAGGATGCAGGTGTGGGGTAAACAAGTGAGGGATTTATTAACAAATAGAAACCACCAAACTATGATCTCAACTTGAAAAAATATGACTGATTTATAACAAATTGTAATTATTATAACTGGTTTTATTTCATACTGATTGTAGATGTAAGGGTTCATTATATATTCTTCATCGTGATTATTGGGCCACTTGGTAAAGTAACGGTTAAGGAGTTGGTCATGTGATCGGACGGTTGCCATGTTCAAGTCCCGGACCGGTACTCATAAGCAAGGTACCGTCCCCAAGTTCTGCACGCCAAGCTCTGATAGAGCTGCCCACTGCTCCTTCACAGATGGGTAATGAGCAGAGGTCACGTTTCACGGTGCACTGTGTGTTGCGCTGTGATTTGTTCACAGTCACTCACTTAAATTCACTCACTTAAATATTCTTGTGTGAATCTTGCATTGGACACCTACAATAATCTACTCCATCTATAATTGTGCAGGTCTTAATTAAACTGGTCCTCGTTTGGCGTCACTAAGATAAGATTAGATTATTATTTAGATGGGCAAAGGAGCCAATATAAAACATAAAAAATAATTACTAGTGCAATTTAACATATGAATATTTACTTTGATTCTTTGCTTTATCTTTTTATCTTAGCACAGGAGTCTTTACCATCATATTGTACATATATTATTGTACAATTAACTAACAATTAATGTTAAAATTCCACTTAAAAGTTCCAATTTATTAAAATTATGTAGTACAGGTTCACAAACTAATGTTGCATTTGGCGTTCATCCTGCAAAACAGCTATTTTTGTATTGGCCTTGCTTTGAGAAATGGTTAAGTACCGTTTCAGATACTTGCAGAACTTTTTGTCTCGGACTCCATATATGATTGGACTTAGAAACCGCGGCATTATGTAGACGATGAGGTAGTTTGCGTATCGCATCTCGAGAATGTAGCCAGGAAAAAGTAAGTTTAGGACAATTTCGACATTGGGCGATACGTAGGAGAGCATGCACATGAGGAGCTGAAGTCCGTGAAGCAGGATGGTGTTTCTGGCCCGCTGGGCTGATGTTTTCTCTGTACTAAGATTTCTGGCTGCGAAAAGGACACGCAAGTAGGTGTAGACCAGCGTGAGAAAGACTAGGGAGAAGTAGACAGCGTCAAAGGCTTGCCGTCTGTATAAGAGCACGGGGTCTTTGAAGACGTTCATACGCAGGCACATCACAGAGCTGTGGAAAAAACTGAGGGGTTCTATAGCCAGGGTTACGAAAAGATCAGAGATTTCAGGAAGCACACAGATGAGCCAGATGAAGCCAATGAGGAGGTGAGCGCGCCGAGGGGTGCAGATCTGGGCATAGCGTAAAGGGTCACAGACAGCAATGTAGCGCTCGATAGCCATGCCCGCCAGACTTAGGGGCGTGTTGCGTGTGGTGAAGGTGGCCATCAGGAGGAAGATGCAGCAGACTGATACATTGATCTTGTATAAGACGTAGCTCACCACAAACAGGCTGACAGAGATGGTCAGCTGCATGGCGTCATTCACGAGCATGTGAATGAAGAGGATGTAGCGAGGGTCCTCATAAAAGATCTGGTTGCTGAAGAAGGTCAGAATAACACTGATGTTGATGTAGCTCAGGACCAGCCACACCCCGACCAAAATAAAGTTTTTGGCAAGCGCTATGTTGAACGGATCTCGCATCAGAACCTGCAGTCCATTGGTTGAGTTCATCTCTCGTGGATGATGTCCTGAAAGAACTAAAAATTGGAAGTGCAGTGCATGCAAATAAACAGATACAACGCTCGCCTCATCCCTCTGGGCAAGCGCAACTCTTCCTGAGTGGACCTTTATAAATATTACGAGAACTGCCAACCTTTTTTAATGACATCACAGACAACAAGGAGACACCTTTTTTTCTTCCCTTGCAATTTTACACTACCAGTCAAAAGTTTGGACACACCTTCCCATTCAATGTTTTATTCTTTATTATCATGACTATTTACATTGTAGATTCTCACTGAAAGCACTATGAATGAGCAAATATGGAATTATGTAGTAAATAAAAAGTGTGAAATAACCCAAAACATGTTTTATATCTTAGATTCTAGAAAATCCTTTGCTTTGATCACTGCTTTGCACACTCTTGACATTCTCTCGATAAGCTTCATGAGATAGTCACCTGAAATGGTTTTCCAACAGTCTTGAAGGAGTTCCCAGAGATGCTGATGCCTTCACTCTGCGGTCCATCTCATCCCAATCCATCTCGATTGAGTTTGGTCAGGTGACTGTGGAGGCCAGGCCATCTGGCGCAGCACTCCATCACTCTCCTTCTGGGTCAAATAGCCCTTACACAGTTCATTCATAGTTTTGATGCCTTCAGTGAGAATCTACAATGTAAATAGTAATGAAAATAAAGAAAAAACATTGAATGGGAAGGTGTGTCCAAACGTTTGACTGGTAGTGTAGTTTTGGAGCAAAATACCAGGTGTTATAAGTAGTCATTATTTTTAGCAGCAATTCTTTTAGATTTTAGAGTTGAAATGCATTATACACTCTAAGAAAAACTGGTTCTTCATCAGTGCTCTGGAGAACCATTTTATGCTGTTTAAGGTTCTTTGGAGAACTGAATGCAAAAGAAGAGTTCTATAAGTAACACCTTATATCATTTTCTGAACCTTTATGTTAAAGTATGACCTTAATGCCTACTGACCTTATGCCTAACCTACTGATTTACTTGTGGCTGTGAGTAGAAATGATTGTTATGGTGCAAATTAATTCTAACAGATGATATCTGCCACTGCCTTTTAGAGAGATGTTATTAATGTGCAATTCATATAAAGTAATTGATAACTTGACTCACTACATTTACACAAATTCAACAGTTATTACATATAGCACATAATGAACACGGGTACAAAGACACAAATACTATTTACACTAAATTATTTATGATCACTTCGTGATAAATGATTCTGCCAAGAAGTCTTTGTACAACCAAAGAGGGTTCCCCTATGGCATTACTGTTAAGCACCACTTTTGGTTCTTTTATTTTTAAGTTTGTACAATGAGGTTTTCCTTACTTTTCTACTCTTGTTTCATTGATACATAATGTCACGAAGATGCTTAATGAGGTTTCATCTTTCTTTGAAAAATTGTAGCCTAATCGTATTTCACCTTGAAGCGCTCTGAGCGCTGCGAAAAACCACCGTCTTGCAACGTTTTTTCCACTGAAGGCGCTTAGCGCTCAGAACGCTGAAGCTCATAGGATTTGTATATAAAAATATATCGATTAAACAGTCCCTCCAGGATTTCGTCAGCCTTTTTAGAGATTGATGCGGCCTAAAATGCCTTATTTTGCAGCAGCTTTTCTAAAATTTGCAATGAAAGTTGCAGTTTTAGCCGCTTTGTTGCATTAAAGGAAGCGGAAGCAAGTCAAAGTGGCAAAACATTTTTTAGATTTTGTCCCCCTTTATAATGATTCTTTAACAATGAATTAAAATGAAAAGAACAAAACCACTATTATATTTCTTAACCATTAATCATTAACTTATTTGTGAAGGATTTTTATCACATGTTTCCTGCATCTTCTAAACGTAACAAAGAAGTGAGTTCGGAAAAGTGGCGGTAATTGGTCAAAATTGCACGATAGTAGTGAATTTGCAGGGATTGGCTAAATTTGCGTTAATAGTTGCGATGCAACATCTCGAAATCCTGGAGGTTCTGATTAAGGCATTGTTCAATAACTTGAATATCTATATTAATGTTAATGCAACTGGAAACAAACAGAATGTAAATGTAAAAAATATATATTAAGACTTTAAAAACAATATTAACAGAAAAT
Source organism: Distichodus sexfasciatus (assembly GCA_032718565.1). Classification (NCBI taxonomy): domain Eukaryota; kingdom Metazoa; phylum Chordata; class Actinopteri; order Characiformes; family Distichodontidae; genus Distichodus; species Distichodus sexfasciatus. The sequence goes on along the minus strand of JAVGVS010000034.1, from coordinate 2,204,062 downwards.
GTGCAAAGGTGTAAATCTATTTTAAATATCAAAGACAAAATATCAGTACTAAAAGTCATTTTATTTCAATTATCGTAATGTTGTTGATGCTGTTCGCTGTGATAATTAAAAACGCTCCTTGTTGTAACACCGTGTTTTCCGTCGTTGAAAACAAAACCCCAGACTGTAGGGTAATTAACTGAGTAGAGGGACCTTGTGACATTTCACAGTCTCCACCGGGTCTTGACTACATGATCTACAGGACAGTGTTGTGGAGGCTGAGCCTTGAGCCCCTGTGCTCTCATTAGGAACTGCAAGTAAAAGGTCAACCCAGTCAGGGACAGCCTGTTTTTCAAAACACATAATGCATCCCAGGGACTAATTAGAATGTCTGCGGGGAGACGCAGTGAAGGTTAGGATGAGAAAAATAGTTTCTCTGAAATCTTTATGGGTAATTAGTTCACAATTAGGTTTTGTTTTGACCGGTTTATTTTGGTCTCTTATGGCATCACCTTTTTATCACTTGTTAAGACTAAAGACTGAAGGGACCGATGTTGATCTGACGCAAGTTTAGCAAAGTTGGAACTTTAAAAGGTGAGCTGTGACCTCAGAGTAAAAACTTTTACCATCATTCTACTTTAGTTTTCTTAACCTTTATTGAAGAGCACTCTTTTCTACACTCCGTACAAAGGGCTACATCAAATTAATAAGCAGAACTGGGAAGGCTGTCTAAAAGTGTTTATCTGAAAATGCCAAATCTTTAACAAGCATCAATGAGATCATGACAAAGCAGTGTCACATTAACATTTTACTTCAGAATTAAACAGTAACTCTGTATGAGATTTGTGTCTGAGATGTACAAAACACAGTCAAATACATTTGTATGGAAGTTTCATGAGTTTTCATATGTAGGTCTATAGCAGGGGTAGCCCAACTCCGGTCCTGCACGTTTTCCATCCAACTGGATTTCAGAACATTCACACTGGTCTGAAGTAGATGGGTCTCATTGGCATATCAATATGTAGGAATTGGCGTGAATGTCGAACAATAAAGCAGTTTTATCGCAGTGCCACTTCCCATAAGTAACGAATTATGAACGCATTTACAGATCGGCTCCACATATTGGCCCAATGTCACTGATACCCGATCCAGCCATTTGAGTTGTTATCTGACCGATATCCCATCCGTATATCAGATCACGCCATCTTTAATTAAAGGGGCAGTCTCCTAGTGAACTACAAGGAGTTAATGGTCTTGCTTAGGGGTCCAAAGGTGCTTTTGGTCTATTCGGGGACTCTAAGGGACCGTGTTATGGTCATCAAGTCACTTACCACCGCAAGACTACCACACATTCTTGTCTTGTCCTGAACAAATCTGAATTTTTTACCATCAATGAAAAAGAGCATCCTGAAAATGTAACTTTATTTAACCTTGTAAAAGAATATTAAGACTCCTCCAACATTACAAAATGGTAAATAGAAAATATAAAAGCACAACAAATCAAATACAGGGGGTATCAAAAATAACATGGCATTTTCGCACTGGACAGAAAACCTATTAACAGAGGCTAATCTAGGTAGATATTCTCAACTGAGAAATGCTTAATGGTGAGGGAGGGGTTTGCTTTGGAACTCCAGTTTAACCTAAAATCCAAAAATTACTGCCATTACTTGCCTAATCTGTTTCTAAACTCCAATCAGTATGCAGTCCATAATACGCCATCAGAATTAAAACACTCAAGTGATGGCAAAAAATGCCACGGCCTCACTGAAGTTTACCCTGGACGTCAGATCTTTGTTGATGAAAATAAACTTCAATACCTATATATAAACATAGTAGAGGTGTGTATTTTTTAGCTTGTTTAAGTATAGATGAGTACGACCGTTATCGTATCAACGTACTGCTTTCGGGTTGAACTGAAACAAACATCACTGCTGAAACTGGTCTCCATACAGTACATTGGTATTAATATCAAATGTCAATATCAAACACTGATACAAAATCTATTATAAATATTTCTCTTATCATTGTATAAAACTGATCAAGTATAAATAGGGTACAACAACTACATCCAGCATGGGAATTCACATCTGAACTCCAGTGCATGTATGGCCATGCAGAGTGATTCCGAATTTCGCTAAGGTCTTTTTTATGTTTTATACCCACAGAAGGTTTGTTTTTGAGGCCAGTCAGGACCATCACTTGAGTGCTTCCCAAAGGGAGCCGCCCCGTCCTAAAACTCAGCGGTCTTAGTTTCATTTCTTGGTGAGCAGTTGATTCTCCAGTTTCTCCAGTCGTGCAGTCATTGCTGATAGTGAAGCACAGTTAAGGAAATAAAGTTTACTTGTTTAAAGTTTAAAGTTTAAAATGTTACTTACTAAGAGAGGGTCTGACACCCCAGTAAACCAATATAAAGGGACGGATTAATTATAAAGACCTGGTATAGGTCCTTGCTTCAGATAATTTGCAAGATATGTGTGTGAATGTTAACGTAAGGGGGTGGGACACTGCCTGGACATTGCTCATTGACATGCCTGCTCATGAGTACCTCAGTGGCACCTTTACCAGTTCGGGACTTGAACCAGTGACCTTCCAGTCATTGGGCCAACACCCTAACTGTTATGCTACCAACTGCCCCAACACATGCAATGACACAATGACACAACATGCCAATGTGGCACTGTTTGCATGTGACCCCGTGATCAGAAGGTCGCCCGTTCAAATCTCAGACCCGTAAAGTTACCACAGAGGTGCTCATGAGCAAGGTACCGCCGCCCATGTTAGCTGACCACTGCGCCTTCACGGATGGGTCAAATGCAGGTCACATTTCATTGTGGTGCAATGTGTGCTGAACTGTAGTGTGTTCACAATGACAAATAATCACTCACTTTCACTTCAGTTTAAATGACCGGGTCATGGTGTATCACTAACACCACAAAGAGTGCTGTAAGTAAAATATATTACAGTAAGTTTTTTAAAAACGTAATAAAAAAAACATGAACAACTCAATTGTCTCAAATTTACTCTCAATAAATGCACATAAGGGATCTTTAAATAACAATTTAAAGGTCTGTAATTAGTATCAATTATGTCCTCCAGATGGTGACAAGTGAAAAATTACGGAATTGTAAAGGATATTTTTCTGATTCAGCTGATTCAAAGTGGTCATGGTAGCTTGCTGAAACTCCACAAGACTGTCACAGGCACAGGCGTCTTTCACTTCAATTTCACCTAGACTTTCCGCTGAGACGCAAGAAAGAAAGAAAGAAAGAAAGAAAGAAAGAAAGAAAGAAAGAAAGAAAGAAAGAAAACTGTGATTATAAAATAATATTTGATTTAACTTGACTATTTGTCTTGACTGCGGTATATGCTCCATTCCTTGAGGATCGACATTCAGCAACTTTTAGGTTATAACTCATTTTAACCATTACATATGCACAAAAGAGCCCTGATCTGGAAATCCATCCTATAACTCCAAAATTTATTAAATGTACTGGATGATTTTTAATATTTACTGCAAATTTACTGTAAGTCTTTCTGTGTAATTCAATCTGCATTCTGTATTTATAAGAATTCTTACTAATGTTGTGTTGCATCGTGGTAAGAGTATATTAGTTTAATAATATAATATATTAATGGGAGTACATTGATTCTCATTTTCTCCTGTGAATCTCTTTCCGTTTCCGCCACTAACACAAGTGTCCACTAGATGATGCCAGAGAGCAATTAATCTGCCATGGCAGTGTTGGCTTCCCAGCTCCTGTCTAAATAATTTAACAGTTAAACAATTCTGCAGCATAACACCTCGTATTACTTTAAATCAAATAAAGTATTATAGCGTTCAATGTATTTTTCTGATACCTGCACAGACATTGAGTTTGAGGTTCTCCGCAATCTGGCTGATTGCCTTGAAATCAGCAGTGTAGAAGAAGTGCTTGTCCACAGGGTCTGAGGCGATCTCTCTCAGCTCGTCCTCCACCGCTTTGCCCACACCAACAGCATACATGGTGATGCCTGTAATACAGCATTAATATGCATAATTCTGTAAGATGCATCTTAAAACAAAGGCACGTCTACATGGACAACGCCACTGGTGAGCCCTAGCTCACCTGCATCCTTTGCCTTTTTGGCCCACTCTCTAATGTCATCTTGAGAACGTCCGTCGGTAAACACTAGGCCGACTTGGGGGATGTTCTTGGAGGCAGCGCGGGCACCCTCGGCCTCTGAGAAGCTGTTCTCCACCATGTGTTTTAGAGCCAGGCCGGTCATGGTTCCCTTCTCCATGTACTCCACCTTCATTACGGCTGCTTTGATCTCCTCCTTGCTCTGGTACATGCCGAGAGGGAACTCGGTCCTCACTCGGCTGGAGTACTGCACGAGGCCCACGCGCGTCCCGCGAGCCGAGACGTCTAACTGTTCCACCACCTGGTTGACGAACTGCTTGACCAGCTCAAAGTTATGAGGCCGTACGCTCTTAGAGCCGTCGATAAGGAGGACCAGGTCGATGTTGGAAGATCTGCAGCCTAAAAGGAAGGGAAGGAACTGTATATGATTACCGAAAAATGATTTTATGCTAATCTATCATATGAAATGTAACAAATATATGGTCCTAATTTTATCTCTCTGTTAGATAATCAGGGAAACGAGAGAAATTTGATGTAAAAGCAAAGGTTAATTTGATTTGAAGCACATATGACATACTTCCACAGCTCTTTCCATCCTCCTGGAGAATATGACCCTCTGGACAGATACAGTGGTATGATCCTGTTGTACTCACACACTGGAATTCACAGCCATGTTCCACTACATTGCACAGGTTGTCCGCTACACACAACAGATGCAGAATGCATAAAATAAGTTTCATATCATTCAAAAACAATTAAAGCACTAAATATAGTATAATTCAATACATTTTCTGTCTGTTCTTGAAGCTTGTTGATGTTAAGAAGTACAGACTCCTTTGGAGCTTTTTTTGCTCTAAAACTGCTAAAAGTGAGAGTTTGAAACCAGATCATGCGCTGTTGTCAATGTAATTTGTAGTTGTGCAGTGAAAATCAGTGTTGGTGACCGGAAGGCCGGGACTTAGGAATCCCAAATCGGTTGTAAAAAGATGGAGCTGGAAAAGTAAGTGCTCCTGAGCAACGCCCATAACCTCATAGTTGCACAAGAGCCTGTTAATGTGACTGCAAATGTAAGTAGCTGTGGATGAGACTGAAAAAATGCTGCAAATGTAAATGCAAATTGAATCCAAAATGAAACTAGAATTGCAAGCAGTTATCAACGGGGTCCAAGCACTGGCGCGGATCGCCTCCCAGGGACTGTCGTTTCATATGGAAATGGTGACCTCTATGCTAGAGCCTGTCTGTCAGCCTTCAGACACAACATTTGTTGTTTATGAAATAACAGCGCGTGGAATGGTGGAAAAAGGTGTGGTGTAAGCGTGTAATCTGCATTATAAGGAGAAGCCAAGCTAGCATAGACGTTATGATACTATGGATGTTTGGATGGGGAAAACTAGGCCGTGGCATTCATGAGGATGTCACTTCAACCTGCAACCAAGCCAAACATTTTTGCCCTCCTTCATGGCAACTGTGAGCAGTGGCCTCTTTCAGCGGGGTAATGCGCCCTGCCACACTGCAAACATTTGGGCAATGGCTTGAGGAACACGACAAAAGGGTTCTATGTGTTGACTTGGCCTCCAAATTCCCTAGATCTCAATCCGATTGAGCATTTGTGGAATGTGCTGGAAAGGCTGATCCATAGAGGCCCCATCTCTTAGCTTACAAGACCTAAAGCGCTGCAGTTGATGCTTTCGGACCAGATGTTATAGGACACCTTTGGAAGTCTGGTGGAATCCATGCAATGATGGTTTGGAGCTACACAAACCTTTGCAGCTCATTTCAATGGTTTATAGTTAAGATTATCTCATTCAAACACTGTTTTATATTGTTGTTGAATGATAATTTTGTTTAAGGATATAACCAAAATGTTGATAACATTCCGCCCTTCTTGGAAGTTGCTCAACTGCAGAATTTCATTAAAGTAAAATCACAAACGTGCATCTTTGCTCTGTCTGGGTATTCAGCGCTTCAAAGTGTGATGGCTTAAAGTTGATAAAAATCTGAATTTCAAGGTGTTTGAGAAGAACAAAAGAATGTGTAAACATAAGATATCTCAAAAATCAGTGGGAATTGAACAGTCAAAATATTATTTTGTCAGATAACATGAATGTGATATTAATTTGTTTTAATCTGATGCGACAGACCTTTGAAGTGAACACATCTACAAGCTCGCTTTCATTGTTATCTTCCTTTCCAAATAGTCTTCTCAATATCAAAACACAAATATCAGTGACATTAATCATTTTGTCAACTAGCCGTAAAGTATTGCGTAGACCAGTTCAAATGTTTCCTTCATTTTAATCTGGGGGAAGAACTTCACTGTTCTCCAGTCTTTGCTGAATCAGTAAAGGGTAAACAACATTTGTTTTGGAATGATTCCACCATCCAGGAATGAGGAGTGGGAAAACCATTAACCATTGAAGCAGAATGTTTTGCTTCTATATATATGCTGACTCTGAACTTTCTGAAGGATCATGAAAGAGGCCAAGGTAACCACTGAGAGATTCGTGCTAAACGAGTTAGATGATGTGTGAATTAACTTCTTTGTCTGAATTACATGAAAAATGGATGATGGCTCTCTGAGCGGTCAGATGAACCAGAATGCCTATGTCTCATTTTGCAGAAATGAATCCAACATAAATATAGATTTCCCCAAACACTCTATCCTACAATTCAATGAAGAATTTTTACTCTTAAGTGAGCGATTATTTGTCATTGGGAACACAGCACAGCACACAGTGCACCACAACAAAATGCGACCTCTGCATTTCATCCATCCATGAAGCAGCAGTGCTTGGGGCCAGTACCCAGCTCATGGGTACCTCAGTGGTACCTTTACCAAACTGGGACTTGACTCGCCTTGACTCATGAGGCCATCTCCCTGACCATTCCGCTACAAACTGACCCAGCAGTTGTAATAAATGATCATGAATAACTTTTCTCAAGCGGTACACATACCCTGGCAGGTCTTCCCATCCTCCTGGAGCGTGTATCCATCGTTGCAGCGGCAATAAAATCCATTGAGTACACTCACACACTCATGGTCACAGCTGTGATTTCCAAAGGAACAATAGTCAATCACTGGAATAAAAAGAAAGCAAAGATATTAAAAATCTACATATCTATCAATCATAATTTTTTGATAAATATTACTGAATGATTATTTATTTATGGAGCTGCAATATGATGAATATGATATGATGATATGAATAACATATGATGACTGTTATTGATTAGTCTTTCTATTCTACAGTTGTGTTGCTCATTTGCAGTTAAATGTGTAATGAGCTGTTGAAATACAACTCATTTCTTCAGTGCTGGGCAGTGGCTATCTACAAGTTTAGACGCTACTTTTTTCCATAGTTTATTAGTAGAGAAGCTACTTTAAAAATTCTGTAGCTTTAAAAGTACAGTAACTAACTACCAACTACTAATTAACTAATTTTTGCAAAAAGCAATGTTGCGGGGCAAAACACTTCATTGTTACATCATTTCTGCTTTCAACTATCAGATGTTTCTTACTGGTGTTGAATTGGCCGAAGTGCTATGTGAAAGGCTACCGTGCTCATCGCATCACAGTAGCTGAAAAGATGGTGTTGGAGGATGGAGTCCACTCAAAGAGGAAGCAACGATATGTGGCCGTGAAGTAGCTTCGATGTAGTTATCTACTTTTTCCGCGAATCTGGTAAACTAGCTTGTGGCTTTAAAAGCTACCATTTAAAAGTAACTTCCCTAACACTACCTCTCTTAAATGTAATGAAGGTATTTTGACACCGTGCCATTTTAAATTGCATAGAAACTGAGACAGAACAGAAAAAAATGCTTGTGTGCAATATTAAACAACATTGTATTTCTCAATGTGAAGGCCCCACTAACTTGTGCAGGTCTTCTTGTCGTCATTGAGTTTGTATCCATCATTACACAAGCAATAAAAGCCTTTGAGGATGCTCACACACTTGTGCTCGCAGCTATCGTTTCCAAATGAACAATAGTCGATCACTGGAACAGGTGAAAAACATTCTTATTATTCACGTGTTTGTGCATGTTTAGCAAGAAAACAGTAAGATATTCATTTCAAACTACTGTGAACATAGAAATAACAAAAGTAATAGTTGTTATGAGCTGGGTAGTTAATTCTACCCATAGCCTCCTAGACCAGTGGTTCATGCACTGACTTAGTTGTCAAATGACGTTAAATTAAATCATAAATTAAAAAAGTTAATTTGGAAGATAGTGAAAGTTATCACTAACCCAAGTTAAGACATTCAGTAGCATAGGCTAGTTTTCTGTGAAGTACAGCTGCTTTAGAAAAGTTTGTAACAGAAAGTTAGTACTTCTACAAAACCCAGAGAACTGTTCCAGATTAGGATAGAGACTAAAGACAGGGAGTGGATTAGTTCCAAACCAGCTGGTGAAAGCTGCATGAACTTGTGAAGAAATAATTATGCTAGGACAATTTATGGTTCTGCTTTTAACATACATCAATAAAGCTCAAATATTATGTCCAACTGCCTAATATGCTGTTGTTTCTCCATGGTGCCATCAGAACTGCTCTGACCTCCCAAGGACTGGTCTTTGGTCTACCTCATGAAGGCTTGTTATGGTACCACTCCTTAGTAGCAGATCCTATTATTCCTCTTTGGTGGAGCTCTGATGATTCTGAATTGTTGTTTTCGTCAAATCCGTGAAGGAGCAGTGGGCTGTTCGGGGATGGTACCATGCTCAGGAGAGGTGCTGGCGACTCTATGGTCACAAGCCAACTCCCTACCCGTTAATTATGCTACCAACTGCCCCATGATATGCTATCTATCCAAACCCCAAACTAATAGTAATGGATGGACCGTGGGACAGGTTCAAGCTCTTGCCCTGGCTCCCAATTTTCTTGACCTAATTTAGCATCTGTGGGATGTGATAAGATCTGTGGTGCATTTTATTGAGTGACTGAAACTTTGTGTTGGTGACCATAAAATTGGGAGAGAGCCTAAACCCACTCTTTGGCCCCTCAACACACTCTTAATTTTCAAGTTGATGTAGCAAGACTGTCCCTGTAGTTAGGAAATGTAAGTCACTCTGAACGAAAATCTCTGATAAGTGCCATACATTTATGAGACTTTGAAAAAATCTGCCTGTAGCATCCTGATAAATGGTAGAACATGACAGGAGAACTTGTAGAAACTATCATATAAGGCAGCAGGGTCATAACATTTAGGCTCATAGTGTGTATATCTATATATGTGCTTGGGCAGTAGGGGGATCTTGGGCCCTCACTAACTTGTGCAGGTCCGTTTGTCTTGATTGAGAGTGTATCCTTCATTACAGCGGCAGTGAAAACCTTTGAGGACACCCACACACTCGTGCTCACAGCTATCGTTTCCAAATGAGCAGTAGTCGATCACTGAAACAGTTGGAAAATAGTGGCACATAGTGTTCGTTTTAAAAAAGAAAAAGGCAAAGGATAAGTAGTTACGTTGCATGCATTTGATTATAGACTGTGAAGAGCTATTGAAGTGTACAGGACATTCTAGTGAAACGGAAACAGAGGACGATAATTTAAACACATTACAGTATTTATACAGAATGTCAACTGTCCAATTTAGCAGCCTTGAAAGTGAAGTGAAAGAGAATTTGAGGCTTTCCAGACTGTTGACTCACTCTGTAAAAATGCTGCATTAATACATGCGTAGTTTGTGCACCAGTAAGTCAAGTTTGCAATGAAACAAAAGCATGCACGTTTGAACAAATGTGCTGACAGATAAAGATATGTGTTTAACAGTGACTAAGCACATATCTTTATATAGACTGATAAAGAATTGTCTCAATAGAGCATCTGAGTTTATTTATCAGTTTTCTCACTGAGGACTTCACTGTGTTACTATATTACTTCATATTGATTAGCTATGGAACCCTCTTGTAATTGTTCTGTTTCTTCATTACTATTATTATTATTATTATCATTATTATTATTATTATTCCAAAACAGATGAACTGTAAGTCACAACTTGAACTGTAAGTGGTCTTCAGGGTAAGTAGGAATGGCGTCCACCACGGCATAGGCTATAGCAAAGGAAAATGCGTTTTGACCTCTAGGGGCGCTAAAACGCTGTTATGTCATAATACAGTTTTAATCATTTACATAAAATAAAACCACCCAGTTCTCATACGAACACTATTATAGGTTAGTTTCTGCATAAACACAACTAATTGAAGCTGTCATAACAGAAAGGCTTCACTACCAAGTCACACATTTCTATTCGCATCTTTAATTCTTCTTCCCTATGTCATTTCACTTTATTGTTCTAACTCCTTATGTCTTGATAAGCTTACTGCAGATGTGTGGTTTTATCCTATGTTATTTACCTCAGCATCAGCAGTGTGTAGATGTGTGTCTGTGACACACATACACAGACACTGTTGATAATCAGTGCTGACACTTTTGTGCTGCTTTTTGCAACTTTTGCTTGGACCCTGCTTGTTGCCGCTTGCAGCTATATTTTTTCCTTGATGTTTTTCAGCATTTTCACTAATTTGGAACACTTTGATCCTTCGTAGAGATCCTGCCATTCCTATTTAGTGTATATTTGGTCTCTTTTTGTGAAAGCCTCACTATAGAACATATACAGATCTATAGGGCTATATATATAGAATATACATATAGTTTTATTTGGACATTTCAATCAAATTAAATCAAATTAGCATGTGCTAAAAATGGCTTCATTCCTCTCATTTACTAACTTGTGCAGGTCCTCTTGTCCTCATTGAGTGTGTATCCCTCCTTACAGTGGCAGTTATAGCCTTTTAGGATGCTGACACACTCATGCTCACAGCTATCGTTTCCAAATGAGCAGTAGTCGATCACTGTAAATGGATCACATTAGAGTTAAACAAGGATGGCAAAAAACTTTTCCCACTGACAGTGGTATATATTTTGTCTAATTTCAGGCTCGTTTTCATTTTTCGTCTTGTCTGGCATCAGTCAAACCAGACGACACTCAAAAAATGATTTTGGTGTTATTTTTTAGCGACTTAAGTGGCATGCTCTTTGTTCCCTACTAACTTGTGCAGGTCCTTTTGTCCTCATTGAGTGTGTATCCCTCATTACAGCGACAGTTATAGCCTTTTAGGATGCCCACACACTGGTGCTCGCAGCTATCGTTCCCAAATGAGCAGTAGTCGATCACTGAAACAGGTGAAGGACAGTAAGCAAGCGTGTGCTTTGGAAAGAAATCATGTGATCGACGTAAAAAGCATAGACGGCTGCATGCCCTCACTAACTTGTACACGTCTTCTTGTCCGTATTGAGTGTGTACCCTTCATTACAACGGCAGTAGAAGCCGTTGAGGATGCTGACACACTCATGTTCGCAGCTATCGTTCCCAAATGAGCAGTAATCGATCACTGCAAAGAGTAGAGAGGTGAGAGATTTCTAAGAGATAGAACAAGAAAGCAAGGTAATCAAGTGAGAGTAAGAAAAAGCATTAATGGCGTCGCGGCCCCACTAACTTGTGCAGGTCTTCTTGTCATCATTGAGTGTGTAACCCTCCTTACAGCGGCAGTTAAAGCCATTAAGGATGCTGACACACTCATGCTCACAGCTATCATTCCCAAATGAGCAGTAGTCAATCACTGAAACAGGTAGAGACCAAGGCATGTGTTTGGCAAATTGGGAATAGATATTAAAATAATTAAAGTAGTTGGACAAGTACAGAGAGAACCTGCCAAAAGGCCAGAAAGGACATGCCTTTTGTTTCTTGTTAAATCTGACATACGGTTGTCACCAATAATAACTAATCTCTGCAACTGATTTTTTTTGTTCTGTTAAACTCATGAATGAATATTTAATATGCACCATAGATTCGAAAAGACATATAGGATATAACTGCAATAAGACCAATAGAACATGACTGTATTGTAGTTATGGAACAAATAACAGTAATATTGAAACAATGGGAAGGAGGGAAATAAAAATGCATGTCTTTTCTGGGCTTTTAAAACTCAAAATGAACAATGGATGTGTCTAGTGAAAGAGACCAATAAACAGCTTCCCCTTATAACGATGCCCGGATCATAAATAAACCTGAGAAACTGAAGCATCTGCAGCCTTCACCATTCCAGATTAGTTCTATTGTTTTGTTATATTGTCAAAAGCATGCATCATCTTGATAAAAAAATAATCATTAATAAGGAGTAAAATGCTAGTGGTAATCAAAAGTGTGGTATTTTTGTATGGATAATGCAGTTTGATCAGTAAAATCCAATGGGTAATGTTTTATAAAAGTAACACAGAAGCTCATATTACAAAAATGTAAAAAAGTAATCTAGTAGAGCAGGTAATTATTTTTGGCGTTTAAACAGCGTAATTAAATAAGAGATTATAGACCAGAGTTCTTCGACAACGGTACTGACTTGTACAGGTCGTCTCATCTTCGTTGAGATTGTATCCTTCATTGCAGCGGCAATAATAGCTTTGGAGCACACTCACACACTCGTGCTCACAGCTATCATTCCCAAATGAACAATAGTCGATCACTGCAAGAAGTAAAGAGCAGGAGTGAGAGATTATGCATAGAATGTTGTTGCCAACTGGGATTACAGTACCTAGGCACATACAGTACACGTATCTGCACTTGAATATTTACTATTAAGTTTGAATACAGTTGCTTAAATGTCTAGGATTTTGGTTAAGCAGCTTTCTGCATAACCAAGCAGCCTGCTTAATGGAGATCTCAAGCTAAATATTCGATTGTTATTTGCTGTTTTTTCCTGTTGTTGAGAAAAGTTTGATTCCATTTTGAAACAATTATTTACTGGAGATAATTTCCATGAAATCCACCAACAAACTGACTAAGCTGTTATAGGATTGCAGTTTATACTTCAAGCACAAAAATTCTACATTACGTTTAAGCAAATGTACTCAAACTTTTAGAAGTAATATATTCATGCATTTTATGATTGGGATTAGAACAAAGGACAAGGAAGTAGACGAATGAACTAAAAAAATATATTGATATAAAACAGGCTAAAAAAAGAGGAGTGAAATCTGTTGAGTTTAGGTTAAAACATATGTTATATTATTTGAAATCAAAATTAACCAGTGATATCAAATATTAAATGTTGCTATACTTTCTGTTTGTGTATTTCTGTTATTTGTTCTACTCCCTGTTCCATTTAAACCTGTACAGAAAAGGAGAAAAAGCGTGGTTGGCGCCACTAACTTGTGCAGGTCCTCTTGTCCTCATTGAGAGTGTATCCCTCCTTACAGCGGCAGTTAAAGCCATTAAGGATGCCAACACACTCGTGCTCACAGCTGTCATTCCCAAATGAGCAGTAGTCGATCACTGGAAAAGGTTGAGAAAGATAATTTGTTGAAAAGGCTGATGAGTGAAAAATAATGTCCAAAAAGACGTTCTTTAAGGCTTTTCAAGCCTGTTTTTTTTGATTCTGTGAATCAAATCTTATGCAATAACAAACCTTTTTTAAACTTTAACATATCAGCAAAAGTAGTTTTAGATAATGGAAGATGGAGATAATAAATATAATAATTAATTACACTTCTCTAATTAATTTGAGCAACACTACAACTGTGTTGGAATGCATATGTTTTTAGATATTCATGATATGGTCACTGCCAACACTGCCCTTACATAGCAATCAAGTGTGTGTGGTGGTGATAAACTCTATGTGTCACTAACTTGTGCAGGTCTTCAGGTCGTCGTTAAGGGTATAGCCAGCATCGCAGTCACAGGTGAACGAGCCAGGAGAGCTGATACAAACCTGCTCACAGTCGTGCTTTCCATCCGCACACAAATCAATTGCTGTATGACACAACGATAAACACACAATGTTAATTACACATTTCAAACTTGAAAAGAAGCAAAACAATGCGGTCCAGTCGTCTTCTTCAACAAGTACATGCCTGTGCAGGTTTTGCCGTCCTCATTGAGGGTGTAACCCGGCAGGCACAGACACTGGTAAGAACCTGGCGAGCTCTCACAGATGTGTTCACAACCATGATCCGACTCGGTGCAAAGATCAATTTCTGCAAAAGCAAAGACACAATTCGTTAAGTTTAAAAACAGTAAGTCAAACTAGACGGACAATACCTGATGAAAGCTGGTATTGTGCTGTCTGTTCAAAATGAAGACAGGAATAAAAGGGTGTTTATAGTTAATGTAATTGTTAAACTGTGCGCTGCTGAATTAATGTTAAGATCACATCAGGAGAGGGTTGATTATAACAGCGTTAATGAACTTAAGTATAGTAACGCGCCGCATTTTGTTCTCAGTATCGGTAACGGTGTTGTAACGATGGAAATAGTAATTTAATAGATTACCCATTACTGCAAAAATAATGCCTTTAATAATGATGTTTATTTGTAACATCATTATTCTTATCAGTGGTCTCTGTGAGAAAAACTGAGGTAGTTAATGAGGCAAAAAGTGGAAAGAACAAGGAACAGAAGAAGAAGATAGACAGTAATCACAGTCATTTATATTCAGATGTAAGATGTCAAGTCAAACTTGTGAAATATCTCATAAGTTTAACCTAGAGTCTAAATTTGTGCCTAAAGATTGAAAAAAAAATATTTACTGCAGAGCTTGTCTTGGAACTGGAGACCAAACTGGTGAATGAGATCAAAACTCTCTACTAAAAACACATGATCTTCAAAGGGTGGAGATGCCATGGCCCTCAGGGATGCCATGTCTGCCCTGGCAACGCCCACAGCGTAAATCTCAATCCCAGACTCTCGAGCAGCCGCTGCCACCTCGGCCACACGATCCTGAGGCCTGCCGTCGGTCACGATGACTGCCACGTGAGGCACATTGGCACGAGCTCCCTCCGCAGCCGAAAAGGCCACGTTCATGGCGTACCGGATCGCCAGACCAGTCATTGTGCCCTGTGCCAATGGAATGATTTCGTTGATGGCCTTGACCATCTGCTGGTGAGTCGAGTAGGCTTTCAGGGAAAAGACGTTTTGGACTTGGCTGGAGTACTGAACGACGCCGATGCGAGTAGCGTCCATGCCGACGTCCATTTCGTGGATGATGTCAATCATGAACTTGCGCATCGTCTCAAACTCGTGAGGCCGAACACTGCGAGAGCCGTCGATGATGAAGACCAGGTCAACTGGACCAGATTTACACTTCTGATCTGTACCATGAGGCAAGAAAATGAAGAAAGAGCGATTAAATAATTTGAACTTTTCTGGTTTTAAAACTGGAGACTAAATAAGACTAAATATTATCTAATTTACAGAAGTCTTGAATTACTGATAATGAACAAATAAATACTGTACATATACTATATTTTAATGTGAAAATTAAAGCTACCAAACATATTCTGCTTATGAATCTTTGAATGTTCTAAGCTTAATTTCTTCATTAACTAACATAAATAATAATAGTCAAACTAGAATTATAATATGGTTGTAGTTTAGACCATTATATTTCAAACTCTGGATTTCTGCAAGTGTCAGAAGACAGAGTTGGACATGTATGCATCTTTAAACCAGCAAGCAACCAGTTCCAGGCAGCCCCAGATTTTGCATTAAGACACCATAAACATGCAAGTTATATTCCATTATTTTTATCAGATTTTCCAATTAAAATGTTAGAATTGCTTATTTTCTATTGTCTGATTGCAGTAAGAATGGTGTTAATTTACATCGAAACTTGAAAAATGTTTGCTAGTAAGAAGATTAGACCACCAGTTTAGACTGACCTGCTTTGGGCCTTGCTTCCAGGACAGCTACTGAAGCCATCAGCACTCCAACACACAAAAAGAACTGTCTCATTTTGGCCACCCTGGTTTGGCCTTTCCAGCGTTGAGAATCGATCTGGCCTTGCGCCTGTGCTGGAACAAGAAAAAAAGGCCAGAATTTTTAATCAAAGCTTGCAACATATTTAAGAGAAGCCACAAATTTCAACCTGGCTTTGCCATAAAACAACAGCAAACAGATGGCATGCAGCAGCTTCGGCTGTTAACTATGAGGGATTATTCGACTCGTAAAAATGCTTACATGACAGCAGGTTGTTAGTTCAAACACTACGCCAGGTAATTGCTGGACAATAATGACGTCTGGGAACTTTCGGTTGTAAAAAGCATGCTGCTGTCAATAGCCCTGGTCTTTCCCAGACAGGCTTCTTCTTTGAGTGAATCTAAGGGATCTCATCTCAATTTGTTAAAGAAAGGGAACTCTAAAAATGGCAGTGTTTGTAAAAAGGTTGTCTATATTTGCAATTCCAAGAGTAGAGGATGTTCTTGTCAGGTCCTAAAAGGCTTAAGTGGAGGTGGAATGATATACTCCTTTCACCAGACAAATTGTACAGCCCATTAGTAATGGAAATGAATGTGAAATATAAATACATACTGCTGTTATTTGTATAGTCTGTGGAGGTAAAAGCTACAAGGTTATGCAACTCAAATTGCCTCGTGGTCCCTTTGGGTCTCCAGAGAAACTCAGTGTAGACACTGTTTCAGCAGCATCCAGCCAATCACCATGCCCCATTCCCCTGTGTCTCACTAATACAAAGAGCCTGTGTGTGTGTGTGTGTGTGTATGTGTGTGTGTGTGTGTGTGTTTTGTGTCAAGATAACCGTCCTTGAGCTAAGGATTACTAAAGCACACAAACCAGAGACACACAACCATCCCTCCTATTTATTCACAGCATATGTATTTTATATTTAATGTTTACTTAGTGACACTGGTTTGCAAACTAAATATTATATAGCATTATGAACTGCTAGAATCTGCTGATATGGATAAAGGGAAAAAACAGTAACCCCAGTATAGATATGGTGTAAAATTGCCCTTGAAGTAGTTGTTTTCATTTTTTTCAGTAGAGATTATGAAGGTATAAGCAAACAGTCTAGATTAGCATATTTTATAATGTATCTGACATCCCCATGTGCTCTCTTTTAACACAAACACTTCTCATTTCTGCCATTTGTTTGTGATATTTTTGATCATATGTCAGAGTTGACTGCATTTCTTGGTTATTTTGGTTTTGATTTTGGTGTGATCCCTAAAAAAATGTCATAAACGTCATAAATTTAACAAAATTTTCACTGTGCATGTTCTAACTTCAAGTGATGATGGATAATTATGAGCCACAGCCTATGCTTTACATCTTCAGTCTAAAGAAGATGTTAGGTCCTGTTCTGGCTGGGCAGCTCCTTTCAAAACATCTGTCCATTTGAACAGGATTTGTAATTTTCAGTATTTTCACATTTCACTTAATCATGTCCAAGAAGTACAATAAATATATCTGTGACCGACTAAAAAAATTTTGAAATGTACAGAAAAATCAATTTTGGGGAAAAAAGTCCTCAGATGTTCTAAAAAGAGACAAAAACATCTCTAAGATTTTTTCCCCCCAATGAAAAATAAGCACTAAGCAGCATGCTTGCTGACTACCTGAAAATAATGGTCTCAGACCTTCTGAGCTCTTCCTTAGGGAACAGAAGCGGTAATGCAACTTCCATTTCCCCATAATACTTCTAACAGAGTTTAGCAATAGTTCAAAGGATCTACTGTGCTTTCTGGAAGCATCTGGATCTTCAGAGAGATATTTGTTGTAACTGTGTCACAAAATCCATGATTATATCAAGAACACAAATATATGTCTCTAGAACTTACTCTATGTATAATGTTAGATACGCAAGATAAATGGAGGTATAAAAATGAAAAAAGCAAGTAAAAACTGTTAAAGAAACTCAACCAAAAAACATTCATTATTCATTATTATTCTGACTGCAGTCCTTGTATACTCTTGTATCAGGTAATGTTTGGAAAGCAAGAAGGAGGAGGCATGAGAACCACACACCTGAGTACAGGTTGCTATCTGCAAAAGCAAACGAGCACAGAGGTTAACACATGCTGCCCTGAGTTTAATAGTGATGCCAGAGCAGCAGAGGCCGAAAACGTTTACAGTGGGGGCTTGATGCATATACTGTCTACAGCTGCAGATAAAAACAGGTGGAATGAACTGTAGAAGGGCCCAAAGTGGAGTATGAAACAGAGCAAAAGATCAGACGAAGATACAGTGAGAGTCAATCTGATAAAAGACATGCAGGACCAAAGAGAAGCTAGACAAGACACTGGTGAGTGATCGGCAATCCAGATTTTTCTTCATATAGGCATTGTAACACAATGGCCTTTCCAGAAGGTTTATAGTGGAAGCATCTTTACCTAACATTTTTAACAATTTAAAATTGATGTTTGGGGGTAGCTGTCAAAAAAAATGACGGCTTTTGCAAAGGTGTTTGATGTTATCCCAAGCTGAAACAAGGTAGGTGTGATGGAGTGAAGCATAAAAGACAGTTCATTAAAACTACTGCCGAAATAATCTATGAAAAAGAGAAGGTGCTTTTTCTCCTTTAAAGCCTGTAAGAGCATGTGATAAACCATTGAGCTCCTAAAAGCAGTTGGTCCCTGAGGAATCTCTGTGGGGTAAACTCTGGCCGTGTAAACATTCCTGCCTAACCTAGACTTTGGGCACTGGGATAGGAACAAACGAGAGAGGAAAAGAAACGGAAATTGTAAGAAGTGGGGCTCACCTTAGAGAAGTAGAGATCTATGAAACTACTCTATGGGTTTGACTGACATCTTCATCGACCCAAGTTAAGAAACAGGAGCTTCTTGTTGGAAAGGGATTGGAAGCAGATGTGGAGCTGAGCTACTGTTAGCAGTTTCAAATGCAGCTTTGTCTCCAGCCTGTCACTGCACGCCTAATACGGTAGTGGCCTTGAGAGCTGATCTGAGATCAGCCTAAGTGACAAATACTCTTAGTAGCCCCATTGGTTGACTATAGAAATGTAAAGTAACTACAGGGAAATAAAGGCACAATGAGGAACGTGTCAGTACTTGCTTGTCGTGATTCTGATCCCACAGTCTTATTATACACTTTTTGCTGGATTTGTGCCAGACAAAGTTCACCATTTTCATGATAATGGAAATATCTTGAATATTTTACAGATTACAGGCAGTTTATAGGACAGTATTTCCAGCTGGATTATTTAAAGCGATCAAACAAGTACTTAGGCAAGAAAAGCATGTTATCTCAAAGTACAAATAAAGTCCCACATTAATAAATGATTTTAGATTTTGGGAAAAGGTCACACTCCACTGTATATGAGACATACAGTATTCATACAGACGACTAGAAAGCTAAAAAATAGATTCTCAGCATTAATTTACATTCACCACTACTTATCCAGTGGGCCATTAAGTACCTGATCTTCATACTTAAACTCAAACTAAAACTTTTCATAGTATATGTAAATATAATGATTTAACCTATGCATAACTTCTAAGTTAACATACCAAACTAAATATGCACAATTTTGCCTGTAATTTTGAAAATGAGTTAACATGAATATTTTAATCAATTAAAGTTGTATCAGTAGTTTTCCCACTTATATTTCATTCATTTGGATCTAGTAACGTTTATATGCACGAACACCAAAGCCGACAGCAGTTAGCCAGACTCACTCCACAATATTTACTCACAAATTATATGTATTCAAAATGCAAAGTTCAAGTTGTCCTTCAGGTTTACAGTCTGGGGAATCGCTCGCCCCATCACACCTGTACACACATGAAGCATCATCGCTAACTCACCTCGGAGATGTAGAAGGCAGAGCGGCGGAGCAGTCGGGATGGGACAGGTAACTTCAGCGCGTCTCTCTATCTCTCTCTCTATTACACGCACGCGCGCGCGCGCACACACACACACTGTCCAGGGGCCTTCTGTAATGTCTCCTCCTCTCCGAAATAGCACCAAAACTGGCCTGCGCGTCAGTGGTTCGTTGATATGCCCAATAGAACGCCAGACAATTGTCCCTTTCACTAAAGCGCTCGCTCGTCGGTTACTGAGAGACTGAATTCCAGCACATTATCCTGCTATTAAGACTGCGGCGCGCGCTTGCCGCTTTAGCCCCGCCCCCTCGTGAGAGTGCCACTTTTTATGCGCGCGGACAACGGCGCGAGTCAAGTTTTTTTTTTTTTAAAGCGCCGAGAATGTTATTATTTTAAAATTAATAAATAATAATAATAGTAAGACTAATTTATGATATTTCTCATATGTGACAATATCTCGAAATATTGTATGTAATACTATACGTAATACGTAAACGTCTATAAACTAGACTAAAAGAATGATTTATCTACCCTGTAGCAGATCACCAAATTACAACTCGATTAGTTCGATGTCATGACCAAGTAACTGAACAAGGGCAGATTTTGTTAAATAAAATGTTTTAATGTAATATTTCAGCTTTCGTCTCACAGTGCCGCCTGCAAGACATTTCAATTTAGCACTTTAAAAAATTTTTACTTCCATGTTAAATGTTTGGAGTGTCATCCGCTTTGGGAATTTGTTCTCTGGTGTCATTTTTTGGTGTAAAATGACACAAGGTATGCACCTTTGACCCTTGTGACCTCCAGGGGAACTTTCTCATTTAAAGCCTTCCTCTGGGTGCTGACTCAGTTCATTCATTCACGTCCACTTACATGAAAGTAAGGCAAATTGCATCCACTACTTCTGTGAAACTAAATGCAGTGATTTGAAAGAAGGAAATGGGGGAATAGTTTATAAGGTAGTGATTTATTTACATCTTTAAAGAAATGGCAAGTGGCCGTCCAGTCCTCTCACTCACCCTTTCATGAAGCTCTGTTCATTTGATCAGCCACAGACAATTACAAAACACATTCCACTGTTAAGACATGGTAGTTCTGTGAATAGAATCTCAGTAGGCCACCGTCTTTACTGGGCCGTCCTTCTGAAACAAGTGAAACAACAATAAAACAATTGCTTTTGTTAGTGCTGAGAGAGCCATGTAATCAGTTTTTTTTCTAATGATTTCCCATGTCACTTACATTAACCAAATTACATCAACCATCAAACTTAATGTGGATGAAAACAAAGACAGATCCCTCTGAATCTCTTTAGCATTTGCAGGAATTTTATTTTGGATCACAGTAAGGCTATGAATAGACACCAACATCCAAGATAGATTTTGTTTTCTCTCTTTTTTGTAGACCTCTTTCACTTTCAGTACTGTGCCAGAAAATCTAATCACAATAATGGATACTTTCATAGCAAAAGTGTTGGAAATATTGGAAATATTCTTCCATGAGGTTCTCATCAGTGCTGAAGTTGTTCCTTGAACATGTATTTTTGCAGGAGTAAAGCCACCCAGGCTTGTGGTTGCTATAAAGGCAAGGAATCAATGGGAGTTTCTGTTTACAAAATGCAGCATCACTTGGCCAGCTCTGACTAATGGAATGCACATGTTAAAGTGTGTTAAAACATTTGCATTCTGAGGGCCTGTTTCCAGTTTAACAGATTAGGTTTCTTTTTCATCAAAATCTTTGGGATAGAGATTTTTTTATTTATCTAACCCTGTTAGTGCCAATCTCTATAAGTCTTGGATAATTGACTTCACTCAGGAGTGACTGTTACCTCTAAAATTGTTTGCATTCGTACCACTTATGAAAGGCCACCAGTGCCGAAATTGTCTTGTTGTAGATTTACAGTGTGAAAGTTAATATAAAGCTATGCTCACCTCATCTCTAGGATGGACCAAAGTTTCTCCTCAATGTCAAGAATAACAAGAGATTCAGTGAGACAGTACCTGCAGTTCAGACCTGACCAGTCAGTGATCATTCTTCATGCCAAGGTTGCTCAGAAGTCCTATGGAAATGAGAAACGGTATGAAAGAATTTCTGTATTTCTAGTGAGCAAATCATGCATTATATTGAATGTATAGTAAAACTACCATTCTGGCAACTATTCTGAAATTTCTGAAATGTAAGACTTATCGGTCAGACCCAAGCTTTTTCAGTCCTGCTTAAATCCTTTAGTTGGTATTGGTTAGTATTGTGAATTTTAATCTCAGTATCTTTATGAAGATATAATCTCAGTGGCGTGACAGATTTATTCTGATATAAAATGCATTGTTGTATGATTGCATATTCACCAAAAGCTAAGTAACCTAATCTAGATCAATGTATGGATTGTTAGTAGTAGTATATTCCCTATATACCAAGAGGAAGTAGCTTCAAATACACCTCCATCCTACTGCCAGACATACCACCAATGTACGTCAGAGAAGGACCCTTAAACCCAAGTTCTCCAAGAGGACTGTTTCCGAGATCTGGGAATGAAAGTGGCTCTGGATAACACCGTATAATAAATGACACAATTGGAAATTGGAATTGATCAGCCCAGCTATCAACGTTATTAAGTTCATTTGTAACTGAAATTAAAAATTTAGGGACACATACATCCTGAATTAGTCTTTATGGTGCCAAATTGATTTAGGTTTAATGATTTCCCACAAAGTTGAGCCTTTAAATTCTTAACATGCAGTTTAAGTTCTTGTTCAAGCTATAGCAATATATACATATTGGATATAGCAATGTTTACATACTAGTTGTATCTTTATACACAGCTGAGGATGGTGGTGGCCTAGTGCTAGAATACTTAGCTATCTTCCAAGGCGTTGTGGGTTCAAACTTGGCAATAAGCCCTTACAGTTATCTCAAGCAAAGAATCTAACTCTGCTCTGGATACATTTACATTTATGACATTTAGCCAGCGCTCATGTCCAGAACAACTTGCAGTATCCTAATTTCAGGGACAGTTTCCCTGGAGCAACTTGGAACCCAATGATGGTAGTTCTAGAGATAGGATTTGAACCCACTACCTCTTGGTCCAGAGGCCACCACATTGGTCTGTTAGGTATGTTAGGTACATTAAGGTCATGTATACTGTGCAAAGCAGTAATATATATGTATGTATGTATGTATGTGTTAGATTCTTCTGCCCTCCACCATGTGTGTACCTCTGTGGGAGAGGATGGAACCTCAGACAGGAGCATCTCAAAGGTTCAAAACCCAGTGACTTCCTTGGATATCCTTTGAATGTTAATAAGAGCAGATAACACTTGAAGTGTTTTTAATTGATACAATGCACATGAATCCTCCCATGTGACTGATTACCTTCTGCTTACTTTGTCTATCTCGCTCACAGCATCGGGTATTGGAGAGTCTAGCTGTCGACTGTGTGGTTATATGGGTCTGGACGGCTCCCCTGGGCCACAAGCAGACGGTTTCAAGCTGGGCTTTGAGGAACAAACAGACAGCAGGGTGAGATGGTACAACAGCATCCCAGATCAAAGCCAAAAGACGCTGTGAGGATGAGATTAAACATGACTTTACTGCTTAAAATTTAATATTGACAATGTAATGACAACTGACCATTGATAGATTCGTTTAAATGAGTCTAGAAAATGTAATTTCTTCCACTTTCACAGTATGCATTTGTCAACTTTGTCAACGTGAGGACTTTTGAGGTATAACCATCAGTATTGTTACAGTTTAATCCTTTAACAACCTATTCTATTTTCAGTATTTACAATTTGGTCATACTGTTCTGTCTTAGAGTCACAGGCTTTGTACTCAAGCACATGAGAGTTGAGGTGAACCCTTGTTATAGATTATTTTCATTAAACTATAAGCTAAAAAAAAAGTCAAGTACACATGCAACTAGAGAAATTCTCCGTTGTTCACTTGGAATGTGTTTGTGGTTACATAATGCATGTTTTTATGCACAAAGAGCAATCAAAATAGTTGATTCTTGATGTATAATTTGCATTTGCAATCTGCAACAGAATGGATCCTCAAAGAAGCTGCAGTGTGTCAACTTATTAAGTCAAGGCTATGGGTTTGCACCCAAAAAGAGGCGTCTAGCAGTTAAAATTGTACCAATTTTCACACACCTACGTCACAAACACCCTGGCTCACAATCGGTCATCTGATTGTGTGGCTTGTTTACACTCAGCACTCAGCTGCCAACGCTGCCGCAGTCATATGGGTCAAGCATCATTTAAAAATGCAACTTCCAGTCACAGAATACAGGTGTGAAAATCTGCTCAAAAAGTGATTTTTAACAGTTTGACAGCCTCTGAGAATTATAATTTTAGAATATTATAGGCTTCATTAGTGCCTTAATTGCCTTAAAAGATCACAATTTATATGTTATGTCTTTAAATCAGCACATTCTCTTTGTCTCGTCATCATATTGATTGAACTTCTTTTTCTTTGCTTTTTTCACCTTTCTCAGATGTTTGCATGTGCCAAGACTCTATATATCTCAGACACTGATAAACGGAAGCACTTCCGTTTGCTACTTCGTCTGTTCCACAGTGGAGGACAGGAAATCGGCTCTTTCCAAAGCGGACTCATTAAGGTCATCTCTAAGCCTTCGCAGAAGAGACAGTCCATGAAGAACGCAGACTGTGAGTCAGTTTCAGTGTCGATGCTGAGCATCTTTCTAAGTGACATCCAGAATTTTAGTGTCAATCACTACTGTAGGAACTGAGGGCTGATAAAAGTGAAAATAGTTAATGTTGCATTACCAGACCACTCTATACAACACTTTCCCAATGTAATTGACACCAGATCTGACCTGTACCACACTAAGTGGGTCCTGCTTGCTGGTAGAACCAAAGAAAAGTCATCTAAGACTTCAGGTGACTAGCTAAAAAATGTGATCACATGATCAGATTGCAGTCTACAGTCTGATTTTGTTTGGGCGTCTTTGGAATGCACTTTTATTTGGTCAGGGAATCATCAGATGGCTTCCATATGCAAAATAGTGAAGTTAGAGTGGGAGAATTTAACTGTCCTTTGATGTTGCATATGCCACAATTTGAAATGATGCAAAACGGGTATCATGTTTCTTGGAGAAGACACATGCATCAATAACTTTTTGGTCTATTGCAGTATTTTTGTAGCCAGTTAGTTGGCTTAATATGAGCAGCAAAACCATTTGAAACCTTTCTGTCTCAGCTGAAATGAAAATATGAAGATCATTTGTTTTATAATGATAGGTCGTCCATTTGGAAGCCTTGTGAAAGTCAGAGCCAGTATTAAAGGAAATGTTGCTTGGCGGAATGAGCATAAAGCGTACCTTAAGAGTACTGGAAAAGTAATTTTTTCTGGGTTTTACTTATTTTTCTTCTACCCACAGTTGAACGTGTTTTTCTAAGAAAACCAAAAGCAGTTTGAAATTGCTCTAGTGTGCTCTAGAGTCGGTCAGCTATGCAATTGATGGTCAAATTTCATTGTATTATTACTTATTATTTATTACAACTGCTCAGATATTACCTAGTGTATGAATATCCCTTAAACTTCATGCTAAGACTACGCTCAGAAACCTAGGTCAGCTAACCAGATCCAAGGAACAGAGAAGGGGTCAGGTATTTGACCTTTGACCACCTGATCCTAAAACACATACTGTTAGGGCATGTTTTGTGGACAGTGGTTGTTCTGTGCTCTGAGCAAATCTCAGGAAAAAGAAAGAAGTGCTCTAACCTTCTGTCTGAAAGTGAAGTGACGCCAAATTCCGCACCTTCTAGCGGGAAAGGACACAATGAGATTAATGTACGACCAAAATAATTCGGATTGAGAGAAAATTGGTGTTTAATGTTGCTTCTACATCATGCGTCTTATTTATGTTTCTGTATTTGTTTTCAGTGTGCATTTCGTCAGGTTCAAGAGTGTCACTGTTCAACCGTTTGAGATCTCAAACAGTCAGTACGCGGTACCTTGCGGTGGAAGGTGGAGCGTTCGTGGCCAGTGCCAGACAATGGACGGCTTTTACTGTCACTTTAGGTCTGAAAAAGCAAACTTTCCCTCTGTCTATATACATGTGTCTGGCTGTTATGCCCTCTTCCTCTATCATATCTTTTTCTTAGGTATGGACTCTACCACGTCACTACCAAAAAGTTTTATCCATCAAAAGAATATTTGCACTTTTTGCCCAGTTCTCTCTTGAGTTCTTAACAACTCCACACATTTTCTAGGCATGCAACAGTATACATTTGTCTACAATACAATATCATAAATCCTTCTGCTTTTGTCCGTTTTCTTTCTTTCAAGTAGAGGAGCAGCAGTCTGACCATGGTGATTTCTCTGTGTGCGAGGGTTATATTTGTTATGGCTGTGTGGTTCGGCTGGTATGCACCGACTCAGGAGTTGCTCTGCCACCCATGGTATATATTACCCCACTCTTAATCCTAAACCACAATTTTCCACGATTTCAGTCTCACTGCTTGGTTGTTTTTAGCAATTACGTGAAGCACAGCGCTCAAGAGATCTGAAAACGAATGTCTCATGGATGAAACAAAATGTTATCCTACTGATAGGTGATTCGGAAGGTGAACAAACAGCACGCCTGCCTGGATGTGGACGAGCCTGTGTCCCAGCTTCATAAATGTGCCTTTCAATTTCAAGACAGCAAGCACATGTACCTCTGCCTCTCCAACGAAAAAATCTTACAGTATCAGGTAAAAAAACACAGCTCTGAAACACAAGACTTTAAGAACGCTCGATTGGCATGCACTGTTATTTATCAATTTTGAACACAATAGCAGAAGCATCTGGTGGGATTTGGGCTAAGTATGGGATTTAAGCTCTGAAAATGTATCTAATACACATGCTATCAGCATTCTGCGTTGATCGACATTATTGCTTGCAAACAGCCTTCTTTTAAGCACAACTAAACTGAAGTTATAGATAGACTGCACAACTTCTGTACTTTTTTGGCAAACATAAGCTTGTCTTTATAAAATAACATCTATATTTATATTTGCTATTTAGATTTACCTTTCTGCGCTTGCACTCTCGCGCACTTGGAAATGCAACATGTTCCTGCCCAATTTGCTCCACGCATGTGTGAACTTTTTATAGTCACCAAGTTCACAGAACCTTAAATAACGGGCAGTTCACAGCAGGAGTCTGTTTAAGACTCCCTCACAAGATTAGGAGAAAGTAACCATAATTAGCTTTACGGATAAGGAATCACAACTGACTTAGCAACAATCATTATACAAGTGAGAAAATGTGATCTAGACTGTATTAGAGTCGTCTTAATTGTAATTAAATTACACAGTCAACTTTCTTGTGTTATTATTCAGTAGCCCATTATTTACCAATCTTTTTCATTTTATTAAAGTACTTTAGCAAGAACCTTTTAGTGGTCTTCTTTCACAAAAAGAATGCTGTTTAATTTTCTCAAGAGATTCCCGGAGAGGACTGCACTGAACACAGATTCAGACACAGACATTTTGGCTGGCTGACGAAGTAAACTGTCGTAAAGGAACAAAAACATGCAATGAGTTTTGCACATATTCAGAACATTACCACCACCAGTCCAATTCTTTTCAGATGTGGTTAAAAAAACATTGAGCTGTATGTGGTATTTTCTCTTGCTACTGTCTCACAAATGCATACATCATTCACCACATGTTTATTACCCCTCCTCTAGGCCTCTCCATGCCCGAAGGAGAGCAGTCGGGAGTTGTTAAATGATGGGTCATGTTGGACAATCATTGGTACTGAGGTTGTGGAGTACACATTCAGCGAGAGTCTGACCTGCAGCCCAACCATCATCAGTCCTGTGCCTGTTATTAATGGATTAGAAGTATGTCTGCAGTTCCCATCAATTAATCTTTTATTACTGCAACATAGATTGATATTTAGGTCAATAACATTTTTTGTCAAATTGGACCATGTTCACTTCAAGTACAGTTTTCAGAAGACCAACTGTAGTGCAGGTCTTTGTTGTGTGTAGTTCCGGACATTTTAGTTTTCAGCGGAGAGTGGATGTGGCTCAGGAGGCCGATCACAGTCCCCTTATCTCTGATCCGAGTGGACGGTCTGGTCTACCAAAGCTTGTACACGTTCACCTACACCCCAGAGCACAACACATCGTCTCAGCAATGTGGCCCTGCTGAGAGGGTCACTAACTCGGATGCTCACTGACACCATACACCAGGAGTTTACCAGAACAAACTTTCACCTATTCATGCAGAGCTGAGAAGGAAAGAAATGCACACATTACTTTATCTTTGCGTAATTTCCATAAATTATTAGTTGTATTAGTTTTGATCAGTCTTAATCTTAAATTTAGGCATAATCACTTTCACCTCAGGGAATAGACAGTGTATAAAGGGATGAAACTAATATAATATCTGTAACTCTTATAATAGGCCTTGTTCTTAGACATTTCTATATATTATAGGTGATAACCTAAATAATAGATTATTTATAGGTGATATAAATTGTGGGTTATTTGTATCATCATCTAGGATTTACTGAATTCAAGAGGTGACTTATTGTAGCCAAACATGTTTTGTGTAAAGTGGAGCATTAAAAATCTGTAGTGACATTCCTCTTGAGAAGCAACCTGCAATCACCACATTCTGAAAAATATTCTCGTATAGCAGACATTTCGTGCCTAAACAATCTGTCATATTTTGGGGGATAATATTTTAAGAAAAGTGTTTCTATGCTACTTGTAGGTGTGGATATCACACAGGCATATCACAAGACGGATTATATCAAACTAGCAAATTTGTGAATGCTCATATTGTTCTGCTTTTAAGAACCTTATCTTATTCTCACCTGGTTCCATGTGCAATATAGTTAAATGGAGGAGGTCATGTGGCCATGTTAGAGCTCCACGGAGAGAACTTCAGCCCTCACCTGAAGGTCTGGTTTGGGAACATGGAGGCTGAAACCATGTTTAGGTAAAGACATTAACATAATTTTTACATACAGAAAGTGGCAGGATTGAAATACTTAATGGAATTGCTGATGCACCTGTGCCTTTTTCTGTATCTTTTTATATGCTGTATACATCACAATTTTACCTAGAATTAAGCCTAGAGACCTATTATAATAAATTGAAGACTAACGATTAAAGACAATGTGCATGCTTATATGAAGTACATTACACATAAATACATTCTGCCATAAATGAACATTTAAATTATCACTGACCACTTGTTATGTAGATGGATCTGTTTTCTATAAGTTAAAGGGATTCTGAGTTATTAAAACACTAATTAATAAACAACGCAACATGCCTGTGTTGGTCGCAAAGAGTTTTAATAGTAATATTTTAAGTGCTGTGGCCTCGGCTGGTCTTAAAAGTCCCGAGTCCTCTTTGTCCGAGTGCAAATACGGCCGAGTCCGAGACAAGACCGAGACAACACTACAGGGCATATAGAGGTGGTTAAAGGTGGTAAGGTATGGCCAGGTTTGAACCTATCCAGTCAAATTAAATGAGAATATTTTGCCCACATCTAAGAAGCTACAACAATATTAGCAGACTGATGCTGTTTAAGCATTGGCTCCAGGTCTGAGTTGAACTTTAAGGCATCCCTACTGCTATTGTAAACCACAGGATGTCTAGATGATAAACAGTCCTGACTCTAAAAAGACTGCAAAAGAATGTGACTCTAATAAGAACGTGCATCCTGTTCTAAATTATAGACAATACTGTAAGCCATAAAGATGAACCATAGACTGCATTCTTTGGGATGCAAGGTGAGGTTAAGCATATTTGCCTCAAAGCAAGTTGGAAGTGAGGTAGCAAACAAACTCCATCGCAGGTCCCAGGTTTCCAGTAGCTAAACTTCAAAAACATAGGACGTCTAGTGCATTGCTATTTTATTTCATACAGGATCAGTACGATGACAATGTGATATTTTGATGGCTAAAATAATGAGAGTATGTTGTAAGTAGTTTGGTTCTTTTGACAAATCATTTTTAACAGCAGAAAGCACAATTACTGTAATGTTTTTAGCACAAATTGCTTGACAAAACCAGGGTTTGGTTGCAACCAAGTATAATGGAGTGTAATGGTCAACAAATTGACACATGAGGGAATTGGTTGTAATACACATTTAGAGATGTAACCATGAGTTTTGTTTTTCTGATTCTATTCAGTAACATCAATATGTCTCATCTCTACTTTCACTCTCTTCCCCCAGGAGTCCCAGGTCTTTGTTGTGTGTGGTTCCAGACATTTCAGTTTTCAGCGGAGAGTGGAGGTGGCTCAGGAGGCCGATCACAGTCCCCTTATCTCTGATCCGAGTGGACGGTCTGGTCTACCAAAGCTCATACACGTTCACCTACACCCCAGAGCACAACACTTCGTCTCAGCAATGTGGGCCTGCTGAGAGGGTCACTAACTCGGACACGCTCATTGACACCATACACCAGGAGTTTACCAGAACAAACTTTCACCTATTCATGCAGAGCTGAGAAGGAAAGAAATGCACACATTACTTTATCTTTATGTAATTTCCGTAAACTGTGTTACTTTTGATCAGGCTTAATCTTAAATTTAGGCATAATCACTTTCACCTCAGGGAATAGACAGTGTATAAAGGGATGAAACTAATATAATATCTGTAACTCTTATAATAGGCCTTGTTCTTAGACATTTCTATAAATTATAGGTTATAACCTAAATAATTGATTATTTATAGGTGATATAAATTGTGGGTTATTTATATCATCATCTAGGATTTACTGAATTCAAGAGGTGACTTATTGTATGCCAAACATGTTTTGTGTGCATGTAAAGTGAATCATTAAAAACCTGGAAAAATCTGATTAAAAAATCCAGCCAAACAGCTCAGATTTTTAAAGTTTCATTAATTCTAGAATTCTAGAAAGCCCAGCATTCATATATAAGGCAACGTAAGCATAGCTGAATTTGCATATATGTTGCAATTCAAATATCCTTGCTTAACAGTACCTCAATGCTTTTGAAATTGATGCGACATGCCTACACTGTCCTCCTCTTGGAATGTACTACTTGTACCTCATATTGCAGATAAATTATCTGATGTTTGTCAGATTAGGACAAAAACAGGGACTCAGCCAAGGCACAGGACAAGGCACCTCCTTATAAAACCAAATTACCCATTGATTCTTTCAAGAAAAGATCTTTGGCTTGTGTTCTAATCCTTACGTACATCCAAAACCCTGTTTTAGGGGACCTCACGGCACCTCAAGAAATTAAGCAAGTTAAAGGCAATGAAGATAAACCAGTAATTTCGAAATAATGCAGTCTCTTGTAATATTGTAAGTGTGAAGAACTCGTTGGAAAGTTTGAACATAAAAATCTTTTTTGGTGCTGAAAATACAGTATATAAGAGAAATCAAGATATCCCTTGACGTCTAGTCCTCTGAGCATACAGCCGTACCTGTGAAGCAGAACATCAGCTGAAGAAAGCAAAACAATAATACTATATTATATTATATTATATTGCAAGTGAATCCACTTTATTGTGTAATCTCTCTGCTTGATGTGCCTTAGAACTACTGTAATATTTCGGAATATTCTAGAACCCAAGTAACGTTAATATAACAGTAATGTATGCAGCTTTTAATATCCTTGTCTCAAACTTCGGTTGTGGTCGAGGATTACATAACTCAGTGAATAGCTTTAAACAAAGCCTCTATTGTCACAAAATCCCCAAGTGTCAAAATCAGCATCAAAGGGTGAAAGCCTGGCGTGCTCTAGATAGGAGCGTGTGAATGCGTTTTGAGGGGCACTTGACTGGAATTTGGCTTCTTTCCTCCCTTAATTACCAAGGCAAACACGCGTGAGAGTGTTGAACTTGGCTAGAACATCCAGCTAATCTTTATCATGTGTCCACTGCTCTAATGGGCCCCCAAAATTCATATTCACTTCAGCTGGCCCCAAATGGAGAAGAGAAAAGGTGAAAGAACCTATTCTTTGAGCCCTAGAACTTCTACGCCTTTTTTACGTAAGCTAGGGCACAGGCTTCAAAAAACTCTAGAATGTTGAAGGAAATCTTTTCCACCACTGATTTCGTTTCTGGTAACAAAATACTGAAAACGGTTTCAGTCGTGCAGTGCTTGGAGGGACATGTAGCCGGTAAGTCAATAATCTCTTTCCCTTGGCCTTCAGGTCTTTGAGGTTCGCCCCTCAGCACATAAAGGCGCTTCTGTTTTCGTTATCTCGCCCTGTGTTTCTCTGATACATCACCACTCTCCCATCATGCAACCAAAACCAGCAAGCGAGGAGTGAATTAAGCTCATGATTGACAGGAGGGACGGGGGTTCCTAGGCCCGGATGGTCGGAAAGAATTCCGTGCGGAATTCCAACACTGAAAGAGGCAATGGTGACCACTGTTCACCAGACCATGTCGCTGGAGAGTCAAATGTGTGCCAGCTTGTCTGTGTTCATTTAGTGTGCCATAATAATGTGGACGGACATTTTAGCTAAAGCTGAAGCGGCGCCAAACCTTGTTCTTGTGTTTTTATTCAGGTGTATTTGAGCCGCAATTCTATTGAACTCCTATTCTGAAACGTTTTTACAATATTTTCAAGGGTGCAACTTGTATTACCTTAATCTTGGTCGGATGTCATATTCACTCAAATTCAAAACCCATATAATGTTCATTTATCACTCAGAGGCTTCTGCACTCATGTTGAGACACCTATCATTAAGACATTTCTACTTGGCAGACAGGAGTAAACATGGGTGGGCAGATT
This sequence comes from Distichodus sexfasciatus, assembly GCA_032718565.1. Lineage (NCBI taxonomy): Eukaryota > Metazoa > Chordata > Actinopteri > Characiformes > Distichodontidae > Distichodus > Distichodus sexfasciatus. The sequence continues at coordinate 2,171,576 of JAVGVS010000034.1, read as the reverse complement.
CCAGATGTTTGCCATTGAAACTCCAGACTTGAAGGTGAAGGGATGTTTGCAGCGTTAGACGTGAAGACCATAACAAAAAACAGTCAAGATGACAGAGGCACAAGCACTGATATGAACTGAACTAAAAGGCAGATATAAAAGATTCTTGAGAAATTATTAGCTTTCATAACACATGCGATGCATCATTTCACCTTTTTCATCCTGTTTTTGGGGTAAATCTGCATCAGTGATGGCTTCTTTCCTGAAACCCTGGAGAGCAACCTAATGATCTATAAGATAAATGTCTGGAATTGAGAACAATGGCAGTACTTTAACGTTCTCATTGAGTCCTATTTCATCAACTGATCCAAAAAATAGAAGACATAGCCTGGATTCATTTTAAGAGGGGTAAAAGAGAGCGCTTCAAGCACGGACAAAATTTCAGGGATGAAAGACATTCAAAGACACAAGGCAAAAAGCAATTCATAGAAAGACCAAGCGAGAGTGGGGGCAAGTTGAAATCCTGAACAGAGCCTAATGTCTCCCCTCGGCTCTCCCCCTAACCTCTCTGAAGCTCTTTTCCGCTGTTCCTAGGGGAACCTCTTTCCTTCCTCAAAGTCAATAAGCTTCTCCACCACCTCCGCAGCCACACACGTGCAGTCACATGCATAAATGCCCACGTGCACATGCATATGCACCTCTTTCTCGCCATCCGCCAGGGATGGATGGATGCACGGGCTCTTAGGAGGCCCATGTGTGAAGGGTTGGGTGACTATACCTATATGCTCCTACCTATAGCTTATTGCGTAACAATGTGCATTATATTTTGGAGTTCACTGACATAAAGGCTCTTTTTGTCTTCAAATAATAGTAAAATAAATCTGCATATTGTAAAATAAAATTAGGAAAAGTTACTTTCATGCATCACTCAACAACAAATGGTTTAAACTGTGGGTTATAGTTTAATCTATTATGTTTTATATACTTTAGATTAGATTTCTTTGTGTCTGATTGATTTAAATCAAGATTGTATTCCCTTAACTTTTTGGAATTGCAGTATCGAGGATGCATGGAAGTCCAGAAAACCTTTTTTTTTTTTTTATCTCTCTCTGAGGATGAATGTGGCCAGATTGAAGTGCCTTGCCAAGAGCATGTTGTAGTCTCCAAAGATACCAAAAAGGGCTGAGACTTGGTTTGAAATACCTCAAGCTCAACTCACCACATCTGAACTGGCTGGAGATGAATTCAATGAATTGTGCTCAACTTCTTTCTTCCCAATCTGTATTTTTCTCAGCTGTGAATTTGTGTCCTTTTTGTAGCGAAGAGAGTATTGAGTCATTGTCTCCTTTATGTTTGATCAGTTGCTCTCAAACACTCAGGAAGGAAGTCTGGGGAGATAAAGTTTCTGCCTGGAAATTCAGATTTGTGTGCATGGACTACAGACCTTCCATGCTGGCTCTTTGTCCTGGAGGACTACTTCAAAGAAGTAACGTCAGTTTCTGAAGAATTCATTCTTCATTCTGAAGAATTCTTAACCCGAATCACTTATTAAGTTCCATGTCTGCTGTTGGTTGTCTTTTAGATATATAACTGATTACTTTTATCTTCAAATAACAACTCAAATAGCTAGATCGGGTACCGGTGACACTGGGTCGATCTATGGAGCCGATCTGTAAATTGGTTACGCACGGGAAGCGGCACTGCGGTAAAGCTGGTTTATTGTTTAACATTTATGCTAATTCATACATATTGATATGACAATGAGCAGAACAAGCAACGCAACACACTACAACCCTAAAAGCAAATCACATGAATATACTGTTTAATTTCCTTAACAACACCAACTCTCTCTCGCAATCTCTGTTTTCCTGATGGTTTTAGCGCCGCAGGATTAGCGACCGTCACAAAATTATAGAATTGTTTTTAAAGGAATCGTTTTTGAGATGTTATTTTAATAATAATACACAATTTAGCATATGCATATGGGTGTGTAATTATTTCAGTTTTAGTTAGGAAAACAGTATTTAAGTCAGGTATTTCCTTAAGCATAACAGAATAATGTATTCCGACATTTTAAAGCATTATTTTCTGTTTTTTAAAAAGACTGTATCAGATTTGTATTGTATTGGCAGATATCCACGTGTACAATATGCCCGTATCGGACATTAAAAAGTGGTATCGTGCCATGTTTAGTAAAAACAATACAGTCGGATGTGTGTGTGTCTCTTGTTCTTTCTTTATACCCTGTAATATAGTAGATTCACACTCTGGAAAAAACTTTCACCCTGTTATTACTCCTGCTTCTCTTGATCACAAAAGCACAAAGCATAAATCTTAAGGTGAGGAATGTGAGCGATCTGCTTCATTCAGAATGGAAGACGTGACTGTAAAGGAAGCCTCAAAGAATCCTGTGAACGGTGTGAATGATGAAACGCTCGTCTTCCTGAATGAGTCTAAACAAATGGTTCTTAATCAGCATGAGAAATATTTTACATATCTTTTTATATGTATTCAGGTATCTTATGAGGTCTTACAAACGCACCTTGACCGAACTCGGTGAAGGTGCGTTTTTACTGGTGTAAAAAAACAGGTGCTCACAGACACACACTGTCTTGATCTGCTGTTCCTTCAAAATATATTCTGTAATATTTGTTGTGTGCGCTGCTCAATAACATTTAACATTTAGTATTTACTGTGATTCATACAGATATTGGTTGTTGCTGCAATTTCTCTGCTGTTGTGTCTTCTGTTTTCTATTTTTGTCAGCAGGTATGGAAGCAGATTATCTGTTTTTGTTTTTGGGGTTTTTTTGGGTTTTTTCCCTCTCTATCTTCCCTTTCTTCTCTTTTCTTTTTCTTTCTTTTCTTTCTTCTCTCTTCTTTTTCTTCTTCTCTCCCCCTCCCTCTGTTGCCTCTCTCATCAACTTTATTTATCCTGTTTACGTATTTTAATTAATTGAAAAAATAAATAAATAAATAAAGTCGTCCTCCGAAGAGAGGTGGCGGTGGCGGGTTTAACAAAAAAAAAAAAAGAACTCGGAAAGAGGATGCGCCAGATGGAACTGGAATGTTTTCATTCTCCATCCATGCCTGATTGTGTTGTGATGAGGTTCAATCAGGAGGATGTATCAGGTTTCCAGTCCGTTGCGCACCGTGCCAACAACTCCAACAGCGTCACATGCATCCTCTCTGCACAGAGGTCCGTGAAGGTGCGATTGTAAGATCTCACCTAGTCCTTAAATCTTCATGACACTTCATTTGGAGGATCTCCCATTGTTGTACTGGACTGCTGCAACTAACTTATATGGGAAGGATAGTAGAAAGCTCTAGGTGTTCATCATGTGAGCATGAAGCACAGCATGCTGTTATTCTCTGGTGGTCCGTAAGATGTGAAAGCAATTATCTATGGCTTGTTTCTTCTTCTTCTTCTTCTTCTTCTTCTTTAAGGAATGTAAGACATCTTTATGTATATTAGTATATCTGTTATGTATCTTTAAGCAGTAGCTTTAGAAGAGTTGAAGTGTTTCATCATAAGATGATAATATATGCATAAACAGTTAGATTAATAAAATGTTGTCAGATTTTAATGACAGATTTGGTTATTATATGTTCTGATCTTGGACCAATTTTAGTCCTTCCCCCTGATCTACAGTATCTCTTTTCATTTTGTCATCTTATATCAAACTCTACATACGCCAAGTTAAAAATCCAACTATTAATACTGACAGTAGTAACCTACACCCTTTTTAAGAGTGCAGAAGTGAGTTGCGGAATTTGATGAATGAAATTCATAGATGATTTTAACGAAATCATATATCCAAATTGGCTAGTGAGACATGTAGCAGATCAAAATATCACACTCATGCTGTGCCAAATCTTTCCCAGATTTTGAGCCAGCTAAGGCACTTTTTTATTTACCTGAGTTTAAGAAGGCTATGCGGTTATTACCGTCACAAGGCCCCACTGTTGATGTATGGAGCCCACTCTCTGAGGTAACTGCGGCCCACGCTGCCCACCCAACCCCTCTAAACCTTTACCACACCTCCCACTGAGAATGAAGAACTCCAGACAAGAAGGTCATAGACCACTGCCAGACCACAATGGAGATGCGGTGTGGAAAGTGATGGCGTGCTTTGGACAGTGGCTACTTCTCACCTTAGTCAGACAGAGAAACTTTTCATCTCCATATAGGGAGAAAAGTGGAAAGAGAAGATGAAGAGGTGAAACAGGGACAAGGTGGGGGAAACGTTATGAGCAGCATTCAGTACCATCTTTTTGCCTGTGATGAAGGTATCTTCTTTCTCAGTCTTTCTGTTGACTGATAGTATCACCTGCCTTAAATTCTTTGTTCTGTCTTTCTTTGCATGCTCTACGAAAGAATAGACCTAGTTCAGTCAACAGATACGCCCAAAGTCTTTGGCTGCTTTCAACTGTCATTAACCCTTATCAATAAATTAGCAATTTATTTTCAGTGTACTCAGCTGATTCACTTTTCCCATTCAAGAGTAAGTTAAGATCACTTCCCATTTGCAGTAGAAAGGTTTAGGCTGTCTCTCTCTCTCGCTCTCAGCCTCTTTTGATGAGTCTGGGCTGACAGCACACAACCACCACTTCCACCACAAGCATCTCCAATAGCACTATAAATGATCATTTGTTTTCTTAGTATTAGGTCCTATATTTATGGCACTTGTTGGAACAAGGGTGCTGATCTGGGATCAGTATCTGCATTATACATGATCATAAAATGAATATTAGAGAGAGAAAGTGTGTGTGTGTGTGTGTTTAGAGGAAGACAGACATAAAACAGCCTCATCTGGGCCTTAATCACCATGTCCATTTGAATCACTCACCACTTTTTGAACACCTCAGCTTTTGTCCAGACTGTATAAGAGCTTTTTAAGACATGATTAACTAGAGACAAGAAGGGACTTTTTGCTCAGGCTCTTGAAATTAAAAATTGTAATTAGCAAGGATTTTCAGCATGTATCATATAATTTGCAATAAGGGTAATCCCCTAGATCTAGGTTTTTTGGATGTCAGACTCTTAAGGAAATGAAAATCAGCTTACAGAGTAACACAAAGATGTTTGTAAGGAAATGAGCTCTTGTCATTCAGATGGTGATAAATGATGCTCTAAGCACTGGGAGTATGACTGTATTCATTTTTTTCCCCTTTATCAACATGTTGTTACAGCTGAATGAGATAAAAAGGCAAACATTCTTAAGACACTGTAGACTAGCATGTCATAAAGTGGATTTTGAAGGCTCAAATGTCCAACTCTGGCATTGCGGACTTTGCTCCTAAGCAAAAGTTATTGATTAATTAATGATCATTTTATTTTGAACTATCTCTGATCAATTGCTTAATTATTTAAAATTAATAATTAGTAAATTTCTCCAGATACATTTTAAGAAAGCCATTTTACCCCCAATAGGAACAGAAATTATTTTAACAATGAAAATATGATTACATAAAGCTTATATCAACTTTTGTTTTTAGGTATAGTTTGTTTGGGAGGTTTGATGAGAAATGCAGCACCGCAATTTCAAAGAAGAAACATTGATGGCCCCATCAATTTTCCATAAGGGAGGTGAAATGTGATAGATTTAATGAGGGCCGTGAAAATTTCCCTTTAACGGTGGCCCCTGTAGCCCCTCTCATATGCAGACTCAAGGGGTATTTGGGGGTTAGAGCGAGCTATGAAAAGGCTGTCATTGTGTTCATGAATAGTCAACTGTATGGCCTACTCTGTGCTATGGCGTTCTATAAATTGAGTGATGGCGGTCTATGAAGCTTAGGTTTGTTTTAACAGGACTTTTCACCCTGTGGATATTATGCAGGGTCTACAGGAACCTCCGCAGCTTAAGAATGCAGCATTGTTTAAAGCTAGGCTGGCAGATAGCTTATTGCACAACAGCCTAGAAGTGGAGAAAGCACTGAAAGATACGCTTCAGAGCCAGCTGCCACGTGTGTGGTGGTCAGAATTCTAAACAGCAATATTGCAAAGCAGGTTAAAGTTTTCTGACTTGAACAGTTGTGATGGTTAGGGTTAGGGTTAGGTTAAAACATATGGTCATCTTATCTAACAATACTTGTTTTACATGATCAAAAATGTAATAACATTAGGAATTTCAGTGGCTAACTGCCTAACTATTTAAGAGACGGAAAATCTTTTCCACACATGGAATATGTAGGAGCCCTTCAGATACAGTATATCAACTGTGATGGTCTACAGTAGAGAAACTAACCTTATTACGTGTATATTGTGGCGTCATCTACTGGCTGCTTCGTGGTACTCCACCCACGTTGAGATGTTAAGTCTTTCTGGTGATGTTCAAAAGCTTAATTAAATATAATGAGTATAATGAGCTAAATCTGGATGTATGACTTAATTATTTTGAAGAATACCCAGCTTGGCCTAACAATATATTTAGCATTTATAGAACAGCAGTTAACACCCCTGGATATTACCAATTACTCAGAATATGTCTGATGAAAAAACTGGTCGTTTTGTTATTGTTGTTAGAGGAATGCAATGCATTTGATTTCTTATAAGTACAAGCACGGTATAACAGTGTACAAATCAACAGCAAGTCAGTTGATAGAAAATTTTACTTAACACAAAGCCGCGTGCATGATACATTTATCAAATGATTCTTCCAGTAAAAAAAAAAAAAAAGCTATGAAAAAAACTGTTTTAAGTAATTAAAAAACTTTCAATCACATAATGTTGTTAAATATGTTTTATGCCGAATTTAGAATTATTAAACAAAAAAGTGTAATAATGTGATTATTAGATCAAATATGTAATTCTTTGTCATTGTAGACTTAACTGACTTCCATCAAATGTCTCCATGCGTTAGTGTGTGCGTTCATTTACCACTAGATGTCACTGTGCTGATTGTTTTAAAAGTGCCTGAATCTTTCATTTTTCGTCACAATAGCTAACTTTTTAAGGTTCCGATTCTTTCAGTCTTTTCCCGCACAATCTCATACTAAACAGCAATGTCTGAATGAATGAATGAATGAATGAATGAATGAATGAATTGATGCCCTTTCCCAAGTCCCTCCAAGTTAGTAAGACGTTGTATATCGATGACACAATTAAATGACCTTTTTATATGACCAAAGCATTATGATAAATGATAACGGTTGAAGAATAGTCATCGTATCGTAAATCCCCTTATCGAACGAAAAAGGGGAAACTGGAATAAACTAGAAGTTTCGATTACGTAATGAGGCGGTGACAAAGCTGCCAGCGTTCTACGTCATCAGAATATGCGCTGTTGCAGAGTCACTGTGTGTAGTTGGAGTGTAAACAAGACATTGGTTGGAGAAAAGTCTAGTATAAATCTTCTTCGGTGCTACAGTCTAACCGTTAGCCTAGTCGTTATGTAAAGATGCGTTGTTTAGTCTTACGAGTGTAATGTGGGCGACTTTGTCTGTTGAAATGTAACGCAGCTTCTCGTTAGAGAACCACAGCGGGAGCGTGTAAGTTAGCTTAGCTCGGCTAGCTGCTGCTAGCGGCCTTTCAGTCGGGCGGGGGGCGAGGCAGTATTTACTGTATGTTCTGGGCTTGGAAAGCCTTTAGCTGGATCCCACGGACCAGAGCCCTTTGGTCGTAAGTATTTTGTGCCCATATAACCTCACCGGTAACGTTTGGAGATATAAAACGATTCACAGAGTTAGCATTAGGTAGCTAAGCTCAGCGTTGTGTAGCCGAATTAGCCGAGCATCCAAGCCAGCTTTAGCGTAGCGTTATATTTATATTATTTATCATGGTGTTGAGTCAAGAGTTTGTTCTGAGCTCAACTGTTTTCCAAGAAAGTGGAAAACAAGTGTATTAAACAATACTGCTAGCAAAATGCTACGTGTGCTAAAGTTGGCACGCTAAGCTGTGGTGTAGTTCGTGTTTTAGCTAAAGCAGTGACAGTCTTTCGAGGTAGCTGTTTAGGACTTAAATAAAGTTATAGAGAGCGTTAGATTGTCTGTTAGTAGCTTAGGTTATTATGTTATTATGTTGTTTAAATCGGTGCTGGCTTATATTGAAATATTTGATAAATATTAGCCCTGGTAGCGGGACTTGTATCTCCAAGCTTGAAGAGTTGCAGCATTGCATGAAGTCTAAATTAGGGTTGCACGATATTAAGAAACTGACGTTGTAATAAGATGATCCATGCAGGATTAATGGAAGTAAATGACTAGATTTACTATGACTGTAGAAAGATCTGGGTGATTTTTTTTTGTTGATTGAACATTGCATAATGCCAAAACAGTATTTGCTGCAGTCTCACTGATAACAACTCTCTCTCTTAGTAGACATTCAAGTCAAAGTAAACGTTATTGTCATCTCTACTATATACTGTACAAGTATACATAGAGACAAGACAACAATGCATTGGAAACTTCCATTTGGGCATGTCCCAGCTCTTTAGAGTGAAGTGCAGTTCCAGAGAAATGTAACTGCACCTGGCTGTAAAACAACATGGCTTCAACAAAAGCCATCAATTTTTGAACTAGAGGTTTGCAAGCTCTCTAACGCCAGTTATTCCTTTTGCTGCCTCTTAATTCTCAGACCGTGTAAGGGACCACAATGAGTGGCGTAAAGACAGGAGGAAAAGTATGTGAAGAGGACACGCTGCAGACGGCCTTCAAAAAGCTGCGAGTGGATGCAGAAAGGTTTGCTACTTCTGGATGCTATTTTGAAATAGAAAATCGATACATGTACCATAATGAGTTGATCATTAAGTTGAGCAATGCTTGGGGACGTTGTCTTGCTCGCGAGTACCACAGTGGTACCTTTTCCAGTCCGGGACGTGAACTGGTTACCCTCCAATCACATGATCAACTACCAAAACCTACTCCAAATATTAACTATTTGTTTTGGTAATGTGTGCCAAAATATACGCCACTGATCTTCAGAAGTTAGTAGTTGCTGTTATAATAGAGGAATGCTCAATTTCTCCCCATTAAGCCATAATAATAGGCCCAGGCCATGGCTCAAGTGAAATACTGTAGTAATATTGTTTGTCTTGGCTCACAATGTAGAAGCATGGCTTGTGTAGAAGAAGAGTTCTGCCAATAAACGTGTTCTCATTGTGCTTGTGTATCTTTCTAGCTCTGTGACCGCAGTGCACGTCTGTGAGCCTCTGGCGCCGAGGGTAGGGCCTCGAGTCAACACGGATGGAGCCAAACCCAAAATCACTTCCCCAAAAGAAAACTGGCATGGGTAAGACGCAACCACTGCGCTTCATTCATTTATTGGCTTTGACATGTCTGCATGATATTGTGTTCATTGTTGACCTGACAGTGATTCCTGTTTCATCATAGTACCAAAGAAGCTGCTTATGTTAATTCTAATGTGTTGATAGTGTTTCTAAACCTGTAAACATAGCAATGTCCGTTTTAATGCATTGACTTGAAGAAATATTGTATTGTGAAGACGCTTGTGACTTACACAACTAACAGCTGACCAGAGTCAAGGTTTTTTTTGGATTTGAACCTACAACAGACCAAGACGTTGTATGTTCAAATCCAGCTCTGTCTTACCTTCAGCACCACCACTTGTTGCTGCTGAGAGACTGTTCCAGAAACTAGGAAATGTATGTTCCGTTGGAAAATGTAGATTAGAAACACCTCAAATGAGAACACAACATTGTGTGAAGCCAAACCAAGAAGGCGGCACTTAAGTTTGCTGCTACCGTTTGTGCTGGAGACGTTACAAAATTGCACTTGAAATCTCACTTGGGGGACATTGTGAAAGAGCCGTAAATAACTCCACTAACCTCGTGGTTTGCAAGCGGTCCAACGCCGTGCCATTTGCAGCCTTGGCTCCAGTTGTGAAATGTAGACCCATTGGGTCATATTAATCAAACAGTTTTTCCATTTTTTCCTTACATTTGTTCTCAGGAAAGTTAAGATAATTAAATTGTATATTATTCAACTGCAGAATTGAAAAAAAAAGTTTTACACAAACATGCATGCAACAACATTTGAATGCCTAAAATAAAGTTGTAGATTCTGTCCTTACCTACGAACAAATCTTAAATGAGAAAACACTGGAGAATGTCAGAATTTTTGGTCAAATTGAGATGACTCCATTAAGTGTTGACCTGTGCAGTGTCTTCTGTGCTTTTATCCTCTACAGCTGTACACGAAAGTCCTCCCGAGGCCTAGCGAGAAACCAGAGGCGAAGGAGGTCAAAGTCGCCCATTCTCCACCCTCCGAAGTTCACCTACTGTAGCTCCATCATGCCCTCACCACCTAGCCACCTCAAACACAAGAACCCATCCGAGCCGGACTCCAACAGCGCCTCTTTGCCCGCACCTGCTAAGAACGAGCTGCTGTTTGCCAGCCCTTGCACGCCCATCTTCGGTGCTTCGGGCTGCGAGGCACGTCTCCTGCCTTCTCCCGACAACCTCGGCTCCCTTCTGCTGTACACCAGGATCTCATCGGACAAAGAGAACAGTTCTGAGAGTTGGCCCCGCACGGGACGAGACAATGCTGTCGCTCCTTCCGAGGAAAGCAACGCTTCAGGCATAGCGGCTGCTGCGACGAAGACTGCGGCTCCATCCGACTTTAGGTCCCTGAGCGAGCTTCGGGAGGGGAGCGGATGCTCGTGCAGCCAGAAGGAGTGCCAGTGCTCCAAGTGGAAGGGCCTGGAGGTTTACTCCTTCACCGGCCTCCGCAACGTCATCAAGGAGTGCGAGAAAGAAACAGCCGACTCGCCCCACAACACACCCCAAAGCTCCAGAACTCAGTCTGGATCCGGGGGGACCGGCTCCAGTCCTGCGACGGCCACAGCCACGACCACCTCGCCACGCTCCTGTTCCGAACAGGCTCGCGCCTACATGGACGACATCGCCATAGAGGATCTCTCAGGCTACATGGAATATTACCTTTACATCCCCAAGATGTCGCACATGGCTGAGATGATGTACACTTAATGAAAAAAGCGTTAGTAGACACTCGGATAACTGCAAAAGAATAAAAGACACAAGTTGATTTATATAGTATACCGGAGCATTGTAAAAAGATGGATATTGAGGGATAATAAATATGATTAAAAACGGGGTCCTTTATGAGACACGGTTAGGCATGAATGTTATTTAATAAATCTGACTTCTGTTGATGTCTTTTTCTTCTCCTCCAGATTTTTGTTTTTCATTTTCAGTGTTTGGTTTGTCTTGAGATTGACTAAGAAACTCAGAGTATGATTTCTTTGTGAAGTTAAATTTCTTTCTCATTTGTTTTCAATGGTTTACATAACAAATTTGCCAAAGCCCCGTGGCCGAGGTTGTGGGTTTTTTGATTTAATTGCTGTATCCGACGCAGTAATGCCAAGAATTATTTCTGATCACCTTGTGTTGTCTTCAATTCATAATAAAACACTTATGCTGATGTAACTGTTGTTCTTCTAAGAAGTGTCCACCTTTTTTTCCCTGATGACTTTGTGGGTGACTCACATTGCTCAGCTCCTGGCAGATTTTCCACAGTCATTTCAGGTTTTTTTGTTCAGCAGCTTAAGCTAATTGTTTTTGAACTTAGAACCTGAAATATGAAACGTTTCTAACACTATTTAGCCTAGATTAAACGTTGAAACATCACTAAAAGTCTTGGGAAAATAACTTTGAGTTACTCCATAATCAGCTTAAATGGAAAAAATGGGTTGAGTGTTGAGCAAATGGCTTAAGGTTCGTTCATTATCAGCTCAAAGTTTGATGTACATGAGACATGAGTATAATAAGTTATACTAATTAATTAGGTAGAAAGAAAAGCAAAAATAGTCATTTTCATTCTGTACGTCGCCACAAGGCAGCAGCATTGGCCTGACGAGCAAGTTCTCGGCAAATACGTAGCGCGAATTAAACAGACGCTTCCAAGTGTCATTAATAAATGAATGAATCTTTCGTTTTTAATTGTGATATTTACTTATTTGACTGAACATGTCATCTTCATGCAAAATGACCATTTTCACATTTTCATAACTGTATAAACTTTTAGCCCTCAGTCAGCACAAGAATTGTCGTAGTGTGACATCTAACTTGAGGAATAAAATTTTATCAGGGCATTTAAAAAATGCGTTCAAACAACAAAATGTGTTCAGTAAACAATCATACCAAATCATTATTAACCAAAATGAATTTATCATTAAAAATGTGTTACATTTTTGCCTGAAGGCTTGAATGGTTTCCGGTCAGTAGTGTTAAATATACTATTGTTTGACACTACTGACCGGAAGTAGTGTATAGTATATTTAACAGTAGTGTTAAATATACTGTTGTTTGAGGAAACATAATTGACATATTGGGTAACAGAGCCTCATAATTGGGCAATAAGTGTAGACAGTTTTTAATAACTTTCATTATTATTATTATTATTATTATTATTATTATTATTATTATTATTATTATTATTATTATTATTATATGCTATAGCTTATTATTATATATTATTATGCTATAGTGTATTTTAAAGCAATTTGCTTATCTGATGAAAAGTAAGGTCATATGTTACAGTTTGGCCCGTTTGTTTATTTGGATAAGCATTAGTATAGATACAGACTATGACAAGCAAACCACTAATGAATGATTGGTCAGTTCAGAAGATGATCATTCGGAAACATGTAAAACATGGAATTTCCCTAGAGTGATCATGATAAAAAGTTGATAAATTATTACAAATCATTTCTCAATTCAACTCCCCTTTATCTAAGAATAAAACCCATAGCTTATGTTGAATTTTTTTGTTTGTTTCATGAAAACTTAATTCCCAAGCTTTGGGAAGTTAATTCCCAAATCTCCTGGGTCTTACGTTTAAGGTCTTAAGTGTCAATCAGTATCCACTTGAATCTGTCTTCCATCAAGGGGCCACAGAGCCAGTGAGGCATTGCAGAGGACATTGTATTTTTTGTAGGACAAATGTCGCATGGTTGCCACATTGGCTGTTTAAATACACTTGCCAGTGTTGCAGTGTCACCCCTGACAGCACATATTCAGCGAAACGCCACACCCGCTCACGCAGGGGCCTTTGAGAAAGGGCCAGTGTAATTTAAACAGCCATTTAAAAAAAAAAGCTTCTACAGCCAGTTCAGTGGGCTTAACTCGGCCTCCCAGCCACGAGGGAGTGCCTTGTAAGGTTGTATACACCCTTGAAAAAAAAGGATTGGGGCATCAAAGCATACCAAACAAATCTATGGAAACGGACAAAAGAATCAGCTCAATGTTGCCAGTGGACAAGGGCTGCTTGGCTGAGCGATTTGCCTGAAAATCAAACCTTTTGTTGTAAAGAGGCTAGGGAATCTTGGCAGGAGCATTTATTAGTATGTTAAAGTTAAATACTTTTATCTTTTGGCTTGACCTTTTTTAAAAGGGTAAAAGAATTGATGTTTGTAAGATGAGTTATTACTTAACTAAACTATTCTGTTAGCAAAGAACAGATCCAAGTTCTAAGGCTGCATATATTTGTTCACCCCAAGTGGATAAAGAACTATATATTTTTGTGGTACGGGAGGGCAGGAGCATGTTACTATTATAAAGAGTCGACTGACTGGTTGCTGTAATGCGATCAGGCTGGTCTTGTTCAGACTTGCTACTTCACCTGAAGCAATTCCCCTCCTCCACTGCTGCCTCTTCTTACCGCTTACTACCTTTTATCTCCAGGAATTCTAGAACTTCACATCTCATGCTCCTCCAGGGGCTTTTGCATTAAAATACATGCTCGATGGTGACTGAAGAGTTTTATGCTTGTGTCTGTTGGTTCTTTTCCCTGATTAGTATCAGGACACGGCAGCCCCTAGTATATCACCTAACAATGAGAAATAGAGCGACCCAGTATGCTTCTCATCCGTCCCTCCCTGAGAGAATGTGACCTATTTGCGTTTTAAAGGAGGACTAGTTATGGGAGGCACATGGCGCAGCTGGCATTTGAACCTGAATCCTTTTTTTTTTTTTTTACCTGTGTCTTGCGCTCTGGGGGCCCCCCTTCATCAGATTGCTGTTCTAGACGGCTGTGGTCTATCGAGGCTCACTCAGCTTCTTCGACCTTTGACCCTTGGTTGCTAGGATCACAGCCCTCCAAGGGTGGCACTCTGTTGAGGGGCAGCAGAGAAGGACACATCAGGGTGGCTGTAAATGCTTCCATATGACACTGCTCCCCACACCCTGGGAACTTTTCAGATCCCTGACAAAGCATCACAGGTCAAATATTCAGCATTAGCAACTCATTTCGTCGATTTCCTCACAGAATAAAGAATTCATGAAATAATGCATTTTTCTCTCTGGAGGAAAATTTCAAAGATTGTGTTTTTGAATGTGTTGCAATTTTGTCCAAATCTAAAATAGTATAAACGACTTAAATGTTAATTAGTAGGAGTTCCTTAAATTTTGTTCCTTTTTTGTAATCCTAATCCTAACAGAGTAAAAAAAATTTGAGTTCGGGTTTCTAAATTTAACAAAGGTCAAAGCAGCAGGCCTTGTGAAAAGAGTGAAAAGAAAGAGAGAGCAACATAAGAAGCTGCTATTCATGAAGGCAGCTGCTGCCCACACCCTGAATCATACACACAAAATGTACACAAAAGTGTTATGGCAAAGGGAATGATCACAGATATCATGGGTGTAACACAAGCTGACTGAGTGAACAAATGTTGTTTCATTGTGTTTGTTGAGTTTGGCAATCTGCCTCTTTAATACATTTTAGGATTTTTAAAGTACTTAAAAATGTTAAAATTTCAACTCTACTTTTAAAGAACCGCTGACATGACTCTTAAAAAACAATTTTTTTCTGATATGAAATGAAGTTTAGTCTATATTGATTTGGGAGGTGAGCAGCATTTATTTCCGATGTTGACTTTCCTAATGCTATGACTCATCTAGTGTAGTATACATGTTTTCTCCAGCAGGAAATTCCAGTCATTCCTCGGTAACATCCCCTGCATACGGAACAACTCTCCAGTCGACACTCTGCGTTTCCTGGCCCCCACCTCCCACACTCATCCTCACCCCAATCCAGCCCCATGCATCATCCCATTACTGACTCTACAACCTTCCACATCAAAATCTGTTGTGGCACTTTGCCTTTTTAAAAAGTTCTTCACAGCTTACAGGAAGTGGTGACGTCCTGCTTGTCGTGTTTTAGCAGGGGGAGGAAATCTACATGCCCTTCCATATATGGTCGGGAGATGCCGGGCCCCCAACTGCAGAGAGACTCTGGCCTGTTCTCATGACTCGTGAGCACAATTCCCTGAACTTCTGCAACCATCTGGCCGACACGGTGTTTGTGTAAGGTCCGGGGAGAGGTTAGCTGGGAGGCGAGAGGTGGGGAAGTCGGACGCTGGACGTCTCCGAAAACGTTCCAAAGTTCAGCTCGCAAAAGGGCGGCGCTTATCAGCAAGCCATGAATCATTCTGAGAAGCGTGAAAGTGCCATTTGTTGGTGGGGGAGGTCCATTTGAATTTTTAAAAATATTGTGGGTGTTGTTCAAAGATGTCTTACATTCTGTTCTTGCTTTCACTGGAAACAAAGGGTAGTACTCTTGGGGTCACTATAAAAATTTGAGCAATAAGCCGTGCTTAAGAAATGCCTCTTGCACTAGGATTTTTCAGCTATACGGTGAATTCTACTTTAATGAATGTAAAGTCAAACCTGCCATTAAGCTTACAATATCCTCCAGTTTGATGCAATCTGAGTCCAGCTCAATACTTTAATCCTGCTACATTGCTTTGTAGCACGTGCCATGGAAGTTTGCATGGAACAAGCCTCCACCTTCCTCTGCATCATTAGTCATTTAAACTCTAGGGACTAGACACGGAGCATAGCTGGGACTTAATCTGACTGCTCCTCTGTGCTGAGACTATGCATTTGCTAGCAGTGCTTTCTGGGAAGTTGTCTGTGCCTGGCACGTGCCATAAAGAATGCATGGACTAAGCTTCCACCTTCTGTACCGTACAATCGGCATCATTAGTCATTTAAACTCAGGGGATTGAACGCTGAGCACAGCTGGGATATAATCTGACTGCTCCTCTGTACTGACTCTCAAGGCTTTCTGGGAAGTTGTGTCTGCGCCTTGAGTAATGAACTTGAACTATTTAAAAGACAACAGCTTAATTCATTTAGGAGGTAACGCCATTAAGAAGATTTGCATCATTCTTCACATTCCTTTATTTTGATGATTGGTTCAGTGCTGATTAATTGAACTGAAGTCTTCACATTAGGTGATAATGGGAGTTAATGAGGCATATTTTCACACTTGTACAAGGCCCAAAACATCTGCTTTGAACCCAGTCAAATATCTTTTGGTGGAGATCACACAGAATTTGTGATCTAGTTCCCTCAGTCCCATTTGCAAAGGTTTAAAATGTATTGAATCAAAGCCTAATCAAAGGCAGACATGCCCAAGGTCCCACTGCTAATCGAATACATTCACCACTGAACAAAGACACTTATTTGATAGTGAATGTTTGTCTGTGTATGTGTGTGCGCATTTGTTGTAGTCATCTCATTCTATTTTCTCTTTGTACTCTTGCTTCATAAGTTCTTGTTTTTGCCGTCATTGGAGCAAATCATTATTTTGTAATGTTTGAATGAATGCCGTTTTGACTACGTGCCACGTTGTGTTGCAATGCTGGGTGAAGGTTAGTCTTGTTGCTTGCCAACATTCTAAGCTTCCCTTGAGAATGGGCAAGTTTGAGATTTAGATCAGCGATACGGCTGTCTCTTGTTTTTTCAAATAAATGATTAGCCCATTTCGACATGCTTTGTCTGAGAAGATTAAGTAAATATAAATCTTTAACATTAAGGAGGACATAACGTCCCTTATGAAGTATTTTCATACACGTAAAGTGTGCAAGTTGTGTTGGAGCAATGCCAAAGCGCTTTCCTTTAACGTAGAAAATAATGAGATCATGCTCAAAAAGAACCAGACCACTGACAATTTGGTCCCAAATATTACCAGATGGAGCAATGCTCGAAACATGGAGTGTTAGACAATGTAAGAGTCTGTTCTAACATGGGAATACAGATTTAAGGTTAGAACAATTATAGGATATGTAAACTGTACATATCAGATCATGTTCCATCCCATTTAAAACTATTCATGTTTTGACAATAAATCTTTATCTTGTCTTTATATTCCGTTGTTTTTGACATGCAGAGGTCACTGCCTCGTAAACAAAGCAGCAACAGTTTGGAGACCTGTGCTCGGACAATTTCTAAACAGGCAAATTCATGTGGTTAATGTGTCACTCTTCTTTTTAAATTAATCACAGGTGCAGCCTTGTGTGTGCTCATAAATGAGGAAGTTTGACTAGTCCACTGTAATTTTGTAATCTCATTTCTCATTTTGTCACAACAGGTATCACGTAGACAGTTGTCTAATAAAGTTGACAATATTGACATTGCAGATAATTATCTCTACATATTGTAAATGAAAATGCATTTATTGGAGTGCAAGCTACTGCAAACAAGCAAAGAGAACTTGGACGTCTGAAAAGGCAGAGTACAATTGTGAAAAGTTGCATCTTTGAAATAAGACACTGGCACACTGCAACAGTGCATGTATAGATGCGAGAGCACAAATTGGATTCAATAAGGAAATACAATTAAATAATGTTTTATTGAATACAGAGCTTCAATAAAGATGCTCAGAGAGAGAGAGAGAGAGAGAGAGAGAGAGAGAGAGAGAGAGGTTTGTTGAGGTTCAGAGAATGCCATGACGAAATCAGGTTTGTGAAATCCAGAGAAAAAAACTTCATGCTAAAGAAAATGATTATATATTTCTCTGTTCAACAGTATAATAAAAAGGGGACTGAAAAAGCAAGCACACACTAACATGAGCACAAAGAACTTCATTGTTGTGCTGGAGGTGGAATGTCTGTCTTACTGTGTCAGAGGTTGGATGGAATTTGCTTTCCTTTTTCTTTTTTCGCTAGGAGACAAAAGACAGGCTATGGTTGGGGGAAAGTCATGGGAGAAATGAGGGGAAGGGTAGTATGTTTCAGCTTGGCAGGCTTTTCTAATGTAGAACATGTGGATCTGATTGCCCCAACTGACTGAGAGGGAGCAGATCCATAGCGCGCTGTTTACTACCGCTCCGAAATCTGGGCGCTGTCCCTGAGGTTGGGATTTGCTATGGTAACATCTGAACTCAACAACACGTTTTAAGAAAAGCTGCCCGCCTGCCTGCAAATCAGCATCACCAAATTAAGCAGGAACCGCATCTGGAATCTTCACATTTCTGACAATGCTTCCAGTGATGCAATCCGAAAGCAACGGAGTCTTAAGGTTTTATTTTTTCCAAATCAAGCAAAGTTCAGTGTACAGAGATAACCCAACCAAACCACACTACATCTGTTTATATCTATGATGGTCTTAATATTTCAGAGGTCACATTAATTTTAGGACCGTAGCTCCTCTAGGACCAGCTTTCCTTTGCTGTTTTAGATGTGATTTTATTAATATATGGCTTGGAGTTCGTTCTCACCAGTGCAATGAGGTAGGGTTGCACCGATACCGATACCAGTATCGGGTATCGGGCTGATACTTCATTAATATACTCGTACTCGTAAATAAATTGCCGATACCACGCGCCAATACCACTCAATGGTATTTCACTACAACAAACGTCGTAGTCGGCGGATGTAATTTGTTGTCCTACCTGACTTCAATGTCTAGGATGAGACAACGATCCAGAAACAGGTTCAGAGGTCCTGCCCACAAACTCATGTGAAATCCAGGGCTCCAGATGGTGACTACAATGTTCGCCAGTGCGAATGGATTTTTTTTCCAACTAGTTTGTTCTTTCCAGTCGCCAATGGCAACCGTCTCTCTCAATCCAAGGGATTTTTTTTAAAGAAGCAAGAAACAGCTTTTAATTATGCGCAGATAGTCTCAGCCCCAGCGCTTCCCGCAACGCTTTATAGTTAAGGTGGCCGTCGTGACTACGTCCCCTGTGGGGAAAGTAAATAAACATAAAAATCCTGCGGTATCCATAGACAGTAAAAGAAGGCCACGTTACGATGAAGCCGAATAGCGGCATCTAAACTCCCGAACTCAAAAGAAGATGCTACAACGTTTATATGAAATAGGAATATAAACGCGGAAGTTCCTGGCGCTTTTTGTAACTTAGCAACAACAAGCACCGAGAAAGTACTCTGGAAGTGAGGTTTTGATCCACTCTCAGTGCAAAAAAAAGCATTTGGTGGACAGGTTTTTTTTTATTTGTTTGTTTTTATGGTTTTTTTTTATTCTTACCACAGCGCTCAGAGTGCTTCAAGTTGAAATCCGTTCAACTTCTAGGACAGCGCTTTGCTCGTCAACATCACTTCTCCGTTGCTAGCCAATCAAAATCGAGGAAACGTTAGTCATAATGTAAATATAAGCCAGGCTCCTGACTTCTTTCTTTTGTCTGGAGCCATGAATGTGTCAACAGAGTAAGTTTTGCTGACTTTTAAGTTGCCTGAGTTAACTATGCAGTACATTTCATTTCATTTATCTGCCTATATTTACATTTTGTCTAATGTGACGACACTTTTTTTGTTACAACCAGAAAGATCCGTTTATTTTTGGCGTGGAATAGCCTTGTGTTAATGATTTGATATTTAGCCTTATTATAGCCTTATTATAATCTGCAAAGGAGAAAATAAAATCTGCCTTCCAATTAATTACATCTAAGAATCTAAGAAGTATCGGTATCGGTACTTGGTATCGGCAAGTACACAAATAAAAATACTCATCCCTACAATGAGGATTAGATCCTAAAGTCAAGTCCTTCCTGACTTTTAATCTGTTCACTCTGGCCAATTTTTTACTTTCTTGCAGTGTGTTTTATATGATTCTTAACTGTATCTAGGCACTTATAGACTTAAAAACAACTTTTTATGATTATGTCAAATACCGTAGAGGTTCTGAAGCGATAGCAATGTGATAAATGTGATGTATTATACACTTATTCTCATTCAGTATTTGTTATAAATATGTACTTATAGCAGCTTTTCAGCTTAATGTAAAGCAAATTGTTTAATTCATGTAAATGTGGCTCATTTTAGAAAGTGTTATAACATAGACATGCAGAGTGTTTAAGAACAGCATACATTCTGTACTACAACATGTTGAGACCTGTGAAAGGGGATTTCAAATGTATTGAAAAAAAAACCTAAGGTGAAGAAAATGCACTTCAGTGTTTATCTTTCTTTTAGGCCTAGGGCTTTGCCGAGAAAAACACTTATTCACTATCTTTGCCATCGGCTGTCTTTGGGAAATACCCTACATTGGAAATCAGCGTAAAACAGTATAACAAAAATAGGATAAATAATAAAATATATTAATATAAAGACATTTACAATTCCAGTATTTTGGAGACACTCTTATCCAGAGCGACTACCATTTTTCCTAGTTTCAGGGACAGCTCCCCTGAGAACAACTTGGGGTTAAGGGTCTTAGCTCAGGGACTCAGTGGCGGTAGTGCTGGAGGTAATATCAGAACCCACAAACTCTTGGTCTGGCCGCCTAACCACTAGACCACCACCATCCACCACCAAGACTCATTAAAATGTGGCAAGGTCACAATAGTAATGAGTATTGTAAGTAAATATATATATACATATATATATATATATATATATATATATATATATTGCTGAGTATCACTTTTATGACGACACACAGTACTATTGTGACGAGGCACATTTTAATTCATAATCGTCACTATAGTACAGGGCGTCTACTATACTATACTAGTACGACACAGTACTATTGTGACGAAGCCACAATTAAATGACTAGGCAGACATGTAATTATAAATAGTTAAATGTAATGACAATCCACACCCAATATCATTGAGCAACTATATTTGATTAAACTACAAACAGTGCAATATTTGTTGTGCATTTTCACTGCCGGAGGTTAGGTTGGGGCACTTAACTCTCTTCTCTCTCTTCTTCTTTTTCCGAGCTGTTCCCGAGCTGATCCCGAGATGACGCTCGGCTGACTGAACCCTCACCGGGACTCTATGGAGTTGCCCCGAGCTGACACTTGACCATCTCAACCCTACCGAGCTGACGCTGACCACCTGAACTCACCAGGATTCCCTGGAGACGTCCTGAGCTGACGCTTGACCTTGTCAACCCTCCCGAGCTGATGCTGACCGACTGAACCCGCACCAGGACTCCATGGAGACATCATCATGAAACCAACTGGGTTTGGACCCTGTGGACCTCTACTGAATTAGCAGCACAATACTGAACTAATTTCAGCTTGATGTTGCTGAGAGGTTCCTGCAAGTAGCCCAGCAACAACCTGGGATTCGAATTATCCCTTGGACTATTTTTGTATCTTTGCTTCTTTAAATAACTAACAACCCATCTTGAACTATTGCTAGTTGTGCATTAAATGTTCGTCCGCCCGGTCACCCAGAGGAGGATGGGGTCCCTCTCCGAGTCTTGGTTCCTCTCAAGGTTTCTTCCTTGCCACTGTCGCCTCAGGCTTGCTTGTTGAGGGGGTTTTAGGCCGGTTATATGTAAAGTGCTTTGTGACAATGAGCGTTGTTAAGAGCGCTATATAAATAAATTTGAATTGAATTGAATTTGTATTTGTGGAACAGAAAACAAAACTGCGTTTTTAATGGGGGTATGACTTGGGAATGAACTAAGACCTAAAAGGGATGTGAAAATTAAAACTCGTGTAAGTTGTTTCCACTGATAAAGGGAAACCTGGTGACGCAATGTTTTTTGGAGGTGACGTCTTCAAAATTCCCTCGACTTAAGTTCCGTATACAAGTTTCACACGTTGAAACAGAAAGAAAGGCCGTCTTTAATTTTACATTCTACATTCTCCCATTACACGGCTGTACATAACAAGGAATGAAAAAATCGTAGTATATGTTTTGTCAAAGTACAATATGCAATGAGTAGGCTTTGCTCGTTTACACAATTTCAACGCTGAAGTTGTCTTTGTTTGGTTTTCCCTTCGTCACCTCCCAATTCCCGTACGCGTCGTGGGGAAGTTTGCGCCGTCGAGCTCTCCCATTGGCCCGCGTCTCACAGTGGGCGGGGCTTAGCGCATAAACTATAGCGCTTGAAACACAGCAGTCGCGATTCCGTGAAAGCGACGAGACTGGGAACAAGTTCATAGTGTTTGCGCTTCGAACTTCAACGTGTGACATTTTTCTTTTCGGCCACGACATTTGCCAGGGAATACATTTTCGGATTCATATATCTCTTAAGCTGTTGGATTGGAAGATGTTGAAAGTGTACCTCACCCTGTTTGTTTTGGCTGCTGCTGCCTTCGCCGAGTCGGTAAGCCACTTCGATACGGCGTTCGTGGCTACGTCTTAGCCACAAGCTAACTTTAAGAACTATAAGAACTTTTGTCGTTTTGTTAAAAGTTAAAGTGGAAGTTAAATAACGTGGATTTTTTCGTTGGTTTTTAACTAGACTAGGTTATTATATGGTAATGGCTTATATTTCTATGGAAAGCTGACCCAGTTCGCTCTTAACCTGCGTAGTTTATTAACTTTCACACAGTTTCTGCTAGCTTGCCAACAAGACAAAAGCTTTTTTTAAAAAAAAAAAACGATCCAACCCAGTCATTTACAAATTAATTTTGTATAATCATATATATATCAAGCTACAAGCTGGCAAATGGGAGTGTTGTATTTTGGCAAAGTTACATTTGATCGAAAGCGATACGTCTGAGAACCTGGCAGGGAACTGATCCAAGAGTTAATCATTATTTGCCAGGAGCTGCTCAAATTACATGTAAAATTACTTTGTAACTTTAGACAATAATCCTCAGATCTGCTTGCATAACACAATGGCTTTAGACTTTAGAATTGTCCTGGGTTTTATTGAATCTTGACATTGTTAGTTTTTATTATCTCAGTACCTGACAGAGCCTGTATGAACCCTATATTCTTCCTTTTCTGAGAATGATCTTGTTACAGGAGGAAAATGCACAAACCTAACTGTAGTAAGTGACAAACACCTGCGTTATTGCGTCTCCCAGGCTTCTCTTCATAATAGGAAAGAATGGCAATGTGCAGATGTCTCTGAAATAGAATGGAATGGTAATAAGACAGATACCACCCAGTGTGTGTGGTCAGTCATCCACACACACATACATTCACACACACACACACACATACACACTCCGGCAAAATGCAAACATTCAGCATGGAGGAATTTTCCCTTTTAAGATTTTGGAACCTGGCGTCTGCGCTTAATACTTGTGTATAACAAATTTTTCTCTTGAGTTCCAAGATTTCAAGCCCTGACCTTGGTGTTCCTGTTGAATGGCCGCTCCTGCTTTGACGTTGAACTGCAAATCTTTAGATGTAAAGAGTATTCTACTACAGGAAAGATAACTGGGCAAATTCGACAAGACAGTGTAATATCTAGTCAGCCGAGTGGTCAATTTAGAAGCGACTGACGCATATCGGAGTCATCGTTTTCACTAGAGGAAGTTGTAACATTCCTCAGAATGGCCTCTCCTTCCCCTTTTTTTTTTATACCTCCCGTCCTTTTACTATAGTATTTTTTCGGAGGAATTTGACCCTTTATGACCTTGGGCTGCCTTCCTTTTGGGATTTCGCACACTTGGATGGATTTAAATGGTCTGGGCTCTTTCATAGCTTTCCCTTCCTCCAACCGCTGGACAGGAAGGCTGGAGCTTAAACTCAAGCACAGCCACACACTGTGGGGGGGGGTCATTTTAACGAACAACCTTTTTTTGCAGACACTGACCATACTGGAAATATGATATGAAACACGATATGATGTGGGAAGGAAAGTTTGGATGGAGTCAGCAGTTTCTCACCCATCCTTTCTCTTTTTTATTTTAAAGGCAAACCAATTAACGTTTTTGACTTGAGGTTTTAACACTCAAGGTGTAAGATTTCTTATTCTGGCCAAATAGTTAAGGAACGAAATAAATGCCCAAGGCTGTTTTATGCTCTGCTGAATGTGCGTATTGTTCCCGGTAATAGTACGGTACTTATGTGTAACAACATTCCAGGCAAGCAAGTTCTTCTTGGAAAAAGAAACGCCGCTTGAGGCCTCGGCGGGAAAAGCACGCATCTCCTCTTCCCCCTTTTGGGAAGAGACGTGACGTGCCGTTCTGTGTAGATAATCAGCATGTGTGCACATGATTCATCGCAAACGTCAACCAGGGGTCATTGTTTCTGTTCCCCTCGCTATCTGTTATGTCTAGATGAATTTTTTTTTACTGGATGTGAGCTCATTTGTATTAAAAAGATTTAGATCTTTTTTTTTCGGCCCCAGTCCTTGCTGAGCGGAACAGAAATGGTTTTGCTGAAGGCTGAGCGCCGAACATGATAAATACTTTCACCGGGATGTAATAATGCTTTCTGCATTGCTGTCCACTGGCCTATGAAATCCCTTTGGCGAATGGAATGTTGGCAGTGAGAGAAGGGGTTTTGTTTGCTGCTTGAATGAAAGGAGTTAAGCATTTTATTTATTTATTTATTTTCATTCCGCCTCTCGGGTGGCCAACATACCCACAGCAAATTTGCTCCCGCAGACTATTCGAGTCTAAAGCGCTTGTTCAGGTATACACAAGTTTCTTAAAACGTACTGATGGTAAATGAGAGTGGGAATCAAAAGTTGAAATGGCTTTTGCAGAAACTCGCTTTCTCGGCTTGAGAATCTGAAAATGTACTTCCTAAAGCGCTGACTGGCCTTAAAGACTTAAAGTCTACCCATACACCTTTTCTCTTCCTCTGAGGTTTGACCTGGTGGTTTGTGGTCTTAGTTACAGTTTGTCACCTCGCAAACAGATGGTGACTGACAACAGTCTACCACCTGTTCTCAACAGCTTTTTGAAACATTTCCTCGGTACCTGATAAGAGGAGCTTTTCTGGAATAAAGCAGCTATAGATGAAGATAAAGACAGATGGGGTATAAAAAGGGTAGAGATAAATAAATGAAATCCTACTTCTGGAAGGGCTCTGTTTACCCAGCACATGCAAAAAATATGTGTAACTCTTCTGTTGAACGTTAGAGGATTATGGGCCTCGTTTGTCTTCTTAAGAATAAATTTGTTCTTAAAACTCACCTACACAGTTCTCACAAAAAATCTAACATTTAAATTTGTCCCTACATGAAAATAGAAACTGCTGAAGATTTTTTACTTTTTATTCGTGTCTTTTTGTGCAAAGCATTACGTTATTGGATATTCTTTATTCTTACTGTTGTATAATATTATACTATTTAAGTATGTTAACTATTGGTGAATGAGCTCCAAAGTCTTCAAAAACTCATTAAGAGTCTGTTTTGGATGGTGGATCATTTCCACAGTTCTCATATGAAAGCAAATGTACACCAGAAATCTCACTTATTGTCCTTTGGGCAAAATCGCCTTCTGACCTTTTTGAAACTGATTTCTTTTTCCCTTTTTGTGTTGATCTAACGGCGCGGTAGCAATTGTTTGGGATTTACGGCCGCGCCTCGGCGCTCTTTCATTGTGCTATAGAAAAGGAGCCCACTTAATAGTGAGCAGCTTAATTAATGAAAGGCAGTGACAGACAGAAGAAAGGGATGAAAAGCTCCTCCTTTGAAGTGGCAGTGGGGGCAGATTGAGAGCCTGACCGAACGCACATAGCTCCAGCTCCTAATCAGATGTAACTTGTTCTAGAACATTAAGTGGTTTTGAAGAGTTTCACAGTGAACCATTCGAGCAATCAGGGATGCCAGACCTTCACGGGTTTTGTGTTACGCAAAAGACGAGACGTGAGGCTTGGCTGGCCTGTGTGTGATATATTTCACGGAGTAAGTGCTATAGCAAGAGGGGAAAATTGGAATTAGGGATGAGTCCTCACCTCAATGGAACGAGAGAGCCTTTTCATCTCCACGTCGTACAGGTTCAGTCTTGGCACGGGCGGGGAGCTATAAATAGTTCCCGCGAAGGTGGAAAGAATCCGGAACGCTGCAGCCGCGGTTAAGACTCGGGTTGGGTGCGAGCGGAGCAAGAAAAGCCTATTTTTGCATCTGCCCTCATGTTTTTATCACATCAGCGAGCGGAGGGATCAGGTTTGATCTCCAGATCTCCAGGCATGTGGGCCAACGTGTGACCAGACCCCTTTTGTGGACATTCTAGCACAAGTTAAGAAAACAACTTTAGAAGGAGAAGGTTTCTGCTTTGTACCGTTTACTCACGCTACTTTGTTTGGAAGGGAATGAAAAGACAGATTTTGGTGCTTTTATAGAGAGCAGAGATGACAGAAAATGAGCGGGGCTGAATTGTGTATTCAAATAATTTAAACAAAATCTAAAGACACTGAAGTTGTACAGCAACATTTGGATGTCAGTTGAAGATGATGCTGTAATGACCTTTGCCCTGTTTCAGAACAGGAAATCTAAGTATTTTGTCAATACTTTGTAAAACAGTAGATTTTAACTTTTTAAAAAATCTCAGAAATTGCACCCCCACAAGCTGCTTCCCATGACCCATCACGGCCAAGACATTCGATCAAACTTGTGCATCCATTTAAATAAAGTCAGCACCGACGACTTTCTTCCCCTCTAACCGCAGCTTGCTCCCATTTGAATCTCGGATTTGTCCTCAAGCTTCTCGGCGACATGCAAAAATCTGGCCGCTAGGTTTATCTGGCCAAATAATGAATGAGGGAGTGACTGCAAGGATTTCTCCCGCCGCTCCCCTCAGATTAGCGGAACAGATGCCGAGCCATTTGTTAGCAGATGGCGGGATTTGCCGCCCTTCACTCTGCCAGCTTGGTCCGAGGCCCGGCTTAGCGGTGTGTACTCATTTGCACATGCCGAAGGACTTCAGGGCTCAAGAAGGTCCTTGAATGAATGGGAGGATGTGGGGACGAATAACATCCGAAGCAAGACAAGAGGCTCTCGGATTGTAGCACTTGGTGTTTGAACGATGTAAAATGTAACATGCTGAATGTTTGATGTGGACTTATTGTTTTTTTTTTTTTTTGAATGGCGTAGAATTCTTCTCAACGTTGGTTTCGTTCTGGGAAAAGTGCCATTGTGCTTTCCTTAAGCATTGTGGTTGGGGCTTTTTCTCTTTCCAGGTATTTAGAATGTCGATTGGTCTGAATTTTTTCTTGAGTGACTTTCTTTTTCTTTCTTTTTTTTTTTTTGGCACCTCACAAGCAGCACACTGCACAGAATTCTTATTCCCACCAACTTCTGGTTGTGCAGTGATGGTTTCTGAAAAGGGCCGGGGAGTTTTCGAAGGGGGCTTCCACACTTGCTCTTGGCCTGTCATTTTCTTTCTCTCACTCTGCCTTTCTTGTTAATACACAGCCCCAGCTGGCGTCCGGTTTCATGTGGCATTTCAGTTACCTTGAAAGAAATACATAAACCTATATATAGAGAGAGACCTTGTGTTAGCTCTTGCCCAAGTCCCATTATCAACCTTTTGCATAGTAAGGCAGATAATGGATTTTACTAGATTTAAATATAAATTTGAATGTATTTTTTTCCCCTCCCTGCGGCTTTGGCTCAATCAGTCAAAATTAACACCATCAACGGAGCACAATCCCAAACTCTGCTACGGTGTAACACGGAAAGAAGACGCAAAGTGATGTGACGTTCCATTGCTTTAGAGAAACTAATATTTTAATTCATAAGTAAACGATGTTTATCAGTAGTTGACACATGAGCAGATTGATTAAAGATTTAAAGAGCGAGTCTGACCTCTGTTGGAGTGGAACTTTTTGGTATGTGAGTTTGATCAGGGGTTTAGCTCTATTAATCAAGCATGTGATTGGTGAATGAGTAGCACAGATAAAGGCCCATATTTTGCCCCCTCCAGCTTTTGTCTGCATTTCCTTTTCAATGTTAAATCATGCAAGTAAACCTGTTCTCACACGCTAGCCCCTTTTTCCACTCACTCCGATAGCGGTGAAGTAAAGCAGCAGTGAACAAAGGTGTGCATGTCTGATTGGGTGTACTAGTGCACAGTGAGTAAGAGATACACAAGTGATCGGTTCCAGCATCCTGGCGTTAGTCATAATTCCCTAGAATTTGATTGTAACCTCCACCGGTTGTTTTATATGTTTGTTGTATGGTTTAAAGTAGGCGTGTAATGGTTCACCAGGCGCTTGGTTGTGGCGGATGTTCTTCATTTTCATGACTGTGCAGGCTATGTAGAAGTTTGAAAAGAACGGCAGTGATTTCATTCGCTTTACCCAGAGACAGTGTGTTAAAAAGTATTTTCCGACCTCAAGGAAGAATGACAAAGACCTGAGAGAGTCTGAAGTTCGCTGATGCAGTTTGCTAATGCAGATCGCTGATGCCGCTGAAATGTGAGCTTTCAGGCCTGAACGGAAAGGCAAATTCCCCTGGTTTTCAAAGATTTGACTCTTTTATTTGCTTTATTTAAGAATTCATTTCATTATAAAGACCTCTTGCAAATGCAAGTCATTTAATATCGAGCTGCGGCTGCAGTTTTTAAAATCTTTACACCCCGATGACTTCTAATATCTAATAAAATGTTGAGCTATGCTGTAGAAATGAGTCGTTAAGTATATAAGTATATGGGATTAATGACAAAACAAAAACAGTTAATGACATGTCCTAGAACTTCATATTAGTCTAATTATATGTAGAAGTAAATAATTACCAGATGGTTTGGGAAATAAACTAAATGCAGGGTTGTGGTCAAGATGAAAGACGGTTGCCTCCAGATCAAGAGGTTGTGGGTTTGATTCTGACTATCCTCCCTCCAGCGCTACCACCCTTGGGCCCCTGAGCAAGCCCTTTAACCCCGAGTTGCTCAAGATAGACCTCCCCTGTAATCAGTATAAAAGAGCGTCTGCTAAATCTTGTAAATATTGAACCTTGTTGACACTGGCTGTGCCATTGTAATGTTTCGTCTTTAAAATAAACCAAGTCCCGGCACTGTAAAACGTAGAGCGGTGGCCAAATGCGCCGGCTCGAGCGCCAGGCTATCAGTTAGCCTCTTAGCCTCGCTCGGCTGGCCCTAGCACCGTCTCCCCAAATCCCACACGGCTCCTGTAGCTTTGAGAGGCCGTAACGTTCACGAGTCTCACACCCACAGCAACATGAGGAATAAATCGCCGGTCTGTGTGACTCGGTAACTGGCATTCTACAGCTCTGTGGGTTTCTCACTAAACCCTTTCACCTATTCTTTCTCACTCTGTCTGACTCTCTCCGGTCTTGTATATCTGACTCTACAAACAATCACGCCATTATGTGAACAAATTGTTTAACGCAATGCTGTTCCGTTGGTGGATGAGTTTGTTTCACTGAAGCACTTGCCACGAGTCACGTTTACTGTAGAAAAACTGCAGTTATGCAGTATATCATTTCATCTTAATCATCGTGACCGCGCAGGATGTCCACTGTCAAAGAGAACTAGGAAAACTCGGTCAATTTCAGTAAGCAAGCTATACGCAACGTCTGTCCAATTGAGCAGATCTTACAAAGAGCATTATTTGAATACAGTGGGTGTTACTGTGTCATACAAGGTAATAAACTATGTAATTTCCCCTTAAAATCCACATCCACAGTGCTTTTGTGTGAGGCGTGGAAAACCCATCACACAGTTTAAAGTTCAAGAAAAGGTGGTTCCCACTCACAAAACAGGCCTTCACAGCTTTTTCATCTTCCGAATTGAGCTTTTCAAGTGGTTTGGTGAAAAATCAGATTTTTTTTTCGTTTTGTTGGTCAGTTTTTTTTCCCAGTTAACTGAAAACGTCCACGCGTCAGTTTAAACTTCGGAGAGTGAGTCTTTTTATTGTAATGTTTCCAAAAGTCCAAAGGCACCTTGGAAATATAGCTCAACCCAGTTTGACCTTTACTCAGCTCAGTCATGCTGAACTGCCACCAACAAAAGCATCATGATGTGACTCGGTTTGCAATTTTTATATATATATATATATGTGTGTGTGTATATTTATATGTGTATATATATATATATATATGTATATATATATGTGTATATATATATATAATATATATACTGTATAAGCGAATAAAACTATTTAATACTAAGATTTCCTTCTTTCCTTGGCTTGGTATACTTTTTGCTTACTAATAAAAGCTTGTCTCCTGTACGCACGTAGAAATATGGCTGCGTGTCAGATTAGGATATTGGCCAGCCTTGATCCGTCATCAAGTCCTGAAAAGACCAGTCGGCTGAGTAGATGAATAGCATGAGTGTGCCGGTCGTTCCTACTTAATCCACATTCCTGTAAACAGTCAGGGATTATCTGCGTCGAAACTCAGCTATCAGATTTGGTTGTTTCAGGCCAGACAGGTGTGAACATGCTTTAACAAAACCGTGCATGGAACCGAAGTCAGCTTTATGAGCTGGATTTAGTCAGCATTTCAGACTTGCATCATCGCGTTCCTTTGTAATTTGTGCAACTTGTTTTCATCTGCCTCAGTTACTTTCGAGTGTTTTGGCGTTCTCGTTTACCTCCCGGATCATGTGCAAGAAAATAGAAATCCATAGGCGTAATTGTTTTGCTGGGTTCCAGCCATCAGCTTATCCTCTTTGTTCTTCTGCTTGTTCCTTCAGTTTATGTGGCCACTGTCTATAGAGGCACTCTACATGGCTCAGTGAGGAAAGTGTTCTGTTGCGTTTCTTGTCAATAGCCCAACTTCAAACCTTTTTCCCTCTGCTTCTTTTGTTTTGTTGTTCCTTTTTTTTGGCCTGAGAGTCTCCGTACTGTTGTTATTCCTAATTTGGCCTAGGGAGACTCTAATCAGGTTGCAATTCACTATTTTAGTCATGAACAGGAACCATTAAGGAGAAATCTGCCATTGCTTTTCATGGTTATCCAGTTGCTGGAATCTACATTTTCAGCACATTTCTTCAAAGTAACTCATTTGTTGTCTTGCAATTACATTAAGTACCTACAACTATTGTGGATTCAGAACACGCTGTGTGTTTAATGCACGTCGCTTATACAACATGAGGGGAACATTTGGCCGGAAGGTCATCAGCTAACCTTTATCAGATGTTTTTTTTTTTTCTGGTGGCCTTCCCCCACCCCTCTCTGCATATGTTGTTTAAGGAACAACAGAAGTTCACTTTCTTATTCAATATGATATCAGTTGTATCTCCTGTATGCGCTTTAATGAAAAAGATAAGGGCCCAGGTCTGGTTCTTCATATTTGCCCTCTCCAAGGTTATAGCCTGCAAACTGGTTGCTATGTGGCGAATAAAATGCATTTGTTATAGGTTTCAGAGCTTAGTTTGTCTTTGGGGGGAGAATTGGATTTCTTTATTCTTTAGGTCAGCCAACAGGATATTTTTGTGGATTACAGATACAAAAACTTAACATCCTCTCCGCTTTTTGCTCTCTTCACAGGTCCGGCCGGAAACATAGGTTCCCTTGAAGAAGGACAAATTGACTGAGGAGGAGGAGCCCATCTCGTCCGGAGACTTCAGTTTCCCGGAAGAGGAGCGTACAACGATCGACGATGAGGACGACGACGATGACACTGACGATTATAACGATGAATATGATGACATGTCCGGCTCTGGAGATTATCACAACTAGTATCCCATTCATCTCAGGAGTAAGCGTCTCCTCTAATAAAAAGTAAAAGCAGTTGTCGTCACAACAAATGGTTCATTAAAGGATTTGGTTTAAATGAGTGTTGTAGAGGGGAAAAAAAATATATAACTCGCTTCTCTCGGTTTTCAGATTGAGCTGTTCGATAACAGCATCCCAGACGAAAAGACTCCAATCAAGCCGACAGAAGACAGAGATGACGGCAGTGAGACGGAACAGAGATTGCTCCTGAGCAATGTTCTCCTGTCCCATGCTGGAAACCAGAACATCTTTAACAAGAAGGAAGTGCTTGCTGGCTGGTAAGGCGTTTATAGCAATTAGTAAGACACTCTTATCCGACAATTATGTCATGGTGAGAGCGGTCTCTTTCAGGCTGACTGGGGGTTAAGGGTCGTACTCAGGGGCTCAATAGTGGTGGTGCTGGGCAAGATAGAGCTGGATTTGAACCTACAACCTCTTGGTCTGTAGGGAGAATCTCGACCAATAAGCCACCAAAACTCCAGAGTGAAGATTACACATATGTTTGTAAGACATAGACATAAACATAAGCGTCTTGTCGCTAGGCCTACGTAAGCATTCATTTCATTAACTAAGTCATCAGTCAGCAGAAATTTGTACTGGGCTAACAACATTGCAAGGATGTTTTCTCACAAGCTCCATTCCTTTTCAACCGTGATTGCCGGTGGCGCCCGTCGGCCTGCTCGCCCGCCAGCCACTCACTCATCGTCCTCCTGGTCTATTGCATGAAAGAAGGGCGAAGGCAGTGCGACTTGGAGGCAAGAAACCCATCTACAAGCGCCCGCTGAGATCTACGCATGAAAACCCACCGTCAAACTCTCAAACGAATCGGAACACGAACTCTTAAACTCACACCGTGCCTCTGACGCAAGGCCTCCATCCTCCTCCCCCTGCCCCCCTCTGCCCCCACCCCCACCCCCCTCGTGTTCGCCTGAGGAACACCTACATTCAGCCTGTCAGTCGAGATCTTGATTATTCTGGCCGGACGTTTTAGGTGGAATATTCACCCATTTTCAAAGAGAGGGCTCTCAGTTGCCAAATTGCACTGTAATAACAAGACAATGTGTTTGGCTCCCCTCTCTTCATTTTCTCTTCGTCCCCCACCAACCCAACCTTCCCTTACTTTATAACACTACAAGTGCAAATGGTTTTTGCAGGCTGAGAAAATGGATTGTTAAGTCGGTACAAAAAAAACACCTCACACACACACACACACACCTCACTCAGTGCTACCAGAAGAATGGGTGCTGTAGAAGGGGAATGTTACTGTAGCCATTTGCTTTTATATGGGGGGGGGGAATTTATATATATCTATATATAAATAAATAATATTTTCTCATGCTGAGCAATTAATTTTTCCGTTCTCGGTAGCTCCAGAAGTACTGACTGATTTGTGTTGGCTGCATCTGAGTTTTAAGTTGAGTTTTAAGTTTAAGTTGAAAATTGAGTACATCTTCACATTTGGAAACTGACCGTCGGGCATTGAGTTAGGGAAAGTTTGCGGAAGACAAAAGGCCTCAAATATGCTGCTGTCTCGTAACGCAGCAGTGTTCTGACATTCCGTGTCCTTTTTTCAGGTTGAAAAGCAGCTCGGTTTTACTGATTTGACCGACAGCCAGCCCCTGACGTTAAGTAACTCAGAACTGACTTCCAGTTAGCTAAGCTCATTTAACAGGTACATGTCTTTTTGTGCTCCGCAAACAAGACTTCGAATTGCCAGGGATCTGTATATAGCCGTTTGAATAAAATGTACAACTTGGTACTGGACTCTTATATACCAAATATTTAAATGCCAAAATTTTTCCTTTTTTCCCCTAATATTGTATATAAATATGATCAAGTTATTATTATTATTATTATTACTATTATTGTTATTCTACTGCTTCTTCATCAGTGGGAGACAGTAAGACGTTGATGACCAATGCTAATACTAACTATTTCCCTTGTCTTTCTGTGCTTTCCTTTAACACGTTTCTGTGTCTCTTATGAGTGTTTCATAGATTTACTTCTTTTTTATTTAACTGTTAAATAGCCTATTTTATTGCCTTCTTTCAGGTCGGGGGGGTCCTCCCCACTAAGCTGTACATGTGATTTAGAAAAGAAAAATCTATACACTAGTGGAAGATTTTCAGAAGAGTTTTGAAGCTTTTTTTTGTTGTGTTTTTTTAAAGAGTTTCTATTTCTTTTAGACCTTTTTTAAAATAATATCTATTTATATTTTGTAGAAGGATACTCATAGTGCCAGAGTGAGTGAATGAGCCATGTTTATTCACATGGGGGAAAAGTATGAAAATCTGCTGCTTTTTTTTTTTTTTTTTTTTCTTCATCACGATGTGAAATCATCAATCTAGTCGAGAAATCAATGAATCATTGGTTTCTGCATGCAAGTTCTAATCTGATTGGAAATAAAGCAATTTTTATGCACATTAACATCAAGAGAATGTGATATTTTTGTGTTCATAATGTGACTGCCTTTAACTTATTGTGGTACCTCAATAGGATCTGATGTCCAGTTTAGCATTATGTAAGCACCCAAGAACTTTCTGACCATGTTCTTATTCATATTTTCCAGAAATATCCATTATTTATTGAGGATGTGAAAGACTCAATGATCTGTACTTCACTGCACAGTTTATTTCTATTCTAAATGCGTAGGACCATCATGGTTATTTGATGCTCAAACCCCATACGGACTAAATGGCTATCCATTGCCAAGTGTCTGGGCAAGAAGTTGAATCTAAACGACTTGAGCTTTTGAGAGTTTCACCATTTCTCTGATTCCACATTCAGAGATTTCTAGTCCTGTCTGCAAGACAAAGGAATTATTGTTGTTACTTCCATATTGCCCAGTACAAGGAGCTGCTGTTCATGTCTCATGATGACAGTTCCTCTACAATATGTTAAGTGAACATTAAATATGCTATAATAGAAAGTTTAATATCATATATACAAAGTATCTCACTTGTAAGCAGGGCTGGGTATCGTTGCTGATTTCCTGAATCGATTCGATTCCGATTCACAAGGTCATGATCCGATTCAATTCTCGATTCGATTCGATATCGATTTATTTAGAGATTTCTTTGTGTCAATACTAGTTTTGCTTGGTTATAAGATAACTCGTTTTAAAAGCGAAGTGTTGCCAAACATCGGCCTTTAGGCCAGACGGTGATTTGAGCGGAGCAGCTTCAGCCATGGCTCTATTTGGTTTCGGTTTCGCCGGTCTCACGTTTTTATAGCTCTCCTTGCACGGTGGCGAGAAGTAGTGCATAGCCGCAGGAAAAGATCGATCCGCAAATTTTTTGAATCGATATCGTATTTTTCGAACGAGAATCGATATTGATCGGTGAATCGATTTTTTTGAACCCAGCCCTACTTGTAAGTAGAAGATTAAAGTGAGAACCAAAGATACTGTGGGTCAACTGTGTAAAAATATG
Organism: Distichodus sexfasciatus; assembly: GCA_032718565.1. Lineage (NCBI taxonomy): Eukaryota > Metazoa > Chordata > Actinopteri > Characiformes > Distichodontidae > Distichodus > Distichodus sexfasciatus. Next base: position 2,136,613 of record JAVGVS010000034.1, on the reverse strand, counting down.
AATCAATCTTGAATCTCTGAAGGAAATAGGCAAGTTGACTAAAACGCTTCTTTTTATATGTGGAAAGGAGTCTAATGCCACAATCTAACCGTGACAGTTGAGTCGTTTTCCCACTCAGATGTGTTGGCAGAATGTTCCAAGCTCTTTAGTGAATGTTGACTTTCCAAGATATGATTGATTGGTTGGATATTCGTGCGTGTGTGTGTGTGCACATATACAAACATGAGGCCTGGTTATTGGACATTACGTAGGGAAACTCCCCACCCAGGCAGCCATGTGCAAGTTGTCACGCACGCACAAACACATACACACACATACTCACACTGTTTAAAGAACATGGCCATTATGGGGACTGAGGTTTTAAAGGGAGAAGTTCAGTGTCCCCATAATAAACACGTCCCCATTTTATTGGTGTGTGTATTCAGGTCAAAGTCATCATATTGGGCTATACAAACAAACAAACAAACAAACAAACACACTTTAAAAGATATGAGCACGATGGGGACTTTAAATTTTTGAAGAGGAGGTTAAGCTTGAAGAAATTAGTAGTTTGCAGTGATTAACTGATTAACTTGAGTCCTCACAGTGACAGATCCCCACCTTGTTGGTGTGCGATCAGGTCAGTGTCCCCATATTGGCAGATTTACACACACAAACACACACACATACACACACGCACAGTCTTGTATTAGTATCTTTGTGAGGTCTTTCCATAGACTCCCATAATGACTAAAGTACATAATTTGACACCTAACCCTAACCTTAACCTTAACCTCAGTAACCAAAAGCACATCTTTTACCTCTTTTAGTTTCTCAAATAAAACAAGCACATTTTCTATAAAGTCATTTTCCTCATGGGGACCTCTCAAATGTCCCCACAAAGCCCAAAAAAACAGATAAAAGTGATTTTAGGGAACAAAAAGGTCCCCACAATGCGATAAATACATGAACGCACACACACACACAGCGTTTTGTTGCCTGCCTCTACTATCCTGGAACCAGAAGGAAGTGTTTGTTGGAAATAAATACCCTTTAAACCTCTGTTTGCTATTAATAGCTATGTAAATTGAATGACATGAATTCACTTCAATAAAGGCAGATTACACACAAACAGTTTTTTGCAGAAAAATACAAATAAGACACATAAAATAAGCATATATAGATATACTATAAAATAAAACTTTAAAGTAGAGGTAGAATAAAGAGTGCAATTTTAGTTACATACGGCATTTTCTCGTATATTCTTTTTGCATGGGTTGTTTAACCCATCCGTGAAGGAGCAGTGGGCGGCTATCAAGCGCCCGAAAAGCAGTGCTTGGGGACGGTACCTTGCTCATGGGTAAAGTTAGCACTGAGGTACTCATGAGCAAGGTACCGTCCCCAAGCACTGCATCCCGGGCGCTTGTTAGCCGCCCACTGCTCCTTCACGGATGGGTTAAATACAGAGGTCACGTTTCGTTGTGGTGCACTGTGTGCTGTGCTGTGGTGTGTTCACAATGACAAATAATCACTCACTTTCAGTTCAGTATGGAAATTCTAAACAGACAATATATAAAAAATAACAGTATCTTTATAAAGTTAAGTATGTGAGGGTTTCAACAGTATATGCAAATTGTCGTCGCAGCAGTCGAGTGGAGAGAACTAATCGGTAATAGCTGACATATTACAGACAGTTGACGAGAAAGAATTTGCAAAGTCACATGTTTCCTTTACTCCGGAATGCTGGTTTCCCCCATTTTTGAATAAATTTCCACTTCAAGATAAAGTTTACTGACAGGGCGGAGTTGTTTGTGACTCTCAGTAGTCTACTGAATCATACGTATTTGCATGGCTCTAAGAGCTGTGTCACAACACAGCCCTGAGCCCAGAACAAGATGGAGGAAATGAGTCGGACTGGCAGAGCCAGCACAGCCTAAATATAACACTGATATGAACCCAGCTTCCTCTTTCCTTATCTTCCGTGGAATCATTCGGTAAACACCTGCTACCAACGATTCCAACAGTTGGAAGATGACTTGATAGGGCGATATGCCAAAAACGAACATCTGTAGACCAGAAACAAGGCACAGACCATTCCATTTATTGCAAATAAATATAAAAATGTGAAATGCAATAACAGCATCTGTTGGAATAACAATAAGGGCGATGCACTGTGTAGTTTCCTAAAGACAGTTACTATTCCCTATTCCCTGTTCGAGCCCTATTCTCAGAGCTAAATCTATTGTACTTGTTTGACATCAATGTTTAATGTATAATGTTTAATTCAACAGCAGCTTTGTCAAGATCCAGACGATTCAATAGGTAAAAGTCTTCCATTGGCCCTAACTGACTCTTCCAAGATTCTTTAGACCACAGCTATACCACCATCTGCTGGTCTCTATTAATTGTTACATGATAATTCTACAGAGGCTGGTCTCTTTATTGCAAGAAGGAAGTTAATTGCACGCTCTTTACCTCAGCTATATAATCTAACTTGAAACAAAATTAAACATTCTGAAAAAATCTCAGACGTGTCACGTGCATCATTCAAAACACAAAATACTGATCATGAACGCACCGATACATGACATGTTTATGACAATTTTTTCAATTTATATTATATCTCTATTTTTAAGACAATACATTTTAATTTTATTTTAATGTAAGATTTTAAGATATTTGAGCTTAAATAAAGCTGGTAAAATTTGACTTAGTTTAACATTTAGTAAGTTGATACAATGATTAATTTTCTGTTGTCAAAAACAACATTTTAAATAAGCTTTTTAGCAAGCTTAAAATTCAGATTAAAAATGACTGACACCATGGAGAATACACCGTCAATTAGTTGGGTCTTGGTTAGTCTTTTGAGAGATTTTGACAGAATAGGTCAAAGCAACAGTTAAATAGGTCCAATTAAATACAAATCCATCAAACCTCCTCTTGTTAAACAGCTCATCTCTAATCTTTAAAGGTTGTCAACACAATTTTGTGTATGACATTATCCACTGTAGTTTTAAAAAGCATTACTACATATGCCATTGTTGCAATCACTAATATCACACTTATACCCCCATACTGTAAAACCATTACAGTATTTCCAAACTCTAACCTGTCGCTGGTGTAGTTATGACTCAGTGCAGACAGATACACCTTTATAAGCCATTCCTGGAAATGTTCAATGATTGAGGGCAATTTACCCACTGAATTTATTTAGTTACCCTGAATGAACACATTTAACTGCAGCAAACTGGGAAAGAGCCAGGAAAAAGTCCTGGCTGAATTCAGCTAAACCACCACACCCCTGAAGGAGATACATACTGAATGTGTGTGTGTGTGTGTGTGTGTGTCTGTGTGTATTTATCGCATTGTGGGTACCTTTTTGACCCCTAAAATCACTTTTATCTGTTTTTGGGGGTTTTGTGGGGACATTTGAGAGGTCCCCATGAGGAAAAATGACTTTATAGAAAATGTGCTTGTTTTATCTGAGAAACTAAAAGAGGTAAAAGATGTGCTTTTGGTTACTGAGGTTAAGGTTAGGATTAGGCGTAGGTGTAAAATTATATACATCTAGTCATTATAGGAGCCTATGGAGAGACCTCACAAAGTTAGTAATACAGAGATTGTGCGGGTGTGTGTGTGTGTGTGTGTTCATGGTAGTGGGAGGAAGAAATGGATGTTTATTGACTTGTATTTCCACCTGATGTGCAGGTGTGCTAAGTTCATGTGCTTGTGGTTAGACGTGGGTCAGACGTCAGGCTTCATCCAGTTTATACTGGCAACAGAAAAGTTCACAGTTCTCTCTGTAGAGCAATATTTGGCCATTCAGATTTCACTACCACTTTAAACATACATTTCCACAGCACTGCTGCACAGATGTTCTGGTAGTGTTTAGAGGTTTCATCAATTGATCCTGATGAATCTTATAGTCATTAACATTAATGGCTTAATTTTGCATAGCTGTGAGGGTGTGCACACATGCTAATAAGAAAGAAGGGGTATTAATCAGATGAAAATGAAAAATAAAGTTATGTTATAAAAACGTGGTTCAAAAGGATCAATGCAATTTATTTTGATCATTAAAATACGGCCCCTAATTACGAGGATAAAGCCACAAGGACGCAGCTTTGAAAACTTTGAAAACGATGATATTCAGTACAGCATTACAAATATGATGGCAAATCTTTTGTGACGTCTATGAAAGCACATTCACTTCTGCCCATTATGTGGAGTTTGCGGGAACTGATATGGCTTTGAAAAGGCACATCATCAGCATTTTGTATGTATTGCCAAATATGCTGTAAATGAACTCCTTTGTGTGCTTCTCAATACACCTACTGGATTAGGAAGTTATGAATGCATAGTTTCTAAAGCTTTTATCACCACATATAATGGAGGCCAAGCAGATTAAAGCTGGCTTTTGGAAATTTTCGATAAGCAGCTAACCCTTTCATACAGACCATTTCTATTTTTTTCTAACATTCAAAAATGCAGTTTAAAGAAACTGTCCGAAACATTTTAAAAATGAGATTTTTTTCTGAATTATGTGATGGTTGAGAACGCTAAACCTCAATCATCAGCATTTTGGAACACATTTTGATAAACAATACAATAAAACAGTTTTGAGTAATAAACCTTTTCATTTAAACATTTAACCATAATAATATTAGCATTAATAATAATAGCATGCACAAGTAAAACAAATGGGCTAGACATTTTACTTTGTTTATAAAATAACATTTAAAATGGTTTAAACAGCAAAAGTAAAGGAGGAAAGAGTCATTGGTCAAAACATGTTGTATATGATGTGTTTTTAAATGGGCTACAAAAAATGTTTTAAGAATTTCTAAGGTTTTTTTTTCTCTGTTTTGAGAATGAGGTGTCATGACTCCAGTCTGCCAGAAGAGGGCGCTATATTCAATTCAAAAACACCTCGGTTCATTTGGCCCTCTACCTAAAATCATTCCATGTTTCCAGTTCATAGTTAGTGCACATACAGTGTATAACAAGCACATACCTTGTTTTTAACATACTGTATTTGCTCTGGGGTAAACATGTGTGTGAACACAAATCCGGCTGCTGGTGATCTGTTCCAGAGTACTGTAATCTCACACACCTGATGCAGATAATCAAGGTATTCATGAGACCTAAATATTAAACCCAGGTGTTTTACATTAGATTTGGGACAAAACTCTGTATAGTGCTGTATGTACAGAAGCCAGACGCCTATGACTGTTAATTTACTGCTGTAAGTATCGTACACAGGCTTGCCATCGCTCAAGTTCTATAACACTGATCATAACGCTTTTGTCAAAGACCTTGAAGCATTAACACAACGCAGATTTAGTTGCTTAGGACATTTAGTCCTTAATGTATTTAGATAAATGACATCAAAAAGAGCTTTCTAACAAATAACCACTTTATCAAAACACCTCTTGCCATACGGCTCACTATTCCGTTCGGAAAAAAACGTGGTTCTGGTCACTGATAATGACATAACAGTGTCATGGCGGCTGCTTTTGTGCAAAAATGTATGTTTAAGCACATCAACATTGTGTCAGTATCATGGTAAAACCGTTAAATATCCAGTCAAACACTTCTGGAATTTATGGGCATTGTTGGCTCTTTGTTATTTTAAGGCAGTGCAAAGAAACCAAACAACTTCAGGCAAAAGTATTCCACTTTTATTTTAAGTTTATAATACCATAAAGATGTCTTTTAAAGACTGTGAAAAGTAGTGACAGATGATAAGAAGTATATAATTCAAAATAAGTTTTCTGGAAGCCTGATACTCCCGTTGAATTTCCGCCTGAGAAAAGCCTTTGCTTTTGCCTAGCAAACGTCCCATTATTTTTGCGGTCCTCCAAGCTACAAACTCACAAAGCGTTTAAAGGTAATGGGAGATGACACCTTGATTGGTTTATTACATGTTACACCCATAACACACCGTTGTTTTAATTAAGAGAATAAGTACAAACCTTTTAAGGCCGTTGAACCCCTGAGTGGCACCATGTGTAGACTAGAGGGTGAAGGAACTTTGACACAAAAGCAATATTCTTGCCCATACGTGCTCCTGGAGAGCTGAGTAAACCACAGGCTAGGACACATTTCCTCTACTCCCTCCCACACCCCCTTCTGAAAACATCCTGAGAGGAGAATACGTCCAGGACGATCGGACAGAAAATGTGCTGCGTTCACTGTTCTGGAGGCCAGCGCACAGGCCAGTACTGAGGTTTTCACCCCTGGGTGAATGTGTTTATGTGTACGTCCCAAGGTTCACCTTGGCAATCCAAAACGGGATCGCTCGTCTCTCTGCACCGCTTAGAAACCAGTTTGTTTCTCGCACAAACACTGCCCATCCTCTGCGTTGCTCCATTCTCATAGTGAAACTTAGCTGTTTGAAGTTTTATAGTTATAGCATGAGTGCTGGGGATATAAAAGAAAGTCTTGGACTGGACTAGTGGGTGTTTGCAGCATACCATCACCCACAGTCCATAAACTTCATATGGCACAGGAGACAGACCCCGCACCTTTTTTACAGAGAGGATTTGGAGCCGGAAACGTGAATCTATAGACCTTGTCCAAGGGAACGTGGACCAGCTAGTTGTTTGCTGTTCATGTGAATTCTAAGTTAAATCAATATGTAAAATCGGAATAATCAAATAAACGGGCCAACGATTGAGTTGGTTATTATACTGTAAATTCAAAAATATCCTACTCTGGTGGTAACGGTGTTGGTGGTCTAGGGGTAGGATACTCTACCACAGAAATCGACAACCAATCGATTGTGATTGACCGGTAGATCTTTGACATGTTTACGTTAGATCCTGAATATAAAAGGAAAAAAATACATTCAATCTCGCCTGATTAACTTTCGGTTTTGTAAGCACCTCTTCTCTATTTGACCAGTTGTGGTATTTTCATAGTAGCGTCAAAGCGACAAATGAGCTTTTAATTGACCGATGAGAAGTGTTCTTGCTGATGATATTAGTGATGGGAAATCCAGCGCTTTTAAGAGAGCTGGTTCTCAAGTGGCTCCTCAGATTTTATGTTGCATAAATTAATTTATTAACAAAAATAATGTAAAATGATGTGTAAAATGAATTACTAATGTACAAAACATACATTATAGCAAATGTTTATTATTTATATGACTTATTATACTCAACATGGAACAGAGCGCAACAAAAATACATTTTAAAGTACAAAAACAAATACCCATCTCAATTTGACAAAAAGATCTTTTCTTCTGGTTTTGCTGTCTTTTTCTCTCCGTGCTTCAAAAAGTAGATCTTGTCTTTCACCAGGGCCGAGGTCAGGGACATTGGGCTTGAAAAGGTGGGTGACCACTGCTCTATTGATATGGGGTTGCCTGGACTCTATGGAGACCTCATTATCTGGAACCAGCTGGAACTTTTTCGGACCCTATGGACTTGAACTAAATGACCAATTGAATATTGAACCAATTTTAACTTAATGTTGTTGAGTGGATCTAAGAAAGCCGCCCCAGCAATGACTCCTTCTGACTATTTTTATATCTTCACTTCATTAAAAATGATTAATTAATGATTAATCTTGAACTAATGTTTATGTGTGTATTAAATGTTCAGGCACCCCGGTCTCCAAGAGGTGGATGGGGTCCCCTTCCGAGTCTAGGTTCCTCCCAAGGTTTCTTCCTACTAGAGGGAGTTTTTTTTTGCCATCGCCTCAGGTTTGCTTGTTAGGGGTTTGGACCAGTTATACCTAAAGCGCTGACAATGACTGTTGTAAAGAGTGCTATATAAATAAAATTGAATTGAATTGACCTGTATGTAAGTTGATAACGCAAATGAGTTGGCACTGTACCTCGGAAGGTCGCTGGTTCAAGTCCCGGAATGGTAAAGGTGCCGCTGAGGTACTCATGAGCCAGGTATTATTCGCAAGCACTGCTCTCTGGGGGCTGCACATTAGCTGCTCACTGCTCTTTAACGGATGGGTCAAATACATAGGTCACCTTATGTCCATATGCACCGTGTTCTATAGTGTGTTCACAATGACAAATAGTCAATTAAAATAAATGCCCTTGATGTAAATATAAACCACAAAATGTTGACATCTTGACTTTGCCTTTTACTTGAAGTCTTTATTAGCTCCTATATGTGGGAAAGACTGCAATATTGTACCACCATTACTTTTTATAAAAACCAGAACTAGCCCGTATAAAAACGATCACGACAAATTAAAGTCATGTCTATTGCTTACCTTTTACCAAGGTTATAACAACATTATGGTCTACCTGCAGAAGGGACAGATGAGGGTTTTTTTTTACAGTCAACATTAGTTATGAAGTGAACATTGGCCAGTGAATGCAGCATGGGAACATTTCCACCAATAAAACATCATTCACAGTTTCTGTTTCAAAACACAAGAGACATGGGCGCCTGCCAAATCTCAGACGTTAAAGCCGGCTTCTGGCATCTAATTATTTCTGCAGCCTGGCTCTGTATTTACGACTCCAGTCAAAGCAATCAGATTAATGGTGCGATAAACTAATGTGCCTGGATTTCTTGCAAAGAAGAAATGTATGTCTGAACGAGTTACAGTGACAGGGAATATAAAGATGGGATGATATGAAGACGTGTATAAATTATGGGGTCACACCAAAAAGAACGCTAGAGCTGTTTTATGGGCTTTATACATATCTCTAAAATGACAATGACTGAGTAAAAGAAAATGGTTCAATTAACACATCACTTAAGCATCACTTTTACTTTACAACCATGTATAAAAATATGTGCAATGATGAGTAAAGGGAATGAAAAAAGTGTGCACATGTGCTGTGTCTGTGAGAGAGAGGGAGTGTTACCTCTGGAAGGTGTTCAGGAAATGATGTACAGGTCCTAGTAAATAATTGACACTATTGCTTTTCTAACCACATGTGGCATTTATAGCACAAACAACACAGCTCAATTTGTTGCCTGACATTAAAGCATGGATTTTGCTACAACTAAACGCACAATAACAGATGAAAGTGTCTAAATGAAATCTCTAAATGTTGTAGAAATCTGAAAATAATCGACTTGAAATCATCAGCCTTCATTTCCATAAAAAACATTAATAAGACATTATTTTTACATTGACATGAATCTCAGATCTGCAGATTCTTGGATAACGTTGAAGAAAAGATGGTTTACTCTGAAAAGTCTTCAGAGAAAATCTCTTCTTAACCTGCGTATTTTCAGTGCAGATGGAAAAATCACTCCACTTATCCTAGAACAGTACAGTTGGATTCAACGCATCAAACACAAATCAGGTGGGTGCTATAATCTGACCTTTTCACACTAGTATTATATGGGTCAAGCGAGCCTTGATGAACCTGTAACTCAAATGCCTTTTTAATGCATCCTGTGAGCTCATGAGCAGTGGAAAAAGTGAAGAAGATTTGCTAAGAAATATTGCACATAAACGAGGTCGGACAGCATGACATCAGAGAGTAATTAAGCTAGTTTCCCTTAGAACTTTGCGTCCAGTGCCTGCACTCAGGTTTTGCGCACAGCTCGAGCACCTGCGGATTTGCGCGCGCGAGTGCGCGTGGATTCGGGCGTGCGCGCGTGCCTGGGAGTGTCTGTGTGTTTGCGCGGGTGTGTGTGTGTGTGTGTGTGTGTGCAGGTTTTTAAGTGCTCGTAAGGACCTGATTGCCCCCGGTCTAACCATTTTCCAGCTTTCAGTTACAAGTGCCAATGACAAGTGCCACTCGCTTGTCGCCTATGAAGACTGAGATTTGTCGGGTTTTGTGGTATTTGTGGTGTTCTTTTTATAGGAAAAATACTTTTTGAGCAAAGTTACAAGTTTAAAAAAAAAAAAGACTCAAAAGATTTTTTTTTGGCTATGGCAGTATTATGGTTGGGTTTGGATGTAGTATTATTTTGATCTAGTAATTATGGTAGTCGGTGGAAGTTCCTCACAAAGATAGCAAGACGCAAGAAGGAGTGTATGTGGGTGTGTGTGAACTATTTTCACTGGACATGATTCAAGCAGAGAGAGAGAGAGAGAGAGAGAGAGAGAGAGAGGGAGAGAGAGAGAGACTATATTACGCCATCCTTCCCTTCCCCAAAAGTTGGATTTTTTAAAAACCGGTCCCTCACAAGACAACTGGGCAGAATCCTCCGAGCTTTAGGAGGATTAAGAACAGACTCTTCCCGCGGCACCTACATGCGAGGGATTCGCATCACTATGGTTGCGAGCAGCGGCGGCTCACCGACTTTAACGCTTCCGTTCCGTCCCCTCACCGGCTCCGTTCATGCTCGTGCACCGACGCGTCCAAGGGTCTTATATGTGAGGAGTCAGAGGAAGGTCAGAGGATGAAAGTTCGGACTCGTCTCCCTCTTTTCCTGGGCTGCTGGACTCTCGTGTACCTGACCTTCATCCCGGAGACGCTCTCCCTCACCGGAAAGTTCGGCTACGCGCAACCCAGGGAGATCACCGGCTTGACGCAGCCCGGCGGGAAAACCTTCAATGGCGCGAAAATCTCACGCATTAGAGCGGGGCCGCCTCTGATTAAGGGCGAATCCGTGCAGGTGACAAATGCGCAAAGGAGCCGCACCGCGCCGTCCGTCCCTATAGGGCGCAGGGAGGCGGCGCGCTCCTGGCTAGCCAGAGATTCCCAGAGCAACTCTGGAGGACCCACGAGTCCGAACGGAGCCGGGAAAAAGTCGGTGGTAAGGACCGAACTCGGGCCGGCACCGCTCCGGACGGGGCAGCACAAAGCGAGCGTCCAGAAAAGCGTCGCTCCTGCGGCGCAGAGAAGCGCCAAAGCGCAAGACAAGGGGGAGGAGAGAGAGCCGGGCAGACACCCGCTGGTCATTCCGCACGACTACATGCTGTCTCTCTACTGGTCTCTCTCCACTGGGGAGGTCAACAGCAGCATGCTGAACGAGGCCGGACTGGCCAACACCATTACCAGCTTCGTGGACAAAGGACAAGGTAAATGCAACGCATTCTAATGCATGTTATAAAAGTTGCGCTACACTGGCATGGAATTAAATTTCGACACGCGCAGTTGTCAAAGCGTGTTCAAGTCCATACGCCAGTGTTATTTAGCTTGATGCAAAAGAAAAAAATAGGCCGATTTTATTTATTTTATAATAAACTATTTACAATTTTATTATTCTACAACTGTACCCTGCTGTAAAAATATGTTTGATATAACAACGTTGATTCAGAAGTAAAGGTTTTGTGAAGAAAGCATAGGTCACATAATAGTCTCATCAATATGCATGTGTGTTTATTATACGATACTGTCCATAGTATTTGAATTTACATATATATAATGTAAAAAGAATAAAAATGAACCAAACTTTTTGACTGTTAAACCTGTATCAAGCACAAAACAGGTGAACCCTATAACCTATAAATCTGTACAAATTATATCAGACTTATATCAAACTCTTTTAGTTTAGTCATGGAAAATAAGAACTGGACAAGTTTACCTTTTGCATTAGGCAGCAAAAAATAGTCTTACTTGATATTGCACTTTTTTCTGAGCCAATGATGATGCTGAATCGATATATCCTGAAGCCATAAAAACAAGGCATATTATGTAATGGCACAGTAACCTTAGTACCTAATATAGTTCATACCTACCTTAATACATAATATAGTAACTGTGCCACTATATAAGTTTGCTTAGTTTATTAAGTAAATAAACTAAATAAATGCACTCTCTATTTTTTTTCTGGTTTACATTTTAAGCACTTGTATATGGATACATTACCTGCTCTTTGCAAATCACAAGTGACGTTTTCATCCACAGACTCTAACCACATTTACTTGAAACTCTTTCCCTACCACATTTACTTGAAACTCTTTCCCTCACCCCTCCTTCTTTCCTGGTGCGTGTATTTTGACGTGCAGACTAAACGACCTGTTTAGTAACATGAACTTCGAAACAAGCACCTGCACACATTTTGTCCCTTTTGAACGTCATCTGCTTTTATTTCATCCCTGTCCCGCAGACCCATGCATGTTTTATTTGCTTTTCCTCCATTACTGCATGTCCTGTCCTAATGTAATGCCCACTGGTAAACAGCTGCAAGTTGATCATTCTGTTTAGAGTATGACTGGCTCCGCAGGCCAGTGGGTCTGTTTTGAATAGACTTGTGAAGGTAAACATTGCCAGGATTAAAAATTAGCTAATGCCTGATGATATTTTTTCATTGTGTTCTCTAGCATGCAAAGAAGTAAACATAGATTGGATTTTTACTGTTGACTGAAAACAGCTAAGCTCTGGAATTCTTTGCTTAGGTCTGGAAGAGTAAAATAGGCAAATACATGTTTATTAAGAAAGATGTTCAGTTATATAGTTTGATGTAAAACATATCATGTGTTAAACATGTCATGTGTTTTGATGTTTTTAGATGATCAGAATTTTTAGCACCTAAACCTTCCCACACTGTTAACCTTTAGCCTTGTTTCTTTTGTAGATGAGCGTCTGCCCCTCTTAAGGCGGCAGAGGTACTACTTCAACATCAGCTCCCTGGAAAAGGAGGGACTCCTGGGAGCAGAGTTACGCATTCTTCGAAAGCCATTTCCGGACTCTCTTAAAGCTTCCGTGACTGAAGGCCCAACCTCTCTGAGACTATACACCTGTGCAGTGGGTAAGCAGAGAGCTACCATGCTGCAGTCTCGACCGATCGAGGATCACAGTGTCCCCAAGTGGGAAGTGTTTGATATCTGGAAACTGTTCAAGAACTTCCGAAACGCTGCCCAGCTCTGCTTTGAGATGGAGGTTGTCGATCGAGGACGGCAGCTGGACTTGAGGTCGGTCGGCCTGGGACGTTCCGGCAGAGCAAACAAGGAGAAGGCTTTCTTTGTAGTGTTTGGCCACACGAAAAAGCGAGGCCTCTTTTACAATGAAATCAAAGCCCGGTCGGGTCACGACAACAAGACGGTGTACGAGTACCTCTTCACCCAGCGCCGGATGCGTCGAGCGCCACTGCCTCGCACCAAGAAGCCGTCCCAGAGGCCGAAGACTCGGTGCAACCGCAAACAGCTGCACGTCAACTTCAAGGAGATGGGCTGGGACGACTGGATCATTGCTCCTCTGGAATACGAGGCCTTCCACTGTGATGGCATCTGTGATTTTCCCATTCGCTCGCACCTAGAGCCGACCAATCACGCCATCATCCAGACTCTTATGAACTCCATGGACCCTCGATCGGCGCCGGCCACCTGCTGTGTTCCGACCAAGCTCAGTCCAATCAGTATCCTTTATATAGACTCAGCCAATAACGTGGTGTACAAGCAGTACGAAGACATGGTTGTGGAGAGCTGTGGCTGCAGGTAGCATGAAGGTACTACAAGAACAAGGAAAGAACATATATTTTGAGAACATTTTTGACTTTTCATAGAAGTGAGCATTGTTTTGGTTTCCAGTGCTGAAGGAAAATCAGAAGATTCCGCAGCCTACTGGAAGATGATATGATTTCCTCTGTGATAGTAGTATCCTCTCTGACTCTACATTTTATTCGCTCTGTGGAGATTTTGTAATTGCTACCAGACTTGTTCAGTCAAGCTCAACATTTAGGATATGGGACCAGTTAGACACTTTGGAAGAGGAACTGTGTCTTCGGTTTCCATTTTTAAGCAGCACAATGGTACTCATCCTTCAGTGGAACTGTGCAAATATTGTCCTACCTTACACTAAAGGCAAGCTAGCTACGTGCATAGACTTTTAAAATGTATTTTAATGTGTTTAATGAACTTTTCAGAGAGAATATTGAAATGTTTTGGAAATTTATGGACCTCTATTGTTCAACTTAGTTGTCATATCCATGCAAATTCAAGATTGGCCATGAGATTATGGCTCCAAATGCATATTATATAATAGTTTTTATTTAAGAACTTCAGATGCATTGGAAGTTCCTGAGAATCCATCATTCATCACTGAGAATTGAAGACATTCTACCAGAATGTTATATTACCAGGACTATCTTTATTATAAAGCTCTGAAGACTTAACTCATTGTGTTATGCAACCATACAAGGTTATTAAGCTTTTTTAATCGCGTCATTTGGTTCATTTTTGAGAAAATACTTATGCACTGTATTTGTCCCATTGATGCATTTTTGTAAACGAGAAAGTGGCAGCGGAGTGCCATTCTGTTTTCATACGTCTGTTTAAAATAAATTCTTTAAAGCAGCTGGACCGTGACGAGTGGGAAACAGACATCTGCATGTAGTATGATTCAGTTTCAGGTCAACAAAGTAGGAGCTTAAAACATCATTGACGTATGAAGAAAATATGGAGAATATCAGGTATATTGTGGGGGTGAAGGATGGTGTAATTTAGCAAAGCGTATTTTAATAGTTTTAGTCTTAAGGGTGTTCAGAAACACATCATGCCAGATAGACAAACTGACCGTGGACTGACCTTTATGATCTCAAATGTGGGTACAAAGGTATTTTAATACAATGTAAAGTCAAACTAAATAAAACAGCATTCATCCGTGTGCCAGGATCTCCCTTTTTGGATCCAGAGAGGCTCACTTAAGCCAATGTTTTTGTGACAGATTTCTCTATAATTTAAACATTTAGTCTAGCAAATAAGAAATTAATGTTAGTGTTTGCAAATCTAGTCTAGTTCTTTTATAAGGACATCAGGTCCTCATCAGGAAGTCCTCCAAAGCCAAGGGTTGTTCCAAACATATCAGTCAGTGTCAGAAATCATATTTTATAAATAAAATTGTCATCTAACTCAAAACATTGTTTTCTCTGACTTTTTCTGTGCATAAATTCCTCGAAATATCTCTGGGTGCAGGTGGATGTTTCATTCTTTTTGCACAAGTGTGTGTTTGTGTGTAAGAGAAACACACAACTTATTTTGCAGTGTTGGGTTTCAGTTGTCACTGTAAGTGGCCGAGGATTGTGGCAAAGTGTCAAACTGGATAATACAGAACAGGATCAAATAGTCTTCTAGAGAGGTGTTGTGTTTCCACGGCTAAGCAGAACCACATGCTAGCTTAGAGGCCGCAGCGCTCTTTTACTGGGCAGTCTAATTGAATACAACTTTAATTGCCCACCCATTACCCTGTGTGGATTTCACAATGATATTTTGGGAAAGCTGACAAAAGTATGTCTGTGTTGCATGCGCCGGCCAGAGGACACCCACTAATCCCAACGTCCTAATCCTCTCAAATCTTTAACAGGGGTTCTTGCTGTTCCGGGCTGGGGTTTGTAGCGCTGGACCCACTTTTCTCTCACTTTTTCTTTTAGCATGCGTTATCAGATCTGGCAAGGCCGCCCTGACCGATGTTTAACATTTTGTAAATGCGGTCTTATATTTCCTTGACAGATGTTTGAGGAATTTTATCATGTGGCTGGCCAATATTTATTTAAAATTAAGTGGGAGGGGGAAGGTGAAGAAGACAGACATGAAAAACGAAGGAAATTGAAGAGGATGAGGGACATTAGCGTGAAAGAACATGCTTGAAAATCCCCACACTTTGTATAACTACAATTTAACTCCTGACACCTCCACATTTTTAGACGTCTTCACTGGCTGCCGAAGCGGTGTTATGTACTGGTGTAAAAATTCACAACTCCACTTCTCTGAAACCCTTGTCTATAAAACATCTTTCTAGGGAGTTCACGACCCAAACTTCCTTCCTCGCCTCCTGCTAGGTTAGAGGGCAAAACTCATCTCTTGCTCAATTCACTCCCCTCAGCATGTCTTTATTGGACCTAAGAGGATACATACAGAGTGTGTTGTTTTGGAAGGAAACCTGGCGGAAACCACTTGCACACACCATAAACGCACTGAGCCAAATAGAATAGAATCCGCCTATTCTACGGACTACAGACTGCATTCGTCTTTTTCTGTCTTTCCATCTTTTTTTGCTCACCTCAGTTTGGAGCTTTCCTCCAAAGATTAGCCGCTTATTGGCTACTGTATTTGTTTTTCATTCAACTGCCCTTATTTTCCTCCAAGCCATGCAATCTGCTTCTGGGAAACCAAACTGAGATCCTAATGGTTGAGTCAGTCACATATTTTCATGTCTCCTGTGCCTGGAATTCTGCCGATTCTTCTTCATGTCAAGACATTCCACGCGAGACAGATCATTTTTCTGGTCTTTCTATTTGCGCACTACATGATGGTTGCGTCGCGGCCAGACGGATTAATGGAGATGTTTCTGGCTCTTGCAATAAATCCATGTCGCACATCTGCAGGCGGGACATTCGAAACTGCTGAACGGACTGCCAAAGTCTCCAGTGCCTGTGCTCTCCCTTCTCTCTCTCGCTCTCTCTCTCTGATCCTCTCTCTCTCTGATGTTTAAAATGTGGCCAACACCTGCAAGAAAACACGAGACTGTGATACCGCATATTTATACACACACATACCGATCAGCCATAACATTATGACTAATACTGAGTGTTAGTCTGTGACACCTTTCTATCAGAACCAGCATTAATATGTTCAGCAATTTGAGGTACAGTAGGGGCGGCACGGTGGCGCAGTGGTTAGTGCTGCCGCCTCACGGCTAGAAGGTCCTGAGTTTGGCCGTACATATATATATATATATAACCCGCCCACTCATGTACACACATGCACACACATACATGCATGCATAGTGTTTATTGTAGTATGCCAGCCATACTACTCTTTTCACGGCCAACTGAAAAGTCTGCAGCGGAGGCAGAATTTTCTCTCGAGCTTAGAGCTTGTTGAAAGACGAGGACTAAACATTCAAGGCTGATGTGAGGCACACTGAATACATTACATCTTATACAGCTCTCTAGTTGATTCATCCGTGCTTGTCAGACTGACAATATGCAGCGCCCACATCTATGTTTTCACCTGTGACATGGCGATTCATATAAATGTAACACAGGACCTAAACAGGTTAAAAACTACAGACTAAAATCTATCAGATTTAGGAACTATGTAGCATTTAAAAGTGAGAACAGAGGATCGGAGAGTGTCGAATAACTTTAACAGAAGCTTGGATTGCACATTTAACAGTCCACAGGTACATTATGTTTTGTTAGAATTTTTTATTGCATTTGGCCAACGTTTGAAACTTAAGCCTGGTGTGTAAACACACAGTTAGGGCCATTTAAAACAATGCTGGCCTGTTAGTTCCTGACTAACTGCCTAAACTCCATGTACACAATGATGTCATTTCCTGTGTTAAAATGTGTGTACTCGCTCTGCAGTCCATAGTTCAACAGTGAGGTTAAGAGCAAAAAAAGTGTCTTACGTTATAAAAGTCCTTATACTGCAACCCGCAACACACCTATAATTTAAGTCACTTGTGTCATTTCGTTTAAATCAACATCTGATCTGACTTTAGCCTTCCCCTTAATGTGATGTGCTTATTGCCGGCCGTATAAGTCAAAAAGTGTGACTGTTGCACAATGGAAACGGGGCAAAGCGAATCATATTTTCTCAGTGAAAACGCTGAAGTCGGGCAATAAAGTCAAGCGCTCTGTCAAGAGCTCCCCAGCCTTGCGTTTGCGAAGAGCGTCTCAGACAGAGACCTCTCTGTTCGCGAAGCCTGAGTCAGCAGAGGCTGATGGATCATAATGACGTCCGCTCCCAATTTCGATTTGAAGTTGGCCTCGCGTCATTATTCAGCTCTTCGTGCTCGGGTGTTAAAAAATAATATTTGCAGGAAGGCACGGGGTATCAATGGCAAGTGTGCTTCCACAAACCTCTCCTTTATACTTGACCCATGTCACCCCCTGGGCCCCCTCTAGCCCGTCCTCCCCTCTCCCCACTCCCTCACTCCCCCCAGTCCGTCCGGCATACGTTCAAATACCTGTAATCAGAGTGCTTGCTGAGCACTGGCTATTCCCAAAGAGAAATTTCCAGCACTTAAACAAACATGTCCTTAACTCCTCCTGTTATGATTGGCCATCACATCCCGGGTCCGAACCGTCCGGTCGCATCGACTTTGCACGCACGCTCCGTCGCAGCTGGGTAGGGACGCATGTCGGAATTGAAATGTAAGACTGGACAGGTAGACTCATATATTCTCACGTGTACACACACACACTCACATACACATACAAACACACACTCATTAAAAGTTGCATCCGTGCCAGTTCTCTAAGAGGGGAACACCTGAAGCAATGAAATATAATTTGTCCTGTGGGGTGTGTGTTTGGGGTCAAGTTTTTATGCATTTGTGGGGACCCTAATAAGGGTCATTATAGGGACTGTTCCTTGTAAGCAGGAATGGAGAGTGGAGAACCAACACGCCAACATTTGAGTCAAAAGACAAATACTTCTACTGAAATATTACTTCAGAACAAGTTCGAAAACTTGCTTTTACAAATACTTCAGTATTTAAACGTACAGTTTCTCTTCAATGCATTGTTTTATTGTTGTCGCAAAGCATACTTAGAAATTATTGATTCTGAAATAATATGTTAATAAATGACATCCTTCATTGGGAAAATCTCAAATTTGGGCCACAAATAATACCATAGTTGCTCTGCTGGGGAGTCTTTACCTTGACCTTCTTCAGAATTCACCATCTTTACGACTGTCGCCTTGACTATACAAACACTTATTTTGAATTTGATTGATGGGTGTAGAGGGCGGCATGGTGCCGCGGTGGTTTGCGTCATATGGTTAAGTGTCTATGGGCTGGTTTCTTGCCCATGCATTAAGCCTAGTCTTGCACTAAATTGTAGTGCCGATGGAGATTTACCATCCAAACTCAAAGCTAGCCTAGGACCAGGCTTAATCCTCGACTGGGAAATTGACCTTATATCTAATAATTATGAGACTTAATGACAGCATCTCACAAAGACGTGACTATGTGTGTGGGTAGGTTTTCAGACGTTTGTGAGGTCTTGATTATCCTCTACAACAAAAGAAAACTTTTTCAGATTATTGTGGATTTTATGGAATATCCACTCGAAAAAAAAGTTTTAGGGTCTGTGTCCACCAAACGTGTTTCTTCCACTGAGGGTACTCAAAACCTGACTTCCAGAGCGCTTTCTCTGCACTTTCTCTCAGCACTTGTTGGTGCTAAGTTACGAAAAGCGTCATCGGGCACTTCCGCGTTCATTCCTATTTCAATGTGTGTTTTTTCATATCGCTAGTTTAGCTGACAAGATGGAGAGAAATCGCATGTTAGCATTAGTGTCCATCTGCACTGGTGTTTTTTTTTCAGCTGAAGGTGCTTGGCGCTTTGAATGCTGAAGCTCATAGGCTTTGTATAAAAAATAGCTGCTGTCAGCGAAAAAAATGCGTTTGGTAGACACAGGCCCTAAAACTTTTTTCGAGTGGATATTCCATCAAATCCACAATAATCTGAAAATGTTTTCAGATTATAGGCCCCTATAAGTTATTTCGTTGAGGTTCAGTTTTGCGTTAGATATCGTTTTATTTTGATCTAGTTATTTTGAAAGACAATGAAAGCACCTAACGAAGACAGCAAGACGCAAGAGGGTGAGTGAGTGAAAAGGAGATCATCATCAGTCACAGCATGAACCTCTGAATGAATGTGCGTTTGATATTATTGTGTCACTCATTCTTGTCCTTCTTCCCTTTCCTGCATTCGTTCGACTGTATCGGAAACAGGTGGACTACTTGAGGCCATCCGCCTCTCCTCATAAACAAGCTGAGCTGTTTGTCGAGTAAAGCAAATAAAATAGAGACTGTTTTTATCACCTTCTTCTGACCTAAGGTCCCAACCTGCTCTCCCTCGGGGACCAAATCAGGAAAGAAACAAGCTTTTGTTCGACCAGCTTCATACGATGTGGCTCCAGCTAACTGTTCCTGCATCTGGAGCTTCGGCTTCATGCATTGAGGCCCCAGGCAACAGTCTCACACACACACACACACACACACACATACATATGGCCTTGCTACACGATCCTGCTGACATTCTCACCCATTACTCGTCATTAAGAAAACAGTACGCTCTCTCTGCAAGGTGCTAGGCAAACACACCGCCCCTGAAATGTGAAAACATCGACTCTCTCCAAAGCAATTTCCTCCTGCTCAGCTTCACTCTGGACGGAGGAGGAAAAGGAGAGAGCGTGCAGGATATCGGAGAAACGGGTTGTAGATAGTGGTGAGAGAGTGTCAAAAGCGATTGTCGTGAGTTGTGTAGGAAATTGTAGGTGTTATCCCTGTGCAAAGGAAGCTGATTTAGAAAAAATGAATTAAAAATGAGGCAAAAAAGTGAAATGCAAAAATTTTAATTGTAGTTTAGCGTTAATACTTTAGGTTAATGATTGATGTAAAACAAAACTTGACTGAATTTTCTGGTGAATTCATGTACATTTGGACACAATTAATACATACAGTTAGCTCCATAATCCATTCACTCATTATCCGAAGTGCTTTCGGATGGAATCGATCCTGAGAACTACGGACGCAAGGCAGGCGTAATTCAACTAACCCTAACCCTGGACAGGAGGCAACACACCCTCACACAATCACACTCTCACTCACACCGTACCGGGCTAATTTAGAGTCACCAATTAAACCGTATTGAATCTGTTGCATCTTACTGTTTTAGATGCAATTAAATTGCATTTATTCCCTGAGAGCTTCCTACCTCTAATTAAAAAGATTTTTTATAACCTATGAATATATATTTTGCTATTCTATATGTCTTATTGTATTTATATATTTGACATACCTTTTACTTATGTGCCTTATCTGTGCAAACTGTAGAACCTGGAGCCACGTCGTCTCGTCTCTCTATGTATGTGTATATAGTTGACATGACAAAGTTTACTTTGACTTTGACTTTGACTTTGATAGGACTTCAGTTATGGTCCTACATGGAATGGTAATCCAACATCAGTATCCAGAAAATGAAAACATAATCTCACGATTGCAATTTCATTATAATTTGCATGAGCTAACGTATAAAAGTCACAAACAATCAAACTTATGGTAGTGGCGAGGTTAGCTGTCATAGTTGGTTTTTATAGTAGTATGAAATGCAACTAAATCATTCTTGCATTTTACAATTTCTGCACATTTCTATTTCAAACTAGATTTTTAACTTGAACTGCAACCATGACCACTAGCCAACTATTAATAGATAATGATGTAGCCACTGTAAGTAATCTAACATTCAGCAGTTTGTTGAGAAGCATTATTTGAACTTCACTTCATATGAGACTGCATCTATTTGAGATATGAATCCTTATGACTTGTATTTGACATCACAGTCCTCACCAAATATCTCTGCTCTTGTGAGATGAATGAGTTCAATAAAATTCAATTTTATTTTTTAATGCTTTTTGTATGCATTCAGGGATATGATGGCATTAAAAAGTGCAAAAGAAAAGTTGTGTGTTGTGTTACTTCTAACAAGCTCGTTTTCATTTTCAGATATGATTTATGCCTGTTGTCTTGTCATAGTCAGTTGGTAGCGTAACGGTTAGGGAGTTGGCTCCATGAACGAAAGGCCGCTGGTTTGAATCCCGGACTGGACGGTACTCTTGAGCGAGGTACTGTCACCAAGGTCTGCTCCTCTGTAGAGGTCATATTTCATTGTGGTGCACTGTGTGCTGTGTTGTGTTGTGTTCACAATGCCAAATAAGTTGAATTACGTCTGTTTTATATTGTCCGCCTCAATAATTTTATCTTGGAGACTTATTACAGGTTGTTTCTCAGAACTTATGTCAAAGTGTGTGTACTTAATACACTTGAACTGTCTCAATATCCACAGCATTCACTGAATTCACTGTGAATCTATGGACATAAGGACCTTTGTTGATCTTTTGGATGCACGTTTCACCCTGAGACACATACTACCACGTGTCTGGAACACATCACAATATTGGGGCTTGTAATCAAGCATGTGAAATGGTCATTCTGGACTCATGGGCACGTCCAATATAAAGCACACACTTGTGTCAACTTTCCCACAGGTATGTAGCTGCACTACACCCTTGGAAACATATTAGTCTGCTGGAGTTAAGAACATTACTTGTGGCTCTCAGTCTTTTCATATCATGTCTCGGATACAGACCTTATTTTGGTGGGGTTATCAGCATTCCATATCTACCGCTAGACTGGAGCACCATCACTTTAATCTCTCCAGCTAGTTCAGTGCTTAAGTGTTGATCTTATCCAGATTTGCCCCCCAAAGAGGGCAGTTATGCTTTCTCTTTGAGTGGAGATGTGAGATATAACCATTCAGCACATCTGGATCTGAGAATATGGCTACGGCCTTTGAGCAATGACCTCTGTTACCTTGTCTTTAAATTTTACATTTCAGAATGCATCCAGTTGTCGTTGGGTGATTTCACATTTCAGATCGTCTTGAGCAAATTTGCGTACTGATCAAACATCTTTGTGACCAGCATGGGATTTGTCTCTTTCGTTACAGGGTGACTTTTTTGGTGTGGTATGTGTAAGTGGTAAGTGTGACCCTTTCTACAAGCCTACTGTGTTTGGTTTGGAATACTCATGGTTGAAGAATAATTACAGAGTTAAGAAAGACCTTCCTCCAAACGTTCTTTCCAGTCAGTTTGCTGCCTTGGCAAATTTCAAAATTGGACTGGATGATGGACCTGGTTGACAAATCTTCGTTTACTGCCATAATATTTTGAAGGCTGATTAATGAATGACTTCTGATTGAACGCACGTATGTTGCAATTTCATCGTTTCTCTCTCGAGGGGTTTATGTTCTAAAGTACTGCCATATGCAAGTTACCAAGAGATTCAACAGCTACATAGTGAGCTAACCAACAATGTCCTTTAGAAGACAACTGAGCAGTAAATCTCAATAACTTCTCTTAGTAAAAGAGACCCACTCATCTTGAGTAAAAGAACTAAAGTATCTGATTCTAAGAATAGTTTCATATTAAAATGTTTTGCTTGGTAAATGTTTTATTGCATCAAAAAATATGGTGTAAAATGTAACAAGTAACAACTGTTGATGTTCCTGAGCGAAATGTACATAATTTTCATTATAATTACAATGAAGTAGTAAGTTGGTACTCAAGGTACATAAAATAAGACATAAATACAGCCACAAAGTACTGTACCTCACTGAATAAAATTATCTCATTACAGTGGTGCCTGGGTGGTACGTATTCGGGAACTTAGTGAACAGTTATTGAAGTTAATGTGATGGAAGCATAAAAAGGGGCGAACTGTGAACACTTCATTTGCGAGAGTGATTATTTGTCATCGTGAACACAGCACCGCAAGAGCACAGCACACAGTGCACCACTACGATATGTGATGTCTGCATTGGATCCATCCATGAGGGGCAGTCTGCAGTTGATGTGCAGCACCCAGGAGCTGTGTTGGGGGACGGTCCAGGACTTAATCTGGTGACCCTCCGATCACGGGGCCAACTCCCTAACCGTTATGCTACCAACAACCCCAACTAGGCTAGACAACTCTCCAAAATGCCAGGTCTTGTGGGTTTTTCCCTGTCATCGGTGGAAAGACAACCAGTGAAGTAGCAGTATGGTCACTGGCACCAAAGACCTATTGATGTGGGGAGTGAAGAGTAATGTCCCACAGAGCTTCTGTTGCACGAACTGCTGAAAACCTTAATGCTGAAGAAATACAAATAGCAAAAGGGAATTATACTTTTCACACATCAAAGACTGTATTAATAATAGCAACATGCAATAACTCAAAGCATTACTTTTATAGCAACGGGCTCTTGCACAATTTTTCCAAAACGTTCATAGTTTATTTAATTCAGCTCAACCCAAATGTACACCTCTGTAGTCATCACAGAACAACACATTCATGGTAAGGCAAGTATACATGTAGGTTATTATTCATGTTTCCTGCTTCCAGCCAGTGCTGAAACACAGGCAATATATTGTTACAGTCTGGAACGAAAAATATTGTTTCTAATCCTGGGTATGATGACTACAAAATGAGGCTGACGGAATTCATGCTGAGCTAAAAGTAGTTTTTCCTTTTTTGAAGTCTGAAAACATAAAGGGCAATGCTTCATTCGGTGGGGCAGTGGATAGCGTAACGGTTAGGGAGCTGGCCCTGTGATTGGAGAGTCACTACTTTAAGTCCTGGAACGGTAAAAGGTACCAGTGAGGTACTCATGAGCAAGGTAGGTCCCCATGCACTGCTCCCCAGACGCTACCAACAAGCTGCCCACTGCTGTTTCACAGATGGGTCATATGCAGAGGTCATATTTCATTGTGGTTCACTATGGTGCTGTGTTCACAATGACGAATAATCCCTCACTTCATCCCTGTATTTTATTTTTAACATTGAAAATGATATATGCTCATTTTAGAGTTCACTTGTCATCTAAAAGAGTTGTAAAACCACAAATGATTAAAAATGGAAAATATTGCAGCCTTCATTTTGTTAAATGTTATTCATACCTCTTCACGTACCTTTTGGTATGCATTTAATTTTGAACCACTGAGCTTGCGAATAGAGTAAAATGACTTTTCTGCCATTTCTGCCTCAGCTGTGAGTGAGGAATTACCCCCCAATTCACACCGTTTGTGAATATATTGTGGAAAATTAGTCCATCACCTTCCTGGAATTCATTTATGAGAACAAACATACCTCCTTTTGTCAGATTCCACATCTCAAAAGAGAAGACAAAGGAAAAAACCTGAAACAAAGACAAATGAGAATTTCTGACAAGCCAGATATCTGCAAAACGTCTCCCTAAAAAGTTCCTCCAGACAAAAAAGACAAAACACGTAATAAGTCACCACAAGACTCCTGACTGTTGTATCTCTTTCTTCACTTTCACTCGATCAATACTTTAGAGCATTTACATGCAAAATCTCTAGACATATCGACCACATTATTAAGGGAAAAATGTCATTTCCGCGACCTCAATTCTTCTGCTGACATGCAATTTGTGTTTCAACAATAGCTGATTCATCATCTTAGCATCATATTTTTGATGCATACGTATGTCATATAGAGCAATCCTGCTGAGGTCCTTTGTTCAGGAACTACTGTTGAAGCAGACGGAGAACAAACACAGGTACCGTACCTATAACATCTGCACCTACGTATTCACAGTCTAGTGTTTGGCGTGTCTAATCCGGTGAATGGTGAGTGTATTATTTTATCATGGTTATTCTGAAACACCACCCAGAAAGTGTTCAATACTGTGTAGTACAGTTAGTTGTAGGATACCTGAGTGGAACTCCTTGTTTCTTGACCTCTCTGCTCCTTAAAGAACAGTCTTGAGTCTCCCACACACAGACTCGGTGGGACATTGGCCAACAACTCCGTCCTGGACTCCTCAACGCCAGCGATAGAAACCAGATGGAGACGTATACAATAAAGCAATAGCCAACACAAGGAGCTGAGAGAAGGGGCAACGAGAGAACAAAAAACCATGGAGACAGATTTTCTGACTATTGGAGTGAGGAGTATAAAGGAGAGAATATGGGGGTGGCCTGGGGTTACAGCGTTGCAGCAACGTGTTGTCTTGGGTTGCTTTAGTTTCACAGGCTGTACAAGTTGTTGCTGTTTCAGAATGTGTATAGTGATGATTAGGGTGTTTTGAAGGATCATGTTCTTGCTAATCGATTCGCCTCAAACCTGAAAAAGGCTGCTGCTGTTCTACGTTTAATGGCAGACGATCGAAATTGTAATGCTCTTCTCTTGACTGCTTTTACAATATTTGCAGTTTTTGCACTGCTGCTACATATTTGCAGAAAAATGAACATTGAACAAGTGTTGTACATTTCACTGATGGCTGTTTCTCTCTGACAGTATCTGCACAAATTATTGAAAGTGTTGCACAGACTCTAGTTCTCCACTGCTGTTACAATATCTGCACATACTTGATCCGACTTGAATGTTAGCTCAGATTTTATTAAAGATACTGTTTCATTTCATAGACTGTATAGAGTTTTTCATATTGAAACGGTTACTGACCTCATGCACATTTAGTGTAAAAGACAACTCCAAGACCATAATAGTAGCCTGAGTACAGCATCCTAATTATCTCTCTTTCTACATTCTAGTTTGAAGTTTTTATTTCATGTTCTATTTATATATTGCTTATTCTATGTGCCTTATTTGTTCCTTGTTCATTCTTTTTTACACTGTTAAAACTGGAGCCATGTCGTCTCGTCTCTCTGTATACTTGTACAATATATAGCAGAGATGACAATAACATTTACTTTGACTTTGACATTTGAATTAAAAGACAAGTGTTCTGTAATCTATGTCTGATTACCATATACCATAATTTCACCCAATAACAGAAACAGAAACGATCCTGTCTGGATTTGCGGAATATTGACACAAACCCTGAATATAGTGTAGTGCAAGGAGACACTAACTTCTCTTTGCAACCAGTGGATGCGAAGTCTCAAGCGTACATCACTATTGTTGTAATTGCTTTTATGCAGTTTTTGTAGACTTTAATAACGATTGGAATGAGTTAAACTAAACAAACAAGACACTCGAGTGCATCGTTTTAGCCATATGTGATGCTTGAAGTCTCAGACTGACAGGCTCTTGAATTCAAAAATTCCTAGCAGCGTTTTCTGCTCAGCAAATCTTGCACTCTTTAGCCAAAGAATAAAAAACACCATCTTTCCCCTGCCCCCTTTTTCACTTTCCTGTCATAAAACAGTTCCAGCTGCACTCTCCTTAGCTCTTGCCTAATCAGGTTTAAAGTAATTGTGAGCTTAGATCAAATTCCATAAATGAACACCATGTTTGAACTGTTCATTATTTTAAAAGTGCTTCCCGAGCATGTCATCTATTAAGAAACTCAGATTGTGCTGGATATGTTGACGGTCCATCCACCATAGAGTTGGTCCCCGCCTCTCATCTATAGATAGACCCTAGATCCCGACAGACTCTGAATGGGATTGTGACAATGAAATGTGACATATCCTTGACCTATCCTTGAAGGTGTAGTGGGCAGCTTTTGACAACCCCCTGGGGACCACTGCTTGGGGATGGTACCTTACTCATGAGTACCTCAGTGGTACCTTTACCAGTCTGAGACTTGCGTTGAATTTCTAACCTTTACGCTACCAACAGCTCCACAGAACGCATTAGAATTTATTAAATTGATATTATTAAATTTACAGTAATTATCAGGCGCTGATATACAGAGCAACTTACATTTTTCAAATTACAGAAACACTCTACCTTGATCACTTGAGTTTAAGGGCCTTGCTCAGTGGCTCGGTGTTGGTAGTACTGGAATACACAGAAAGGATATGCCACAAAATAATATTGTAATACTGTAAAACTCTGCATTTTTGCCACTATATTGGTAGAAATTACGTAGTGCCATAACAAAACCTAAACCACAAAACTGCATCTTTTAGATCTTTTGCGTCTTGCTCTTTCTGTTGTTTAAGATGAAACTGTCAATAAAATACACTGTTTGTGTGTGTTTTTTAATACGATTTGCAAAAAAAAAAAAGGTTCACATCTTAAAAAATGAATAATAATATTCCCTCTTAAATAAAAGTACGAGAAATCAGTCTCCAAAAGAAGAAACGTTACATTCACATCATAAAGGGACGTCTTGATCATTTTTCCACCACAGAAGAATTTGACTTGGAGTTCTGATTCTGGCATCAGCGTAATGCAACAGCAGGATGATGAATGACATATCAAATTGTTTTGTTCTATCTCTATGGAGATGGAACATGGTTAAGTGGCAGTTCAATTCATCTAGTACATTCCTGGTATTAAAAATTACACTCTTAAAACTAATTCAGGGATCCTCTTGTCAGTATTTATTAAACACATGGTGAAATCCACATTTAATGATTTGGAAGTGCAAATATTATTTAACGATATGAATAATGTTAGGATATTAATGGTAATTTATTCATAGCAAGTTTCCAATCACCTCTGAAAGCAATTTGCACTGAGACAGTTCTTTTCTTTTTAAACCTTTGTTATGCTGAAAATGTGAATATATTACAGCTGTGATAACATTTACTGTAGAAATCCACAGTGAATGAGAATGATTTTAATTTAAAGGTATGTAAATGCATGAACAAATGAGAGTTTTTAAAATGTAAAAATGTGATCTACAGCATCTGACACTTTTATTCCTGAGCTCCTTTATTCTCTTTTAACAAAAATGAGCCCTCTGTTCAATATAAATTGACATTACACTACACATGATCAAAGTTTTCATTTTGAATCAATGCTACTGGCTTGCTGAGCGTTTAATCTATGTATCAAATATAGACTGATGTATAATTATATTCCTATAATTCTCTCAGGCAGTCATTTAATGAACCCCCTACATAGTATCACATACTCAGTTCCTTACAATTTAACACAAAAAGTTCAACTATCAGCTATCAAACCTTCGTCACTGCAGTAACAGAAAAATGGAAAATAGCATCTTAAAGCTGAGGTAATTGTCCCTCTACTCATTTAAACTCATCAACTCATGTTCTTTAATGACTCGTCCGTGGCTCAGAAGGCTTACATCAGCGCTATAAATCCTTACAGACCGGCTCATAACTATTAGTTTGACCCTTTCTCCCTGCGTATAACACACCTTATCATAGGCACCTACCGTTTAGGCTTGTGATAGAGGCAGGCCTCTCAGGCCACCTTGGACCGGAAACAGTGCTGCAACAGTGACCTCGCGGTCACTCAACTCCCAGAGCCCTTATAGAACAGAGAAAAAAGAAAACACGAGAAACTGAAACCCCTCATTCCCAAGCCATCGGTTCTTATTGAGTGGTAGGTGATGGAGGGGCTGCAGAAAACGGTTTGGGGGTTATAAAAAGACACTGTGGTCACTGAGCTCTATTGGGGTGCTGATAGACATCATAAAGACATTACGGTGAAATATTTTCATATTAATGTTGTCAAATCCTCACAAAATTGACCTTAAGTAAGGCTTTGAATAAATGAAGTGATATGATCAAAGTAACCACCTTTACTGGAACTGTTGTGGAACCATTTTTCTTAAACTTTTATCCACTTTTAAGCAGAAATGTGTGTCCTTTAAGAGTGCTGTTTTCAAGTATATTGACTTCTTTCTCAGGCTGTGCTTTAATGCACCAACACAAGGGTTACATAAGCATGATGTTTCTGGAGCAGAATTTAACTGGATGTAGAGTGTTTCATTGCATTGGTTAGTAAAATGGTACACGTGCTGTGTTCTGAAATATAACTGATTTTAAACAGATGAAGAACAGATAAACAACCACAAGATGAAGAAAGAAAAAATAATTTAAGTTTTATTATTTATCACAGTATACTTGTGGACATTTGTTTGTGCTTAAAAGGTCAAGGAACAGCCTAACCACTGAGACACTTGTCTTATGGCACTTCGAAGTTAAACGGCTGCCTCAGCAAAGCAGGTTTTGGTCAATTTACCAAGTTCACCAAGCTTTGTGCTCTGTTGTGGAGCAACATGGGTATAGTCTGTAATTGGTCAGAAATTGTAGAAAAGTTGCAGTAATTGGTCAAAATTGCAAGGTTGGGAAGAATTTGCAGAGATTGATTGAATTTGCGTTAATAATTGCGATCGCAAACATCTTGGAGGGTTTTATAAGCTGAATGAGGGTTGAATTGTCATAAATGCAGAGATTTGTGATTTCATTATTCATTGACTCATCCACCACCAAGAAATTGCCTCCCTCTTTCGTGGCCAGCACGACTATTAACACGTTCAGGTAGTGCTGAATTTGCAACATGACCATTCTTTTGATCACACTGTTCCAAATGACAACGTTCAGACTTCCATCAAGCTAGTTCCACTCTGAAACATAACACGATCCAACACAATTGCACACTTCTAGATAAATGTGATCATTTCAGGAGTTTAAGAACTCTGCATAGGTCTGAAAAACAAGGCCCCAGCAGGCATTATACTGTTACAGCCCGGCTTGATTATTCTCTTTAGGAGCGCCACGGCACTACGCCGGAGTTGTGTTAGTGCGTCGCTTGAGAGCTGTTCACTGCCACTCTAAAGAGTCAGAAGGGACATTCAATGAAAACCAGGCAGTGGCAATAAAACGGCAACTAAACAAGGAGCCACTGAACGGGACAGGCCTCCTACCAAGCCGAAGGGAGCAGAAGGCTGTTGAGAGATGCCTGCGCTAGCCAGCTCAGAGCATGTCAATAAACTGGATTAAAAAGTGCATGGAGGGTAAAAGAATAT
Organism: Distichodus sexfasciatus; assembly: GCA_032718565.1. Taxonomy (NCBI): domain Eukaryota; kingdom Metazoa; phylum Chordata; class Actinopteri; order Characiformes; family Distichodontidae; genus Distichodus; species Distichodus sexfasciatus. The sequence goes on along the minus strand of JAVGVS010000034.1, from coordinate 2,106,543 downwards.
TGTGTTACAGGGATACTGAAATGAACATGTTTTTTTTAAATACTGGAATGTGTTTAAGTGCAACTAAAAAGTCAATTCACTTCATTATCAGTGATGGTGTTTTGATTTAACATTATTTTCAACAAATTTCCGCTAATGCTTCATTGGGTATTTGGATCAAATGCAGTTTGAGTGTTACGTGTACAGAAAGATTTTATTTTCTGCACTTTTCGATTCAGTGTGCCCAAAATTAAAACAATGCATGCAATCTGTTGGTGTAATCACACATTTTAATGCACAAGAAACTTGAGTTTTTATATTTTACCCATTCGAGACTTTTTTGGATGCTTGTTTTTCATATAAGTGGCTTTCGACTTGTACCGGTCACACGCTGCGCCTCACAAACAGGCTCCTTGTGCTGCGCAATTAACACTGAGCGAGCGCGTTGACTAGCTCCAGGCAGCGAGTCAGACCAACTGGTGTTGTTGATCCCCTTAACGCTCTGCGTAGCTGCTGCCAGGTGATTACTGTGTTACGGGAGACATGAAAGATATGAGGTCAACGCTACTACGCACGGGCTAAGGGGCCCCTGGGCAGCTGCCAAGCAAAATATGAGTGACCGTGCCACCGTTTGGTCCCAGGGCTGCAATGTATTCAGAAACACTTTCCCAGCGGCACCGGGCCGCTTAAACGCTGTACAATGCCATTAACGTTTTCAGCATCTCACCTTTCAGCGCTACAGCGCTCTAATTGATTCTCCGTAGAGTAATTGTGTGATACACAATTCTGCACCGGGATGGTGAGGTAATTGGATGTGTTGGAACGGCTTTTGGCAAGGTTTTGCCCTTTAAAAATGCTTACATTTGAAGAAAACTGCGAAGGGAAAAAATGACATTTCTCTTTTTGGCATACGCTTTGAAAATACTTTCACTATTGTTTCTAAAAAGGAAGACTCCTTTAGGGGCCTTTGAAAATCTTCTGTCCTTGGCTACATGACCAATCAAATAATTCACGAAGGCCAAATTCATGTTACATAAAGCCACATTTCCTGAAAGTATATCTTTTTTAAAAAGCAACAATAACTATCATTATCTTTTAGTTTTTTAAGTAGATTACCTAGTTAAAAAATAGAAAAAAGTTCTTTTTGATTCCAGAAACAAAAACTTTAAAGGTCCCATATTATGGGAAAAATATAACATTTTCACAGTAGATATTTGAATAACGATCCGCCCACCATGTAAAACTGCTAGCGCTTCCTGATCCGCCATGTTTTCTCGCAAGCGCTAGCGTAGGAATCGCAGTGAAGAAGTCTACCGGCGGAGTGTTGTGTTTAACATGTATGGCTGTATGGATGGTCTGTTAGCAGCAGCCATGTTGATTATTTTCACGTGAGGTAAACTCTCTCTGTGCTGTCTACACCCCAGTTCCGGAGTGAGGATTTGAATTAAGGAATACTAATGAGAAACAGTCTGTTCTGAAAGGGACTGAAATAGAGGGGTAAAAAGCAGTTGAAAATGCTTAATCTAGGAGGTATTTTCAGCAAACTACTTCAGAGACATGTTTAGTGAAGCTCAAAGACCTATTTTAACTTGTTGAAAAAATTTATTATATGGGACTTTTAACATAAAGTGACAAAAGTCCAAAATGAATTCTACATAATAGTACCATCCAATTCTCATAGCTTTTTTTCCATAATAAATGGAAAATTAATTGCATAGTTTCTGAACTATAACAACAATAAAAATAGCAATAAAAACAACAACCATTATCTTTCTATTTTTTAAAAATGAATATCTAGTAAAATCTAGTAAAAGTTAATTTTAATTATGTAAAACTTGCAAGAAATATTTTTTTCCTATAATGAATGTCAAATTCATGTTGCAAAAAGATGTTTCCCCGAAATATATCTTACTAACAATAAAAATAACAATTATTAACATTACATTTGAAGAATATTATCAAATGCAGTAAGTAAAAACACGAAGCATTCACATTCCAAGCTGAGAGCATACAGTGTGTTTTTGTAATAGAATGTAAAGGAAACTTAAAAGAACAAAATCACAAATGTAAAACTGAATCTTTCTCCACAGTAGTATTATTGAAGTGGTCAGTATTATATAAAGCTGCACTTGATGATCTTAAATCATAGTGTGGTTCACATAACCTGTAAGGCTTTGAGAAATGCAGAAAGGTGATGCACCCCTGGGAGCCTTAAAACCCTTGCGGTGCTTGTGTGCCTTTTCCCTCACCCTTCTCTTGTCACCATGTTTCAACCTCTAGACCCGTGTGTGTCAGGGGTGTGACCCGGCGAGTCTGCTGACCGTGTTTTTTTTGGCTCAGTTTCTTCGGGATTCTACCGTGAAGCTGTACATATGTGTGTGAAAGTGTGTGTACCACAGAACTTCATTTATTTATGAAGAGGAGTGTCTCCCTCTCCAGCCCCATGTAGTTGGGTGTTTATGTTGGCCACTTTGGTCACCTGTAAGCATGTTTTCCACGTACAAATGAATAAATAAGATATAAGATCGGCATGTGAGGGTGAGTTAGAAGCTGTTCATGCAGCACCTGGAAAAGCAGCTCTGAGAGGCCCAGCAGTAAGACCTAATGATTGGTTGAATGACGTGGTACGAAGTGTACTGTACCTTTTTTTTTTTTTTTAATTTATTTATCTATTAAATGAGATTTATCAGACATTAATGGCAACTGTTTGCCAGAAGCCTACATTTTTGTAAGGCAGCTAACTACTAGGGCTGGGTATCGTTGCTGATTTCCTGAATCAATTTGATTCCGATTCACAGATCCGATTCAATTCTCGATTCGATTTCGATTTATTTAGAGATTTCTTTGCATCAATACTAGTTTTGCTTGGTTATAAAATAACTCGTTTTAAAACCGAAGTGTTGCCAAACATCGGCCTTTAGGCCAGACGGTGATTTGAGCGGAGCAGCTTCAGCCATGGCTCTATTTGGTTTCGGTTTCGCCGTCTCATCGCTTTTATAGCTCTTTATGGTCGCAGAAGTAGTGTGCAACAAGAGGAAAAGATCGATCCGTAATTTTTGAATTGATATCGATTTTTCAAGGAGAATCGATATTGATCGGTGAATCGATTTTTGAACCCAGCTCTACTTAACTACTATCTTAAAATAGTAGCTTTCTGATTCTTAGCCTAGCTACTTTTAATCATAAGTAAAAGAGGCTTGGAGATTGAAATGCTACCGGTTAAAAGTAGCTTCCCCAACACAGCATATAAGAGACACTGGTCCTAACCCTTGTGATGCACACACACTTACACACTCTTACACACACACACACACGACTTTCACATTTGAGCCTCACTTAGTCTTCACACCTTGGCACTGACTGTGCAGTGCCAGCACCTTGCTCTGCTCCTTACACAAATACACCGAGGCGTCCGACTACACTCTACTCCTATGAAAGAAACCAAACAACACACCGAGAAAACAAAAGAAAAACCAACAACATCAGTCAAGGGCTGCAAGAACAGAGCCAGCACAGATGCAGACCAGGTTCATGGGCTATTGAGTTTCACACTACTTACTGAATGAACCCAGCGAAGCCGGCTGCTCCATCTGAACTGAATAAACGAAGAAAACTCCACCGCTCAAAAGATTCCAGATAATTAGCACCAAGATGGGAGGCTGTATCAAAGTAGGGCTTTTCTCCCCTTTCCTTCATATGCCTTGGTCAAACATGGCCAAGTCATGAGAGCAGGCGAGATTCAAAACATCACATCCTAACACTCAATAAGGCAAACACCATTCGCTGAGGCGCAATTTCTCTAAGATGAAGCCTCTGTTAAAGTGCTCTGTCTCAAGGCGGAATTTTTTTTAAAGTAAATATTACATAAATATTGTATATTATTTACGTTTTTTTAAATAAAAGCCCTCATGTTCAACCTACTTTTAGACACTCAGTACCCCTCAGGTGGTGGTGAAGCAAACTTCACTAAAATGGAATTTATATCAGTTAAAAAACCAAACAACCACGGTATGCCTACATGCTGGTTGCCATAGACGACATATGAGTGATTATTTGTCATTGTGAACACACCACAGCACACACCTGTGCACCACAATGAAATGTGGCCTCTGCATTTGACCCATCTGTGAAGCATCAATGGACAGAATTTTATCAGCGTCCAGGGACCATGCTTGGGGACGGTACCTTGCTCATGAGTAACGACTCAGTGGCATTTTACCGTCCGGGACTTGACCCGGGACATTCTCATTGCAGGGGCCAACTTTCTACCAAGTATATACTAAGAAGGCGAAGAAGGCGTAAGAATGTGTTTTTCCTATTTTAATTAAAGTATTATAGAGAGAGTATATATATATATATATATATATATATATATATATATATATATATATATATATATATATATAAAATATGTAACCCGATCTGCCGTAATGAGTCGGAAGTCGGCGTTCTATTTATTTAGATACGGGCCGAGTATGTTGAAAAACATCACAAAAATATTGATTTTTCTTTTTTGGAAACCAGATTAATTTTGAAGACCTTTTCTTTCATATAAGACCAAAAAAGAAAAATCTATATTTTTGATGTTTTTCAACATAATCGGCCCGTATCTAAATGAATAGAGCGCCGACTTCCAACTCATTACGGCAGATCGGGTCACATATATATATCTCATTACTATTTACATTGTAGATTCTCACTAAAGGCATCAAAACTATGAATGAACTGTGTAAGACCTATTTGACCGAGAAAGAGAGTGATGGAGTGCTGCGCCAGATGGCCTGGTCTCCACAGTCATCTGACCAAACCCAATCGAGATGGTTAGGCATGAGATGGACCGCAGAGTGAAGGCAAAAGGGCCAACAAGTGCTCAGCATCTCTGGGAACTCCTTCAAGATAGTTGGGAAACCATTTCCGGTGACTACCTCATGAAGCTCATCGAGAGAATGCCAGGAGTGTGCAAAGCAGTGATCAAAGCAAAGGGTGGAAATTTTCAAGAATCTAAAATATAAAACATGTTTTGGGTTATTTCACACTTTTTGTTTACTACATAATTCCATATGTGTTCATTCATAGTGCCTTCAGTGAGAATCTACAATGTAAATAGTCATGATAATAAAGAATAAAACATTGAATGGGAAGGTGTGTCCAAACTTTTGACTGGTAGTGTATATATAATTTGTTCCATGGTTGCCATGTTCATAACATTCTTTAATTTAAATTAATTACTTTGAGAAATAGATTTATATTTCTCCGGATGTTGCATTCCTGTGACAAACAAAGAGTCTTGAAGTGAGAATAAGACATTTGTCAACCACTATCTTTGATGTAGATTTCAATTCTCACAAACTCCACAAACCCCACTCAAAGGAACATTGTTTAACACCAATCTCCACTGGTACCTTCACCTTCCTCGCAGGGCCAAACATTCACCTTTGGTCCCACTTTATTGGTGAGAGAGTTTATTTTTCTAAGGCTAAGCCACATATACAGGGCTGATAATTAGGCCGAGGTTTGTTGTTTTACCTTTGTATGTCTCACTTGGGTGAAATGAAAAGATATGTGTTGACCATTTAACTTCTGTCACAAACGGGAGCGTATTTCATTCACAGTCAGACTCCAAGAACTGCAAGGCAGCAGTTGGAAATATTATTCTACGGGCGTTTTGTTGTTGTTACATGTGGCTAACATTATCTATTTCCCCTTTTTCCCAAATTTTGTATCCCACGGATTTCCTGAAGTCGTACTTTGATCTCTAATTTAAATTAATCAGTTGCGTGATATTAAAATGTATAAACTAAAATGAATTTCATTAGCTGATCTCCTCCAAGAGATCTATTATTTTGAATGAATGAATTTTGATGCATGCACGACCACATAAATTACCGAGACAAAGATGCAGGACACAATAGGTCCAGTGATTAACAGGAACGAGGTTCCACATCCCTAGAAGAGCAAGTTGCCATCGAGCTTGTTTTTACTAGCATATTTCTACGTGTGTATGGTCAGTGTTTTCCTTGCCTTGTGTCCAAAGTAGTTCTGCCAGCCTGTGTCATGCACGATGAATAGACACACACACACACACACACACACATGCTTAGAGGAATGCCTTCGCAAGGATAGGTTCTCTACTTGGGCAGACACCCTTATTTATAGCTTCCCTCATTCCCAAGGTTTTTCTCACAGGAACAGGAGCAGAGCAGGAATCAAATGTTTCCTCTCCCGTCTTCATCAATCACTCATTATTAATCCAAACATGCTGAAAAAAGGGAGCCTTTGCTCTCACTCAAGGAAAGAGGCCCATTTTGTATTCCAAAAGAAAAATGCTTTTCATTCAGTGTGGTTTTTAAAGGAATGCTCACATAGGAAAAAATTGTTTGTATGAATGAATGAAAGCTCTTAATGCTGTAGTAATATGCACGAGAGAATCCAGGTGCGATAATCCCTAAATAAGCAGAACGTTTTTAGATTAATCAAGTTCGTGGTTCAGATTTTCATTCAAAACACAAGTTTTCTTCATTTTTACACCATTCACAGCCTTGCCAGGGTGTGCAAAATTTCCATGTTTGAAAATTAGGGTTAGGCATTAGGTCAAAACAAGGCAGGATTAGGATTAGGTCAAAATAAAGGACCAGATTTAGATAACGGTTTTCATAAGCATTTTGTAAGCAATAGTCAAAGTATGATTCTTAGTCAGACTGAAATGTTAGTATGCATTCCATTTCAGTGTTAAAAATGAAATAAAAATGAACATAAAAGAACTAATCTCCAAAAATATGTTCAAACTCCAAATAAAACTCCTGTCCAAATAAATTTCCATATAAAACACTTACAATTTAGGTTTCTTCAGGTCTTATATATCAATATATGACAAAAATCATTAGCATTGTTATTCGGTGATTATTGTAACTGTATTGTTGATATTAACATTATTGCAACATTACTTTCATTAGTGTCACACCTTATTGTTAAAACACTGAGAAAACTGTTCAGGATCAAATTTGTTGGCAGACATAATAGAAACATGCAGAAAGAGTTAAGAACTGATCGAAGCTACATAAGTTGGCTCAGATAAATGAAAAACTATGTAAGGATTTTTATGTGGAAGCTCTGGAGACGAAGAGGCTGTTTTGTATTTTTAGCCAACTCGTCTAGCCAATAATATTCCTTAGTTTCAACCTTTCTAGTTCATATAAAATTTCAATGGCCATGACAACTGGAGCATGCTTGATTTTACAAGTTCTGTGCACATGGTGGCCCCGAAACCTGTAGGGGGGTCCAAAACGACACGATCACTGACTTGAAAGTAAATGTTTGTATTGATACACTGGAAATTTTACAGACCATGACAACCTTGACTGAAATACATCCAACAACCTAAATAAGCACTGCAGTGACAGATGGGACATTTTTCTGCCACATTTGCTACAGTAACTGATACATATATCACACACAGGGCGCAATGACTTTTTTCCTGAAATGCTGCCATCTCAGTACATAATTCTCAAACGTTTTACACAGTTGAAGAAAAGGAAGCGGTACTTGATCTGTACAGTGATGCTATCTGTGAACTGTTTAGAATTTTCCAAATAAATATGATCTAAAACAAGATCAGATTTCTTTAATATAGATAAACCCAATTAAACAAATGAGACAAAATATTAAAGTTGGCCATGTATATATTGAGGAAAATAGTCCAATACTACATAAGTGTGAGTGGGAAAAATATGTGAACATTTGCTTTCAGTTTCTTGTGTGCTTTTACTTTCATGCAAATCTAATTTTGCAACTAAACCTTTCCAGTAACTGTTGCATATTGACTTTTTATCCCATTCCACTTTACAGAACACCTTCAACTCTGGGATAACTCTGTGTTTCCTCACTTGCACTGCTTGCCTCCGGTCTCTCCACAACATTCCTATTAGATTAAGGTCAGGACTTTGAGTTGAATCCATGAATTTTATTCTTGACCATTATTTTTCTTTAACCATTTTATAATTGTAATATGTAAGTATTTAAGTGATTATTTGTCATTGTGAACACACAACACCAGAGTGCACCACAATGAAATGTGATCTCTGCATTTAAACCATTGGTGAAGGAGCAGTGAGCATCTTTTGGCAGTGTCTGGGGAGCAGTGCGTGGGGACGGTACCTTTCTCATGAGTACCTCAATGGTATCTTTACCGGTTCCTGATTCGAACCAGCGATCCTCTGATCATGGGCTCAATTCCCTAACTGTAACACTACTAAGTGTCTCATTTAAAGCGGTCTCATACACAGACATGTTCCTTCACAATTTGTTCTGCAAGCTGTTCTGGCCCAGATGTAGCAGAACAGCCCCAAACCAAGCACCATGTTTTACAGATTGGATAAGGTTCTTGGATAAGCTATTTTCTTACTTTCTGCTAACTTAACACATCTTGTTTAAACTGAAAGGTTTGGATTTGGTCTCATTTGTTCACAAGACATTTTTTTACATGATCTTTATCAAACTTTAGATCAGAAGCAATGTTCTATTTGGAGAACAATGGCTTTCTATATATGTCAGCATACTCATATATACATGTACAAATATACCTATGGACCTTACTCCACAAATCTAGCCATAATTCCAGACTGCTGTCCTACTCCCCTCCCATTTCCTCAATGCTTCCTTTTGATATAAAGAGGCAGCATTGAAAGTTAGACAGATATTTCATTGGTAATAACAGTGACAAGCTCCTTCCTGTGTTAGACGCATGAACGCTGAAGGACTCGTGGCATTTGAGTTAAAGCTTCACAACTAAGAGGAAGAACCTCTCACCTACCATAAACAGTCTTTTGGAAAGCCATGCAAAGACAGTTAAAACATTACCTCATCTACTCCCTGCTGTGAAAACATCCCAACTTCAAAGCATCACAAGTGTTTTTGGTACTTTGACGTGTGTGCCCTAGTGAGAGGGCAACGTGATTTTTTTTGTTCAGCCTTTCATATTTAAGGGCATTACATATTTTGTGATTTTTGGATGCTGCTATGCAGGAAGTCTGCCCACTGCTTGGATGCCTTTGAACAATTTGTGGATGCAGTGATGCGTGCCTTTGTTTACTCAGTGGCCTGGGAGCTGTGAAATCAGGTACTCATCTGCCATTAATCATTTACAGGGACATAGGCCTACCATTTGTCATCCTGAGTGTGTTTTTGTTTGTTTTTATAGTAGTACAGGGTATTCATAAAGTTCTGGCAAAAAACAAGATATTGTATCTATCCAGCTCTATATCTGTATTGCCTTTCTTGAATAAAATAATTATTTAAAAAAGTTCTGACAAAACAAAGTAAAGAGATCCTATGTTAGATTTGTGCATTATCTTACTTGAGTATTAAACATACCTCATGCAAATATTCCATCTCCAGAGATTCTTTTTTGCCATTCAACCAAAGAAACACTAAAGAAAAATTCCAGTTTATAAGAGGAACCCATTCAACGATGTAAAATTCAATGTCTGGATAGTTTTTCTCTTTTTCTATTTGCACTAAAGCCCTGCATTCATCCATTGTGTGTTATGGTTAATTATATGCGCTTGCAAATTATGGCAAATCTGCACATTTATTTATTTTTAAATCACTTTTGTAATCTTTTTGCAAACCTTGATCCAACTGACACGAACATATGTAAAGAATGTGTGTGTTCTGGTCATTTCAAAAGGCTTATGTGGGCTTTTACTTTATATTTTGTCCTAAGCATCTTGAAAATAATATGATTTCCGCTGTTAATTATAATAACAGTAGCTGTAAAGGTAAATACAACTGATGCAAATCATCAACTATCATCTTTTACTTTTCTTATAGTTCGTATTTTGTATTTTCCTACACCATCGGGACGCGGAACGATTTGCTTCAGCCGCGTTTGTAGCCGGAACGATCGGTTGGCAGGACAGATTCCTTTGACATTGCTGGGGAAGTGGGAGGGACGATCACGGTGTTACAAAACGTGCAAACTGTTTGGCTTAAAAAAAAGTTCTTGATTCCTGCTGTAGAGTTGCAATAATTGTTTATTGTAGCTCCGGGCGGAATCATGTATCGGCGACCTTTACAGTCTGCCCTCAGAAACGTGTTAAGCGCTTCCGCCTGCAGCAGGACTCTCTTCGGAAAGGTAACGAGGCTCGAACCGAACACGCACCACGACGGCGACGGCGCTCTTTGAATTTACCACAGAATTTACTGTTTATCCGTGTTGACGGTAACGACGTCGTTGTCTACTGCACCGAGTTCACACCTGCAGATAGCTGTATTTGTCAGCTGTACGGAGTAAAAGGCAGACAAGCCGAGTTAAGATCCCAGCGCCTGTTTTATTATCTGATGTTCACTGTACAGTTCACTATCGACGTGATTTTTAAAAAACATTTTCACTTCTTGAGTCATTCCTAAGAAGTAGCTTTCTGGTGTTTATTCTATGCATGTAGGTTTGCCTCAGACCAAATATAACGTTAACAAAACACTTCACACCTGAAAGAGGTAAAACGTTGACATTGGTTTCCTCCGAAACCAGAAAAGCATCTCTGATTGATTTTCTCTCACACACCGTTTTATCCCATTGTCTGAGATCTTGTCATCTAATGAAAATGTGTCAAAATGCAGTATAGTCAAGAGATTCTGATTATGTGCCCATGATATATGTGTATCCCAGTTCTCAGGATTATATTAACTGAATTGGTAAAAAAGTCAATTGCCATCTAGAGCCTAAAAAGTTTGGAGAGTTCTTAAGTGCTTTAGGAATTGAAGGCTCTAATTGGCAACTAACAAAAATGAACAAACTAACTTTTAGTTCCACTGAGTAATACTTGGCTATAAAAACACACCACAGTTGTAGTTATACTAATTAGTTTTAGTCTGTTTTAAATTTTATGTCAAGATATAACTGCCTTCCTGTTTATTAATACATCAGTTCTGCCTTTTGCTTGAAATAAAAAGATATGTGTATGTAGAATTGTTGTAAATGTATTAGTGCACCAGGTAAAGTAAAATGATACAGTTCTCATTTACAGCATTTATAAGAAGATTTTATCCAGAACAATTGCAATTTCCTAATTAAAGGGAGACTCCCCCTTTGAGCAGCTTGAGGTTAAGGGTCTTATTTAGGGGTTTAACGGTGGTAGGGTTGGAGGTAGGATAGAGCCAGATTTGAACACACAACTTTCTGTCTGTAGGCATCATCCTACAAGCATAACATTGTTGTACCTTTACCTTTATAATTGTAATATTCCTGAGTTTCAATAACAACGTTCTCTGTTCTCTCTATATTTTGTTACAAACTTACTTCACCAAAACCCTGTTTCATAAATCTTTGGGATGAGTTCCAGTCTGACATGAAAAAAAATAGCAGTGGTTCCTTTAGATCTCTGGTCTGTCGTCATAAATAATTCAGCTTCCCGGACTCAAAATTACTGGCACTATGCTTCCCTTGAGAACCTTGTGGTTGATTAATATTGTAAAGCTTTAAAACCTCTTTCTACTGATGTTTGTTCTACTTAATCTCAAGAGCTTCTTGTGATTTCTTGCTTTCTGAGCTTGTTGACCATTGTTGTGCTTTATGATCTAATTCATTATTACCGTGTTTTTTTTCCTCAATGATTGCACTTTTAATCCATTCAGCTTATACAATGGAGAATAAGTAGAGGGTTTGAATGGCTTCTTAAACATTTGTGTAGCTTAGTCTAGACATGGAGGTCAGCCAACCACAGCCAAGATTACTCAGGCTCACTTAATTGAGTTTGACATATTCTTGTCAATGTAAGACTGGCCCGACACGTTTTGCAAAGCAGTCCCCACGCAGCTTGGAACATTTAGACCTTTCGTGACATGAAGATGTAGGTGTGAGAAGCTCACTCTTGAAATCTGATTTCTCTTCAGGTTGCCGGACAGCATGCAAGCTTTGCCAAAACTTTGGCGACTTGCCGTGTTGCAGGAGCTGCTTCTCGGACGCAATGCCGAACACTTCACAGCACGATTAAGGTGAGTTTAACCTTGTTGTCAGTCTCCTGTGTTTTCTAATACTCATTATTTAATTGTATTGTTAAATGCAGGAAGGACAATTGGAACTGTAGGATCAGTGAGAAACATCATTCTGCAGCAGCAATGTCTGATATTTTGCATGCGTCTTTACCTAGTAACACACATGCAAAGTTTGACACATTTGACTAAAATAAGCTTGTGATCATTAATTTTTTATTATAATTATAACTATGTAAAATATACCAGCTTGTCAAAATAATTTCTTTACATTTCAAAAGGTTTATATAAATGTTTAATATGTTAAGTATTTTTATTTAGTAACTTTTCAGTTACAAACTTACCAACCTCATACAACAAATCCAAGTTTTGACAAGTATGTTTCACGAATATCTTAAAATGACTAAAAACTCAATGTTGTAATGACCTCTTAGTAATCTGTCCCACTGCAATGTGTCCCAGGTGTAATTTTGTCACATTAAGTGTGCAACATGTTCATTTTCGGCCAGAACATTTTAATGACAGTCCGCAGTCTCAGCTTGTTGCTGTTCCGAAGCGGAACGCGTTCCGATAACGCCGCCCTAATCGAGAACTAATGGCTGCGGCGCTTTCTCAGGGACGCTTTTTGCAATGCCTGTGTCACTTGGCAGCCGGTGCAAGTCGAACCTCTGCCAAAATCCGGCGTAATGTAGCTGTGATTGCTGTCATACGGTCCCTGTGACGAATGAGAGCCAAGTTGTTGGCCTGCTCGAGTTGTTTACCTCTATAACGTGACATGCCTGCTCGCAGGCCTTGGCCCGAACGTCTGATCTGTATGTCGCACATGTGCCCTGCCCGTGTTTATTTTTACACGGGGTCGCTATGTCCCCACCTTTCACATTCACACGAGAGAATAGAGCTCGAGAAGCTGACGAGGTAGACTACGTATTGATATGACAATGAGCAGAACAAGCAACGCAAACAGACTACAACCAAAAGCGAATCACGTGATTATACTGTTTAATTTCCTTAACAACACCAGCTATCGCGTGCAATCTGCGTTCCTGATGGTTTTAGCGCCGCAGGATTAGGGACGGTCACAGAATTACACAACTGTGTTTAAACAGTGAGTGATTTTTGAGATGTTATTATAATAAAAAATAATTTAGCATATACATATCGGTGTGTAATTATTACATTGTTTTAAGTTGGGGAAACAGTATTTAAATCAAGTATTTCCTTAAGCATAACAGAATAACCTCAGACCTTGAAAGTATTCTCATCTAAAAGGGGAAAGCGTTTAGGGATCCCTAGATGAATCCATTAAACAATTAACACATTAATCTATTAAAAGAATAGTAGGTCGTGGCGGCTCTAAGTCTAATGCTACCCGTTTGCCCTCTTTTTGTCCTTCTCCTTCCCTCTCTCTCTCTTTTTCTTTCTTTCCACAGCTCTGCACTGTAAAACAGACGCCCCAGGCCTCAGAAGAGGAAGTGGGGGCTTTTACCAAACTCATCGAGGCCATGGGCTTCACCGGGCCCCTCAAGTACAACAAATGGGTATAACTAAGTTTGTCTTTGCTTACTATACTTAGCAGTCGGTCCACGGTCACACAACATCCCAGATTTGTCCCTGGCTGACGGAGCAGATTTATTTGTTATATGTGAGGAAAAGTCGGCGTAGGGCGTGTGATTCACTCTGGAGCGCCGCACATTTGCGCCTCATGGGCCGTGTCACATTCGAATTTTCCAGCATTTACGTATTCGTCGGAAACCAAGGAGTTTAGTAACGTGTCTCCCGTTCGCAGAAAATTAAGATCGCCGCCCTGCGCATGTACACGTGCTGCGTGGAGAGGATCAACTACGACGAGTTTTTCGAAAGTAAGTATTGGTTTTCCTATTTGTTCCTCTTTATGCCCTTTTTTTTTACTACACTCTCTCCCGAGTGAGAGAAGCGCTTTTTATTTGCTTTCTTTCCCATTTTTTTGAGACCCAGGGAGTAATATGGCAGTTATGAACTTATGAGTCTTGACTCATGCTCATTTGGAGCTTTTTTGTTTAAAAAAAAAAAAAAAAAGGGACCCAAGCTCCCAAACACCCCTCACTTCAGCAGAAACGCCGAAACGAGCGCAAAGGGACCTTTTCATCGCCATCCCAAAGATTTATGTGGCACTTTACGGCTGCATTATGTTGTTTTCTTTACCGAGGGGGGAAAAAAACAGGTGTAAAACACAGTAGAGAGTTTTTGGGAACCGGAGGCCAAGTTTGGTTAATGTTGTGTTCCTGTTTCCCCTCCTCCTCTTGCTTCGACCCCCTCCCCAATCTCACACTCTCACACTCTCGTTTTCTCTCTCTTTCTCTGTTTTACAGAGTGCTCCCTCCCCGACACGCTCAACTCCTGGTTTTTGGTGGCACAGCTGCACGTTTGGTGAGCGTCCAGGCACCGTCTCCTCCCTCCTTCGGTTGGGTTGGCACGGCGACGCCAGCCTCGGCCAGTTCTCCCACTGTATTATTGGATGCCCTCACTTCCTCCCTCCTTCCTTTTGTCCCTCTCTGCACCGGGTGGAATTTCTGAAACGTTTCCCAAGCCGATCCGAGCGCTCCCAAATCCCACTTTGCCAGTCCCGTCGCGGAACGCCGCTGTTATAATAACGCCACCTCCAAAAAACTGTCGCTCCACGGCAAATATTAATCCAACCGTTGAAAAGATAATTACAGCCTTAGAGACGTGCCGGGCAACACGCTAAATATTGATGAATGTCCCGTATTTGGAACTTGAAGGTTTTCTCGCTTTCGAACGATGACGGAATGCTTCCGGAGGTTTGTCGCCGCTCTCGAGTCAAAGCTTTTTGCGCTTCGCCCATTCGCCGCCCTCGCCGATGGCACGGGCACACGTAATGTTCACGCACAGGTGAACACTTTTGGCTGTGTTTATGAAAAGAGACCTTCGCGGAATGTGTGATGTCATCAGAACTAGACACATGATTAATGATTGGACCCCGTAGCGTGTGTGTGTGTATGTGTATGTGTATGTGTGTGTGCGCTCGCTCGCGTGTGTGTGCACGCACTTTCTCTCACTATGACTAACATTGTGCAGAGTGACATCGAGTGGAAAAGCCTAGTCTGTACTTAGTCAAGTTCACCCACAGCACACAACACACACACACACACACACACCTCTCATTGTACCTTGCACCCTCCAAGTTAATTCATCATTTGCTCAGTAAGGCAGCCAACGTTGGGCTTCGGATGCTTGACTTGAAAGTTAGAATGGTTTCTTTTCAGATCGTCAGTTTCCATTTTTAAAGTGTCTGCTCCGATCGGTGAATACAGTACATTTTACACTTTATTCAAACATCAGCTGGACAATTTTTAAAAGTTGCTGGGATATTTTAAAAGCAATGCTGCTGGCTTTTACTTTTAGATGCCTTTAAACTGGTGATGCACCATAAGATGTGACCCTCCACGGCAAAACCAGTCGCTTGTCACAAATTTTCAAAATCGAGTTATGTTTTCCTGAAAGTGCATAAATCAAGCTTCAAAACGATACCTATATCGAATGAATCGGACGACATATGACTGAGATATCAACATTCAAAGGAGTCGGGTTTCTCCTGTCACGCCAAGTGAGAAACGGAGAAAACTGCCTTTGAAGTTGACTATCGCCGTAGCACTCACAGACGCTTGGTGCGGTCGCGGCTACGTTTGTATTTACGGTGGCCTACGCTGCATTCACAGCCACACGGATAGCCTACCTGCGTTAGGTTAACTGAACTCGGGAGACGAAGATGGATTCCGGAGAAATATCTTCACGCTAGTCAACCAGTGGATTTACCGTAAATATTGGAGTAGAGCGGTCAAAACAGAAACTTTGAACATTCTGCTGGAATTGAATTCCTCACCTCAAGAAAGTCACGTTTTTAGGATGGAAAGGGTAAGTTTTTCAGTGAAATTTTTTCACAACAGTACAGTATAGACCTTCCACTGTTTCAAAACACTAAACACAAACAATCCAAAATTTTACCCCACGCAACAGAAACGCTTGTTTTTCTCGGAAACCTCCGTTGCGACAAGCGACTGGTTTTGCCGTGGAGGGTCACATATCGGAATCATATCGGAATCGGCCGATAATTGCTTCTTTTTTTTTTTTTTTTTAAAGTCACCGGCGTTCGATTCGCCCGACATTTTCCATCTATATTTTATGACACATTTATTGTACGTCAGAAAGGTAGCGCTTGACCAAGAGGTTGTGGGTTCGAATCCAACCTCCAGCACTACTACCATTGGGCCCCTGAACAAGACCCTTAACCCCAAGTTGCTGCAGGGAGAAATTGGGAAAATGGAAGTTGCTCTGGATAAAAGCGTCTCCTAATCTCCTAAAAAGCTGTTCATGTAAATGTACCCTGAGGAAAGTTCCATCGTTTTAAGGGATTATCTGTAAGACCTTGGCCATCTTTAAGCACAGTTTTTAGTGAAATTCGGAATCTTGAAATGCGCTCATGCTGCCCATAGTCTGTTATTTGGGTCAGCGGCCAAAGTCTGCCTTACATGTGGCAGTATGTTTCAGTTGTGTTCGAGTAAAGCCCTTCTTCTCTGGTAGCAGGATGTGTGCTTAATTGCAGATCTGACAGGAAGGCAGAGAGGGGAGATACATGTGCCCGCTACATCGTCCATTCCATGTGGGAGGATGTGGAGCAGCGCAGCAAGATCATGGGGGTGAGTGTCGACCTAAAAAAAAATGTCCAACCTCTTGATAGGCGTCATTTCAGAATTTCAAATAAAGCCGAATGTCAGAATCTTGGTGAAAACTGCTGTAGTAGATTTTTAAAACGAAATGTTCTTCTTAAGAGCGGTTGGTGCATAATTTGAACTGTCTGCGGCAGAATGCATTGATAAAACTGAAAATGACTTTGATCAGCAATTACGACAGAAAAATGTAAAACGCAGCATATTGAATGATGAATGTTGATGGCCTGGGCGTTCTGTAGCGTCCTGAGAACAAAATTGTCATTTGCAACATGCAAAATATCGGGTGCATCAGTAGTGACGCTCTGCAAATCGAGACCAGCTTTTTTATACTTAAAACACCTGTATCAAGTCATTTAATTGTTCGAATTCACACAGGTCTGGTTTTTACCAGTCCTCAAGCATCTCAGAAATTAGCCCGATGTCTGAAGCGTGCTGTGTTCCAGCCAAGTAAAAGTACAGTTTTGACAAATCATGAGTGCTTCTGTGGAATTTACAGTGACTGCCTGCTCACGATTATTAATTACAATCGAGAATCAGTCTAATCAGTTGGGCATTTTTTTGCCATAATCATTCAGGCTTATTTTGAAAGCAAAGCTTAACGGCGGTGGGGTGGGAGGTTGTGGCGGAAGCTTACGGTTACAGATTGTGCAAACAGTTGAGCCAGACGTAAGGTAGTGCTGCCAGTAAACCTGCCTGGAGATGGGTTACAGCAACCCATTAGAGCGAAGGGCGATGCAGCGAAAAGCGAAAGCGCCTCATGATTTAGCAGCTTGGAATAATTACGGTTTACACACTGCAAAAATGCTTATATCTTAAGTGCAGTGAATTTCAGGTTTGATGCTGGAAATTTGACTTCTAACGATATGTCGTTAAAATATCGATGCGATGCGATACTGACTCCGATAGTGGATCGAATTGACTGATGCGTTCAACGATTTACACTGGCGTGACAATGGGCAGAACAAATGCTTGCCAACACTCGCGACCCAAAAAGCCGTCACATGATTATACTGTTTAATTTCATAACCACCACACCAGCTCTGCTCATAATCTGTATTTCCTGATGGTTTTTAAGCGCCTTGCAGAATTAGGGACCGTCACGAAATTGCACAACTGTGATCACAGGAATAATTTGAGATGTTATTTTAATAATAAATAATTTAGCATATACATATGAGTGTGTAATTATTATTACATTGTTTTAATGAGGAAAACAGTATTTAAATCAAGTATTTCCTTAAGCAAAACAGATTAATCTCAGTTTCCTTCTCACAGAGAAATAAACATCTTATTAATTAAAAACTAATTGCGAATTGATTGCTCAGGATCAATAAAACCAGGTGGTTGGATCAGCAGTTGGGGGCAGCTGGTGGCGTCGCGGTAATGGTTCGCCCCGTGATCAGAAGGTCACAGATTCGAATCCAGGTCCAGTAAAGTTACCACTGAGGTACCGTCCCAAAGCACTGCTCCCAGGCGCTTGGCTGCGCTGCTCGTGAATGGGTTAAATGCAAGTCACTGTGTGTGCTGTGGTGTGTGTTCACAATAGAGGCTGAAAGCGATTATTGAATAACTCGAGATAGTCGATTACGAAAATGGTCGAGGCAGTTTGTCTAGAATCGAAACCGTTTAAGTCATTTAATGGCTACAGCATGAGCTGCTTCGTTTCACACAGGCGCTTATTAATGGCCTTTAATATTTTCATTAAGCGCGATCAAAGCCGAGAATAGATCCCTCTGTATGTCTGGCAGTGTTGTGAGATATTCGTGCACAAAAGCAAATGAAATGCATAAAAAGCATATAGATGACATTTTTTTGCGATGTAAACCGCAGCTGTTTTATAGCCACCATTACTAAGCTCCGTTTCCGTCAAAACCGTCCCTTTATTACAGATCAAACCCATATTTTCAGCTGATAAATAACCACAACAACCAGCGTTCTACTCACAATGCAGACATTTATTAAGATTTTCCCATCGATTTTTTTTTCATAGTTCGTTCGGGACGCGCTGAACCCTTTATTGTGATTGACGCGGCTCTGTGGCGTGCGCGGGGGATTGTGGGAAATGCAGTTCTCTTCCAGAAAGGCCAAAAGCAACTCATTTTATTGGTCAAATTGGTTCAAAATGACCCTTGAACTTCATGTTTCATTTTCAATTGAATACAACAACATAAAGCGTATATTGCTTCTACTCACAGTACAATAAGCCTAATAACAAATGTATTGTCATTTTATTTATATATTTTCGATTCTCGATGAATGCGATAAAATAATGTCGATAGATTACTCGATTACAGAAATGATGGATTTATTTGCAGCCCTAGTTCTGTGTGAATAATCACTCACTTAAAATGCATCCCTAAGCAGTAATAATGATCAGTTAACCTACTGTACTATACGGTAGTTCTTTACATTGCTCTTTGTTAGTGTGTTTGCTCATTTTGTAAATTAATTTTGTGTATATGAAGGAATCTCAGAACAGGGTGGGTTTAATAATCTTCCATCAAGCGTATGTGGCCGAGTGGTGAGGCAGTGTGTTGGAGACTGGTGATGTGTGTGTGTGTGTGTGTGTGGTGGGCCACTTGAAGGCTTTTAGGGGGCTGCTGTCAGAGGGTGGGAGCAGTCTTCTGCCCAGCTGTGAAACCTGGGTCTCTCTCTCTCTCACACGCATGCACACGCACACACACTTTTCTATTCAATAGTGGCAAGCCAAGAAATTCAGTAGCGCAAAAACTTTCGTGGCACCAAAACGCTGCTGATTTTTATCCTTTGGAATAACATACACAATTTCATAAGTACATAATGTTGTGTGCCGCACTTTCAGGAAATAGCGATATATGCGATCTCGTTGATTTAATGATCAAGTCCGCCGCGTCAATCCATTATACATAGCGTCGATTATTTTGAATAAGCGGTCCTTTTAAAAAGAATCTGTGAGTGAAGCTCAGGAATAAAACTCGTGATATTTCACTTGCTTTTTGTGGTGTGATATGAACGGAAGGGATTGTGTTACACAAGTGTATGTTATTGTCTCACATTGATGGCTGGTTCTTGAAGTGAATCAAATCAGAATCATATCGGAGTAGACTTTGTGAAATTTGCAGCCATCGAATCGATGTCGTGTTGTGATGAAACTTGACATTTTTTGGGCAAATAGGTAACGGTCAGAAGCTTTTTAACTTTGCATTTTCAATGTTAGATCTTGTTAAACTTTTGGTGCTTTGTTTTCCAGAACTGATCAATAGAAATCACAGTATTGAAACATTATTACGCGATGGAAATATTGGCATTTACAGCTGATCTGTTCTTGCATGAACTGATCTCGTATCGTCTAAATCCTTTGGGCTTCTTAGTGTCTCGTCACACACAGTTGAAAAGCGTAACGGTTAGGGTGTTCACCTAATGGCCGGAAGGTTGCAGGTTCAGATCCCGGACCAGTAAAAGTTACGGTCACCAAGTACTGCTCCCCGGGCACACGGATGGGTCAAAGGCAGAGATGGCATTTCATTGTCGTGCACTGTGTGTTTACAATGGCAATTAAGCACTCACTTTCACTTTCTGGTTCAGTTATCAAGTGCAAAAAAAGCTCTCAGCCGATTTGTTTTCTAGTTGTGGTTCTTTGTCCCGGTCTAGAAAGGAACAAGAACTTGCACCCTTTAGTTCTGGAAAGTTCTGTTCCTGTTAGTTTGTTTTGGTACCATTTCGGTCCAAGAACTGTGACCATTTGTGTTCTGGTCTAGAAATTCGTTTTTTAGTGGTCATTTTGCATCACAGAACCACAAATATATTTTTTGGATATTTTTAATTTGTGAACCATAAACACAAAATTTACAGACAGTCCTGCTCTAATTGTCGGTCAACATTCTTCCTCCACCAATGTTTTGGGCTTCGTCATATGCATAAAATTAAGCGTAAACTGAAGCACACACACACACACACACACACGATGGAATGCAGTGACGAATCCATCAAATTGTGTGTACACACATGTCATGTCGTGATAAATGAAATCAGCAGCTCTCTTTAGTGCAAATCCAGTGCCATAACCTTTCCATAATGTCACCTCCCCTCCGTCCACAGGCTCATAAATCAAAAAATCTCCCGTTTTTCCAAGACTCGCAGAAATCGACGCCACGCTCTCAAGCCTCGCGAACGTTACAAGTTGGCAAACGGTTTACCCAAGCGTGTCGAGGTGGATTCGATTGCCAGCCTATTACCTTAGTCCTGAAATACTAGGGGCCTAGTTCACGGCAGTCTCTTAAAGTTATCGATATTAACTTTTCACACTGGGACGTACAGCAGGGTGAATTAAATTGTACATGACAGTTTTACCAAGCTTAGACTGAGCTCAGTCGAGCCTGCATAACGCTGAGCTTAAGGTGAAAGCATTTAAAACCAGGCGTTTAAAAACTAGTCTTGAAAACATCTGCCAGCATAACCGTAATGGTGTCTTTTAAATAATTCCATAAAATGTAGCCAAACATCGTCATCGTTGCTAATTCAACTTTCTGTGACGTTTTAAACATCACTTTGTTTCTCTAACTGTCCTTCACTGTCAGGTGTGGCATGGAATGAAAAAGAAGAAAAAAAAAAAAATCCGCAGCGTCACCCTCCACCGAGCTGTGGCAGCAGCGTTCATAACGGCGAGCTGACCTCATTTTCCGCCCGGTCCTTACATCGTATGATGTAAAGGATTTGTTCAGAGGCCCTTTGCCAGCTTTAAGATAAGGTCGGCGTTAGCTGTGTAAAAGCCAGGGTTAAAAAGCGGCCTGACGCTATGGAAGTCTGTTTCCAGGCAGACTGGGGAATTTCCATTCACGTCCCAAAGTTGAAAGCGGAAAGAGGGATCGGTGGGGTGCAGGATGGGGAAGCGGGGAGGGCTGGCCCTTTAAAAAGCCTTGTGTGCAATCAGCGAGCCTGGCAGGTTCTGTAGCAGGTCCGCTCAGCGGGAGCGGGGTAATGTTACCGCAGTGGAAAGTGAAACCCCCTCTACGCTCCACTTTTCTCCCTTGATTAGAGTTCCTTCACGCTAATTATGCTGAAGCTTACTTGTCATTTGTTGCCGCCGGACCAGCCCTCATGAATTTTCCTTGAGTCTAACACACACACACACACACACAACCTCAAAGACTCTGCATCTGGCCTGTGTGAGCTCTCCGTGTCGTTTTGAAAGGGGGGTGTCCGCCTGTGTGTTTTTCTAAGTGCTAGTAATAACAGTAAACTGAGGTCGGACGCTAATTTAACAGCGCCCAGGCAAGGTTGTGCATAACCCGCGCTTTCTGAGCTCATGATCGGTTTTTGGGGAATCCGATGAAATATCAGAGCGTAAAATTTAGCTGGGGTGGGGTAAAAATAAATGTCATAAAGGTGCGGGCCGGGAAGAATGAATAATGAGGCTAGGTGGCGGAAAGAAGCGGACGAAAGAATTGTAAGCGCCAACCAAGCGTGAAGTCGACAGCGGAAAGACAAACAGAGCAGAAAAATTGAGGAGAGAGAGGAGGGAGGCGCCCAGCCAGATGAGAGTAATTATTGGCAGCTTTTGTGTAACTATGCAGGTGCTTCAGCATATCGCGCATGTCCTGGCGTACTCACGTGCAGCGGCCGGCTCATCCGCCACTTTCGCTGCACATTCGGAAACTCTGCTGAAGAGATTGCGAAAAAAGAATAATGCATTGACGGGGTTCTGATTCCGCAGCGGCCTGGAGGTCCTGGGTCCGTCGAAGCCGGTCGGTTGAATCTGATGGTCTGGTCTACAGATAAGACCTCTGATGGATGGGTTAGTTTTAATGCGGCTTGGGTGTATGACTTTAAATAAAGATAGAATTGTGTGCGTGCTGCACTGAAGGACACCTGCGACCAGAAAGTGGTGAACACACCACAGAGCGGCACACTGTGCACCTAGCGAAAGTGAACCTCCGCATTAGAGCCCATCTGCGAGAAGAGCAGTGGGCAGCCTTCAGGAGCAGGAACGGAATCCGGGACCCACCGGCTGCAGCGAGGACCGACCCGACAGCCGACCGCGCCTACACACTTACTGTAACACACTCAGTCACACCTTACCAGGGCAGTTAAGATTAAGCTGGACAACCTATAGTGCATGCTTTTTACGACTGTGGGAGAAAACTGGAAGCGCTCGGAGAAAACCCGAGGGAAAACATACCAAACTCCACAAGAAAATGACCCTGCGGCCGACCGGAGATCAAAAGCGCCAGGACCTTCCTTCTCGCCGTGGCGGCTGGCGCCCTGACCACTGCACCGTCCTTGACGCTGCTCATTCATTTTTTATTTCATGTCGGGGAAGTTATAGTGTAGAAGTTAGGGAGCTAAAGAGCACCAGTGAGGTAAGTGCTGAGAAAAGTAATGCCCCCTAGATCAGCGTTTCTCAATATTCTGTATTTCCTGCACTTTTGCTACGTTGCTAATTAGCTAATCAGTAGCATCAGCCGTGCTGTGGGTCGGGAATGTCGAATCCGGACAGAAGCCCGATTGCTCATTGAGGACTTGGATTGAGAAATGCTAGAACGTTAGATGCCCTAGGTGTTTGCTGTGGTGCAGCGTGTGCTGTGGTATGATCATACAACCGTGTCAATCACTTTCACCTGAAACATTATGTAACACAGTAGTTAATATGGGTAAATTTGGCATAGGTGTGTTGGACAGGGGATTTGCACCGCCCTGTGGTTTGAAAAAGAACTACAAGTGATGAGGAATGTAGTTTGTTCTAAAGGCTTGTTGAGTGTGGATCTAAAGGAAAAAGATTGACGAATATCTCCTACTCTCTCTCTGTCTGTCTCTTTCTCTCTCAGATCGATGCCGTTCAGAGGAAGGAGAGTATAGAGGAAGCTATGACAAGCACGTTCTACGCGCTGCCATTTTTCGGATATGATGAGTGGAACGCAAGAAACACACACACACACCGACACAAAGCAACCCACGCCGACCCGCTTTGTACTGCAGAAATCGCAATGACCATATGGCGTTTGCTGAGTTGAGCAGTTTTCTGGCGATGAAAGCGTCTGTTTAAAATCTCAGCTTTATGACTTGAAGGCGTGGTGGTGGAAATCGATTGCTGCAGCATATCCAGATACAGCGCAGCCCGTAAGTCACTGGACAGTAAGCGAGTTTTTGTTCTTCGGACTCTGGACTCCGTCAAACCGGGTTTGAAATGAAATAACGCTGATGAGGCTGAACTGTGAAGTGTCACTTTGCATTTCAAGGATTACATTTATGCTGCGACTCTATTCAGCATGGCGCCTTGAACAAGCATCCTGGCATCGGGCCTGATGTTTTGCCTGATGATAAAAACTAGGGATGTACAATATGGCGATTATTGGCCGATATCCGATATGTGACCCTCCACGGCAAAACCAGTAAACATTGCAAATTTTTCAAAATTGAGTTATGATGTTTTCATGAAGGCCTTCAAAAGCGATACCTATATGGAATGAATGGGGCTGACATATGACTGGGAATATTCAAAAGAATTCGGTTTCTCCTGTCACGCCAAGTGAGAAAGCGGAGAAAATCTGCCTTGAAATTGACTATCGCCCGTAGCACTCTGGCAGGCGCTTGAATGCGGTCGTAGCTACGTTTGCATTCACGGTAGCCTCGCTGCACATTCACAGCCACGGATAGCCTACCTCTGCGTTAGGTTAACTGAACTCTGGGCGAAGATGGATTCGGAGAAATATCTTCACGCTAGTCAACCAGTGGATTTACCGTAAATATTGAGTAAACGGTCAAAACAAAACTTTTAACATTCTGCTGGAATTGAATTCCTCACCTCAAGAAAGTCACGTTTTAGGATGGAAAGGGTAAGTTTTTCAGTGAAATTCATTCACAACAGTACAGTATAGACCTTCCACTGTTTCAAAACACTAAAAACAAAATCCCAAATTTTACGCAACAGAAACTCTCGTTTTTCTCAGAAACCTCCGTTGCGACAAGCGACTGGTTTTGCCGTGGAGGGTCATATATGTTTTTCTTGCTTTTATATACCGATGCTGATAACAACGGCGTGTCGAAGTCGGTCAGTGTGTAAGGCGATATTTTGCCTGCCGAAGTTCCTGCACGCTGAGAATTTTTGTCTCAAAAAATAACACGTAGTTCTGACATTTTCTAACACAGCGCCCAGTCAAGTGAGCATAAGCAAGAAGCGGGTGGTGGAAACATTCAGTGTATCACACAACAGGTTCAGAAAAAGTCCTTCACACTCTATGTGAAATTGTACTGCCAAGTCTGTTAGAGGCGTGTGTGGCACTCCATATTTTCTAGTGCACAGAGCGACTATTTCCTTAGATGCATCCTACCACATAGAAAGAACATGATAAGAGCACCTTACCTACTTAATTGCACAATGAGTGGGGTGTTGCCTGACTCAGGACACACGCCATGTCTGAGCTCACGTTCGCTAAGTAGAACCAAGCATAATTTAGCTAGTGAAAAACATTTCCGCGTGTGCAGACAAAAAGACTGCTGCGCCCAGATATTCCACTGCGCCTCAGCATTTTTGGCACAAAATAACGTTGTTGTTTTTGTCTCTTCCGGAGTTCGAACCCTCAATCTTATGGTCAAAGACAGTCTGCATGGAGCAGCAGGGTTAATTTTAGTCTTTACCAAGTGTCTTACCGCAGTCCACCACCAAACCATATTGAACATGGGCTGAGCAGCTGCCCTGCGCATCTGACCGGGCAGGGTGGAATGTGTTGAGCTGAACCACTCGTCTGGCCGATACCATTTAAATGATTCTGTAGTTTGTTTTGCGGTTCCTTATTTTTGCAGTCATTTATTAAAGCGCTGTCTGCAAACGGCCAGGTCGACATCCTCTGGGTTTCCTCAGTGGCTTGGTGGAAATCCAAAATGATTTCAGATGGCTGTGAAATGAGCGCTCAACCAAGAAACCAAATGGGTTTTTCAGATTTGTGTGTTTTGGAGAGCTGTGTATACAGTATATATACAAGTTACCTCAAAAAACGAATTGACACATTTAAAAATAACTTTTTTAACCGCGGAACTCTGCTTTTTATTTCGTTTTAGGGAATCCTGTCCGATGACTGTGTTCTCGCCCATAGCCCTTTAGGAGGGAACCCTATTTCAACAAACAGTGTGAAGACCCCCAGACAGCTCGAGCTCATGGTGGAATCGATCCGCAAACAGGTCAGTTTGGGGTATTGTGGATTAGGTCGTCAGGATTTCCAGTAAGAATAAAGCTCAGTGAGGACAGGACATCGTAACCTGTAAATATCATAAGTCGAAACATAATATCGGCAGCCACTACCAGCGGAACCTTGTCGATCGGTGGCGAGAGCGAGGCATCTCAAGAAGGCGGAAGCAGCGGAAAATCCGGCAGCGTCCGGCGTATCATAACACTGCGCCGTGGCGTTTGCCTGCAGCAGCGAGGCATAAAACATTTTACAATTTTGTCGTATCGCTATCGTCACCGTAAAATCGTAAAAGTTGAGCCGTCGTAACTCTGGGAACATCTGTATTTGAGGACTGTAAAAGGAAGGTTCATTAAGCATCTACAAAAGAGGCGACTGACACCATCTTGAGACAGTGTTCAAAGTGGAAATGAAGTTTCTGTTGAAGATTTAAGCGTCTGAAAATGTGGTTTTTAGTCTCTTAAAAAAACATTCACAAAATGATGGAGCCTGCTGTGAAATTGAAAAGAATAGATTTGGCGTCTTGGTGTGCTCAGCTCCCGATGGAAGGGCCAGTAGACAGGGAACTAAAGGAAAAGCATGGTTTGAAGCCCCTAATTGCTTTGTTTACACTTTTGTAATGAGGATGTTCGAGCCAAGCCAAGAAAATAAGGGCAGAAAAAAAAGGAGAGAACATAGTTGTAAAATAAGTCTTCCTTAATAATCATTCTTTGTCCAATAGCCATATACTAAAGACGGTGAGCTTTTCGCTAATTGGAAATCCACATTTCTTGGAAACGTTAAAACGGTAATCATAAGCATTCATGGGAGAAACTGCGATGAAGCTGATGCCTGTATGTTTGGGAGTTCTGCTTTAATCACAAGGTTGAGGAAGATTAGAAGATTCAAGGAGTTTCCTGAAAATGACCCAAACATGAAACGATGCAGTTAGCGCTCGTTCAGAACGTAGGGCTGTCGCGTCTGACCAAAAATCTCATATCCGCTAACGATATATATCACAGTACATTGCACTATCTGTAGATTCAATTAGAGCAGATTTGCAAGTGAGGTACAGCTATCTGTCGCTCAACACCGACTACACCCGTATGGAGCATACTTGATTGCGCCGTGCATATAACATTTTCGTGAATGGCGTAAAGCGCCCGTTTTTTTATGCCGTTTTATTCGAGAAAAACGTTCTTTACCGCGCTCTAAGGTGACAGTGCTTTTTACGCCGTTGAAAACACGCTTTTTGCGGCACTCTAGCGACTTGTGGTTCAATGCAGTTTTGGACGCTGTAAAAAGGCTGTATTTCGTCGTGTCGCACAGCCCTATTACCTGCCACCTAAAATTTCCATCAAATAAGCGTTTGAGAAACATGTTGCGAGGAAAAGCTCCACAAACCCCAAACACTTTCACATGCAAATACCTGCAACACGTGGCCAGTGATGACTTTCAGCTCAGCTCCTAAAACCTTTACCGCTCCTCGTCCCACAGCATGCTTCAATCCGACAACATGAAGCAGACCTTCCTGACCCGTACCCTAAAATCCCTGCGCGAGAACCTGCAGAAGGTATTGCGTGCTCTGTAGCGAGTGCGGCGGCGTTCGGCGTAAATTGAAGTGAGTCCTCCTGGCGTGGCGACCTCAAGGCCCGTCTGATTTATTATGGAAAAAGGGAAAACCTCAGACATTTTACAAGAGTATTGTTTCAAGCGCCCGCCTGCATCTTTCTACATGGGGCATGAAGCAGGAGGCGCCCAACTAAAGCCTGCGGACACATATAAAGGTCCGCTTCACTGTTTTAGGCCTGGCTCCGACCAGCTAACGTTGGTCCATTACTGGCGTTAGCGGGAATTTATTGCCGAATGAGGTGGTTGTGTGCGTGTGTGTGTGTGTGCGCTACCACGAAGGCTGCCGAGCATTTCTGCAGCAGCAAATTAAACACTCTAAATAACAGGCGCTCGCGAGTATTTCAGGGCCTGATTAAGCGGGATCGAAGGAGGAGCTGTGAGTTGACCAAGTCGATGACGTCAACCGTTGTGTTTTTATGAATAACGTTTTGGTTTATAAATCACTCCAAAAAAATTGTAACATTATTTCTTCATCATTAATACCCTTTGGCTGCAACAATTTTTTTGTTTAATTAAACATCGAGTTTAACTGCGTTCAGGGTAAAGGTTTAGGGATTAGGGGACTGTGGCAAAATGACAGAACTGTAATTTTACCCCAAAAGCGAAGATAGAGGGTGTTATTTTTAATAATTAATAATTTAGCATATACATATGGGTGTGTAATTATTACATTGTTTTGGTCAGGAAAACAAGTCAAGTACTTCCTTAAGCAGAACAGAATAATGTCATAGATTCAGATGTTTTTTTAAACATTGTTTTTCTGATTTATATCACATCTTATTAGACATAAAAAGTGAGTATACGTGCCATGTCTAATAACAGCTTTAAGGAGCAACTTTGAAGTTTGGTTTTGATTGTCAAGGCTGTCATTTAACAAACAGATAGTTTTAAGTTACCAAACACTAACAATAAGACAATTTCGAGGATGTAAACCTCATATGACCTCCGTAAAACCAGTCGCTTGTCGCCTTGGAGTTTCAGCGAGAAAAGCAGCGTTCTGTTCGTGGGGTAAAATTTGGGATTTTTTGTTTTGAAACGGTACTGGAAGGTCTACTGTACTGTTGTGAATAAATTTCACTGAAAAACTTACCCTTTCCATCCTAAAAGCGTGACTTGAGGTGAGGAATTCGAATTCAACAGAATATTAAAAGTTTCTGTTTTGACCGCTCTACTTCAATATTTACGGTAAATCCACTGGTTGACCAGCGTGAAGATACAGCACCGTGCAAAATGTTTTAGGCAGGTGTGAAAAAATGCTGTAAACAAAGAATGCTTTCAGAAATATCAATAATGATTGTTTATTTTTATCAGTTTGAAATGCAAAGTGGCGAACAAAAGAAAAAATCTAAATCAAGTGATATTTGGTGTTGGTGTTTGATATACAAGAAGTCCTGGGAATTGATGGTATGGCCTCCTGGAGCCTAATCTCAACATCATGTGCAGTGTGTCTGGGATAACATGAAGAGACAGAGGATGTGAGGAAGCCTCCACAGAAGATCTGTGGTTAGTTCTCCAAGATGTTTGGAACAACCTACCAGCCGAGTTCCTTCAGAAACTGTGTGCAAGTGTGCCTAGTAGAACTGATGCTGTTTTTGAAGGTGGTCACCTCGCCTATTGATTTGATTTTGATTTCACTTTGTTCATTCCTGCATTTTGTTGATTGATGAAAATAAATGATGCTACGTCCATTTTGAAAGCATTCTTTGTTTACAGCATTTTCCACCTGCCTAAAACTTTTGCACAGTACTGTATTTCTCCGGAATCCATCTCCGTCTCCCAAGTTCAGTTCACCTAACGCAGGTAGGCTATCCGTGTGGCTGTGAATGCAGCGTAGGCTACCATCAAAAGCTTGCTTGTGCTTGTGACCGCACCAAAGCGTCTGTGGAAATTACTTTCGTCGATAGTCCTTCAAGGCGAATTTCTCCGTTTCTCACTTGGCGTGACAGGGAAGCCCGACTCCTTTGAATGTTGATATCTCAGTCATATGTCGTCCCATTCATTCGATATAGGTATCGTTTTGAAGCTTGATTTATACCCTTTGGAAAACACTGCTTCGATTTTGAATTTGTGACAAAAGCGGCTGGTTTTGCTGTGGAGGGTCACATCTTATGGTGCATCACCAGTTTAAAGACATCATAACTCAATGAAAATTTGCGACAAGCGACTGGTTTTGCCGAGTCACATATTTGGTGAAAGGAGTTGTTAGCAGCGGCCCAAATAGAGAGAAAAAATCGGAGTGAGAAGATGGTGCAGGTTAAAAGAAGAAAAAGTGCATAGCGGGACGCGGGTGTTGCATAAAAGCATGACAGCATCCTAACAGCAACACACACACACACACAGAGGGGAAACTGGTCACTACATTTGGCTCGACTCCTTTTGATGCATCGTGTTTCGCCCAGGCTAATGCTGCCGTCCTTATTTCAAGCTAATTACTCCAGCAGCACGGCTCGCTCTGACATCAACTTCTCCTGTTTCACATTGGAGCCCAGCGACGAAATGCCCGTCGCATTTTTCTTCGTGCCATCTGTGGTGTTAGTCAAAACAAAAAAAAGTTAGCGAGCAGGCGTCGGAAATGGAATCGAACTTAGTCATCGTTTATTCAGAGGGGAGAGAGAAACTTGTCAACCAAGAGCAACAAGGGAACGAAGAAAAATATGACCAGTTTGTACTGCAAAGTTAACACAGGGAAAAGAACTTCATCAGATGTTCTTCTCTAGACTTTAAGACTCCACTAGTTTTAGTGCAACACCTGGTTGAAGCGTTGGCTTGTTGACTTGGTAAAAGAGTTAATACTGACTTGTTTTTAAGAGTTAAACGAACACAAATCAACACTATATAGTGATTAAAATTTTCCTACACTACAATTAAGTGTTAAGTCTCTTAAATATTTTTCGAGTCTCAAGTCTTTGCTTGCTCAAGTCGAGGCGAGTCTCAGAATCTTCTTGCGCTCGAGGTCAGTCGAGTCTCAAATCTTCTATTCTTTCGAATTGGAGTCGAGTCTCAAGTCTTCTGCGCTCGAGGTCAGGTCCCGGAGTCTCAGAATCTTTGCGCTCGAGGTCAGGTCGAGTCTCAAGTAGTGGCAGCTCGAGGTCGAGTCAGTCTCAAGTCTTCACTCGAGGTCAGGTCGAGGTCTCAAGTCTTTCTTGCTCGAGGTCAGGTCGAGGTCTCAAGTCTTTGCGCTAGGAGTCGAGTGAGTCTCAAATCTTTGTGCTCGAGGTGGTCAGTCTCAAGTCTTCTCGCTCGAGGTCAGGCAGTCTCAAGTCTTTTCTGCTTTCGAGGTCGAGTCGAGTCTCAAGTCTTGCGCTCGGGTGAGTCGAGTCTCAAGTCTTTCTTGGCTCGAGGTCAGGTGATCTCAAATCATACTAGCACTGGCCTGGGAGTCAGGTCGAGTCTCAGATGCTTTCCGAGGTCAGGCCGGAGTCTCAAGTCTTTGCACTCGAGAATTAGAGGTCAGTCTCTCAAGTCTTCTTCGAGGTCGAGTCAGTCTCAAATCTTTCTTGCTGGTCGAGTCAGTCTCAAGTCTTTTATGCTTTCGAGGTCAGGTCAGTCTCAAGTCTTTGTGCTGAGGTCAGGTCAGTCTCAAGTCTTTCTTCTGGTCGAGTCGAATCTCAAGTCTTCTTCGAGGTCGGTCCCAGTCTCAAATCTTCTTGCGGCTCAGTCGAGAGTCTCAGAATCTTGTGTCGAGGTCAGGTCGAGTCTCAAGTCTTTGTGCTCGAGGTCAGGTCGAGTCTCAAGTCTTTGTGCTCGAGGTCAGGTCGAGTCTCAAGTCTTTGCGCTCGAGTCCGAGTCGAGTCTCAAGTCTTTGTGCTCGAGGTCGAGTCGAGTCTCAAGTCTTTTCAGCGCCGGACATTTGTGGATCAGGTGGAAATTGAGAATGTGAGTTTTCATCAGGAAATTTGTGTAAATAATTTCCAAATAATCACGTAATTTGTGAAATTAACTTTTATCTTGACCTCTTTATTAAAGAACTCTTGCCTATAACCTATTGTTGATGCATGTGTTATGACTTACAATATATGGTTAACTATAGTTTAAGATAAAAAAAAATCAAAGACATTACAAATATGACATTAACACATTATTATCACCATTTAAATTGTCACATTTCTTTCAAATGTATTAACACTTATTTTGAAGTCCACAGTCTCCTGAATGGGTTGCACTTGTTCAGATTCTCAGGGTTTCATATTTGATTTATTCTCTCACGTTGTCGGTAAATATATTTGCCAGAAGACACTTGTGTGGTCATTATTTGAATGTTCTACCACTCGGTACTGAATCTGGTGTTATTTGAGAAACACATGGCTAGTGTTATCAGAAGACTGGCTTAATTATCTCTGAAGAAAATCCCTGTTACTGGGATAAAGTCACACGCTTAACTCGGAACCTTGTTTACATCCAGGCGACCTCCTGATCCCATTTACCTCGTCCTCAGCCCCTCTCCTTTTTCCAGTCAGTCCCTCAAGGCTTTATTGAGCACAGAGACCTTTATTTCACATTTGATTGGGAATAAGAGGCGACATTGTGTTACCTCGAAGTGAGAAAACTTATGCTACATGTTGATATCGAAGGTGTTTTGCTCGTCAGCTCTAGTGAGGGATTGATCATGTGAAACCCAGGAATGTGTGGAGAAATTCAGATTGTAATCCATCCGTATTAATGTGTTCGTACTGGTCACTACGTCTGAATAACCAGGCGGCGTATACAGAAGGGATGATTATTATGAGGATTTTATCAATACTTTAATCGATGGTACTCTTCACATTTTTGCCAAACCTCCATTTCCAGTGACGTAAAATGCAGTATAGAAATGTCATGTTTGTGCTTTGGCAACGGAGCAGTGGGCAGCTGACATGAGCAGTAGTCACCTGGTCAGTGGTGCTGGATGACGGTAACTTGATAACGGGAACCTCAGTTATACCTTTACCATTCCAGGGTTTAAACTGGCAACTAGAGCTGGGCGATATGAACAAAAACATTATCACGATATTTTTGTCATATTGATCGATTTCAATAATTGTCACGATATATTGTCATGCTGTTTTTTTTTTATGTTTTGGGTTTTTTTGGATTCTTATACAGACTGAATGAACAAGTTGAAATAATCAAACAATATTAAACAAATAATTTTCAACAAATTTCTACTTGAAGAGCTGAGAACTGGGGCAAAAAAATTGCCGCTGCCAAAGAACAGCTAAAGAGAGCTGTCAACACTTCAATCCAGAGCGCTTTCTCTGTTTCGCTTGTTGTTGCTAAGTTACGACTGGTACTTTAACGTTCGTATTTTATTAGTTCTTTTCCAGACGGCATTTGTTGTCAAAGCGTCCGCCGTAACTATAAAGCGCTGCATTTTCATCGCCTTTTTCACTCACTGCGACATCTTTTCTAAGCGCCGCGCCATACTTAACACTACATGACTGGTGCGCTTGAGCGCATACTTTTTATTAATCCTCCAACAGGTGGCAGTGTACACCATAAAAGCGTCCAGTCTGCCGTTAAGTGACAGAAGAAGAGGAAGAAGTAGAAAGGGGCAGTGAGAGAAAACATTTCGCTGTGAAATGAGGAAGATAAAAAATTATTTGCATTCGGATGTTACAAAGTTGAAAAAAAAAAAAAAAAACGTTCAGCCGTGTTGATAGTAAACAACGATGCTGACGTCACGTGGCAAAACTTTAACATACAGCTGCCCCAATTTTTGTTGGTACTGCAACTCATAAATTTATGACGACATGCTCCGGGGATACGTCAAGAGAACGCTGAGAATGCGCCATCATGCGCGCTCTTAACGTTAAGTATATCTCGGAACGCGACCACTGATGTTTACCACGCGGCTTTTTCATGTGTTATGGGCAAATTTGCATCATTGGGCACGATTGGCTGTTGTGCTGGCGTTATGCCAAGCTACGTGATTGGTTAAAGATACAGTCTATCGCAACGCGCTGTCGCATAGTGGACAAACAAGTATGATCGAATTTTATAGCTTAGTTTATCATCGTTATTGTCATCACATTTTTCTCAATAAAGTATCGAGATTGTTTTATCGCCCAGCTCTACTGGCAACCCTCCGATCATGGGACCAACTCCCTAACCGTTACACTACCGCTCTTCCCAGAGTTGAAAACTTGGATGTAGGCACAGAGAATACTATGGCGTATTTGGTCAGTCGCAGGGGGGCTGGATTCTATCCCGGGAACTACGGGCGCAATGCGGAGACCAACCCTGGGCAGGCGCCAACACACCGCAGGGCACACACCCTCACACTATCGCTCACACCTTATGGGGCCAATTTAGAGTCGCCAGTTAACCTACAGAAACCCACGCGAACACAGGGAGCATGCAAACTCCACACAGAAAGGCCCTACGGCTGACCTGGGGATCGAACCCAGGACCTTCTCGCTGTGAGGCGGCAGCGCTAACTGGGCCACCGTGCCGCGCGGCGAAAATACAATCCTCGTTAACTTGTATGACCACAAACCTCCATTTGATGCCCTCCATTTATTCATTTCCAGTTTGCCATTTTATAATCCCTTATAATAGTTCCTTTTTTGTTATAATGTGATCAACTAAAGCAACAGAATCTCAGTGTGTCTGACCCCGACTTTCCTTTTTCTCCCGCTTGGTTTTGCCACAGATGCAGTTTATTGATGCCCTGGACGGGGAGGATCTGCTTCTAACAGGCGAGGTGAAATGGCGCCCTCTGGCGGAAGAGAACGCACAGAGCATCCTGAAGGTGGCGTCCCCTACCTACAACGACACGGGGCTGTAAAAATAAAAACGCTAACCTGCCACCTTTCCAGTACAGTGCTGCCTGTGCCACCGTCGGATACTTTAAAGACGGGGATCGCTAGCGATCTCGTCTGCCCTTCCTTCTCTCTCTTCCTCCTCCTTCTCTGTCTCTTTCCCTATCCCTCACTCCCTTGGCCCCCCGTCTTCACAAACCAGCATACTGTGATAGTTCATGCACACCCTTGCGTTGACTGTTGCCCGCTCGCACGGATTGAGAGCACTTTGTCAGAACGGTTTTCTCTTTTTACTAACCTCGGATTCCTCTATTTATATACGTTGTTCCGAAATGCCGCCGCAATATTTATAATGTATGTTCTCCAGGCCCAAATTCTACGACAGCCAGTTTCTCTCCACTCTTGGGGTGCCCCAGGAAAGTGTGTGTGTGTGTGTGTGTGCTTGTGTATGCACTTCTTTTGTTTTCTAGGACTGTCTTGAACATAGGGGCACTTTAAGTATGAATAAAGACCTTTCTCTGGGTATTTGTGTGGTCATTTTTCCTCTCTCTTCCTCATTCTCAAAACCTGATGAAATAAATGACGGCACTGGCTTATAGGTAACTGGGATGAAAGGCTGTGCTAGATACTTTGCCAGCGTTCGCCCAGCGGGTTACTGTAGAAACTTCAGGTGTTGTGTTACCGTACGCTGGAGTGTTAGCTGCTTTTGTAACTGCAGCTTTGACTTCGGGGCTTGCATTCGCAGTACGGCCCTGGACTCGGGTTTCCTCATGGTCACACTTATGCATTCTAAGGCAAAAATAAGGCAGAAAACAACGCTTGAAATTAAGAATTGGACAAATCTACATGCTGTTGCTCTTAGTAACAGTAGAGGGCGCCAGACTCTCCTGCAAGAAGAGTTGATCTTGATACAAAAGCAATAATTTAAGTGCTAATCATGTATAATTTAGGATTATACATTGAGGATAAGGAGCCAATTTATATATATTAGAAAAATATAGTAATTAGTAGCATTGATGGGAACTTTTAGACCTTGATCACTAATTTTAATTGGTTTTCTATTGTTTGGCGAGTTCATATTTTCACAAAAGACACAGAACAAAAGATGTAGTGTGTATAAATATGTTGTTAAATTATTTAAGAACCGATGTGCCTTTTAAACCCCAGCACATAAAACTGCTATTGTACAGCTTACTAAACATTTGAAATGTATAAATAAAGACTTGTATGGGTGTAATTTAAAATATTCAGCTAGATTTTAGAAACAGAGCTGAAGTATCTATATTATTTAGAAGACACCCTGAAGACTTCCACATGAGGCAAAAAGGGATAAACAGCATTTTGGATTAAGGCTGCACTTCAGATTCCAATC
Source organism: Distichodus sexfasciatus (assembly GCA_032718565.1). Lineage (NCBI taxonomy): Eukaryota > Metazoa > Chordata > Actinopteri > Characiformes > Distichodontidae > Distichodus > Distichodus sexfasciatus. Next base: position 2,070,968 of record JAVGVS010000034.1, on the reverse strand, counting down.
TACCCAACAATTCCACATAAATTAGCCCAGACAAGTTTGGCGTTCTCTATAGAATACAGAAGACTGACCTCTACCCCCATGTTAATTCTAAATACTGGTTAAATGCTGGACAATAGCCTGTGTGTGGCTGCTTCTGCATTTGTATATCCACTACACGCTTCATGTCTTGCCTTCTTATCAAGTAATGCCACTTTGCTATGCGTCCTGCCAGAAGCAGCGTGACGTACTGATGTGGGTAAAACGCAGGTATGTGTGACCGCGGAATTTGCTTCTGTTGCGTTTTGGATTCACAGTGTTCCAGGCAGTGTGCACCACAACTGACTCACAAGACGATCCAGCGTGAAGAAGGAGAGCAATTAAATCATTCTTCATACGTATTTATTTGACTTCATCTCTATAGTCATCACTCCTGCATTTTTGGTCTGTGCTGGTCCTGCCTGACGCCTTTGTCATCTTAACTATGTTGACACTAGCTGGAGATCAGCACTGTTGACTGTGGGCATATAGGCGGCGTGACGGACGATGTCATGTGCCTCTTTATATTGTCGTTTTAAAGTTTACTTTGGCCCCTGACTTCAGTTTTTCCTCCTGTTCTCCTAAAGCAGGTTCATGTTTGGTTTTGTGCAACGGATCAGTATTTCGTATTTAGCAAGCAAATCAGTGTGTTCACCTGGCTTTCTTGTCAGCATGATGAGAGTTTGCCTTGTTCTCTTTGTCACTGCTGTTCAGACGTTGATGAAAACTGAATCTACCCCGAGTTTACCTGGACTTTGCCTCGCAGCCTTTTAGCTGTCATATGACTTATGAGAGGCGCCGTCACCGCCTCATGCGTCCTGTCACACGGCAGCATTTCACCCACTTACTTCCCGCCTCTTCTTCAGTCTCATGTGACCTTGTAGCTTCTTGTTGCCTAAAGATTGCAGTCGGGTCCTGTTCTCAAACCTGAAGTCTGACTGTTTCTTCTGATCTCTGCTGATATGTTGCCTTCCCTGATTGCGTTTGAAGAAGTAAAATATACCAGATACACAGAGAAACTAACACATCAGCGTCTTTGCATCATAGCTGATCAACACCTACCGCTGTGGTGTGACTCTATGATGCTGAGGAACAGTAAACCTAGACAGCAATCAATGCTCCTCATTTCCCAATATTTTCACAAATACGTTTGTTCTAAAGAAAGTTCTGATAGTTACACAGAATAATATACAACTGTAGAATTGAAGAAGAACTAATGTTTTGCACAAGTAAAAATGTCCTTTTTGGTTTATACTCACACTATAAATACAGAAAGAATGAGTGGACACTGATGGGTCTTAGTTTGCTAAACGCAAAAAAGAACAATACTGATGTCATGAAAAAATGCAAATGGACCTAAAATTTCTCAATGAATGAGACTTGCTAACAGACTAAGGTTGTAGGTTCAAATTCTATCTCCAACACTACAACAACTGGACCCCTGAGCAAGACCTTTAACCCCAAGCTGCCCCAGGGAAACGTCCCTGTCTCTGTCAATAGGAATGGAGGTTGCTCTGGACAAGATAAGAGTCTCTGCATTAGTAGAAATTGCAGCTCAAAACTTATCAAGAGATGTATACTGAACGACGTTCTCAGAAAGTTTACCTTAAATATGTTTATTTATTTCAAATGAATAATTTTCAGATTTTTTTCAAAAATTGTTTTGACTTTGACTGCTTATAAACTTTGTCTTTTTCTCTCACATGCGCACACACACTTGCTCACCCTACTTTTTTACTGTACAGTTTCCTGGTAATGCCCTGTGGCTGAAGCCTGGAGTGTTTCAGATTTTACAGACAAGGAAGGTATGCATAGGTATTCAAATTCAGTTCTCATAAACACTGGAGAAAATGAATGTGAAACTATTTAAACTGTTTTGTTTTTTTTAACTTTTCCTACACACAAAAAATAGACTTAATCTACTTCACATTTATTTTCAAGTATCATTTCCAAATTATAGGGAATCCTAACATGGAGTTAAGGATCTTACTCAGGGGCCTAAAGGTGGTTGCTCTGACAGCTCATTTAGAACCTATGACCTCTTACTCAAATATCCTAAAACTAGACATCAAAAATAAAATAGACATTTAATATCCTGATACAATGAAAAAGAGCTTCTAGAGAAAATCAAATAATACATTTTTATTGATCCTTCAATATCACTTGTTTCCTAACAACTTTTTTAAAAGTCAATAAATTATTATTAATTATATTGTTTCTTTGTTCCTAACTAGAAAGTCAACAGTCTCGTAATGGTGCACTTAAGACCTGTTCCTCTGCTTCTGAAGGCTAGCTGATAAGGCCACTGTATGTGTACTCTTGGAGTAGACCGTACAGTTTCAGATCAAACCGCTCTTCAAAGATTGAGTCACTGGGACAGTCCATGTCAGTGTCTGCCTCAGTCTCTTTGATGCCCTTTATTTTAGCTTTAGTCATGTGGAACCTTCAGTGTGGCAGCTACATTGTTGTTGGCTCATGGCCTTTCAGACAGTGCCAGCGCTCCGGCCGGTATAAATGGCACAAAGTAAAATGCATGGAGGCTAGCGCTCGTTTCTTCTCAAAACTCTCTCAGAAATGAACTGGTTTTAAAAACAGCGACTGTGGGATGTGAGTCACGAGTCCACACATCAACCTGTGACCATTACAAAGCACAACAGTCACATTAGGCAGAGACTGCCAGTAGTCTAGACCTAGAAGCATAGCTAACAAAGCTAAATGAGCTTTTTTATTGTCAGTCGTGGTCATCAGGGAGAACACTGGAGCAGGAGGCAAGATTGTGTTTCAATTTTATTTTGTGTGATCAATGATCCAAAATGATCCTAAAGTGCCCTGTTATGGTCCTGCTAGGAAAAATTAGGCTTATACTCATTTCATACTCATTTTTGGTTTAATGTCACAAACCTAGTGATAATATCATATGCAGTTTAGACCAGGCAATTCTGCAGCTGAGCAATTGGATTGGACACCAACTGGGGTAGTAGTTTTGTAATGGTTTCGGCCCGTGACCGGAAGGTGGCCGTTCTAAGTCCAGGACCGTTAAAGGTACCTCTGAGGTACTCAAAAACCACTGCTCCTTCACAGATGGGTCAAATGCATCAATCAAATTTTGTTGTTTTTCACTCTGTGCTCTGCTGTGGTGTGTTCACAATGACAAATAATCACTCACTCAGCTAGTAAAGTTTGTTGCTGGAAGAAGTGTTGGTTTGGCCAACAGAGGGTGTGTAGGTCCCAATGTTCCGTTTCAGTGACTGTGCTCGAAGTCTTCAGATGAGACTTAAAGGCAAGGTCCTGACTCTGTGGGATCATTAAAGATCCCTGGGCATTTTTATGAAAGAGTCAAAGTGGAACATAAATGCAGTGTGGCCTCCTTATTCTTCTCTTGTTGGCTGATTCTCTCCTGCACCTTCACCACCTTAGCTAATGTGTGGTGAGTGTACTGATGCAGAATCACTGCTGGAGCATCATCTGGACACTGGTGGTGGTTGAAGTGGCTCCTAATTGTCTCTGGAAAGTGCATTGATTATTTAGAAAAGCTTGGTACAAAAGTAACGTTCACTCATTCATTCATGCATTTACATGTCTTCCAGATGTAATCTTGCTGAGCCAGATATATCCTAATGACACTGGACTGTACTGTTCAACTGTCAGATCTGGACATGCCCTTCCTGCAGGCTAGTTCCTGTCACACGCATTTAGTTCCCTGCACACAGTCATTATCAGCACTACCTTTCACAAATGATTACATCAAGTTTATGGGAGCTTTATGACCACCAGCTCTTTACATTCTGTTTGCTCATTACTAGTTACTAGTTTTTAAAAGAAAATTCCTTACAAAATAGATATGGTGGTGGTGGCCTAGTGGCATAAAAATAAAACTTTCAAAGGTACAGCTTTCAAAATTATCTTCGCTACTGATAAGATACTGAAAAAGGAGAAAAGTTAGTAACCAAATGTTCTAGTTTAGAGTTGAGCTATATCCTGTCTCTAGTGTTACTGGGCCCCTGAACCAGGCCCTTAACCCTACGTTGCTCTAGGGTGACTGTCTCTGTAGTTAGAATGAAACAAGCTTTTGTTCACTATTAAAATCAACTTTAAACAATACACTATTAGCGAAAAGAAACATCACAATCCATAGGTGAAATGGGGAAGTGTGAAAATTAAGTTATATTAAAATGTACTGCGGTGGACTATTGGACTCTCTTGGACCCTGAGCAACACGCTTAACACCAAATTGCTGCCAGTTGTGATGTGTAGGTTATACAAGCTCATCATGCTTCTCAGTGTCTATTTTAACTGTAGGTGCTTTGTGAGGAGCTTCAATTGTCACCAGCCCTTTTCTGCTGTATATCATATTTCTCAATGAATAGTGATATTGTAGCAGCTGGATGGCTGCTGTATGGAGGCGTTTGCTACAGCTGAACCAGATTTGTCAGTTCCGTCTGTGCACTGCTGAGAGTTAACACTCTGAGTCTCACTTTCTTTTGAGGACTGAGCTGTTACTGTTGAGCGGTATTAGGAAAATGTTGCAGAGCGTACTGCACTATGCAGATTACTGCAGGGCAGAAATTCACACTGGCAAGTTGCAAAGCAGAGCTAAACTTGCTCTTGTTGCTGTAACTGACAGCTTTACACTTGACAGATTCTTTTCCTGGATGGAACTTTGCTATGCCCCTTTGCCACTCAGTTACACCACTGCTTATCATTGCAAATGGATCTGAAGTAATTACAGCATTAAAAAATGTAATCAAATGGCTTCAAAGATTGGACCATTAGATAATTCAGTATAATAAAATGTCTGGCTTTTACTTGGCAGTCTTTTGAATATCATTATACAACCCTGAGGATATAAAAGGCCAAGGGTTTCTCTCTGAAGGTTACTCATGTTTGACTCACATGCACAATTCAAATTTTGCCCTTTATCATTATACAGCCCATCGTTACACAATACAGATGAACCATTCTTGCAGAAAACATTCTCCATAGAAAATCTGCCCACTGACTGTCCACTCAATGCCCAATGCTGAATTCAAAAGAGGACAAAAATAGATTGGTCTGAGGTCCAGTGGAAGGAAAAGCTGTGACGTCACTCACCGGACAGACACTGCAACCTTTAGACAAAAGAAAGACAGGAAGAGCAAGTAAAGCATGGCACAAAAGCAAAACAAAAGGAGAGAAGACGTGCCCTATTTGCAGCGGCTTTTGTATAATTTTTTTCCTTATTATTTGTCTCTTTTATTTCCCAGATGGTGCTAAGTTTCAGTATATTGCATTGCATTTGTCTTATGCTCTGAAAATTCAGCATATGTGCCATCTACATATTGTAACCAGTCATTCAGGTGTATCAGCTTTTAATGCCTTCCTTCAGTCTCCTGATCTTCTCTGCACACCACTCATGTAAATGACTTCATCTCCTAGTGCCAACGTCTACACCTTATTTAACTACTCAAATGAGCCTCTGTAGACAGCGGAAGATCAGCCATTTTACCTACATATAGGATGTAACATGGAGGGATTTAGAGGTAGGAATCTCACTCACAGTATTTATCAGATGCTGTTATTCAAAACAAGTTCTATTTTCTAACCACAGGGACAGTCTCTCAGGAGCAACTTGGGGTTGAGTGTGATGCTCAGGAGCTCAGTGATATTAGCATTTAAAGCAGGATAGAGCCAGACTTGAACCCATTATCCCCCACCTTTTGGGTCTTAGGTGAGCGTCCTATTATTACGCCACGATTACCCCAATGGGTCTGAAAAAAAAGAAAATGTCTGTAATGGGTTTGAGCCCCTCATGAGTGTTTCATTCCATATATTTTTTAATTTCATCTGTAACAGAAATGAAAGATTTCATAAATAATAAAAACTGAACGCATACGACTTTTCCAGTTTTTTCCTCGCCTACAAAGCACATTAAAATTTAAGTGCTTCATTTGTTCTAATTTTGCATTGTTTTTGCATCTTTTTTCTTTACTATATTTCATTTTTAGAGTATTACATAACCATACCCCAGCCCCATTGTTGAAACAATACATTGTCATCATTCAAAACGTCTTGTTTTGTTTAACCCTTGCATGCATGAGATATAAACCACTCAACCACCGAGTCAAAGCTTATGGATGTTTGTCCACTCCATGTATGACAATATGGTGCACATCATGCATGAAAGGATTATGGGATTATTAAACGTATTAACGTATTATACTTTTAACATTTTTACTTAAGTAATTTTTTTACCCTACCCTGGTGGATCTAAGAGAGAAAAAAGACAAATTGTATCTGATGTCAATCTTGGCTGTCGGTACCTCATGGTTCCAGGCAACTAAGAGACTTTATGCTTGTTTATTTAGGTGTAGAGCAGCCAGCTGGGCACCAACTGCCCAAGAACAAGAACAAAAAGCTTCAATTATTTAGTTAAAAAGCAGAGGAATCATTGCTGCCATATCTAATGTTGCTGTGCCATAAAGTTTGCCGTCAACAGAGCAGTTATTTCTCTTTTTATTACTTTTTTTTTCTGTGATATACAAAACTGTCAAGGGAAACAATTTCTGCTCCATCCATCTGAAGTTAAAGAGCTGTTTATTTGCAGTCAATGTAAAAAGTAAATGTTCAGTTTTATTAATTACAATTTTTCTGTCATATGCTCCCCTACAAAGAGAAAAAAATCCAAAATGAAACACTGGAACTATTTCTTCTCCCGGTATCTCTAGGGCTGTTTGGCCAAAGGGGTTAAATTGGTTATAATTACACCGCCTTCACATGTTTTGAGAAACATATAGAAAACCATGATCGATCTATCTATCTATGATCTATCTATATAGTTCCGCAGAAGTATAAACTATGCCAAGTTATACTTAAAACGTCAAGAAGTGCGACAAAACAGCAGCTGTTGTAATCCGCCTTTGTTCTAAACGCTTTTATCCCCCTCTGGGGACTGGGCGGTGGTGGCGCGAGCGCGCAGGAAGACGAAGGACACGTCCCAAATCACACTGTAGCTGCTAATTAGCGTGTAAAATTCCACAGTTTCGCCACTTTATTCCAGTCGTTACATCTCTGGAGGTCTAGATAACCAACACAACAAAACAAAGTTTGCTGTTTGACTCACTAATTAGCATGTTAGTCACTGTCCGACTTTAGGGTATATTTGTCCACGTCACGTGAGGGGGAGGGGGCGGAGCTAGTGAAGAGGTTAGACACGACAGGTGAAGAAGTGGGTGAGCGTCGCATCGAGTTTCTCAGCGAGGGAGCAACAATACGAAAGAGCCCTATCGGGAATAAGCTGCTCTCACTTACGATGACAAGTAGCAGGCTTAACCGAGCTCCGTTTCGACGCTGTTAACTTAGTAACACCTGTTGCCTGTGTTTTGGTTGTGTTTTTTTTTTCTCTATTTCAAATAAGCGTCGCCGCACTTAAAAGGTGCGTTAACGGTGCACGATGATGAACACCGACGCCTTCCGACCGATCACAAATGCGGGACGAAAGCCGCTGGGGAAACTCGCCACCAGGCTGGAAGAGGTGAAGAACCCCTGGAAGCAAGTTTCTACCCTGGAACTGAGCCACAACGAGGCGGCCAGGCTCGCCACCGACGCGCTGCTGGAACACGGGGAGAAGGAGTACAGACGCGTGCTATCCGAGGAACGAGAACTGAACTTTCTGTCGTCAGCAGAAATTTGCTACATCACCGACAATGTGGCCAAGACGGTGAGCACCGAGCACGGCTCTAACGGGCTGGACTACGGGGAAGGAGGCGACGCCGTGTCGGAGCTCACCTCGGGCACTTATTTTCCCACTCTGTCCGACGAGGATCCACCGACGCTGGAACTTGGCTGGCCGGAGGTTCCCAACCGCTACGGGCCGTCGGAGACGCAGATCCACTTCCAGAGGGAAAAGACACAAAACGTCAAAGATCTGATCCGGTCGCTCATTAATAAAGCCAAGAAGGTAGGCAAACTTGTGGTGTGAAAGAATGAAATAATAAAAATATGGATAAGAACTATCCTCACTTGAACTAGAAGGTCGTTATTGTAGTGTGCGCATGCGTAAAAGCCATACTGTAGGACGTGTGTGTATATATATATAGTATATAAAGCGTGTGTGCATAATCAGAGTAAAGTAAGCCAAATTAAAGTCGAATCTCTGCAACTTTTAAACACTTAAGAAGAAAGCTAAGAGTTTATATTTATAGCCTACTATTTATCACTTTGCATCTGCTTGTAAAAATTGGAGTCACGTTGTCTTATCTCATTGTAAATGTGTATACAACTGAAATGACAAAGTTTACTTAGACTATGAGTTTAAATGAAATATCCAAATGGATTTTGGATAAAGGTAAAGAAATAGTTGTTTCCATTCAATGTAAAAAGTTATTTTTCAGTTTTTTTTTAGTCTTTTTATTTTTATTTTTAGTTTCCGTGCTGATATGTTCCCTCACAAAATAGCCCAATCCATCTAGAATGCATAATTGTTTCCAAATATAACTGGAAGTCATTTGGTTAAAAAAATCCCTTTTTGAAAATGAATTGCTGTCATATTTCCAGTTACAAGCAGTCCTAATAACCATTATTATAATTTCGTTATGTTTTGGATATGTTGTCCAGACTTCCTGGACCTTTTTCCTAAAATTATGCAAAGGTTTTTCCTCTCTAACTTACTTCCTCATTATTTGAAATGTGTGACGTCCTCACGAGCGTGACCATTGTTTTTTCCTTCCTAATGCTGAACATGATAGTTCAGCTGCCTCAGTCTTTGTACAGTACATAGTTTTGAAATGTACTCAACAACAGTGGATCTACAAGAACTGTTAGATTTTCACTTTTTGAAAGAGTACTGTATGGTAAAGTTTCAAGAAGCATCAGTTTCTTCACCTGAATTGGGTCACAGTGTTGTGACAACAGCCACATTGTTTTGGGATCTGCCTGCTCCATTACAGCGTTCTTTCCTAATGGATGACATTTTGTCGAAGCCTTGCAAATTCATAGGAGATGGCACTAGTGAGTTGTAGTTGTATGGAGTAAACTGTAAAATTTAAATGTGTTTTATTAAACTGCAAAATCTTTCATTGTTAATGCAAAGAATGTTACCTGAGCAGTTCAGTAATAATATTCTCTGTTCCATGCATGACAGGAATGAAAGAATTGTTCACATTTTTACTACTTATCTAGAAAAAACTGTCTATAAGACTATGTTTTGCCCATAATTTAGAATTATGTATATTCATGCTTCTTATTTGTGTTTCAGTACACATGTGGGAGCCTTTTCTGTTCTAAAAATAGGCTCATCCATAGGTTAAAAAGCACATTTTTAAGGTGGTTTATCTTGTTTATTCTCGTGTGCAGGTTGTTGCCGTGGTCATGGACGTTTTCACAGACGTGGACTTGTTCTGTGACTTGATCGAGGCCTCAAACAAGCGCAATGTCCCAGTGTACATTCTACTCGACGAGAAGAATCTCAGTCATTTCATCGACATGTGCACAGCGTTGGACATTCAGAATTCACACCTAAATGTAAGGCCAGCTTAGTGAATTCCTCCTACAAGTCTAACATTTACAGGCCTGTTGCCGTGTAGTTTTTTAAAAAAGAAAAATGTTAATGATGCAGAGTTTACCGAGGGGGGCGGTTTTGTCTAACACACACTCAAATGCACGAAGACGCCTTCTTTGGTGGAGGATTAATAATTCAACATATATGCAAATATCAAAGTTCCCAGCTCATAAATAAATTCATGAATTTTTGCAATTAATATTTTCGCTGCAGAAAATGCGGATAAGAAGCGTATGTGGAGACACGTACTGCACCAAGAGCGGGAAGAAGTTTACTGGCCAGGTTCAGGAAAAATTCATGATCATCGACTGTGAAGAAGTCATTACTGGGTCTTATAGGTGAGAATTTCACACTTACATTTTGGCCATACGGGTCAGCTATTTTGCTGTGCTGCACTTGCAACAAATATTATTGACATAAACACTAGCAAAACCTATAACAAAGTCAGATGAAATCAGCCTCACCATGGTTTATCCATAATTTTCTCTTGGCAGGAGAATGTTCTGGCCCTGTAAAAATGACATAAGGCGCATTGTAAAATCTCATTTATAAGAGATTGAGATGGCAATAATGCTGTGATGTACATGGTTGGCTTCCCGTCACTCTATATTATAGCTCCACTTCCTGCTGTGACTTCTACTGTTTTAGCAACTTAGCAGGACACTGTGAGGAGATGAAAGGGTGCAAGCTGAACTTCCCTCAGGCCTGGCAGGCATCTGGGGATTTTAGCAGCTTAACAATGAAGAGATGATGATTCGGCAAGTCTCAGGCCAGACGTAGGCTTGCTTTAGCTTTAGCCTCTACAATAGCAGAGCAAGCCATTCTCTTGTCAGAAGCTTGTTTTCCTTTCATTTGAAAAATCTGGTTCGCTCGACCCTTTATAAAGGGGATTCCTGAGAAGCCAGACGTCTGCGCCTGGTGCCAGGCTGCTGCTCATGGTTTAGTAAGTGGGTGAGCACAGAAAGAGTGTACACAGTGGGTGAGGCTTGTTCACAAGTGTAAAAGGCTCTGCCCTTACAATAGCATGTACGGATCTTTATTTACCTGTAGTGCTTCTTGTGTTAAAAGAGATCGCTTCAAGTAGTTTGGTTTCAATGAACTATTGTAAAATAAGGCAAACAAGTGTTTGGCTAATGAAGCGTTCTGGCATACCGAACAAACAACAAACAAACGGTGACCTTAAATGTTCAGACATTTTATGCAACAGTCCACTTTTAAAGAATGGAACTCTTTGATTGGAATTGCATAATAATATTAATATAATTACCTAATAGTCCTCATAAATGAGTAAATGTAATGCCACGGCTTTAACAAATCCTCACCTTTGCCTAAATAGCCTGAAACTCTCTCGTTTACTTTTCCTGCCCCAGTTTCACCTGGCTTTCCGCCCAGGTGCACAACAACATGGTTTTGCACTTTTCCGGCCGCATCGTCGAGAGCTTCGACCGAGAGTTCCGCTGCCTCTATGCAGACTCAGAAATCATTGAGCGCTTCCACAACCCCGAGGAAGATGGCCTCCCCTACTACCCTTCCAACATCTTCACGCCCAACATGGACTTCTTTCATGCCAGAGGAACCAGGGAGAGGATCAGCCCGGACAACTCCAGCAGCCAATCCAGCAACAGTGTGTCCAGCGTCAAAGCCGCTCCCGGCTACACGCCACAGGTCTACAGAGTGACGCAGGACAAGAAGGATGCTGTCAAGGGCCCGGACAGGAGGGACGTGACGAGTCCTAGACTTCATTCGCCTCAGGGAAACCACATAGGCAAAGGGTCGCCCAACGGGACTCTGCAGAGCCTGACGTATGGAGGAGGAGGAGGTTATACGTCAGGGGTAGAATGGGCCAAAGCAGGTACGCCAGAGTTCCTGCGGGCCAACCTCGCCGGCCCGACCAACAAATTCCAGGGTCTGGGTCTTTATGAAAAGAAGAACGTCTACCCTGTGCCCAAACCCTCACCTCAAGTTCCTCAGCCACAGGCCGAACCCCCCAAGTTGCCCCCCAAAGTCCGCAGCCCCACCGGCCTTTTCAAATTTACTGAATTGTTCACTCCCTCCGCTAAAGACAAGGACTTGTACTTCGGAGGTCCCGACCTCTCTCAGAACGAGCCCGAGAGCATCCAAAGCCCACCACCGCCGGGACCTCTGCTGATCAACCGGCGAGATGAGAAACGAATGACCCTCGGCCACAGCAAACTGGACCAGGTTATCCAGTACAACAGCATAATAAAATCAAAGCCAGTGTATAGCCGCTTCGAACTGAAAAACAACAACTGACCTCCACATGGAAAAATCATGGGCGTCAAGGGAGTGATCTTTGTAATTTTTATTTGTTCTTTTGCTATCAGTACCTCTTGGGTACGGCATCTTATTGTTTCCTATGAAAGGAAAGAAACTTTATTGGAATGTTTTGTGCCTTTTGTTCCAAATAGACAATAAAGAAAACAAGACTCGCAAATAAGGTGACGGCTGTTAGAGAAGAGACACGTCACTTATTTTTACTATTTATATTATAAGTGATAATTTACATGTAATAAGGGCTGGTGTGTTGATTATTTTATAAAATAATCAGGGTTTTTAAAAAGTAGCACCTTATTGCTTTTTCGGACTAAACAGATGATACTCATCCTTTGTGGAGTCGTTCTGTCTGGCTATGAGTATTACTTTTAGACTTACTTTGGGTTAGTGTTCATCAGTCTTCCAGACCGTAAGGTGTATTTATGCTAGACATACTGTGATCTTCATGCGTCTTTGGGGCCGTTTATACCTGTTTCTCTGATTGGCCGTTCGGGTTACAAGCGCTAAAACTGTATCGTTATTGGCCGAGGTGGTCTGGGACACATTTGAACATAATGTGAACGCTAACTTGTCCTAGTTTGTCTCAGACAGGGAAGTAACAGGAAAATGTGTGATCGGTACCAATGATGTATGTAGTAGGAATGCAAATAAAACCAGATATCTAATTTCTATTATGAAGATTTAAATTAACACAAAACAGCAGGCAAACATATTAAAGATGATTTGTAGTAAAAAAAATAACAGGTATTTAACAGGTATAGTAGAGGTAGTTGAACTGTGCAACTTGGCATTTGAGTGCTCCAAGTGATAAAATTGGAGAAAATTACTAAGATGATTGATGCAGAAGACAATATTAATGAGACATAAGGTGAATTTTAAGTTTTAACTTTTGCTGTATATTCAAGTGAGTGGTGGAGTCATCACGGAGCAACAGAATGCTCGGGGATTGGTAACTTCACGCCAAGGAAATTTGAGATAATTGACCTAAAGCTTTAGGTTAGTTCTTGAATGGTTTTAGCTAGCCCTTGCTTCAGGTCATCAACCTGAACACTTAAATTAGTTCTTGCAAAACCAATCTGGCACTTTTCTGGACATAGAATGATATATTTATTTTTGAAACACTTTAGCCAACCTTTGCTAGAATGATTTGGCCCATTTAACATAAACATTGCCCTTGTTAGAGGAGGTTGACACTTTGTATTAGTTCTTGAATCATTTTAGCTATTTTCAGAAGAAGTTGCATGAAAACAAGTACCTAAAATTAGTTATATTTGAATAAGTTTAGGTAGCCGGCAACAAAGACTTACCTAGTAATTGTGCACGAAGGTGATGTAGCCAATAATGAAGTCTGAACAGAGTTGATCAGCTTTATATTAGTTCTTGAAACGTTTGTTAGACTGATTTGGCATGTTTCCGTTCTGTAGGCAGTGTGAAATCTCAACTAGTGGTCATCTTTAGTTCTTGATTCAGCCCTTAATTGGCACTTTTTGGGCAACAGAGACTGACTTATTTCTGCCGATCTTTGACACCTCTTAGAGGAAGTGGCATCGTCAAGTGGAAAACAAGTGGCCAGCTTTAAATTAAGTCTCGAAGCAGTTTTTAAGGTAGTTTAAAAACATTTCCGGCAGACGTTTACGTTTTAACGAAAGTTACGTCAATCTGAAATCTGAACTCAAGCAGTCAGCTATATAAGCCTATTTCATGATTTATTTTAGCCAGCCCTTGCCCAACCGATTTGGCGCTTTTCGGGCAACAGCGACTGACGTAACTTCGTGTGGAAAAGGTGTAGCTACTATCGAAATCTGAATTCAACTTGAAGATCTAAGACAGACAAAGTTGTAAACAATGACGTGTCTCGTTTTTTTCACTTGAGATCCGATTGCTCAAGACGCGTTTAAAAACGCGAGGATAAACATGGCCCTCAGGGCACTGCAGTCACTCAGAGACATACAGTGTCAGCCATGTCGTGTTTAAATGTGAACCGGTTAATTTAGTTTATGCAAAGCAAACACATGTGTTCTGGCAGTATAACGTCTTTATTCGTAATCATGATCTTATCTCCCCATTCCGTATACGACGCGGTTTCTCAGATTGGAACGGCCCACTTACTGTACTCAGATTAGGCGTGTTCGTTGTTTGCCACTTATGACTTAATATGAATTTCGACTCAGCCAAGAGACAGATAAGAACTGAAAATCCATCTGTTAACTGATAATATCGTCAACGAGTCAGCAGGAGAATAAGACTGAAAGAATAAGTTGAGAAATTAAACTATAAGCTTTAATGAAAACTGGCAACACAGAAATTATGCGTATAAGCTAATTCTTCATTTAGTTTAAGAGGTGATATGCTCCATAACTATCTTTACTACCTGCAGTTGACGTGCGTTTACCCCTCACAGATAACACACGTATATATTACTTTTGTTTTACCTTTTTATTTACATAAAATGCATCTCCTGATGTTTACAGTAAACTACAGATTTTTCTTGTAATTGACAAAAAATAAGGCAAATGTTTGCTATGTTTCTGGCTTTAAAAAAAAGCTTCTACATGGAATATCTGGATGGAGATAGGATGGAGTTTTTAGGACCAGCTTAGAGAGTTAAGCACTTAAAAAATAAACGCTACGGGTTGGTTTCTTGCTCATGGATTAAGCCTAGTTGTAGTACCAATGGAGATTTACTAATCGCGTTTTTTCCGCTGAGAGCGCTTTCTCTGCGTTTTCCCTCAGCTCTCGATGTTGCTAAGTTACGAAAAGTGTCGTCGGGCACTCCGTTCATTCCTGTTTTAACCGTTTCTTTGAAAATATGCGTATTCATACCTCCACTTCTACACAGACGCACAACTAAATAATTCTTTTGGTTAAAAATATCTTAAAGAACAGTATATATCTTCTTAATAATAATAATAATAATTATAATTTTCCCAAATTATAACACTCATAATACAAGTATGTTAGCACAAAGCACAATTTTACAGTTTACAGTGTATGGTATTTAAGATATATTTTAACATACATCTAAAAATTTGTAAATATTTCATCCGTAAGTTATTCTGCCTCTTTTCTCTCCGGTAACGTTATTGCACCTGCGCAGGTCATTTACTCCCAAGTTACTCTCCTAAATGCTGCAACCTGATTCCCACAACTCTACTACACTTTACCGCAGTGGCCTTATATAACATCGCATGCGTAACAGAGGCATGATTCCAGTTTGAAAAGGGCTTTTAATATTGTACCACCGGTTATACTGTAATATAATGCCTTGTAACTCCAAATGTGGAGTGACTGTTTATGTGCATAAAATATCAAAGAAAGCGTTTTGCCTGATCATTCGAATAGTAATTTTAAAGCTGTGTTTGAAATGATATAGGATCAGTGTTGTGCAAAATGTTTTGTATCTTATCCACTGACATATTTTTGTTGCATTTTTTAAATATGTAGTTATACATTTGATATAAGTTTCTTACGACTTTTCTGGTTATGTATTTCGTTGAAGTGGAAATAAATGTTTTTAAATTAGCCTCGCCTTGGCGTACAAACCAAACCGGATACGTGAACTTGACCAGCTCTTGTGTTGTCTTAAGCAAAAGCCATAAGATCATCAGTCATGCCTGCTAGACAAGAAGTCCTACATTCTGTGGAGAGTAGCATACTTGAATGAAAACTCTTTGTAAAAATAAATTAAGCTGTCATACACTTACAGTTCAATGCTATACTCATCTTCTACATGATAAGGCTGCTTCTTCTGTGTGTTTTGTCACTGCAGTCCATTAAATACAGGGTTGGGGGGGGGGCATAAACCCTAAATGTGAAGTTAACATTTCTCTAAAATTGTCTTATTGTCAGTTATTAGGTAACTTGTAATTATATGTGCATTAGTTGACAGCCTTGACATCATCTGGCCCCAAATCTCGAGGCCTTCTTGTTTTTAACCTAACCAAACATACAATACGTATCTTTATATTAGACATCATGGAACTAAAACTGTGCTTTAATTGGAAGCAATTTATCAGAGTTAAACCAGGCCTGCAGTCTCTACTGTACCCTTGTTCAATACTGTTGGTTCAATAGGCGATTTGGAGCCCAAAAGTGCCTTTGTAGTTTGTTAATGGCCCAAAGAAGTAACTCTATCTGTCTCGGTCTTGTTTCAGCAGTGAGCCTTCGTTATTAGCCATTGTCAGAGTCAAAGAGACAGAGATGAGAGTGAGATCGCAGCTTAGTGTTACACAGCAGAGCAGACCTGCAGAGGAATACCTCAGAAGAGGAGGAGGAAGCAGCTTATGAAATTCCATAAACGACTCAAGAACAGACTAAATGATTGGCTTCTTTTAAAATTTATTTTTAAAATAGTAGTAGAGGGTGGCATTATAGAAATCACAGTTACAATCAGTTTAAATAGATAAAAGTTGACTTAATCTGTGTTTATGTTTACCTCACTGAGCGTGGAGTAAATAATAGAGCTGCAAATAATGGTCTAAAAATTTGAGAATCATAATTGTACAAAATTATCACCTTTTCAAAATTCCTAGAAATAATAGGGTCTGGTTTTTTTCCTTTGTATTTAATCTCACCTGCTTTAAAGATTAGGTATTGGTATTAAATAGATTAAAAGTTGACTCTTACCACACTGAGAACGGAGAAAAAAGATTGAGTAATAAAAAATTGCCCAAAGATTTGCACTTGAGGTTAAGAGTCTTGCTCAGGGGCCCAGTGGTGGTAGTGACAGAAGTAAGCCAGATTTGAACCAACGTGAGTGTCCTAACCACTAGAATACCGTCAGCTTGTCGTTTCTAGTTGTCTGGGAGAAGTAACAGAGCATCGATTCCACTGTGTTTGACCATAGCTATAAAAAATAAATTTACTGTCTGCAATGTTTTCTAACTGTCTTTCCTGCACAGGGGTTCCACCTTTTTGCAAATTTGCGTGCTGACGTTTTCACATAAAATTTGAACAAATTGAAAATTAATTTATTATGACAGTATATAAATGTTTGTTGTTCTGTGATGTTTGGAAATATTTTCATTCTTTTTCATTGCCATTTTTCCCTAATTGTTAGTTACACAAAATTCCAATCATACTCAAACAAATTGCCCCTTGATACCCTTTTTTTCTTTAAGCTTGGCTTAGTGTTTGTTTCATACTTAAACACTTCTTAATCCCTAATGATACTGCAAAACCAAGGTCTAGTTTCAGTGGTTTCCAGTCAGACATGCCAATGCACACAAGCACATGACAAGTATCTTGCCACACACAGTAATTACTGAACTGTTTCGATGTTTCTTTTTTCAATCAACACCGCTCCCATTCGTTCCTCTAATGTGCTCCATTGCAATGTGTTGAGTCACAATCAACACGACGTGTGGAATGATTTCCTCTCTTCCTAAGTGAGTCATTCAAGGCCTAATTGCATGTCAAAGAAAATGTTTACTTGACGGTAATGTTCGTAGGAAGACTGCTCTAATTTGAAGTCATTTTCAAAAATTATTTCCACAAAATTCTGAGATGTTGAGTTAAGAAAAATGTGATTTAATGATTACATGAAAGGAACTTTTTGCTTTTATGAGAGAAAAACTGACTTTTAATAGTTTGAGTTTTGCAACTCAGCAACTTTTAACTTATTCAATATAAATTTCAAAATTGAAAGACCAATCCTCTTCTTTGTAATATGTCAGATTGTCAGCTGTTATTGTTTATTGGCTTTATTTAGTTTTTCGTCTAATTTAGATTTATTTAATATCTTTCTTATTTCAACTTATTTGCATTTGTTAGTAATATACCTTAATTGTTTAATTTCTAATTTAATTGTTTGAACAGCTGAACATATACTTTTTTAAATAAAAGGTTTTAAATAATAGGATATAATAATAGTAGGTGTTCCAGAGAATCAAGGTTTCTCCTACGTAATAGGTTACTTCCTTGATTCTTTGATCTAATAGCTTATGTGTGATGAGTGTAGTAGTTTTCTTTGCATGAGTCATTGTAGAATTTCCTTAATTTCTAAATCAGTCTGCTTTGCCTGTCTTGAAAATTGCTACAGAAACTTAACACGTAAATATTTGCGCATGTTTATTTGAAATATCATGTCAAAATCATGTCATTTCAGAAGCATGAGGAAGCTGGAGTGTGAGATGTGTGCTTGGAAAGGTGTGACTTTGGGTTTCCACCAAACTGTCTAACGTAATCAAAATTGCATATCTGTTGTGCCTTTTTAGAAAGTGGCATTGAAGCCCTGTGACTGCTTTTTTTCTAAATGGCTTGATGATTGATCAGACCTGGTTGTTAAACCTGGAATATAACACTTCAAACTGGTGATAATGTAGATACATTGAGAGGTGATGCTGGTGACTTAAGTCACGGCAAATACCTTTACTTAAATCTAGATCAGTGTTTTTAATGGTTTCCCTGGATTCAAACTAAAATCATAAAAAAGTAAATTTGAGTGATTATTAGTCATTGTGAACATAGCACAGCACAGTACACAGTGCTTCACAACAAAATGTGACCTCTGCATTTGACCCATCCATGAAGGACCAGTGGGCAGCTTTTTGGCAGCACCCAGGGAGCAGTGCTTGGGGACGGTATCTTGCTCTTGAGTACCCCAGTGGCACCATTACTGGTCTGGAACTTGAACCGGTGATCATGGGGCCAACTCCCTAACCGTTACGCTACCAACTGCCACAAATAGTCACCATGGATTCAATTGTGAAAAAGGTGCAGGGCTGAATTAAAGAAAAAAAAACAGACATAAACCCACTTACAGGACTGAAATGCTGGCAGTGTTGCAGTCTTGTTGGACGAGAATTTCAACTCACTACCTTCCAAGACCTTAAAATGGGGTGTGACTCGGTGCACTAATAATCTACACTAATACAATAACAAACCTAAATATGGCTTCCTGAAAACATCAGTTTTTAGATTTAATGCATTTATCAGTTGCTCTTGCCCAAGGCAACTCACATTTCCTAATTACAGGCACCGCCTCCCAAGAGCAACTTAGGGTTAAGAGTCTTGCTCAGGGGTAGTGCTGGAGGTAGCATTGAACCCACAGCCTCACAACAAATATCCTATCAGTAGACGATCACCACTTCATCATATAAATTGTTGTGGAATGTTCAAAGTAATATGTCATCTTACATCTGCATTACAGCAAAACAGACTTCTAACGACTGCAAAGTAAGTGAGGCAATTCAAATATACTTTTGTAATTTCAGCATAACTTGAGATCTGAATGACAAGGGACTTGCCATCCACTACCTCCCAATCCTCAAAACACCAGACCCTTGAGAGTAGTGCTGGGAAAGGTACTTCTAAACTTTTCAAGCTACACAGTACAGCCCAGTTACTGGTTTCTTTCAGTAGTTAGCAACATTGAATTTATTTTACTGACATCTTTGCCAAGGTGGATTCCATCCCCAGACTCCATCTTGCAGCTGCCAAGAATGCAGTGTGAGTCTCTCCTGCAGGTGGTGCGTCCACTGGAGTCATTCATTCGTCCAAGTGCAAGAGATACTAGCTAAGTTCACAAAGTGTAAGTTTAGGTAGTTCCCAGACCTGCAATTTGTGAAGTGATGCAAGGTAATGTCCAAGCAAAATCGGAAAGAGGAACATGTTTTACTGTTAACTATGCAAATGCAAATCCAGAAAGGCTAGTTCTTTCACATTCATGTCCTGTTGAAAAAATGAAAAGCAACAATGGCATGACCTCTGACTTGACTAGATGGTCTGAGAATATAGGCAGTTGTGCAGGATAAATGAACTACTTTTAAGTTTGGCAACATTTTATTTAATGTGAATACATGATTTTTTGTCACTGCAAGTGTCGCAGTGTAGAACTAAAGCTAGTTGAACTACAATCCCAAGACAGCTAAAGTAGCTTCATCAATCACTAAATAACTTTGTACAGTTTTGTGGGCCTATAATACTTTCAATAAACCTTTACGAACAGTTAAACTTTCAGTTTGAGCTTGTGATGGTGCTGGAATAAAATAATGAAATGACAACGTTTGCTTAACTGGTTGGTGTACAAAGTCAAGATTTGTTTAAAGTGCCAGGCTTTGTTCAACCAACAAAATTTATAATAATAATAAGCAAAACACAAATGAGACAAATATTGTGAAAAGGCAGAATGTGTAGGAAGTGCAGAAGATTGAAATATTTTAGGTTGTAGAAACCATTTGCCACAAAATCTTGAAACTGCCATAATAGTGAAAGAACTGGTAAGTTCACATTATTCTCAATTCTAAAGACGGCCTTGGAATGTCTCAATATAGTAACCTGAAATACAAAGGCAGGTACTTTCCCTTATTATTTTTAATGTTTTTCTCGGCAAAGGGCTGAAGGACACTTAGTTCCTCAAAGAATTAGCCGGAAAGTGAACACTGTGGAAATCAATCCTAGTACTGATACATGTGCTTGTTCGAAAAAAGGGAGACAAGGCTGAGTGTGTGTACAATTTTTAATCAGTCCAATGAGAAAGAAATGTGATTTGTGTCGTGACAATGACACCCCATAATAAATCTCTTTTAGTATGATAGAAATTCAGTCAGGAAGTGATCTACAGATCACTAAAGAAAAAAAAAGTGGTGAAAGACAGACACTTTTACATGAGTCAAAGTGCATATCTTTTTCCCCAAAAAAATAACTTAAATCCTTCTCTCCCCCAATAAAAATAATACACATGAAAATTATATTATGTGCCTCATTATTTGTGCATAATAACATAATTAAGATGCTTAAGATTTAAGGTTTTAAGTTTGCCAAAATGTATGTGCGACTGACATTTGAAATGTGAGTCATTTTTCTGTTTGCTTAAAAGTTCCAGATAATTACTCACTAGCTTATGAATGATTCTGGCAGGGTGAACTTGTTTGGGTTATAAATGGGGTCCCAAAAAAGGTCTGACCAAGACTCTTATTTTATGATTCAATGAAGCTTCATAATACATTCGGCATTATGGTAATGATACATGGTAATACATTTGTAAAAGGGTTATTATATGTATGCTTTTATGTGCTTTGTTTGTTCATCTGAGAAGCCTTCTCCCACTTTTTATTCCTTATCGACTCCAATATTGTATATTTCCACTTTATACACAGGTGAATATTTCCGCTGTAGCGAAAAGTATTGCTGTCATTTTCAAGCTTTTAACGGGTGAAAATGTGCAAGTACGTGCTCTTACTAGGCAGTTTATAGGGCTGATGCCCCAGGCGTAACTCTTTCTCAGAAACAAGTTTTTAGGTACCAGGTACCAGCCTATATGTTCAGACTTGTTTAAGTTCTTGATCACGTACGTTTGCTGCGTTTGCTGGGCTCGAATCTAGGGCAACGGGCCGTTACATAAGTTTTGAAACCCACACTTTTAGAAATGATGCAGGTGTGGTGTGTTTGCTGTTTGCTCAGTGAGTGTGAATAATGCATGTTATTTTATAGACTAACGAGTGCCATGATTAGGCGATCCATGACATGCAATCTCGTTTCACTTTTTAAAATGTATTTCATTTGATTTATTTTTCAAGATGAAACTTCCAGATATTTGGGCATCTTTATGTTTATTGAATTAATAAATTATAATGCAAATATTAAAAAAAAAAAAACCAAAACATGCACTCCGCACTCACACACCGAAACACAATGGGCCACAGACATACTGCCTAGTCTAAATGGTGGTCCCTGGGACAAAACTAGTTGAAACCCCCTGCATTAGACTGTTCAGTACGGACATGTGACGCTGTTAAAGCCTCCTGCAGCTGGTGCAGAGTATTATTGAGTTAGAGCGATATCATGTGGTAAAAACTGGTACTGCATGAAGAACCTACACCTGTCATTTAAAACATTATTTTTTTCCTTTACTCGCAACCAAAATCAACATTGAACTCAAAAAGCCAAATCTTACACAGTTGGTTGGAAAATTACAATTTAAAGATGAAATGATCATTGCCATAAGGTGACTTGCTGTGTTCACGCATGCTCAATGGGTGGAGAAACTCCATCAAATTTGTGTCACGTCAGTGTCAAATGCGTCTTGTACGATTTCATGCTGCCATAAATGTAATTAGTAAAATATTGATGAACACTCAAGAATGACACTTCAGAAACACTCAGCCTTGGATATCCGTAGCCTTAGAGCACAACCTTATCTAGGTCACTGGATCTTTTTTCCAGTCTTAATTGTCAATTTTGCATGACGCTCGACAGTCTGTCCCAGTGCTGGTGTGAACAGTACTGCTTGTTCCATCTTGACTGAGTCACCGTACAGAACTCTCGCATATCTGTTTACCGAGAGCAGCGCGTCAAACGGCTAGCACTGACCCATATAGCAGAGTTCGCCCGAGCATGGCGGTGTGAGGAGATAGAGGTTAACTGCTGGGATAGATGCTAATAATGAGCTAGTGAAGGCAAAGATAAATGATATTTTTTGTGGGACATTATTTAGCAAAAGCAGACTAACCAAATATGAGAATATTTCGTATTGGCAACTGTAGTCCAACAGCACAAATTTAGCAGCTCTAACATTCACTATTCAGACGATCAAACATTCTTACGATACTATTAATACAAACCCCAGCTAATTCTCGAAAAATTTACCAATCAGGTTGTCTTCTTAGTAAACGTTCTATTCATCTCTCTCTTTTTTTCCCTAAATGCTGGTTGTTCCCTGATCCAGATTTGACCCTCTTCTCATTCCGCTGTTCAGCTATTTTATTTTAGCTTATCTGGGCCTGTTTGGTTTTACTATAATGATCTCTCCAACAGCTAGAGGAACCAGCGCAACACATGAAAAATTGATGTCAGACACTGTATTATATGGCAGAAAAAGTCACATTAATGTTAGTTTAAGTATTAAAGCCAGTTACATCAACAGCTTTGGTCTTTTGACACACAAAAAAAAGAATTTGCCAGTAATTTGTTTATCATGTATTTCAGGCTTATTCATAGCAACTTTTACTCATTTTCATTTGGTAAGCACTGGATGAGGCTCACAACTTTTGACATAATGCCAATCCTTTGGCTAAACATCAGACATCTGGTGATATTTCATGGATGTTTTGACGCCCATTAGAGACATTTTGTCGCTGATCCCCCAGTTAATTGCAATAGTTTTTGAGAAGGTTACATTTTGCTGTGGTTCTGGCTGCATGAAGGAGATAAGGACTAAAAAAACTGGGTGTTCTGTGAAGCTAGCATTCAGTTAAAATTAAAATGCATTTAAAAGCTCAAAACTACTAAAAGAAGGAATACATTGTTCGTGAAAACCAACTTCTCCAGAATAGAAAGCCTCGGACTGACAAAAATCTTTCAGAATGAGAATGTTTCTCAGAAAAAAGGCTCATTTGTTGTTTACTTGCTTCTAAAAAAAGGAACGTGCTTCATGTTTGCACCATAATTATATCCCTTTCTTTCTGCTCGGAAACTTTGACTGTTGCTGGTGCTTTACTACTTCATGTATGGATTCAGGATTCAAGAGATACTGGATACAAAATGCCTTTGCTGTCACTATGCAAGTACAATGAGAGGGCATTTGAAGCAAGCCAGCACATGCAGAGTAAAATAAGACAATAAAAATATACCAATAAACAAGTGTAGTGCAAAAGGAGTATTTTGCTTCCAAAGAGGCAGATTTCTTTGTGTTTTTAACGTAGTCTCAAGGAATAGTACTCATATGCATAATTATACATCTGCTATGTGTTGGTACCTACCTAAGGTTGGTCCCGGGATAGGCTCCAGTCCCCCCGCGAACACAGTTGGGATTAAGCTGTTTGAATAATGAATGAATGAATGAATGAATATTCATACATGTTGCGTTAAAAAACTATATCTATTGTTTTATTTTCCAAGGGAATTTTAATGAAATGAGGGGTAGCTCAAGACACATTTAAATCTCTATAATAGTTACATACATGGTTATGCACATACAACAGTACATGCAGAGAATTGCAATTCTGTTTTACTCAAAACTTTAAAAGCATTAAAGTAAAAATAATGAATAAAAAGTAATATATGTAGAGCTCGAACACTATAAAATCTGGAAAAAATAATAAGATTATTGTGGCACATGTTTTCATTAAAAGAGCAATTGTGCAGCAAATGTCTTGAGGCAGGTGAATGCAATTGTATGTATATGCGCATGCATGTGTACAAAATCTATAAGTAACATGCGTCTGTAGCAATGTCTACTAATGCAGTGTTGTGTGTACTTCCACAGCGCACTTGTGTTTGCTTCACCACAGCTCCAGATGGAGGGGTTGTGAGATGCATTCCTCCCCCACCACTAGTCTTGGAAGCTCTGGCTCACACCCTGCCACTCTCCCAGTGTGAAGCGGAGCGGCTCCAAGAGGGGCAGCAGCTCTGAGCATTGTGACCCAGATTTCGAGCCTCTTCCTTGGGCCCTGCATGTAGCAGCAGAGCCTGTCTGTCCCGCTTCCGTACCGTGTCGAGCACTTTCTCGGCCAAAAAGCGTGCTGCGACCTCTCTGATCGGTCCAAGCGCTTGGCTGGTTCTGCTGCTGATGTTCTTGGTTTTTTGGAACCCACACAGCTCTAGACAGGCCCATTAGAGTTCATGTATGATTGACTAGAATGCATATCCTTCCTAATGAATTATACAATGCAAATTCATTCATGTTTTTATTGGATTTGTAGAATGGCTAAACGGGTTTTGAATGTGCTTGCATCACTGGGCACATGCTTTGATAATTAGATTAGCTAGATGCTACCAGATCCCTAATGAATCTCTGTTTCACACCTTTCACATTTGACATCAGTGCAAAGATTCTCCCTGGGACAAATTTCAGACTAAAGCTTTGGGAGCTTCCTGCAATAAAAGTCAAGATGAGTCATCGGCCAGCGTCATTGTGTGACCTAAAGCGTGTGATGCGTTTTGTCCGTTAAAGGCCAGTGTTTGAATAAAAAGTACCTCTAAAACAACATGGGTCAAGCAGTTATGAAATACTCAAGCTCCAAGCCACCACTCATATTTTATTGATAAGACTGTCCAATGTCCATTAGCATGGTCTGCCTTTGACTGGCATATGCATCGCAAATTGCCACAGAATAAATTTGAGCAGTTTTCTATTAAAGGTTTTTTCCACACTGACCTTCAGAATAAACCACGGGCAGTAGGAATGATGGTGTTTGTGTTTCATTTAATGGCTTGTGCTCATTGGCATTTCCAATAAATCAATTTATAGTGTCAGTGTTTTACAGTGTATACATTCTACTTTAGGTTAGTATTTCTTTAATTTAATCTATGTGTATAACTCAGTTGCTTTGTAGTGATTGAGGTATACATTGTACACTTTGAATGTTGCACTTATTTAACTATCTATGTGACAGATCAAATGTCTTGAGTGGTTCAAGTTCAAGTGGTTTTTACTATGTTTTGTACACATGTACAGTGATATGAAATTGACTTCCCCTAGAAAGTGGAACAAGAAAAAAGCTACACATATATAGAGGATATACATAAAAAGAAGGGAAGTGCATGTGCAAATACTTTAAAAACAACTTATATTTAAAGGTTTTTATAAAATTTCTAGTAACTATAATCATCTACTTCATAAGTTCTTTGTCTCACTATGCCTTTGACATGATGGTTCTTATTATCTCTGACCATGCGATTTTATCCAAAGGGCATATCTTACAAAAACTACAGCATCTATCTGGGAAAAAGTGTGTTACCTAATATAATTTGTTTTGTCAACCTCACTGAGGCACTACATGTAGAATGCACATCAGCGTGCACATCACATAATTGCAATATTGCTCTGTCAAGGCTGTAATCAGCAACAATGTTTTGAGGGCAGATAAAATGGGTTTTGCGTTCAAGGAATATGAGAGATTTTTAATGTAACATTTATAGCATTTAGCAGACACTCTTATCCAGAATGACTTCCATTTCCTAATTACAGGAGCAACTCGGGCTTAAGGGTCCACAACGTCTTGGTGCTGAGGCAGGTATTCTAGCACTGGACCACCATCAGCCATGCTTTATAATATTTATAATATTTAAGTTCATTTCTGAGATCATCGCCATGTTTAGACATAATACATAGTATTGATGATATGGAAGAAAACAAGAAACAGAGAGAGAGAGAGAGAGAGAGAGAGAGAGAGAGAGAGAGAGAGAGAGAGAGAGTATATGCTATGTTATTTATTAACCTTTGACAACAATGAAAATATATTTTACTCGCTTTTTTTCCCAGTCTCATGTGTGAGACATTTTTCTTCTCCTTTCTTCTTCTTGTTTTCTTTGTCTTTTTACATAAATGCCGGAGCTTAAATACCCCAGACAATTACCAGTAATTACCAGTACTTTAATTACCCTTACTCTGGTAGTGTACTTGCACGAATGTTGAGTATTATTATTATTATTATTATTATTATTATTATTATGACATGCGCAGTAGAAGCATCGTGTCCCGCTAGGTTGAGCGTTGGAGTGCAACTCTACCCACCTCTGTAATGAAGTATTTAGCTGCAGCGCTCGAGTGGGAGCGTTGACACGCTGCACTCTTCGCGCTCAGTCTCAGACGCTGGCGCTCGCTTTAAGAAGCCGAGTCTGCGCAATGGCTCCGCGAGTTTAGCGCTCATTCTGGGTGGAAAGGAGACAAACCCAGAACAAAACAGGGGATAAGAGCAGGTGCGTTCTCCAGCCCGGACTTAAAGACCTCGTGTAGGACACGATAGTGGAAAGCGGCGGCAGCGGCGGAGGCGACGGAGGCTGTGGGGGAGATTGTGGGGGGACAGTCATGGCGGGAGCGAAGGGGAGAAGGACTGGACTCCCAGGTTTTTGTTGGAAAACCTGTTATTTCCACATTCTCTTCTGGGTCGTCTCGGCGTGCGGGGAAGAGAGGACCTTCATTGTTGAGGTAGGTCACAGACGCTTCTAGGCATGAGGCGTAACCGCTCAGCTGAGCATCGCCTCCTCTGTGGATACAGGCTCATGTACACATCGTTTTTTCTTTGTCAAGGTCCTACTTCGTAATTACGACACAGTTTTACTCAGCCCCCAAATGCTCAAGAAACCAACAAAAAACGACCATTTTATAGTATGGGAAATGTCTCGGATATACTGTACATAAACAAACAACTCAAATAAGACCTTGAATATATGAACAAATGAGCGGCGCAGCGCGTTGTTTATGTCCACATTCTGTTGACATCTGCTGTTTAGACAGTACGACAAAAATGGTTACGTGTTTTTAAAAGCACAAAACTAGACAAAGGCTTAACTGTGCAGTAAACACACAAACACAACACACGAACAGCAACTTCAGCAATCCAACCAGCTGCCTTATATACCGTTTTATGATCCTCAAAATTGCCATCATCCTGCAAACACACTGACTGAAATAAATGAGGCAATGTTTAATTATCTCTGAACATGATTTTGAAAATTATATTTTTATTGCACCACCATGCTGCATATGTTGCTTTTGTCTTTTTCGTAATTAGGGCTGTTTGGCTTTTAATCTTTCGTTTTTTTGCTACTAGAAGCTCAAACTTCCCCCAAGCTGAATAACAGAGAAATTGGCTTTGTGAAGCTGTTGATGTTTATATGCGACCTCATTCGAATCCATTGCTCCACATTGCTTTGTAAATGTTTTCTTTTTCTATCCTTACGCTAAAACCACACAAAGGACGAGAACCAGTTCAAGCTGAAGTTCACTGGCAGCCGTAATACGTTTCCACTTTGTGTAGAACAAAGCGAGTTTTATTACTCGTAAGGTTCCAAATATAGCCTCCTCCATAATTTATTGAGGCGATGGGGATGTGACGGAGTGCAGCGGTGACAGGAGCAGGTCCGTTTAAGAGAGGGCGATGTTTTTCCCAAACAGGGGTCTTTAAATGAACTGACTTTACAGTATGAGGGAAAAAGATTCACAAGACCGCGAAAAATATGACTTTATGCTGCTGGCAACATACTGCATGAGTCCAAAAACTATTCTACAACAGTAATACATAGCTTATTTGTTTGTTTTAGATCCTCTTCGAAGTTCCATTGTTATATTTAGCATAACATCCTTATTTTTTGTTAACAGTATGTGTTTGTTTACAGTGAGTTTCTTTCTTTTCCGAATGTGTTCCCAGTCTTTGTTCATTCAAAATATTTCTTCTCAGTACAGTATGGCATCTATTCCATTAGACTTGGCTGCTCTTTGTCTGCTTCAGGCTCCTGTTTCGGTATCTTTCGAGCAGACTGAAGCAGTTGTGAAGGCGCTACGTCTGCGCCTGAAGTGTTTTGGCACAGTTCACCCCTTTTTTACATTAACGTGCTATAATCTGCAGTTTTGCAAGCTGTGCAGTGTTGCTGCTACGTTTATGGGACTAAGCAAATGCATGATCAATACAGAAATAAAAAACAAAAAACAGGCAGTAATGACATCATATATTTTAATAGCCCAGTACAAAGCATCGCATAAAGAAAAGTCTTTTACACACAGTCAATAATCCAAAGAATTTCTTGGAACTGGAACTGTGAAAGAAAAAATTCTTGTGGTACTAATTTGTATTCTCAAGGTTCAGGATTTCTCCTTTCTGGACATTTTACAACACAAAGATGATGCAAGCTACATCCATGTCAAGGAACAGTGGTTTTGCTGTGCTTTTGTTTTTGATAAGCTGACACAGTGAAGACAGGACTTTTGTTTTTAAAGATTTTTCACAGTGTACATTTATGAAACCCTTTAGTTGTGACCCTTTATCTTGTGTTGACCCACATGGTTATTCGTCTTCAAATCACACATGGTAACAGCAATGAAGGTCTGTCATCTGGAGCATCAGTCATGACATCACTGTGAAAACATCTGTCTGAACAACAACTGCCGTCTGCTGCCCTTCTGTGGAGGAATAAGACTCAAAAGCTGAAGGGCAATAAAGCTAACAGTGCTGATTTTGATAGCGGTGCTCTTTAGGACATTTTAATAGTTTAACTCTCAGAAGAGGCTCTTTGGTGGATCTAAAAATATTTATATTCTTAACTGTCCAAATTTTCCCAAATCTTTGACTTAGAAATAAAATGATTTAAATATGAACCTAAAGACGATGTAGAATAAAAAACAGCGTTAAACATTTATGCTGAAAGCAAGACAGGAACTTCACCAAAAAAATCAAATACATTTGAATTAAAAGTTAAAGTAATGTAGCGTGAAGTCTTAAAAAGTAAATGTCAGTTATTGTAATGCAATACTGTAAACATATTTTTTCATTATTCACAAGGTGAACTGGAAAAGAAAGATTCAAAGCAAAATCACTTGTCAGTTTGGTTGGAAAAGCAGTAAGCTCACACTCACTGAAATCCTGTCCTTTATTAACATCAACACATTTCTGAGAAAAACATTATTTTAAAAAAATCTGCAGTCAATTAACATGAAGGAATCTTCCTGAAATGGCACAGTTGTCCTACGGTCCTATTCATTCTTTCAGAATGATAGTTTTCAGTTTTACTTTCCTTGTGTGCCCTCAAGTCACACAGATTTATGCAACCGAGCACAAACTAAATTGTCGCAACCAGTACTAAAGGACACATCAATAATTCATGCATATAATTTTTAAATGTGTGTCTATTTTTGATAAAGGTCCGCTGCTGTTCCTGTAGGTTTTGAAAGTGTTTCTGGATTGTCAGATCTGCTAATCGAGGTGCTCTGTATTGGACTGACAGCCCGAGTTCTTGAAAGACTCCTACTGTGTGACATCCATTTTAATCAGTGACTGACCTGTGCTACGTGTCACATTAGGGAAGACTTTCCCTTCTACACAAGATGGTTTTGTTTGGGAATAAATGGGGTGTGAAGTGTGTCAGGTTAACCAGATCCATTTAGTAATCAGTAGTCACATGGATCTGACAGTGATCACATTAAATATTGTCTGTAATTCATTCAAATGTAGAAATATATTTTTTGATCACTAGGGAGGCACTGATCTGATATCAGCGCGATACAGACTCAAATGCTGAATCAGGAATCGGTAAAAGTGAGCTATTGCAATTTCTATGAATTTTGGAGACTTTTTACTGGATGCACATGCAAGAGTCTACCAAACTGAAAGATTTAGAACATAACCACTGAACATGGGCCTGAAACAACAAATAAACTGAGACACACTAACCAGTAGGGGTGTTGAAATTAATCACATAATCGATGCATTGCGATGCAGGCGTGGACGATTCTGTATCGATGGAGACGCAGACCACAAAAGATAAAATTGGGGGGGTTTCAACCGGTGGTCTGCTAATTCTAATATGCTAAATGCTATAAATATAAATATACCTGTATCATAATCAGTTAAAGTTAGGTTGTTGCAACTCTACTAATTAGTTTGATCCCGTGTTTATGGATGCATTTTACTGCACACGACAGACAACCTTTTGGCAAAGATGCGATGTTTTTTTTCCTGGCTCCTCCTGAATTTGAAGGGATATTAACTGATCTCAGAGCTAATAACTAATCCATTTGTGTGGCAGAGCCCAGAGAGATGCCCAGGCTCTCAGCAGTGTGTCAGACAGAGTTAGGGACAGACTGTATCCCAGAGAAGCAGGACTGCTGTCTCCTTCTGACAGTTTAATTTTAGCCAGGAGCAGATAAGCCCCAACAGTTTGTCGGATTTGAGTGTGAATGATCTGCAGTTGTTTCCACCGTTCATGGCCGTGGATTTCGCCTCAGCAGAATTAGTTTACTTTCCACCTCGTCTCTCTTTGGGATGGATAGCTGATGATGTCTCTAGAGCAGTGCAGGTTGTTCCATTCTTGTATTTCTCATTTCCTAAACATGCCATCTTTCCGGTGGCTTAAATGTCTTCCGTTCCCATGGAAATGGAAGATGTTTTCAATCATGTTTTTATAGAATAGGCTACATAACTGGAAACGGTATTAATAGATAGTGTCATGTTCTAAACATTACATAAGTAGCTGGAACAGGATTTTTGAAATTTAACATACTGAAAATTGCTAAATCTTAGGTGCTTCCATTTTAGACACATTCACTGCAATCCAGAAATCAGTAGTTTCACAGACACGGTGACAATAAAATAAATATTATGTATTCATGTAAACCCTATAATCTACGAATCTGGCATATACTTTTGTAGTATAGGAATTGCAGACAAGAAGTGATTTTGATGTGCTTATAATATAAAGATGAATATTATATATTATAAAGAAAAAAAATGGTCTCTTTTTAGTACGTGAATTAGCATCAGAACGAGAAATAGCAAGTATCTACAAGTATCATTGTGTAGTTGTAGAGGTAGTTGCATAAGCTTCAGATAACACACTTTGGAGCTCTGCTTTGTGATTTGTCCAAGTTGCATGAGTCCAAAAGGCTCAGATGGTCTGCAGTCTGGTTTCTAGACTTTGGAGAATATGCAACGTTCAACAAGAAAAGACGCATTCATGTTGTAATGCCATTTCATGATTCTTTTTTTACCCCCCGCAAAGATCAAATTCACTTTTTTGGCAAGCACATATGTATTTAGGATGCATTCAGAAAGGTTATTCTTCGACCTAAATACAGATTCTTATTGTAAGCTTGTTTTAGGCCGTGCTTCATTGCATTCCATGTACGAAACCAGAACCCTTTCACTTTTTGATATTCATAGTGACGTAGGCGAAGGTGTCCCGGGGAAAAAAAATTGCTGTTTTGAGAAAAACCAAGTCCCAAGTGTGGGATTGTGATGGTGCTCTTTGCTGTGTGAAAGAGAGGCTACAGAAGAAAGAACTGCATGTTGCCTTTGTTCGTTGGAGAAGCCAGATTTGCTGATTTTATTTTCATGATGAGACATTCAGTACAGAACATTATTTAAAGGTTTTTTTTTTTATTGAAATCACACAACGTCTGCATGCTTCTCCACGGGTCGCGTCATGCTTTATTGACTTTTGTCTAGCGAGTACAGCGTGTTTTGAGGATGCGGTGTGTGTGTGGGCGGCTGTGGGTGTGTGTGAGGTGCTAGAACAGAGTCTTCTCTCTAGCTGTGGGCACAATGGAAGCGTTAAAGCAAGTTAAAGATTGTCAACACAGTTGGCTGCTTCAAAAAAAGGCTTCAAAAAATGTCCTGAATACGTCTCGTCACCGTAACGTGCTAACAAAGAAAGGGGGCAAAAAAAAAAGAACGTTCCTACACTGAAGGAGAAAAGATTGATGCTGTGTACCAGCACATTTTAAGGTGGAATATACTCATTTTTGTTAATATTGCTGTTGTATTAATAGTTAATATTAATATTAGTTTATTGAACTATCCATCTTGCTAGTGTGGTGCTGACGTCGTTTTTATCTTGCACATGAAAGCTTATAAATCCAATAGTAACTATTCATTTTATGACATCAGTGGCAGTTGAACAAAGAAAGGGCTTACAAATGTTCCTGAAGTTTAAGAACAAAAGATATATATGTGACCTGCACGTCAATATTTTTGCTGTTGTCATTGATATATCTATTAATATTGATAATCAATGCTATTTAGTTTATTGAAGTATATCATTGCTAGTGTGGTGCCGATGCCATTATGAGTGATAAAAATAACCACAATGCCTCATTCTCTTGTCTATTCATATTGATTATTAATGTTATTTAGCTTATTGAACTGTTCCTCTTGCAATTAACTTCCAGTGTGATGCTGATGCCATTGTGAGAGTGGATAAATATAATAATGACTTGTGTGACTTTAGTGGTGAGGTGAACAAAGAAAAAGGTAAAAATATATATAAAGAACAAACCAACGATCTGAAATGATATTTTGAATGGGAATATGGTGAGTTATGATAGAATACTTATTGCTGTTATTATTGATATATGTATTGATTTGAATGATTAGTCATTAACTGTCCATCTTGCATTTAACTGCCAGTGTGGCGCTAAAGCCATCGTGAGAACTAATAAATATTACTGTAACAGACTTCAGTGGTCATCAGAGGAAAGAAAGGAGTAAAACATAAACGTTATTATGCCGAAGAAGAACTAGGGATTTGTTGTATTGAAGTATCATTTTTACATTTAATAGAGAGTGTGGTGCTGATGGCGTTGTGAGAGCTAATAAATCTCAAAGCAAGCAACCTGCAGTGGTCATCTGAACAAAGAAAGGGAGTGATAATCCTACGTACAACAAAAGTTGTTTTTGATGTATTAATATTGAGAATTAATACTGATTTATTGTATTGAACGACTCCTCTTGCATTTAACTGCTAATAGTATGCTGATGCTGTCGTGAGAGGGAATAAATATAAAAGTAACATCTCCTGTGACATCAGCAGAACAAAGAAAAGAGGGAAAAAAGAAAACAAAAGAGAACAGTTTGAGTGGGAATCTAGTGAGTTGCAATAGAATACATAGATATATTAATATTGATTTGGCATATTGAACTCTATTTTGCATTACAGTGTCATAGATGCCTTTGTTATTTACATTCATGCAAATGAGAGATGAAAATATCAATCAAAGCAGCGACTGAACGGTCATCTATAAGAGCGAACTGATTCATGGCTTCAAGCTCGTCTATTGTTTTGTCTTGCTGTTTTGACCACGGTCACCGGCAGCAGCTCCTTTATTTTTCTTCTTTGTCTGTGCTTCTACAGCATTTCTCCTTTAGCGTCGGCGCACTGTACGCCTCCCATCCCCCCGTCCTCCATCTACTGTACGCGGCTGGGCTCTCATCTTTCTCTCTGTCTTTGCCTCTCCTACTTCGCTGTCTGTCTCGTCTTGCTCTCTTTGGCTTTCTTCCCCTCCTCTGTCTTTATCTTTCCTCGTCTTCATCATGCGATTCATGCAATTTCTCTCCTTGCCTCTGTCACTCTCTCTGTATTCTCAGCATTTGAATTTCTCTTGCCCTTTCTTCTCTTTTCTTCTCTTCTCTCGCTGTCTGTATTTCTTCCTCTCTCTATCTCTCTGTCATCCATTCCTCTTTTTGAGGTTTAGCAAAGATGAACACATATGGTTCAGACAGGCCTGTGTCCGCCAGAATGTGTTTGTGTTTAGTGCAAAGTGCAGTTATTCTTCAGTATTTTTCAAACCACGTGCGTGTGAGTGTACTAAAAGTTTATATTATCCTCTTCTCTTTGTCTGTCTGAGAGGTAGACCATTACCCAAGAGAGGCAGTCTTACATCATTCATATCCTGCTGTCTATTGATCTCGGTGCCGATGTGGTTCCTCTCCACATGACGGATCCTCGGCGCAGAAACACGAGATGTGATGCGTTTTCGTTCTCGCGCAGCTGCCCGAGTTGGCAGCATTTTGGGGCAGCATGTGCACGTTTCTGAGATGAACGCTGGCACAGTTGAAAGGCAGACTAATACAGCAGCCTACTTAGGTACCTTATTTTAGCTGAATGTGAAAGCACCACGCATGTGTTCCTTCGACAGTCTGTGCATAATTGTAGTTTTCCAGTTTAGTTTAACAAAGGTGGGCCAACATGGCAGAGGAAAAAATAACCAGTGTGCAGTTTTCATTGTCAGTCTTTACCTTTATCAGATTAACCTTTTTGATTTTCAGCCTCCAGCAGTCATGCTTCCTGCAGGTGAGACTCGCTAATCCATCTAAGACCTAAGCAGGTTTGGTTTTGGTCAATATTTGGAAGGGAAGCCAATTAGGAACTAAAGGCCAACAGGGGGCACCATCCTGTGATTTGTATGCATCCAAAAGCTCCAATGGAGAGCTGTAGAAGTGGTGTCTTTCTTTTGGATGAGACTTTCTGAGGTCATTTAAGGTCCCCGGTCCACTTTTAGGGCAGTTGGTAGCAGAAAGGTTAGGGAGTTGGCCTCTTAATCGCCAGTTCAAGTCCCGGACCGTTGAAGGTGCCACTGAGGTACTCATGAGCAAAGTACCATCCCCAAGCACTGCTCACCTGGCGCTGCCAGAAAGCTGCCCACTGCTCCTTCACGGATGGGTCAAATGCAGAGGTGACATTTCGTTGTGGTGCACCGTGTCCTGTGGTGTGTTCACACTGACAAATAATCACTCACATTAATAAAAGAGTAGGTGTGGAACCCCCAATGTCCTGCTAACTGTGCCTCTATTTTGATGCTATTAGTGCTGTTCCTTGAGACAGACACCTTTGAAGGACATGACTTCCAAGGCATTTGACCCATAATGCAAGAAAGTAATTGAGTTATGTAAAGCAACCATGACTAACATGGAGATATGCTTTGCAGAAAACAACACCTTGTGACTTTAATGTCTCTTGGGTTGTTAGAGGACAGTCCCAAGGGCCATCATGTGTTTTTTAGTTAAAATGATCTCAACGTTTACCTGGGTTCTGTGTTCTCTGGAATATGGGAAACTCTTATTCAACTTTTTTTGCAAAAGTTGAGAAATATTTCCTTATATATTGTCAAACTTTAAGTGTAGAAAATATTTTACACCATAATACAGCACAGTAAAAACCTTGGGAAGTCCATGTAGGCTAGTATGGTCTTCTGTTTTGTAGTAACTTAGCAGCAAAATTCTGAGTGTAAAAAGAACTCCTACAGAGTGCATTTTAATGTGATGAAGCTGCACAGGTCTTAAGTTTGCCCTGTGGGTGCTCATTTATCACTGATTTTACCACATTGTGTTAACCTCTTGGATTCCAGAGAGGATTTTTAAAAATATATAATTTTGCCTAGATGCATAGAGCCTAGGAGCACACTGGGGGATTTTTCTATCAAATCAAGGCACGTCAGTAGGTATTTAAGGGAATTTGAATGTATTTGGATAAAGGATTCGTAGTAAACAACACAGTACTCACCTACGTTTTATTGATTGTTATTTTTTAAGGTATATTCTGTGATTGTGTTGTTCAATACTGAGCCATATGAAGTCTTGTCAGTTTGTAAATAAAATACTTCATTGATAGGTTGACAATTCTGACTAGCTAATGCCAATTTCAAGTTAGCATTGGCAACCTAGCAAATGAAATTTGTCGTTGCTCTAAATGAGTCTTATAAAAATCTATTACACTACGCCCAGCCCCAGCTCAGATTCATTTGAGTTCCATTGTTCTTACACCACACGTCAGGATGGCACAGTTTTAACATAACCTCATTTAAGAAATTGTCTACTTATTAGGGTTAGATACACTCTAAAAAATAATACCCTACATCTACTCAATAAAATTGTGGCAACAGATTACAAGCAATATTATTAATTAAATTCAACAACAATTGAGAATTGAGTTAGATTTAATCAGATGAGCTCCTTAAAAATTAGCCATTCAAATTAAGTAGATGCAAATAGCACACATAAAAAAATTAAGTAAAATTTAAACAAACATATTGTTTTCATTAATAAATACTACTTAAAGGAATAGTTTTATTATTTTTAATTAAATTAAAGTTTTATTACTTAGTTTTATTTAATAGTTTTATTACTTTTTAATTAATTAAAGTATTATTACTTTTAATTAAATTTAATAATAACATTTTATTAAAATATGATTCCAGGTATGAATAAAAGACACAGACGTTAAAGATTAATTACAAACTTATGCTTTATTGTCAACAATCACAATAGCATCTATTAATAATTAACATTCAGTCTCCCAACAGAACCAACTGTTTTTTTTATCCACAATATTTTCTAAGACATATAATTTCAAGTCTAGAAAACACGGTTTCTTTTTTGGGTACACGTTGTTACATTGTTTAAAATAAACCCCCTTTTTTACACATACACAAAAAATAAAATAAAAATACATACACGCTTTCTCTATTGCTCGTGTGCCAGTGATTACTGTAGATTAGCGCGGAAGGTCCTGGCAGATCACCAGGTCAGGTCCTCACAGATGTGTAAAAAAATATATATTTTTTAAACAATTTTAAATTTTAGAAAACGCATCTGATTCCAGAATTTGAATCAATTTTCGATTTCCAACGCTACTATGCTGTGCAACAAATTGCATGTATACTCATGGATTATTGTTTTAAATATACCAAAGTAAGGCATTGAAATGAAGAACTGCACTGATGTTCAACGGCAGCGCTAAATAATTTTAAAATTAATCGGTATAATATACTATTTACAACAGATTTCTTTTCATTTACTATGCAAATAACATTCCTTACCTTTTTTAAATGAAATGAAAAAGAGCAGCGATCAGTTCTGCAAGTTGTCAGCGGGAATCTCCAGCGCATGTGCCTCCTAGTGCTTACGAGCTGATTAAACCGCGCGTTGAAACAGGAAATGCTTGTAAATTGAAAACTGCTCATTTTCATCATGTTGGATTCATTCAATATTCTCTCTTTTTGGAATTATTCAAAAACAATAGCTAAATCCTTGACAACATAATTGAGTAGATTTTATTCCAGTTATTTTTAATTCATTTTAATTTAAAAAAAGAATAAAAAAGCAAGGAATTAATTTTGTTGAATAAATTTTACATATTAAATTTAGTGAAATCTACAAACCCACAGAATGACTTTTTACAGTGTAGGACTTTCTGCTGACAGCCGAACTTGTCCTAATATACCCAAATGCCACTATGTAAAATTTCAACGAAAAAATAACAATCGCTTCCTTCGATACCATGACAGAATAAACAAAGAATCTGCTGATCTTTGAATATACTTTAAGCGGGACTCTAATGAGCAGTCATTACTGGGTGAGATTTAGTTCTTTAATAAACTCGCCGTTGATAGAGTACATAGCCAAACGGGCTGCATAACGAACATAGATTCTGAAATGCAGTTGCACTGTTAACTGCATTAATACGAAACGTGATTTAAATAAAAACATATTTTTATTGACTGGCTCATTTTTGTTTATTGCTGGTAAAGAATAGGATCAGAAATATGTCATTCCTCTTACATTACATTGCTGTTTTACAGCCCTAGTCATGTGCTGTCAGAAGCCACGGCTCCCTGCTAGCTGCAGCGGCTCACGCCTGGCACCTAAAATCAATGTTACAATGCTTCTACTTAAACATGTGACTCGATTTCCAAGAGCTATGAAGGACCGCCATAGGGCTTCACGGGGAAAACATTTAACCTTGGGCAGACGAATGTGGCGTGCCATCGCGATCAAGCCATCAGGCTGCAAAGGCATCTAGCCCACGGGCCGCGGTGAGAGATCGTCTTAATCGCGACGTCGCCCGAAATACAGCGAGCAGCAGCTAATCTGCAAGGCCCGTTCGTCAGCCTCTTTTGTTTTGACAGCACCTGGGAGGGAGTGAGGGAGCAGTGTGCTGCCTGCTGCTCACGGAGGGAGGAGTAATAATATCGTTCAGCTCCTCTTAAGCCTCGCCAGCTGCCTCTGTAGTCCGAGCCGCAGCCGCGTCATGATTCCACCGTCCAGGTGTCGCTTCCCAAAGCATGAGGAACAAAGGACGGGGGAGGAGTGTCACTGTAGGAAGGTTTTTTGAAGAAAAATAAATGCCATTCAGATTAAGTGACTGTGGAAAGCGATTCTCTATTGTTCCTCACGGGTACAGATACTGTTAGCATATAACCAGCATTGGGGAAGCTTCTATTAAATGGTAGCTTTTCAAGCTACAAGCTAAATATTATTAAAAGTATTTAAGTGATAAGGTAGTACCTAACTACACCACGAGTTACAAAGACAAAGTAGCTAACTACGTCAAAGCTATTTCACAGACGTGGATTCTCACGTCTGTCTTGGCAAGGGTGGGCTCCATCCTCTGACTCCGTCTTACAGCCGTCAAGGGGGCTCTGTGGTGCAGTGAGGTGGTGCTGTGCGGGCTGGCTAGGACGTTATCAGAGGTGTCTTAAGCAAATTCAATACCAAACAGAAATCCCTGCTAGTTTGAAATACATGACTTTATTAGGAGAGAAAATTATATTTTCTTTTGTAATGATGTAGTGTTTTGCTACTCTACATCATTATTGTAAAACAAAAGTATCTAATTTTAAATCTACAGCATTTTAAAAGTATTTTCACTACTGATCAGATACTTAAAAAGCTAGTTAGTATCGTTGCTTTTTCTCAAGCTTTTTAGAAGACAAGAAGCAAACCGCTGCTAATTTCCAGCTAGTCTTAGCAAGGAGCACTATAAGAAATTAGCATTAGCTAGTGAAAAATAGCTTTGATATGAGTACGCTCATATTCTATTAAGCAGTTTAAAACAAAGCAGTTTAGCCTCTCTAATTATCAACACACTTAGTTTAAAGTAAACATAGAGATGACACAGCTTTATACTGAAATTTATTTAAGAATTTCTCCACTTCCTAAGATTCGATAAAGCTATTTGCTGACCAACACAAACCAAAACCTGCAGTATTAGAATTCATCACAGCTCTATATAAAATTTCAAAGAAAAATTAACAATAAATACTTTATATGACCATTTACATGGTCATATTTCTTCAGCAATTTTGCAGTTAGGTTTAGTAGTACTGTTAACTAGTGGAAAGGATCGGAAAGGAAAGGATGTTTGCATTTATTTTAGACGAGTCTTCCAAAAAAGCACGAGGTTTTCTACAATATGCTGTGTCGCTCAGTCTTAGCTCAAGTTTTCAGAAATTACGTTTTCATAAAAAAACATGTAATGTAACATATCATCTAGATGGCAGTTTGATAAAGAAAATTGTTGGGGAATTTTGTCAGATTTTTATCGGCTTTCTACTGACACACAAGCCGGAAACAGCTGAATTAATCTGACAGCATCATATAACGCTTTTAAAAAAATCATAATTTCCTCATTTAACTCATAATATCTCGAGTTCCTCATCACAATTTGCATGAGCTTTGAGGATGGTTCATTTCCATTAGTTAATGTCACTTTCACCTAGGGCACCTTTGGAAATCACAACGTGTTTATGTTAGCGCCAAGTGCTAGTGGAAATGAGCATTTACTAGAGGACATTACCATTAGTTAGTGATCTAAGTGATTTTGTTTTTATTCATGCCTTATCCTCCAATCTTGAATGAAGTAAAGAGCAGCCATTACACGGTTACATTTTGTCCTCAGTTAGACTGTCCATTGATTTAGCATGTAGACCTTTTGATGTCCTGAGCAGATCTAACAGAAGAGATCGAGGAGTCAAAGGGTGGAATGATTAGCCCTTTTTCCCATTAGATCTGCAGAAATAACTATACACATTTTTAGACTAATTCTCATATTCAAAAATAGTGCTTTGAAAATCGCTGCTGCTGAAAGGAACAGTCCACCCAAGACCACTAATCTGACTACCCCTACATGAAGCATGTATAGCATTGTCCAGTATTCATGTTGAAGCCAAGTCAGAGGTCAGTTGCAATTCAAGTGTTGAGGAAATTTCCAGTGAATTGGGTTTTTCAACTTAATAATTAGATTCTGCTTATCTTTCACCGAGAGAAATTGCATTTCCCCCATCTCTTGCTGTCCTCAATTTAGCTGTTAATAAGAACTGATTCCGAACTCATCTCCCTGATACCAGCTCATTCTCGAGCATCCAGCAGCTCGTTTTGCATAAAATATGGAATCGGAGGCTATTTTAGGTCAGCCTCTTATTTTGATGCCGTTTTTACACACGGGATTTACAGAGTCACTTGTGAGTTGCTGTTATTCTGGTTTGATGAATGTGCGGAACGTTCATTCTTGGTATTTAGTCTTAGTGGAAGGGTTAGTTTTAGTATTTGTTTGTGTATGTACGGTTGGAGAGTGCTTATTGTGTAATATCACTGGTGAATTATTTAAGGGAAATGAAGCAAGACAGCAGCTTCGTTTGCCGCTAGAGGTTATCCAGGCAGAGCAAAGTGCATCCGATTAAACACACTTTTTTTTAGCTGTGTTACATTATTCAGAAATGTGTATACTATATACAGATATTTATTTATTTTGTTTCATAACCAGAGCTTCTAGAAGTGGGTAATATTCTGAAAATCATCATTTTAAGAATCAGTGATTAAATATTGTGAGCCTTTCATCCATATATTTTCCTATAACGTCCCAGAAATATTACTTCTTGTAAAATTGCTTTTACTTTGGTACAAGTCAAATTATTGGTATAAGTCATTTAACTCTTTAATGCATGATTTATGAGGCAGTAAAACCAGCGCATCTACGAGCTGCTCCAAAACGTGTTTTTGTCCATTCAAGCGAGCTCTATGCACAAAAGAGTTAATAATACCATTATCAATATTATATTGAACATTGAAACATCAGTTTCATCAGTCAAATGGACATTGGATGCTCAGTGTGAGCTGTCTGCATGTCCTTAGCAATCACCGGCACAGGCTGAGCAGCTCATTTCAGTTTATCATCATTGCTTTAACATTCTAAAGTGAAGAAGCAAGAGCGACTCGCTGCCAGTCCAAATGCTCTCCATCATTTTTTCCAAACCCCCTTGTGAGAAGATGGACGAAGAGCAGAAATCCCGCCATTAAAATATTCATGTCGAAAATGGACCCTTAGCCATGAGCTCAATTATAAAGCCCCACTGTGTGTGTGTGTGTGTGCGTCTGTGTGTGAGTGTGGCTCTAAAATGGGCGCTTTGCTTGCTGGGCTTCCACTCTCTTCTCGTCTGTAGGGAGAGATAAAAGCTGAGGAGCCGCGTTTGGAATGGAAGAGTGAGATGAGGACAGAGAAATTTATGCAGGTTGCTGTTTATCACTATAAAGACAATTGTAAATATGTGAACTCTGTGAACCAGAAGATGCAATGTTTTGTTTTGTGTTATTTTACACATTTTTCTTATGGTTAAATGCTAAAAAACTAGATTTTCCCTGCCCCTGTCCCTGATTGTCCGTATATAAATAATTTTGGACTGAATTTTGTAATTCACGGATTGGTCAAATGCAGTCGCTATAGTGCACTGTGTGCCATGCTGCGGTGTGAGCACAATGATTAAAGAGTGAATGAATTGGACCAACATCCCATATCAGGATCATATTGTTACATCCCCAATTTTTATGCCCCGTTACTGTAAGGCAGCATTGGTTTGTGGAAATTTTCACATCCTTTGTGAGGCACCTAAACAGTGTTTTTTGGTGTATGGGATTTTAGAAAACTGTTTGCTGACATCTCTCTCTGTGTCTCATTTTTATCAGACGTGGTTGAAGAACTATGGCTACCTGCTCCCGCACGACGTCCGAACGTCGGATTTGCGTTCGGAGAAAGCCATGCAGTCGGCCGTCGCTGCCATGCAGCGGTTCTATGGGATCCCAGTGACCGGAGTTCTGGACCAGACCACCATAGAGTGAGTATCTCTGTAAAACACTGTACATGATTTCGAACAGCGGTTGTGTGTGTGGAAAAAAATCAAGGTTCAACATTGCTTTTTAAAGTATATTTATTTAAGAAGCAAGTCTTTGTTCTTCATGCCTTTCTTCCTTCCTTTCTTCTGTTCTTTCTTTCTTCCTTCCTTCCTTCTTTCCGTCTGCTGTCCAGATGGATGAAGAAGCCTCGATGCGGAGTTCCGGATCACCCGCACATCAGCCGACAGAGGAGAAACAAGCGCTATGCCCTCACTGGCCAGAAATGGAGGGACAAGAGAATCTCGTACAGGTACAGATCAAATCCTGTTCCTCTGGGTTCCTTTCAGTTCAACGTCCAGGAGAGTGTGTGTGGATTAGATTGCTTGACCTGAAGAAAACTTGGGCCATAATGAATGGACGGATTAACAAAATGCAAAATCCACAGTTGATGCAATACAGCAGTGTGAATTTCTGAATGTACTGTTCACTGTAAAATGTAGAATTAGCGAGTGTTTTAACGAGGTGCAACTCGTGCTACTTTGCCTGATGTGACTGTAGATGCTCTCAGCAGGAGTCCATCAAGTGTCTCCCTGAAGCCACTTCTTTTACAGAGATGCAGTTATATCTCCCACTTTTTATTATTTGTCTGTGTAGTAGGTTTACAGCGAGTGAATATATTTTGCTACACAAGTCACTTATGCAGTGATGCATAAACACAAGCTGAAGTGCCCCCGTTGGCAAGAAAAGAACCGGCGCTAACCTTTTTTTTTTCAGCGGGAGGCTGATGGAGAATAAAAACAGTGATGTATAGTTATGTATTTATACAGAAGACAGTGAGAGGAAAAGAGAGAAAGAGAGAGAAGCGGTGTACTGCACCTTTAAGTGCCTTTAGTGTCTCTGAGCTACAGCCTGGTCTATATTTGGAGTGTCTGGACCGGTGAATTTGATTTTATCTTTGAGGACTGTCAGAGAAACGGAGAGAGCAA
This sequence comes from Distichodus sexfasciatus, assembly GCA_032718565.1. Lineage (NCBI taxonomy): Eukaryota > Metazoa > Chordata > Actinopteri > Characiformes > Distichodontidae > Distichodus > Distichodus sexfasciatus. The sequence goes on along the minus strand of JAVGVS010000034.1, from coordinate 2,028,042 downwards.
GCGGGAGCGGGAGGCACTTTCCTCGGCTGCCGTCCCTTGTTGCGCAAGCGCTCCACGTAAACGGGAGAGGCTATTTTTATTCATCAAATGGATTTGCTGTTTTAAAGACAGCCTCATTTCTTTTCATTTTTTATCATAAACAAACACATTACCGTGAAGTATTGCCTTTGAGCTTGTTTAGCTCATAATACAGCACTACAACTCTTCCCTCATCAGGTTTTTTTAATGGGCCCCAATTAATCTCCATAAGCTCAACTTTTGAGTCAGTGAGTTTTTCTCACCCCTGGCTCTTTTGGCCGTGAGGTAAAGAAACCGCCGTCTGCTTCTTCACAGCCTCATTTCACTTTTGGCCCATATATTTTGGAAATGGTCTCTATGCATTCGAGTGTGTTATGTAAGAATGAAGAGTTTTTATTTTGATGTCTGTACTTGCACATAATCAGCCTGGAATTTTTTTTTTTTTGAAAACCTGCTGCACAGTTTATTTTTCAAGTGTTGCTTCAGCACTTTCTCGTTTAATTTTTTTAGTATACACAACTTCACACCTAAGGTGGGGGAAAAGGACACTCAGAGGGCGATTCGGCAGGCCTTCGACGTGTGGCAGACCGTGACCCCGCTGACCTTTCAGGAAGTGGCTTATTCTGAGATCAAGAAGGAGGGCAAGGAGGCCGACATCATGATCTTCTTCGCTTCGGGCTTTCACGGGGACAGCTCGCCATTCGATGGAGAGGGAGGTTTTTTAGCCCACGCCTACTTCCCCGGGCCTGGGATCGGAGGGGACACACATTTCGACTCTGACGAACCCTGGACATTAGGCAATGCTAACCATGATGGTAAGGGAGCCAGTGCTGTGATCAATTTCTGCTCTCACGCTACCTTGTTTACTGTGTAGAATTTAATTAATTTCTAATTAAAAATGGCATGTATATTGTCATAAAACTACTTCCTCGCCCTTACTGTAACCCTACAGTCTATTGAACTTATGAATTTACATTATTTAGTTTGCGCTCTCATTGATGAGTCATACTTTAATCAATCTTTCATTGTATAATAACAATAGCGCAGAACTAATCTGTGCGGAACAGTGAACTGCGGGCAGGACCGAGATCTAGAACAGGGCGTATGCTTTTTTCAGCTCAGGACCCAAATGAGTTGACCATTCTCTCATGACCCAAATTATTCTCTTGTGACCAAAGACAAGAAGGAAATTATTTATGCAACTTTAATGCCGGCCTGACTTCTTACTTTGCCACTCCAGTGTGCAGCTGAGTGAGAACCTAAAAAAAATAGTAAACTTACAAGAGCTACATGACATTTGGAAAAGAAAACAATAACTGGATGGACAGATGAGTAGGAGTGAAGGCCGGATGGATGGGTGGTTGAATGGTGGGGTGGATTGATGGGTGAATGAATGGGTGGATGGATGTATGGATGGATGGGAGAGTGGATGGATGAGTGGTAGGGTGGATGGATGGACAAATGGATTGGTGGGTGGATAGATAGATGGATAGCGGGGTGGATAGATGTATGGGTGGATGGAATGGGTGGATGAGTGGGTAGATAGTTAGATGGATGGATAGCCAGTTTTTAGGACCTTTGTCTGATATACATATGTGACCCTCCACGGCAAAACCAGTCCCTTGTCGCAATAGAGGTTTCCGAGAAAAATGAGCGTTTATGTTGCGTGGGGAAAATTTTGGATTTTTTGTTTTTAGTGTTTTGAAACAGTGGAAGGTCTATACTGTACTGTTGTGAATAAATTTCGCTGAAAAACCTACCCTTTCCATCCTAAAAACGTGACTTTCTCGAGGTGAGGAATTCAATTCCAGCAGAATGTTAAAAGTTTCTGTTTTGACCGCTCTACTCCAATATTTACGGTAAATCCACTGGTTGACTAGCGTGAAGATATTTCTCCGGAATCCATCTTCGTCTCCCGAGTTTAGTTAACCTAACGCAGTTAGGCTATCCGTGTGGCTGTGAATGCAGCGTAGGCTACCGTAAATGCAAACGTAGCCGCGACCGCAGCAAGCGTCTGTGAGTGCTACGTCGATAGTCAACTTCAAAGGCAGATTTATCCGTTTCTCACTTGGCGCGACAGGAGAAACCCGACTCCTTTGAATGTTGATATCTCAGTCATATGTCGTCCGATTCATTCGACATAGGTATCGTTTTGATTGAAGGTTGATTTATACCCTTTCATGAAAACATAAAAACGTAATTTTGAAAATTTGAGAGAAGCGACTGGTTTTGCCGTGGAGGGTCACATATGAGCTCATAGAGGGTTATGAACTTAAAAGTTACACAACCAGACACAAAAGCAGGTGAGTGTTGTGATGACGCTTCTGGGGCGATTTAGGAGGGTAAATTTTGCTAGTTTGCTCCACTGAGTGACTCACACTGACGCCAGTGTATTTACATAAACTCTTCTATCAGTCTAGGCTAATGCCAGTGATCTAACATGTCAGCATGTTAATAATGCAAGCTTCGTACCCCAAAATACAGGGCTCATCTGTGAATGAAGAAGGAGGTTAGTTCGGAAAAGATCCAGCCCTATTTGACAATGCACAGATTCTGAAAACCTATCTTGCAGCTCTAATATTTACATTCATATATCAAAAAGTAATTCAAAAAAAGAACGTTTTAATATCCTTCTGTGAACTCATGGATAAAACTAATCAAGTCAGCTGAATGCGTGGAAGGTTTAGCATTATCTCAAGTAATGAGCTTTAATTCGGTTCATCCGGGTGACTTTTTGAGATACGTGGAATGGGGAGAACAATCCGTAATGGAATGGCAGACAGAAAAATCCATTGGACAAAGAGGCAGAAAAGACAGATTGAGTAGAGTAGACAAGGCCGGAGAGTGTTCAAGATAGCAAAGGGATGGAGAGACGGAGGAGAGGAGCTGACGTACGGGTGCTGAAAGAGCCGATCCTGGGTAAAAGTCCTGGGTTGGCAAGGAGGAACGCTGCCCGCTGGGAAGAGACCAGGAGGTGGAGATGCACTGGATAGAGAGCAGACAGAAATCTATTAATGTATCTCTTGCTGAAAGATACACAAATTCACCAGGGATAAGCCGGAATAAGTCTGTGCTTCACCCCAACTCAGGGCTGCTGCTTTGGAAGTAAAGCGGGAGCACTTCATCAGCATCCAGCCCGTGTTTGAAACGTTATCTCTGCTACGTCTGTGTGTTGTTTCATCTGCAGTCCCCTCACATACTCATCCACACCTTCCCCCTTCTCTCTCTCTCTCTCTCTCTCTCTCCCTCTCTCATGTATCTTTCCATACAGAAACATAAACTCTTTCTCAAGCGCTCTTTGCTCGGGCAGCCCCGGCGCCTCGTTTGTTGCAATCACCTCCAAATTACGTTTTTATTTGTCCCGGGAGGCTGCCGCGATCTCTGGCTTTATGTATCATTTATTTTATGAGATGTTCATGGTCTTTACCTCTGCGGGAAGATGGAAAGGGAGCGAAAGAGAAAGGGATGGAGAAGAAAGGGCAGGGGAGAGTCGGGGCAAAGGAAAGATGGAAGGTAATGAGGGAAAATGGGAGGTGATGTTGATTAAAGATGAGACAAAACAAAAGGAAGGAAAGCAGAAAAGCTGAAAGGGGAACGAATATGACAAGAATCTATAGAAATTCACAACATGTTTACACAATCTGTGTGGGCAGAAAAAGGTTTATGCCATTTTTCCACTCAATCAGCTCAAGGCAATTCCGTTTCATCAAGCCATCCAGATGCATCCAGACGTTTTACAGAATGACTCTTTCCCCCTTGCAGGTAATGACCTTTTCCTTGTGGCTGTGCATGAGCTGGGTCACGCCTTGGGCCTGGAACATTCTAATGACCCTAGTGCCATCATGGCCCCTTTCTACCAGTACATGGAGACACACAACTTTAAACTGCCATTAGACGACCTCCAAGGCATCCAGAAAATTTATGGTACGGACATTTTTCCCGTTTGTTGCAACTGGCCAATGAGTGGAATGTATTTGGAATGCTTGCGCCGAGTGAAAAAATGGATGATGTGTAATAACATATGAGTCAGTGAAAACAAACAAACAACAAAAAAAAACGGCTGCCCTCTAAATTTTAAGTGGTCACTGGTACTGAACCCAAAGATGTAAATGCCAGTAACAACATAAATGAAACTGGACAGCACTCATCAGAGTGGAAAATAATGGATGAAGAAATGCTTTTGCTCCTAAATAATGGAAAAGTGCCGACAGGCCGAAGACATAAATCTCTTCATGACGTGATCTCAGGCTAAACAAATAAATCCACTCTTCAAACAGGTGTCCCAACAGCGATGCTGGAACCAACTCGGCCTCTCCCCACCCTCCCTGCACGGCGGACTCACTCCACGTCCGAGAGGAAGCACGACCGCCAGTCCCGCCCCGCACGGCCTTCCGGAGATCGCCCGTCCTCCCCCGGCTACGGAAAACCCAACATCTGTGATGGGAACTTCAACACGGTGGCGTTTTTCAGAAGAGAGATGTTTGTTTTCAAGGTGAGCTAGAGTGCTTGGTGGAATATGCTTTTTAGATGGTTTAAATGCAGTCAGAATCAAACTCAGTCTCAGGGCTGGACAGTTAATCAAAACTAAAATTCAGAACGTCTAAAGTTCATAATCTTGCCCATTATTTAAACAATGTTAATATTAATAATAATGTAAATGTTTATGTTAATACTTTAAAAAGTAATCCTGTTTCTCCAGTGTATGTTCATGTATTGGTCTCTTTAAAACTGCTGTGTGTGTTTCCTTCAGTTTAAAATAAATTCAGTTTTTCTTTTATTAGAAAAATATATCAGATTTAAAAGTTGAACATATTTACAGTACAAATCTTGTGATGAACTTCGAGGGCGAGAAACAAATAAAACCCAACCTAGTTGTTCATTTTTATAATCGACTTAATGTACTTCTTGGAGGGTTTCTACAGTGTAAGTTTGATTTTGATTGTGTTCTGTGGTCTGAAGTTTTTAATCCCATTTTAAATGTCTGGAAAGGTCAGCCTCCACCTGACGGGAGAGCTTTCGACAGTGTGACCACCTGATCGCATCTAATCAAATCACTTTGCACTCTGTGCGCAATGAGAAATCACATCACAAGCTCGTACAGACATACCGCAGAACAAAATGTATCAGTCAAAGGCATATCGGTGCAGCTTGCCTAGGAAGTGCTCCTAAAGAGGTCTCAAATACACATGAAAATACTTTTTAAAGCATTTTGAGTGAACAGCCGTATGTAGGTGACGTATAATTCATGCATGAAAGGGTTAAAATCAAATGAAAGTCAACACAGAAAAATGTTAGTGTTTGTGTTAACAGCAGTGTTGGGCAAGTTAATACATTTTAGATTACTTGTTACTGTTATTCCAAGGGGCAGTTGGCGGCGTAACGGTAAGGTGTTCGCCCCGTGATCAGAAGATCGCAGGTTTGAATCCAGGGCTGTTAAAGTTACAACTGAGGTACTCATGAGCAAGGTACCATCCCCAAGCACTGCTCCCCGAGCGCTTGTTAGCTGCCCGCTGCTCCATCACGGATGGGTTAAATGCAGAGGTCACATTTGGTTGTGGTGCATTGTGTGCTGTGCTACGCTGTGTTCACAATGACAAATAATCACTCACTTTCAAAGTAATTTATTACATTACAATATTAAGTCTCTGAATTGTGATGCGTTTGAGCCCTTGCCTCATGATCTATGTTTTTTTTATTTAAATGATGGATTTGATAGTTTAGTACAGGCTTTCTGTAAACGTCTTGATCATGGTCTAGTATGAGTTCATCCTGGACTTCTAGTCTGTTTTAGTTATAAATGCAGATCGATATTTGAAACACTGAAACTTTGAGTCCTTTTTACCATCGTCTTGTAGGATCGCTGGTTCTGGCGTTTGCGCAACAACAAGGTTCAGGAAGGCTACCCCATGCTGATCGACCAGTTCTGGAAGGGACTGCCACCCCGCATCGACGCTGCCTATGAGAGATCGGACGGCAAATTTGTGTTTTTTAAAGGTACATCCACACATTTGACAAAAGTGTGAACCAGCGTTCCTCTGATCACGGTGCCAAGTGACCAACTTTAGAGAAATGATGCTCTCTTGCTGCAATTCTTCCTCATTAAACAAAGCAGGCGCCTCATGTCGAGCTTATTAATACATTTGGGACTAACTGAACAATTTATTAGTAGCATTCTTGATGACATTTTTCATATTTACTTGTGAATGTGCAATTCCTGGGTTTCCACACATCGGTTTTAACGTGTATTTAACATGCATGTATTTCTGTGAGTAAGTAAGCATTCCTTTATTGATCCACACATGGGCGGGATTACTTGCTACAGCAACGTTAGAGAGAAAAACACTAACGATAGAAAATAGGTATTTGTCATTTCTTTTTCTGTTTTCTAGACAGAAGCACTCCCTTACAAAATCACATCAGTCATTGTAGAAGGATTATTTTTGATGCAATTCAATTAATTTGGCAAAAGAAATCTTTCAGTAGATATGTATAAAAATATATAGCAATTTACGTAATGGTTTGCAATTGTAAACACATTTAAATAAGTAGAAATGTTTCCATTAAGGCTTGATAAAAGATGCAACATGGGTTTTCCCAGCGGTCGGTGCTGAATTTTACGCAGCAAAGACTCCAAAAAGACCCTAGTTTTTTTTTCCAGTAGAGCAGAAAATTTCAGTAAGAACATTTACCGTAGCAAGCAGAGCCCTGGGGTGAGTGGGGGAACGAGGTGACGGGGTTGCAACCTTGGAGCTGCATGAGGTTAATGCTTTGCCCAGGAGCAAAAAGAACATGGGCCTTAGAGTCTGCTGTCTGCTTCTCATGGTGTAAATGCTGGACCGAACCCATAGTGCTGCTCTTGTAGATTTGTGCTGCAAGTCTGGAATAATTAGTGGATGATGTGGGTCTTCAAAGCATGCCCGAAAATATTGATTATGGGACTCCGAAAGCTTTAGAAGTGTGTTAAGTGAAGTAAAGTTTGGAACTCCAACTGGAGACTCATCAGCTTTTGTGAATTTTCATGAGCTTGATCTGGAAAGTGCTGCCTCAGGTTATTATAAACACTTAAAACCTGAAAAAATCTTTTAAAGCTTTTGCTTACGCTGGTATATTCTCAAATTAAGAGGCTCCTCTGCTTGTGCTACATCGTGAGTTACTGCTAATTCAAATTTGTAGACCAATTTATGGATTAATCTGCTGGACTGTATATAGAGTTCCAGTGAACCGCTACCAATTCAGCAAATGGGTTACACCTAGATCTTTATAACTACTTAATATTTCATGGAATAATGATGATCACATATTGCAGTGAAACTGCTTGTTAGATTGTTGTCCAACTAATTAATTAATTAATTAATTCCCTGAATTAAAGTTGAAAGTCTAAACGCCATTCACATCTTGCTTCAGAAGCATTATTCTAAAGTATGGAGGCCACATTGCCAAAACAGTGTCACTGTTCAGACGGTTATGGAGCCAACTGCACATGTTCCACACTGATTTTCCATGAATTATAAATGAAAAGGCCCCTATCGATAATTTTTAAATAATTTTATTATCATTATTTGTATTTTTGGCATTTCAACGCCTCTGCCATGGACTCTTAAAAAATTTAAGTTCCAATTTCTGAACTTACAAGCAGAGCCACCAAGGACGTATCTGAAGAAGTCTCTGTATCGATCCTTTTTTCCTCCTCGCCGCACGTCTGTCCATCTCCTTGTTCAGAGCTTCCTCTGGATGACGTTAATCTCCACCGCTCTCCTGCTTACAGGTTTTCTCGTCCTCCCCTCTCATAACCCCTCTTCCTCACTCCCTCCTCCTCGGTAAATTAGCCCAGAGTAGTCGTGCTGTGCAGAGAGGCTGAGACTGCTATTTTTAGGTTCCACATCTCTGCGTCTTCATCAGGAAACAACCACAGGATGCTTCTCAGTGAAAGCAGAATTTGCATCAATATTGATAAATATGCAGTTAGGGAAGGGGCTTATGATAATTTTCTCAGTCTCCACATCACGGACCATTGCCTAAGCAGCCACCCCACTCCAGCGAAGTACTTAACAATAACTTTACTGCTTAAGAGTAATCAGCTTAAGCTTTACAAGATGTACAGTATATATTGGTCTTTTCAGAATCAGCTTTTATTGGTCAAGTAAAGTATTTAGGATTTAGACATCAGGTTCCAGCTTCTTTTCGCTGCAGTTTAGTCCTAGCTCAAATCTCTGAATATTCTTTCATCATGATCTTAACCTCCGTTCGATTTCTCCACATTCTGTAAATCTCTGACGTCACGTTCTGTCCCGTAGGTGACAAGTACTGGGTGTTTAAGGAGGTGACGGCAGAGCCGGGATACCCCCACAGTCTGGTGGAGCTGGGCAACTGTCTTCCCCGCGATGGCATCGATACGGCCCTGCGCTGGGAGCCCGTTGGCAAAACCTACTTCTTCAAGGGCGACCAGTACTGGCGCTACAATGAGGAGAAGCGCACAGCCGATCCGGGATACCCCAAATCCATCTCCATTTGGAAGGGCATTCCTGAGGCACCTCAAGGGGCCTTCGTCAGCCGAGAAGGAGGTGAGTCACTTGGCGGTAGACTCTTAGGCCCTCTCCCAATTCCAACTAGATTTGGAGTGCCCTTGCTTTGGGAGTAGCTATCTAGAGGGTGCCATTTTTATTATACATGATGTTTTTCAATAAAACTTATGGAAAATATAATTGGAACCTAGCTAATAATGGACATAATTTAAACAAACATAATTTGATCCTGAGATTAATGTTATGCATATAACATCAGTGTGCAATAAAATAAAAAATCCTTGTCAGTTTTGAGGATGATAAGGGGACATTTTAAGGGCGTCATTTTCTTGGATATAGAGGTGGAACACTCACTGGAAGATTTGGTAAGTTTGGGTTAACTACTTAAATACATTTAAATATGCTGCTTTTTAACAAATGCAGAATTATTTTTGAGTGGGCAGCTTATGCAAAAATAAAAACGGAATGCCGCAGCCCGCACCGTGCTCAACTGGTCTGCCATTATTTCAACAGTAATGACTCAGCAATGTGTTGCGAAGCCTAAAATTTGTCCCGTCTCTTGTTCCAGCATCATCATTACAAAGTAGGCGATTCGTCTTTATTTGGCTCGCTGCACTGCCATGTTGTTGTGTTGATGCCACTTGTTTTGTCTGTGAGTCACCCTCAATGGATATTTGATAGGGGCTTCGGTTTGGCAAAGGGAGAGACACATAACTTCTGGCTGTGACTCATGGTCCTGTACCTCTGTGCATAGAATATCAATTCGAATGATAATGCGTAAACCCCCATTTGTAGTTTTGTACAGTGTAGCGGTGCCCGAATCCATCCCACCCTTTTAGTCAAGATTATACAGATCCCTGGGCTTTGGGTATCGATACTGAATACTGACCCAAAAGAATAGTTGCTAACGTATTGCTAACTACGTTAGCAACACTATGCTAGCTGCTAATGTACACTATGTTGGCAACTATACTTTTGGGAAATGCACCTCTGGATTATTCTTTAATATGGGAGGCAACATCAGGCTGGACTTAAACCAATATATACTGTAAATGCCACTTTTCCTTCACGGATGGGTCAAATGCAGAGATCACATTTCATTGTGGTGCACGGTGTGCTGTGCTGTGGTGTGTTCACAATCACAAATAATCACTTACTTTCATATATATACACACAGTGCAATTCAAGCATAAAATACAACATTTAGCGTTAAATCACAAGTCATAAACGTATCCAAACAAATGAGATGCAACTTATCCAAGTAAATAAGCATGTAATATAACAGGATAGATCAGAACCATAGATCTAGATGTTTGCGTCCGTATTGGAACAATATCCGATATCAGTATTGAACTGTCGCATCCGTGGTGTAACTGTAACATGGTGGAACCCAAATGCAGAGTTCCAAACAAAGCAATTTTTGAACAAGGCAAAATCAGAGATTGCCATCAAAAATGGGCAGTGTTCAAATCCAGAAAAGAAAGAAAAGGAATGGAAATCTCCCCAATAAAACGGAACAAAAATTTGATGCATACTCATAAACAGAAAATAGAAAAAAGATACATCCAACTTGTTAGGCAGAAATCCCCCCCCAAAAAACCCCGTCAGGGCGCTGGCATAAATGCGCAGTCATAAGCTTCACAAGAAAACTACTGAAAGAAAGGCTATTTATATAAGAACTGTAGCTCGAATTCATGTGAACCTAATCTTGTAATAATGGGTCTCTCCAAAGATTTCTGGTGAGAAACGCTGGGAATAGAGAAGAGATTCCCTTCCGGATCTCCGGGCGAATCCTTACACTTAGTGGAGTTAAACGCAAGCGGCAGAGGCTTGTGTTTCACCCTGTTTGATGGATAATAAAGAAGGAACTTGCTGGAGTTCTGCTGAAATGCAGACGCCTGCACCGGAGCTCTTTTTGGGAGACGCTAATCTTTTCATGCAAATGCGGCGGCATCAAATAACTTGCGTAATCCCGTTGGTTACTTTGAGAGCGTTGCGTTCACCTGCTGTGCGCATGTAATCTTCAGTCAGGTGCCAAGGTTGTGCAAAGCAAGCTGCTCTACAGCAAGTTCCTGTGGGACAAGCACATTTTACAGACAACTGCTGACAAGCCGATCTGACGCTGGAAGAGAGAATGCAAATGGCTGGCCTCAAGGCTTGTCTTTCTCCTCATGATAAAAGATCATTTGGTCGTAAGGTGACATGGCGTATAGGTGCAGTGTAGATAAGAGTGAAACAAATCCCTTTTTTCGGACTGTTTGTACATTTGAATTTTAAAATCTTCAGCCGAGTGGGTGACAGTGGAGGTCACTGTAGAAAGTTGTGATGTATTATCTTGTCCTGGGGGATGAGCGGCATGGAATTCAAGGCCTCTGTACATGGAAGGGATGCACAGATGCCATATTGACCTCAGATATCGAACTCGTACTGAGTGAAAGAGTTTCATCGGCCTTCGTCGGCAATGGGATGCTTTGTGGGGCTGATCTGTTCCATAAAATGACTTTTATTGTGAATTGTGATATACGTTTCCAGAGGTTTGTGACCTGTGATGTAAAGTTTACATCAATTCTTATTTTATACAGTCATATTGCTTTATACTCAGATTTTAACTGCTTACCAACTTGATGTTGAACTAATAGCTTTTTTTTTTTTTTTTTAAACCAAGTGGCTGGTGTATATGTTTATTTTTCTTATATATGATATATAAGTAAGTAGACCCTAACAAAAACAAAATGTTTGCGGCAAACTTGTGGTTAATTTGTGACAAACAGTGGAGTTTGCCAGAATATGTTTCCACAAGTTTGCCATTGTCAGGCACTAGTGGCAAACCTGCAGCAATGTTCTGGCGACAATGACAACTTGCCACCAGTGCTATATACTGTATTTGACAGTGATTTGCCACAACAATTTGCCAGTAGGGCAGCACAGTGGCGCAGTGCTTAGCTGTAGGGCCTTTCTGTGTGGAGTTTTTGTGTTTGCATGGGTTTGCTCCCACAGTTTTAAAGCATGCAATATAGGTTAATTTGCGGATCTAAATTGGCATCGTAAAGTGTGCATGAGAGCGTGAGTGTGTGTGCCCTGTGGTGTGTTGGCGCCTGCCCAGGGTTGGTCCCCACCTTGCACTCGTAGTTCCCTGGATAGGCTCTGGTCCCCTACAACGAAAAAGATTATCGTCACATGTTTACCAGAAGCCTAAATTTTGTAAGGGATTATAGTAAATTTCACTAACATTTTATATATCCATCCATTAGCCCCTGATTTTTATTAATAAATAAAAAGTAATTAACAAATTATGAAATATATATATATATATGTATACACACTTTTTTCCTGCAATCCTGAGTTCATCCACCAGAGGCCTTCTTATGTCATGTTCCCCGTCCTAATTTAGGGTCGTCTGCCCTGATGCGTTACACCTGTGTTTAGGAATATTTAAGGCTGACCTTCCCCTGTGTCTTTGCCTTGAAGCTTTTGTCTATTGTGGAGGTGTTTTGTGTGTTTGGTTTGTTTTTGTTTTTAGCCAATACTGATGGTATCCAACCACAAATCAGTGATTAATGATTAATTGAACAGTTATCTTGATGACCATTAATGAACATTTTTTGTTTGTATTTTGCCATAATAGTTTGCTGAAAAGGTTTGTACTGAAAATATGCTCAATGTCACATGACAACGCATGCTCTTTGTAATGTGGCCGAACCCTAACCCTCACCCTAACCACAAATAAACAGTTAAAGCCGGGATTGTTCTTATGAAACACTGCATATCTATGTGATTTCAACATCAATCACAGACCGGATGGAACGGAGTCACCTGGCAAAACACACGGTCGTGAACACACACTGGGGAAAGTATTAGCAGAATTAAAAACGTATGTGAAATAATCTATATAAAGGACATGGTCAAGATGACGTTGATTAGATGTTGTTTTTGATTAATTTTCTGTTAAATGCCCAGCCCTAGTTACATGTCAGATCTTGTTTTACAAAGACTGATGTTACTTGCCACGGAATGATCCTTGTCTCTTTCACGCACTGACATGCAACTCACTAAAGAATTCATATTGTCCAACTCCCAAAGCTCTGATATTTTTATCGGTATTGAATCAGTAAAAGTTGGGTCGGTGCATCCCTATGACACAGTTCGACGAACAAAACGGACATTAACGGAGGAGCCTTGCCGTCTTAATGTGGCGTAACCTCAGACCGGAGCGCTTCTGACAGCTGAGAGACACGACTTCAGCTTAAACAAAATCAATCAGGCCAACGGCTCGGCATCTGACAATGCATAATGTGCTATTGATTCTATATGATCAAAGCGAGGGTGCAGCACAGTGCTGTCTTTTCAGGCTCGTTGCTCTGTGCTTTGTAATTGCGCTCGGCCATTGTCCGCCCGCTCGGCTTTTGGTGGCTATTTTGCCAGAGTTTACGGAGCGTTGCAGCTGCCCGTTGGCTGGGGGCTGCATAAAAATCACATATCTACTCTCCCGTTCCCCGGAGTGATTATCGTCTTCTGCAAGCCGTGTCATAACCTCCTGCTCGGCGTGAGAGCCGATACTTCGGAAGGAGGGAGGCATGGGCCGTAGAGCGAGAATGTTAGCCCCAAGTTGTTCTGGGGAGACTACCTGTAATTAGGAAATGGAAATGGCTCAGGATGAGGTGTCGTAATTGTAATTGCGATTGAAGTTGACTGCTGAGGAATTCAGAAGTGGCACGAGAGAGAAAGACTAAGCAGGAAGACAAGATCGAGAAAACATAATCGATCACACTTGTAGTTACTCTCAGTATATATCTGTGTGTGTGTGTGTGTGTGTGTGTGTGCCAGCACGTGGGTCTCAGATGCATCTGTTATTCTGGCATTCACAATCGGTCTCTAAAGGATTGCGTAACGTTGGACTTTTCTCAGCTCTCTGTCCTTGAACCTTTAGAACTTCTTTTTAGCATTCTCATGAATATGGAGGGACTCGTCTGTAAAGGTCACGCCGCATGGTCTGCATGTAGAAGTAAACACTGGCTTTGATAAGCGCTTTCTGTTACATCGGCCTTCCCTACCCTTGCCCTCATGTTACAGTGTGTACATCTGTTAAGCCAGAGGGTGAAACGCCGGGTAAAAATTAATCCATCCGTATTTTCAATACGTTGATTTCATTTGCTTGGCCATATTGAGCTATTACGAGGTCATACCAAAGCCGTTCGATGTGATTTCATTAGGGCTCCTGCGTGTTGTTGACATACCAATATTAATACAATAATATTATATTTTTATGCAAAACATTGTTTTTATGAGTACCTTAAATTCGCAAGTTTTTGAGAAAATGAATCTACATTGATTGAGGGTGCCAGACTGTGTGTGTGTGTCCTTAAGCATAGGGTTTGACATGAATACTGAATTATCTCGTTTCTCCCATTTTATGAAAATTATTTGGTGCAGTAACATTTTGGCCTTGAAGTTGATGTTTCGGAAACATAACAAATGGGCAAGTGTAAGAATTTCAGCCATCAGATTATAATATCTTGGTCAGAGCATCTCCAGAATTGCATTTATTGCGTGAAGGATGACTAGTGTAGTCTAAAAGAGTAGCTTCTGTGGTTACAATGTTGGTTGTGAGAACAGTTAAAAGTGTTAATTAAAGCAGTGTAATGAATATTAGTGTCTCTAAAGAAAAAATAAATATTTAGATTGACTAATAATAACTTCTTTGTCACAGAAAGTACAAGTAAGGATTTATTGTGTTGTGTATCCTATATTCCACATTAGAGGTCGACGGATATTGTCTTCTCGGGGCTGATATCGATATTGATTATTAACAGTTAACGGAGCTGATAACCAATATATGAAACCGATATGCAAAAAAAAAAAAAATCTAAATGTTTAATTTTACAAACACCAGCTCAGCTGAAACTCTCTTCTGTCATCTTCTCCTTCTCTGAGCTTCACGCTGTCACTTTCAACTACATGCGGAATATACTGTAAAAATATATAATACACTCAATTACTGACAATACACTGCATTCAATATCAGTAAAAGCAAAATAAAAACGTAATGACAGTAATTCATAGTTACAGTAGTTTTCTTGGTTGAAATGCACTTTATTTCTTTACAAATTGCTTTCAAAGTGGCTCCAATTTTGTTAGTTTTTGAACTGAAAGTTGTCACTGAATGCATTTTCACATTAAAAATATTCTCAGTTTAACTCATATAGTCTATGGATTATGGTGAATGTATTAAATCTTTTGGAAGATTCAACATGGTGTTAAAACTTATGCAACTGTAACTGTAGCTGTTTTGAACAGAGTATCTAAACTCGTGCTAAAAATGTTGCAGTTGTACAGAATTTTGTTGGTGGTGAATATTGAAGAGAGGAATTTGTGACTGCACGGCAAAACCAGTCGCTTGTCGCAAATTTTCAAAACTGAGTTGTTATGTTTTCATGAAAGAGCATAAATCAACCTTCAAAAAGATACCTATATCGAATGAATCAGACGACATATGACTGAGATATCAGCATTCAAATGAGTCGGGTTTCTCCTGTTACGCCAAGTGAGAAACGGAGAAATCTGCCTTGAAGTTGCTCCTTATCTATCGAACTCACAGAGACGCTGAAAGCGGGTCGCAGCTCTATGTTTGTATTTACGGTAGCCTACGCTGCATTCACAGCCACACGGATAGCCTACCTGCGTTAGGTTAACTGAACTCGGGAGACGAAGATGGATTCCAGAGAAATATCTTCACGCTAGTCAACCAGTGGATTTACCGTAAATATTGAAGTAGAGCGGTCAAAACAGAAACTTTTAACATTCTGCTGGAATTGAATTCCTCACCTCAAGAAAGTCACATTTTTAGGATGGAAAGGGTAAGTTTTTCAGCGAAATTTATTCACAACAGTACAGTATAGACCTTCCACTGTTTCAAAACACTAAAAACAAAAAATCCACCATTTTACCCCACGCAACATAAACGCTCGTTTTTCTCGGAAACCTCCATTGCGACAAGCGGCTGGTTTTGCTGTGCAGAGTCACATTTTAGTGAAAGTGAGTGATTATTTGTCATTGTAAATACAGCACAGCACCCTGTGCAATACAACGAAATGGGATCGCTACATTTGACCCATCCGTGAAGGAGCAGTGGGCAGCTCTATCAGCGCCCGGGAAGCAGTGCTTGGGGATGATGCCTTGCTCATGAGTACCTCAGTGGTACCTTTATGGTCAGGGATTAGAACCGGTGACCTTGTGTGAAAGTAACGTAAAAGTATTCTTGGTTTAGCTCATGTCATCTTTGATTATGAGTATGGTACTGAAAACGATTGTTCATAAATGTACAAATTGTCAAAATTTCTTTCTGATTCTGTTTGCAGTTTACACCTACTTCTACAAGGGCAAGGATTACTGGAAGTTCGACAACCAGAAGCTGTCGGTGGAACCCGGCTATCCCAAATCGATCCTGAAAGACTGGATGGGCTGCGACCAGTCGGAAATGGAGAAGAACAAGGACAGGCAGCTGCCCCACGACGACGTGGACATCATGGTGGCCATCAACGACGTGCCCAGCACCGTCAACGCCATCGCCGTGGTGATCCCCTGCATCCTGTCCCTGTGCATTCTGGTCCTGGTTTACACCATCTTCCAGTTCAAGAACAAAAGCGTCCCGCAGCACGTCACCTACTACAAACACCCGGTGCAGGAGTGGGTATGACAGGCTCGGAGTGGGGGGCGCTAGTGAGCCGAACACTAGAGGGAGCTAGCGAGGGCTATATTAAAGACGACGTTCAACGTTCAGAAGCACCTATGTGACCAGTGCCTGTTTACTGTGTCGTAAAGAGGGAAAAGGGGGGTCGAGTTGGTGCCCTTTTTCCGTCAAAGACTAGAAATAAAAAGAAATCGCAAAACTGACTTTTTTATTTACAACAAAGCATGAGCCAAAAGCACAGGATTGCTAGGCTTTAGCTGAGAGGGGTGTGGACAGGAGCTAAACGTTGCTTTTGCCTTACGCTCCTGCTCTAATCCTTCCCTCCTTCACACCCCATTCTGGCTGTGGAACAGTCCCGGGACCACCACACTGAAACCTGACCGAGGAGCACCAGAAGAACGGCAGCCAGACGCCAGCAAACCTTTCAGTCTTTGCTTTTCGACACTAACTTGTACAGGAATTTCAAGAAATACAAACAAAAAACCCAAGCGACTTGAATCAACCGTGTAGGTAGGAAGACTCTAGAAAAGATCATTGCGGATCATCAGTTCGACATGTTCGATCTGCCGAGCGTAAAACTTCAGCGAGTTTTTTAGGTGACCGGAAAAGAGGACAGATTCCTGCTGCCCACCGCTCTGAATTTCTCTAAACTTTTGAAACTCATCGAGGAGATCCGGTGGCCTGAAACGGTACACAATTTTTTTTAGATCATGATTTTCTTTTGTAACTCTGTTTTCCTATTTTATTTCAGCCGAAACGATAAAGGCACGTCGCAAACACCGCGGCTTTGGTCCACACTTCTATGCTGTCGTTTGTCAGCATGAAAGTGAGCAAAGAAATCGAACCTTTTGCATACACTTTCAATATCTTTTGCATCTATTGTATCACTCCCTTATTGGCAATTCTTTATCTCAGAGAGCATCGACACCAGTAGGAGAAGCAAAAGTGGTAGCGTTGAAAAATACATCAGCACAGTAGTGCTCAACTTTGGGGATTTCCTTGTTTTATTTTAGAGAGATTTTGATTTTAATAAGCAAGTCCTTTTGAAAGTCGGACTGTTTATAACTGGTTTCCTCAAGCCATTTTACTCTTCATATTTACAGCTCCCTTCTCTCTTGCATACTGCTGTTATAATACTAACTACCTAAAGTCCAATCAATGTCATTTTTGTATGAACACAGTATTGCCTAAAGAGAACAGTAGGTGGGAATGTTTTGCGATCTCTTTTCCCATTTCCATACACATTTGGAAATTTCCTTCATTTCTTTCCAATTTTGAGAAGAATTGAGGACGGGAGTCATGTCACAAGTGCTCGTGATATAAGGAATTTACCAGTAATTCATCTTTAAACTAGGGATGCACGATATGAGGATTAGAGACAAATGAGAAAGGCAGAGTTGAGGGGGTAAAAACCAGGTACTTCGCTCGCCAATATTCCACTGCGCGCTTAGAATTTTGGCACAAAAATAACGCCTTAGTTCTGACATTTCTAACACAGCACCAAGTCCAGCAACTCGCGCGAGGGCGGAGCACTTCTGTCGGGTCTGCAGGCAGAGATTTTGCTTGTGAATGTTCCACTGCGTGCTCAGAAATTTGGCACAAAATAACGTCATACGTTTTAAGACAGGACGCGCAGGCGGTATAAAATCCCACTTCGGACATGCTTGGCACAAGCGCTGCCTTTCCACGCACAATAAATGTGTCATCAAATATTGACATCGACCCGATTTTTTTTTTTTTAAAAGCAATTATCAGCCGATTCTGATACGATTCCAATATTATCGAGCATCCCTACTTTAAACCGCTTTGGTCTCGTCAGTCAGAGGTTACGAGCGTCATGGGGAGTTTTTGTATAGACTCAACTTTTTATGCCTTTTTAAGATCGCATCCGACGAGCGTCACATAATATCAGAACACCACTGAGGCACCTCCCTCTAGAAATATGCAAAAATCTTTATATGGGTTTGGCAGTGGTTGTTGACATGCAGGTGATTATATCAGCTCTGAGTTTTGCACTATCATATGGTACTGATTGTGCTGTTTCTGTGTATCAAAGGCGTGGGAAGCATTTGAGAGCTGCGATCACGCTCGTCTTATTGAACATTCATGCGTCTTAGGTTTGTGGAAGAACTCATGAAGAACACAGAATTTCTGCACTATTC
Organism: Distichodus sexfasciatus; assembly: GCA_032718565.1. Taxonomy (NCBI): domain Eukaryota; kingdom Metazoa; phylum Chordata; class Actinopteri; order Characiformes; family Distichodontidae; genus Distichodus; species Distichodus sexfasciatus. Next base: position 2,009,653 of record JAVGVS010000034.1, on the reverse strand, counting down.
TGCAGCAGTGTGGAGTGTGTTCCGTGTTCGGTCAGCATAGTACTGTATCTCGTTCAGACTTTCTTACTCACTGGTCAGACTGTGGAAGTTAGAGTTCCAATCTTCAGAGATTGAGGTAGACTAAAATGTTTTAAAGGTGAAACGCTCTTATTTTAGGGTATATTTTGTCGTACTTTAGCTTGAATTACATATTAATGTTGGTCAGTAGGTGTTACTGCAAAAGTGTGACATTTAAAGGCGTCATCTGAGCATGTTTTCTCCGTTTTTATCCAACAATTCTGTTGTGAATTTTACTAAAATTTGGCAGTTTTATTACAGTGTTTGCAGTGACAGAAACAGAGCCTAGTAAATGGAAAAGCAGAGATGGAAAATGAGTAGAGAAAATACATTCGTGAAAACCGGATTGTGACAAAACTCAAGTCTGATGAGGCTGATGAAACTTGCAGCAAAAGTATAAGAGTGTGTTGTATGACTGAATTTAACATCCATGTTTTATTGTGAAGATTTGATGAAGTTTCCCCACTTTTCATATTGTGGCATGAACTTTTGTCTCACAATTCTATACACCATTGTCAACTTTATTCTTATTTTATTTTGGCAAATATTCTCGGCATAAACATATGATCCCAGGATTTTCATTAATTACGACAGTTTAGCTCATACAGGAAAGTGCGAAACTCGATAGAGGATATACGTCAACATTATTTTTCTCCTGATCTCGACATAAAAGTCATTTTCTAGAGATCTCAAGGTTCTTCTCGTGATTTAGAAATAAGGAGTGGTGCTATCTCGAGATCCTGACTCATTTTTTTTAAGAGTAACCTGTAATTACACACATCTTGAAACTCTTGAAACGTTCTTTTGAAATGCTGTTATTTTAAACTGATATTAACTCATTTTTGACTCATTTCTGGGAGAAGTAAATTTTTCTGACCCTAACCCTATCATTTATGTGTCAAGCTTCCTTGTGGCAGGAATTCCTTGTGATTCCTTGTGTCGCAGAGAGTGTGGCGTATTATACCGCGATGCAAACGTCGTGCTGGGAATCGATAAGAAGAATCGATAACGTTGGAGGTGTGCAATGCCGATGGAATTGATAAGTTGGAACTTCACGATTCCCACCCCTAGCTTTTTCTTGAAATCTGTGTCTAATTTTTGCCCAAGTTCTCTAACATGGCACTACGTCATCACGGACAAACATCTGATTTTACTCTGTTTATGGACTGCCACAAGCTGAAACGAAAGTGTGTCTATCGGTGCTTGACAGTTATCAGAAGAAGGCTCAGACGTTGGCACGTTTGCCATTGAGGAAGTAAAACAAAACTCGTAATCTCGAGAAAAGGACTTAAGTTATGTCCAGATCACAAGATAAATAATGTTAATGAAAGGCAGATTTCACATTAATATCCTAATGATGAACGCCTCTGCAGAGAGTAAAAATTTGGCTTTTATTCTCTTCTGTTTAATGCCGTTTGATGCAATCCATTAGTGGTTTGATTTCCATCTCAAGTTTAAGAGCACATTCTCCATAAGCCTCCACGTTGGCAGACTGTTTGGATAGAGAAAGGAAACTAAAACTTAACTAAAGTATCTCAAGTCAATGAATGTTTTCTCAAACTGTCCAATACCCGGTTACAATGGCTTTAAGGTTACAGTTTCTGCCATTTGAATGAAGTTTCTGTGTTTTCTTGGCTCTTGTCTTCCAAACAGCCTTCCACCCTCATTATCACTGCGTGTGTTCTTGTGTCTGCCTTAAAAAAAACTGTTTCTGGGCCTTCTTTAAGACATTGTGCCTTGTCTTAAAACTTACTATGGCCTGCTTACTATGTCTTTTCCTTTAGTTAATACAAGTTCACCATGATTTCGAAAGAGCAAAGTAGCATCTGAGGTCAGTCGTTGCATCCCATGTTCTAAATCCCGAACAGAAATAATGGGATTGATCTTTTTCTCCTGATCATCATCTCTTATTTTTCCATTTCTGAGTCCGATTTTACGAGCAGCTCGGCTGTGGGCAGAGAACTGGCAGGAGTCCGCTAACAGGCTTTCCACATCTGTGCTGGTTTTCGAACGGATACCATGTTATTGTCTCTCGAATAAGCGCTCGGCGGTGCCAGTCAGGAACGTGGGAAGGCCTGAGTGGAATCGTTGCAAATGGAACACACTGTGCTTCACCGATTGTCTTCCTCAACTCTGAACGGTTCGATCAACTGGCATTTAGATATCAAGATCCCAAGAGAATAAAAGTTTGTAAAAAGAAAACAAAAATTAAGGGTGAGAGATTAGTTGAGTTTTGGTGTCGTAGCACAGAAGTGTGTGTTCCATGTTTAAACAGTTTTTAATGTACTTTTATGACATTTCCAGGTAGACCCATTCTCGGTCATACGATACATACGCGATCTGTAGTTTATCCCGGAATTTTTGGGGATGGATGCAGAACATTTTTGCAATTATTATGAGAATTTAGAACTCCTGCATAACCATAAGGCGATGCTGTTTTAACGGTTTACTCAGAGCTCTATTAGAATGATGGAAAAGACTTTTCTGAGGCGAGAAAAGATGAGATGATATTTTTGTTCCTCCCTATAAAAACGACTAAATGAATCTCTTCATGAGAACAAACGGACCTACAGGATTTTGGGGGGTGGAATCCCAGCTGACAAGTGAAGTCCTTACGAATTGAGTGTTTGGAAAGTTGACTCGAGTTTTGGAGACTTTATGAATGTCACATACAGGATTTTCTATAACACAAAGTTAGTATGACGTTCCTTGTAAACGTCTTTTGTACTTTCGAGGATGTTAACAAACGTTGTAAGGATGTCATTTGTTTAGCTGGGATTTATTCCCTGTTATAGTACTGTATTTATCAGGAAAAAGTAGATTCACATTTTTCTCTATTTAGAAAGATTTTTTTCCATAAGGTATAAACACATATGATATAGTCGCTCTATTATGTTATAATGAAAGATAAAACTGCCACAAGGCTTGTGGAAGACCAGATAGTCTGCCTACCAAAAAAAAAAAAAAAGATTTTTGTGTACATATCAGCGCACACTGAAATGACCGCAGATCTGAGGTCTTGAAGCTAAGGAGTAAGACGTAAATGTCTATTTATCATATACTGATGGCTTTAGAAATATAGTGAGGGGTGCACACTAAATAAACACAGCAGGATTTTAACAGGAAAACAGATTATTTATCATTTATAGGAGCAGATTATTCTACCAGTTTTATTTTAAGTCAAAAATGAAGCCATGCCAGGATACACTTTTGGACTGGACTGGAAACGGAAAAGCGATCTGCACACGCAATTCTCTGGTGATTTGCCTCTTTTTATGGGTGTGATGGTGGCTCTGGACAATAGCCACTTTTACCTATACCCGCTGTTGCCTTTGGTTTCTATAGTCCTTTTAAGAGACTAACAATAGGAGGAAAATACATATCAAAGGTAGTCCAGAGTTTTACAGGAGCAAACTTATTTATGTTCTTTGCTTACGGATGATTGATTAGATGTAAGGTTTTGTCTGATAGCTTTAAAGTTCTTATTTTAATTTTTAACGTATTATTGTATATAATTCTGTTTTTTGCCCCTGTTGGTTTCTTTGAATGCATTTACAAAAGGAACACAGGTTAATAAACAAACCAACACAGATTCTGTCCATGTGGCTTTTTTGATATTGTCAAATTTCCAGGTCAAACGTCTGCTCAGTCTTGCCCATGGGTCGTGTAAATATAATGACAAACTAAAACTTTTTCCAGTTTTAGCCTCTTTTGTATTTTTCTTTCACTCTTTAAGAGTAACCTGTAATTTCACACATCTTGTGTAATACTCTTGTTCTTTTGAAATGCTGTTATTTCAAACCGATATTGATTTACTAATATAGATATTACTGCTTTATTTGCAAATGTTTACATTTTTTGAGTCCATCGAGATTAAATTGTCTTAATTTTTTATTTGAAGTCAACAGTTTTACACTGTGTACCTAACAATATCACCATGTTCTATCAACAAAGAAATGTCAATAAAAGAGAGCAAAAATAATTTATTTTGGTTATCATTGATTTCTGTGATGCGTTCTTGTCCTTTCTACATATAGTATATTTCTGACCTCCATGTAAATTACACAAAATTAGCACACACAATGCAGACAGATGGTGCAATAAATGCAGGACATTTTCATCTTACTATAGTTGAATACTGGACTCCATCCACTGCAGTATATACAAATACATTATTCAACATTATTCAAATTGAATTTTTGTCAAAGTGGCCATTTCATTTATCATGTTAGGAAGAAAAGCAGGCAATCATTTTATATTCGTTTTTTCTGTTTTATGGGAAAAAACATGCAAAACAAAAGTTCTATAACACAATTTCTTCTTAGAGCTACATATAGATATGGCACCGTTTTTGTGCCTATTACTCTAAGGAAAAGGCAATACACAAAAAACTCAACCTGTGATACACAAGCTCGTTGGTGTGTATAAGGAAGGAGATATACTGTAGGAGATGTAACCAAAATCAAAAGCATCCAAGCCAACATACATTCAAGCTACATCATTTGGAATTTCAGTATTAATTAGTGCAACACGAGCAAACACAGAGAGTTTCCTATTCTCCAACTGATACCATGCTGAATTTGGCACTCCCAAAACTGACACCAGGCCTCTAGTACCAGTTTGTGCAGGTGATCATGAAACTCATGTCATCGACTCTCTTGCTGCCCATCTGGCACTGGGGCAGGTCAGGTCCCGGCTCTGGTGGACGAGTCTCAGGTTCCCGGTCTCCATCTAGACTATGATCAGCCTGGGGCTTGTTTTCGTCAGGAGATGGACATTCCTGAGCCTCTTGGAGCTGACCTGTAGAGGGGCTGTGACTGTGACATCCACCCATGGCTATATGAAAGAGACGTGAGAGCAACATTAGTTTTCTGGTGGCATTATCTTCAAAACAAATATTTAATAAAATAAAACATGACCAACTGCACTTTATAAGGTTAAAAAAAAGTAAAAATAGAAAAATTTTAAAATCTCCAATTTTGGTTTGAGGCCTTTTAATGTCGCTGCGTAAATAAAAACGATTTTGCATGTTTTAATTATGTATATTTCTTTATTCTATTTTTTTTTATTATTATTATTTTTGGTAGTCTTAATATTCCTATAAATTGAATTTTGTCCAATACTACCTCTGTGTTGCCCGTGGAGAAAACGTATAATAATTATTAATTAAAGCCAAGAGTGTTATATTAGCTTCTTTTCCCAAATCCATCAGTCTCGCTGTATGTCTTCACAATAGATATTGTCACTGTGTAAGTAAAACACACATACTGTATGACAGCTTCACAAATAACAAGACGCAAAACTTCCCGTCATCTGGTGTTCCAATATTTTAACTTCACCGCTGATGTCCATGTAAATGTTTACAGAGAGGCGGATTGGTGACCGCGGCAGTGCGCATGCGCCATAGTGCCGACGCGCGGAATCCGTTCACCGTCGTTCGACGAGCTGGCGGTGTTTCCAGGCAGAAAACGGCGTATGGAACGCCGTTGGCTCAAAAACGTGAGATGAACGCGTCTCAACAGTGCAAAACACGGCAAAAAAAAACAAACAAACAACAACAAAAAACCCATGTTGAGGCTGCGCAAAAAAATGCATTACATTTATACGCAGACGCTAAATGCCGATATTTCTAGCTCTACAATAATGACAGACCAGAGACCTATGTCAGAACATATGTCCTCCTTATCCGTAAATTGTTTTTCTATATACAATTCTATATAATATGACAGTAAGAGATGCATTTACTTATTCTTAATTTAAGGAAATTGAAGGTGTTGGTCTTTTACTGTTGCTACTTGTTATGGTGATTTTCACATACATTTTAAACAAAATAAAATCCCAGCAGAAGTACGTAGCAAATCACTCTCAGTATCATACTGGAATCTATAGGTAATCAAGAGTATTACTGCCATCTAGTGGTGTAAAGCAGAAGGATTTTCTTTATAACCTCGCTTCTGACGTCATACATGGTGTTGTACACGTTTTTACGTGTGTTTTTGCTACATGCTGTTTTTAAATACGGTGTATAAAAATACCGTGTATAAAAAAGGCCTTGTTGAGACGTGTTTTGGCTCACGTTTCTGGAGCCACTGGCGTTCCATACTGGCGGGGAGCGAGGCTGTAGGTGACGCACGGCTGCTGCAGTGACGTGGCGCAGGTGGCCTGCTAATGAACGCGTCAACGAACACGACGTCACGCTGTGGCTTTCACAGGGTTGGTCAACAAATCAACGGCACCCAGTGGGTGCAACCCAGTTGCTATGCAGGTTACCGGGAGGGAAAAAATAAACTCGCGTCTACGCTGTTTTCACAAGTATAGTAAAGGATTTTGATGGGACACCTTGTCAGAGATGGAGAAAGCTGATTCGAAGTTGATGGCACATTCCACCAAAGGCGAAAGAAAAATCACTTTTAAATAGTCCATGAGGTTTATCCGATTGCAGTTTTGAGGTTTAACTTTGTACTTCTTGTAGCTTATTAAAAACCTTGGAAAACCCATTTTATTCTTACCCATTTTTTTGGATATATATTTTGAAAAAAATGCCTATCACTTATTAATGTTCCACACTTCGAGACTTACTCTTTTACATGGATCATTTAAAGACCTCCTTTTTGGACATGATTAATATACTCATTCTAATGGGCAAATATCATATTCATTATGGCAAATGGAGAAATATCAAGGTACCCTTCTGGGTGTTTTATAAATCAATTTCATTTTTTTTCCCCACACTCAAAAATAGTCACATGGGATTGCCATAAACATTAGTGTAGAAATTGGTCGTTTTCTATTGCTGGAAGTGACACTCCTGTTTTGTTTTGTTATACAAACATTTATGAAAGACATTCTTGATTTTGTTTCAATGAGAAACAACACTTTTTCTTTTTTATCTCTTTTTTTTCAATGTACAGTATATAAATGTTGTTTCCTCCACGAAGCCTTGTATGTTTTCTGTTTATATGTTTTTTATGTTAATAAAAAATTTAAATGAAAACGATATTACAATCATGATCGCCCCCCGCAGGCCTGGAATGTGCTATGCGAACAAGGACGTGAGGACGCCTGTGCGGGTGCGTGTGCGCGTGCGTGTGCGTCAGCGGCCAGCACGCGCGAGCAGTCGTACTTTGTGTTCGCGCACTTGATGTTGTGAGATGCGTTTGGGCTGCTCTTATGCGGACTCACTTAATACTTACTATATGTCCTAAATTTCATGCTGTCCCTTTTCTTTTCTATTCTATTATTATTTTGGTAATTTTGCATTTGCTCATTATAAACGTATAAACGTTTTATTCTATTCCGAATATTACAACGTTGTTTCTCTTAAGTCAATTTGCTTGTATATTCCTATTTACCAAATAAAACGTATGATTCTACAGATTAGTATGTTGAACTCCTGTTAAATAAATAAACATTTTTAAAGATCAACCAAAAAACCTTACCCCTATGTGCGCCTATTTGTGTTCCCCGATCATCATTCTCCGTGTCACTCATCAGCATTAAAACAAATGTCACACGCCTTCCGAACGCACCAAACTCTTCCCAAAGCTACAAGAACATCCCAAAAAGATTGAAACCTGGATCAAAACACATCGGTAATTTCACCCATGATCCACTTCGCCTTTACGTAAGAGAAACTTGGCGTGGTGACGTCACGACGTTATTACGGAAGTGAACACGTGGGGGAACTGCTTTCCACGCTTTTAAGGAAGGCTCAAATCAGTTTGTTAAGTACGAAATTTATTTCCCTTCTTAAGATCATATATTTTAACGTGGTTTGTGATCAGTTTACGAGAATTTAATCTGACCTTAGAGTGGAATAGCCACCTTCTGCGTTACTTACGACTAACTTAGCTCTAGCTTGAGTTTTCGGCCGGCTAGCTTAGCCGCTAACTGCTTTCCCGACTGAAATTGCTTTATGTCAGTTTTCATACAACTAAAACGTACTAAGCTCATATGAAATCACGCTTGGCTTGCGTTAAAGCTTTCAGATGGTATGGACGGAGTTATATGTGTAGTTACATATAAGCTAATTATCATTGTGGTGATGTTTTGCAGCGTCTTGTGTCGCGTCTTTGGCAAATCCCGCAATGGCAGTAAGAGCGTCTTTTGAGAAGAACAACGAAATCGGATGTTTCGCCAAACTCACCAACACCTACTGCCTGGTCGCGATAGGCGGCTCTGAAAATTTCTACAGGTAACACGTTTCACTTCTTAAATACTGTCTGTGTGTGTTCGGGTAAATTAGACAAATATGGGGATTGATTAAAAGCTGTACAGAAAGGTGAAACTAACGTTGTAACTTCATTTATTTGCAGTGTGTTTGAAGGTGAATTGTCAGAAACCATCCCGGTCGTTCATGCCTCAATAGCAGGATGCAGGATTATTGGGAGAATGTGTGTGGGTAAGTTCGTGTAAAATGATGCCACGCAAATCTAGAAGACACTCATGATCGATAACATTTGATCAGGTTGTTAACATACACATTTTACAGTGTTTCTGTTTCAAGAGTTGGTTCTTGTATTTGTCTTTAGCTTATGTGCTTTCCAGAGGTGGCAAGAGTACTGAAAATTTGTACTCAAGTACAAGTACTGTTACATTGGTTAACATGTACTCAATTACAAGTAAAAGTACTGGTGTTAAAAAAAAAATACTTGAGGAAAAGTACAAAGTACTCTTCTCAAAAACTACTCGGAGTACTAATTACTTTTTAACCGATGGATGTTTTATTGCGTCGTCAATAGCAGGCATTCCTTTCGATTCACCAGTATAAAATATCTACGTTCAAAGTACATTTCTCAGATGAACAAGGTATAGAAAGGCAATTTGTTTTGTAAATAAATGTAGATATAAAGCAGGAATTTTGTTTTTTAAAACAATGACAAAATGTTTTTGAACATGCATAGAACAGTTTAAACTTTTCCCAATACACTGCGAACAACAGGCAGGTAAGTGTGTTAAACTCTTAGACATAATAGCATTTCTGTCACTTTCTGAACCTTTTGTTCAGTTTCAGCAAGAGCTGGTTTTCTAAATTAACAGAGCCTATCCGGCTTCGTTTGGCTCCATTTTCTTTTTGGCTTCTTTGTCTCCAGATCTTCAGTCTATAAATTAGTTTGTACTCCACTGTGTAGTACCTCCAGACACCTGTGCCTGCTGCTGCAGCGGAGTTTATTCTTTGCTTACGTCCTAGATTAATTGGCGCGGCCGCGATTGCACAGCCTTATTGGCTGCAAAGATGAAAGGTTTGAATATTAATTCAAATTGTGGGCATACTTAGTAGCGACTTTTGATTTTATAAGTAGCGAAGTAGATTACATGGTGTAAATTGTACTCAAGTACGAGTAAAATAACACACCTGAAAAACTACTCATAAAAGTACCCAAAAAATCTACTCACCGTAACGTGAGTATTTGTAATTCGTTACTTCCACCCCTGGTGCTTTCCCACCAAAGGAAGCAAGTTTCTGGACGGTCTAGACTGGGCAATTTGAATAGTACTTGGCCATTTTTGCTTTGTAGCTTTCCCACCACACAGCAGGAATTTTCATGTAAAAATTACTTACGGTGGTTAATTCTTGTGCTGTGTTTTTACACAAATGTACTGTATATGCATTCCTAGTTAAATAATTAACTAGGAATGCATGATATGGGAATTATTGGGCGATGCCAATATCCGATTTTCTCATATCTGCCGAAAAATGAGGACGGCAGTCAAGTCGAGTGCAAGAGCAGGCAGAGTAAAGCTTGAAAAGACAAGATGTTTTACTTGCCAAAGTTCCACTGCGCACTCGGAATTTTTGGCACAAAAACAATGCTATAACTCTGACATTTCTAATGAAGTGCCAAGACAAGTGAGCGTGAATGCAGAGTGGAGCGAGGGCAGAGCACTTTGAGCATAGTGCACAACATTTTAAGAAAAAGTAACTTCCCCACTTATGTGATATATCAAGTCAAATATGGTGTGTTTATCACTCCATGTGCACTACCTAGTGCGCAGAGAGCCGTTAAGCTACAACCCTGGCTTTTTCTTGAGATGCGTACTACCGCATAGAAAAGTATGGGTCCCATGCTGATAACTTAAAAAAAGCAATTGTTGGCCAATTCCGATTTTATTATGCATCCTTAGAACTCATAATGTTGCGCTTTTTCTCCATTGGAGGGAAAGCATTTGTGCTATGGACAATCCATCAGCGAAATGTATTGCTGTAAATCCTGAAAACAGTTTGATCTTAGATATGAAAAGTACTTAAACAGTGTGTATGTAAAACTGTGGTATGAAAGCTGAAATTTGAATATTTTGATTTCACAGGAAACCGTCATGGCCTTCTTGTACCCAACAACACAACAGATCAGGAGCTGCAGCACATCAGAAACTGTTTACCAGACTCTGTCCGCATGCAGAGAGTAGAAGAGCGCTTGTCTGCACTTGGAAACGTCATCGCATGCAATGACTACGTAGCTCTTGTCCATCCTGATCTCGACAGGGTATGAAATATCACTGACATGCTCTTTAAGACCTAGAATGTGAATACATCTCAATTATGGTATGTCTCATGGTTTGTTTCCATGTTAGCTAATACTGTATGATTACTGGATGTTGCAGGAGACGGAGGAAATCTTGGCAGACACTCTGAAAGTGGAGGTGTTCAGGCAGACGGTAGCGGAGCAGGTTCTTGTGGGTAGTTATTGTGCTTTCAGTAACCAGGGAGGCCTCGTTCACCCCAAAACTTCCATCGAAGACCAAGATGAACTCTCGTCACTTTTACAAGTGCCTCTGGTTGTAAGTGAAGGTTCTTTCTCATGCTTGAATAATAGTAATTTGAGCACTTGATTTGCCTTTTACAATAGTCAGTATATAGTGCATATATTGATAGTACATACACAGTATATAGTGAATATACTACGTGTGTACATGGCGAAAAGTATGTGCACACCTAATCCAGTCACACCCTTATGGGCTTCTTCAACATTGCCGTTGTCATTGCCGTTTCAGTGATTCAAATAATGACATTATCGCGCCCTTTGCTGACTTGGTGAGAATTTGTGTTTATGAAGCCATATAAGTATTTGGGTGGAATTGACACACTTCCACTGACACTCCAAGTAAGGGGGAGGCAGTTACTATAGCTGCAGAGGGAAGGTCAGCTCCACGGGTTTGGATTAACTTCAGAGCTTTTAAAGGTGTGATTGTGTTTAGACTTTCTACGCTTTGTCTATATGTGTGTGTGATAGTAGTAATGATCCTCTCTCCTTCAGGCTGGTACAGTAAACCGCGGTAGCGAGGTGATCGCCGCTGGCATGGTGGTGAACGACTGGTGCGCCTTCTGCGGGCCTGACACCACAAGCACAGAGCTGTCCGTCATCGAGAGCGTGTTCAGGTTGAGCAACACTCGGCCCAGTGCCATTGCAACCACCATGAGAGACTCGCTGATCGACAGGTATGTTCTACGCCCATTTTCAATCATGTTTGTTTCTTTTTCAGTTTGTAAAATAGGGAACTCCTGATAAAGGCTTATTGTTAAATGAGTGATGTGAAAGAATGGCTGGAACCACAAACTACCCAGCCTCTAGACATTTCTCAGCAATGCAAAAGCATTTTCTCAACAATTATAGTTCCTAATGTGATAGATGGAAACTTTTTTTGAACAGCTAATAATTTTATTTTTGAGCCTAATCATTTTTTGGTTTTCCCCCTTCAGCCTCACATAAGTTCTGTGTTGTTTTGGAAACCGTTTAAATACCAGACCGGGATGTGGAAGTCGTACCCTTCTTCACGGACAAGTTTCTGAACTCTTTGTACCATAAAGAAACCTTGTAAGACTATTGTATAGACTTATGTTAAGGTCGATATAACGTGAAATATCTGGAAAAACGTATAAACTATTGATGCACCAGATTTGAACCAGTTCATGGTTAAAGTTGCAGAAAAAAGTGCAAGGTGATAGAGCTGCTGTTCAGTTTTATTTTCACTTTTTTGCATAAATGCAGTACAGGATCAATAAACCATGGCATGGCAAAGCACCCACTCTGGCTTCTGGAGAATTCATTGTACAGCATCTTTGTATGATAATATTCAGTTATGGACACTGAAATGTAGAATTACATGTTTTACTGGTGTAACCAAAGTGAGATCGTGATGCTTTGCCAGTGTACAATAGGATGTAAAACAGGAAACAAAATGCTGGATAGAGACTGAAAAGCACGGACTCTTTGGCGTTTTGCTATAAGGTGGGTAATGTCTCGGCAGCAATTACATTTTGGCATATTCTTGAAAATCAAAGTAAAAAGTAAACAATTTACACATAACCCACAAATAAAAAGCAATACGATTCAGTAAAAAATACATTTCTGGAGCTAATTCGCACCATCAGTGTAGAAAATAAGAAATACAAGCACGTGTCGTCAGAATAAGGCATGAACATAGGCTAAAACATCTGAATTGTAAGATATAGACATTAACATATGTTTTAAAAGATGCTTGTTTAAAGTGGAAGTTTGCCCACACACACTGCAATCAAAACAAACTGCTGCTGAAGGCCTGTACACACCACAGTCAGGTCTGGTTTGATATTTCAGATATGAAAGTGCTTTTATAACAAGTCTGTGTATAATTTTCTGTCCTTAGTGCATTCAGTGTATCCAGGCCTTCAAACAATCTCATTACAGCACGAGAACTGAAGTAACATAATATAATAAGTGATGCATAAACCCAAAGGCAACTATGGCACTGAACAAACAACAAAATTAACATTTCCATGGAGCTAAATGTAAGAAGCAGGTTTTTTGGCCTGGTCTCGGTCAATTTGCAGTAACAGTTGGCAGTTCTTAATTATATTTTTAAAAAGCAGCTACTTATAAGGTAAGAAACATTGACATCTATTGCATGTTGCAGTTGATACACTTTTGGCAGTAAAGCTGCAATAGCAGTACGACAAACCACAGGAATACATTCAGCGCAAGACAATTTCGTGACTGTAGTGCACAAGGCGAGCGTGGCTGGCACTTAAGCTGGTGGCGTGTGGTCGGTATAAGACGAATCCTGCATCCTGTTTGACCTGTCCGATGTGTTCTTTTTAAATCCCTAGTGGTCGCTCTTACAAGTGATACAAACTAAACTTTACGTTCCTGAAAATACTCCTAATAAATTGTGATTGTTACAAGTGTTCAGCAACCAAAGCTCTTCCAGACAAATCTTATATCTGGGCATTTGAATACAACTGTCCAAAATATACTACGCTTGGTTTTAGAGAAGACGTGGTCCTCTGATATTGCTGAAATACACTACTGAGGTCATATCAACGTTTCAGTAAAACTTTGACCTTAATTCAAATCCAAAGTGCTTAAATACAAACTGTGTTGTGTCTCTGTTCATCTCCCTTGCAAGTTTGCTAACACTTCCATGGCCTTATATTGTCAAACTGCCTCCTCATATACACAAGAATACTTTTCTCATATTCCGAGAAAATAAAATAAGCCGTATGATTGCCAGTTTCTGATTAACTTCAATAAGCACGCAGCCCAAAACAGACCAGCTACAATAATAACGAGGGCGATGGATCGTGTCTTATGTGACCCCCTACTCCTTACTTGGTGCACTACCTACATAGGGAGCATGAAGCCAGTTTGGATGCTGTAAAGGAGCCGAGTGCTGGAAGGCACAGGTAGACAGGTGTGTTGTGACGAACGGCTGATCCGTGTCTTGGTTGTAGGTCAGGCACAGTAAAGGTCGGTCTTCAGCTAGTTGCTCTCCTCTTTCAAGTCGAACCTGAAGGATAGCAGTCCGTAGTTTGATTACGGCAGCATGAGAAATGGGGTGGTTTTATTAGAATTATAATCTGTGCTTTAAACTAAAGTTTCAGGTAAAAACTTACAAAATAACTAATAACCAAAATAACACTGTAATCATAAAAAATATTGATAATTGTAGATATGAAGAGAAATGGTGGCAAATCATTTTAGAACATTTTTTCCGTCATGAGTACGTGTATATACATACATACATATATACATATACATACATATATATATATACATACATATACATACATATATACATACATATATATATATATACACACACACACACACACACTGTATATATGAAATATACACAAATATATAAATTTTAATTTATATACAGTGATGGGAATAACGGCGTTAAAATAACGGCGTTACTGAAAAAAAAGTCGTTTTTCAGTAACGGGTAATCTACCCAATTACTGTTTCCATCGTTACAACGCCGTTACCGTTATTGACAATAACATGCGGCTCGTTACTGTTATTAAGCTGTTTTCATCCGACCAAGCTCTCAGCTACAGGAGCAGCAAAGCTTTTTTCTTTTTTTTGGTGAGGGGCGAGACAACCGCATAAATGATGATGATTGGCTAAGGTAGAGTACAAGCATAATTTAATTTAGACCTATCGCCAGTTGCGGCCTGTTGATGTGCAATAAATATGAAAAGTTCTAAAACATCCATTGTGTTTTATCATTCTACCATTATACACATAGTAATGACCAAATCTACAATGATATATTAAATTTGATAGGTGTCTCGTCTCACATTGTCCCACAGCGACATTAGAATAGTGTAGATTTGTGTACAATCTTTTCTGTTAAAAATGTATTTTATTTATATTTAGATTTTTATTTATTTTAAGTGTCTATTTCATTAATTACACATATTTAATAGTCAGAATTATTACAAATAATTGAACATACAGCTAAATTTCCATCAAAGGGGGGAGGGGAATCCACATTTTTGACATATTTGAACATTTTTTTTTAATGTAATGCATAAGTTACTTTCTCTGGTAACTAGTTACTTTTATAATGCTGCAACTCGGTTACTTTTTGGAAGAAGTAACTAGTAACAATAACTAATTACTTTTTTAAAGTAATGCGCCCAACACTGTTTATATATAATATTTCGCGAATATAGCAGACCAAACTAACGTTCCCTTCTTAACTACACAAGTTATTTTATTCAAATCAAAACTGCAATTAAAGTTGCAACATCCATAAATAGATACGTAGTTGAGTTACCCATATATCATTTAAAGACATGAAAATTGGAAACAGTGTCTGAATGGGACTGTGTGTGCGCTCATCAATACGTACCATTCTGTAACACCTGCCGCCAAGTCAATCTGTGCCAGTTCCATTTGCACCTATAAGAACATGAAACATTATGTTAACAGTTCGCTGAAAGTCCAACTGTTCTTTCTTCTGGTTAGAGGCTCTTTTAGTTGAAGCTGAGACAGGTCAGAGCGTTGATTTACTGACCTGGCCGATGACGTCTTTGTCCCGGCTCATGAAGGACGAACTGTGTTTCACACACACACTCAGCACCCGATGCCGAGCTTCCTCCACACTCACGTCGAACTCAAATCTGAAGAAGAGAATCAGGTCAGTGAGGCAGCCTCCATCACATAAGATCTAGCAAAGTGTTATGAAGCTGGACCCTTAAAATATTTAGCAGACGTTTATCAAGCGCGACTTTCATTTCTTAATTATAAATCTCCACTCATGAGTCCATTATAAATGAATTGTCCTCTTCTGGATCTTCATTGATTCCAGACATATGACTGTTTACACACAAGTTGAACAGACAGAGCTCAACCCAGCGTTGATACTGACGCACAAAACACCATTAAACCCGCTGTTCCTGTTACCTGTTAAGCCCTGAGAGTGTTTTACAGATTTTTGCTCTAAAAAAGATACCCAAAATAAAATGTGTACATCTCAGCAACCACAACGTCTATTTTTATGCTTTTGGTGTCATTATAAAGGTAACACTTGTGAGATTACTGTGGAATCAGCAAACATGTTACTGGGTCAGAATAAAGGAAGATGCAACACAGCAGAACATGAGAAAAAAAATCATGTTCGCCCCAAAAAAACAAAACATCTGCATAATCTGCAGTCTGGGCTTTCCTATGATATACGGTATGCGTGGTTAGCCATCGTAGTATAGATTCTACAGCTGTATTTCTTCCACGTAGACCTACGCCGTGTTTTTGATCTTTGTTTATTTAAGTTTTGTGTTGGAATTGTGTTATGTTTAGGTGGAAGTAGTTTGAGATTTTTAGACGAGATTCTATCGGTGATGATGATGTGCCGCATGCATGTTTGTTTACGTTTACCGACTATTTGAAGACTTCCCGTTCTGCCCCGCTGCTGGGGGCGATCGGGCTCAAGCCGTTAAAGTCACACTATAGCACCAAAAATGTCTGTCAGATCTGTAAATCATCTGGCATCTTAGGCACTTAAAGTCAAGAGGTTAAGAAATGTGAAGTTGTCAAATAGTGTAGGTGAATGTTCATTAAAAAGTAGTTTATGAGTAAATGTAATCTATAATACAGAAAATATGACAAATCCACATGAGGTACTGAAAAGAACTTTCTGTACGACCAAGAATGACACATTCTCCACAAATATGCCGCTTTATCATCCATCACGACGCAGCCATAAAGAGAGTTTCCTCCTTGAGACTCGTACTGACATAACCGGTCTCCGCCGTACCTCTCGTTAAACTCCGGGTTCAGATCTTTCTTTTTCACTGCCGTCTTTCTCTTGGTGGCCTTGTTTTTGTCTGGCTGGAGAATCAGAGACACGTAGGTGTCTAAACCTTCTTTGGATGATGTAACCAGGCCTCTAAACAGGGACACACACACACACAGAGCTAGTCATGTTAAAAAGTCAACACTTTGAGTTGCTCTACTTCGAAACACTTGTTTTGCTCCATGTCAAATATAAAGTTTTGTACAGTTTTTTCAGGATATGAGTCCAGGTTGGTTTCAAACGACCACTTCAAATGACGTGACGATGTGATTTGACTTTAAGCAGTTCTTAGGCAGTACGGCCCAGTTTATAATATTAAAATCACATAATATTAAAACACTCGTGTTTGCAGTCAGTTCATATTGCCGTCAGTATATTTTAGCAGTGAGAAATCTGGTCTTTTCTTTAGCCATCTTTAACAGTGGACATGAGCAGAACAACAAGCTGTAGTGACATTAATTCCATTGATTTCATTTGAACTGAGAACCAAATTTGTAACGTGCACATTTAGATTTTAAACCAAATACTAAATGTAGCTTCTCGTAAAAAAAAATGTGCGATAAAGTCTCAATAATTATAGTATCATGCCACAGCGATAACAGAACCAACAAACCTGCAGGCGTGAATGACGACAGTGAGCTTCTTCTGGTAGAAGGCAGAGATTTTGATCTGGCCTGTAGTAGCTGCCTGCTTATTGCTCAACACGGGACCGGCACCAAGCGACATCAGCGCTGCCATCTTAGAGTTCAGGACCTGGGGTCAAAAAAATGGCCATGTTGGTTTTATCTTAACTTGTGACTCATTGAGATTTTTTAAACCGTCATGATCATTAGGGTCACAGGATGCTGGCCTGTTATGTGTGCAATGTACAAAAGGTGCGGTCTGTTTGTGTAGAGCTCTGAACTACAGAATGCTGAGAGTATAATTTTTTTTAAATCCAAATGTTAGAATGTTACTAAATGTTATTATAATATTTTTTTTCTACAATGCCACTGTTACAAAATTCTTTTTTGCTTTTTAAAAGTTTGTAATCAGTGCAGACTATAAAGCTGCCTGTGCTTTATTAAATGGCATTATTAAGCTCATTACAGAGCAGATCACGGTGATGAGTTTTAGATCAAAACCTGGCAGCTGATGCTCAAGTCCTCTGCTTTTCATGTGTTTTAATACACTGTTGCCTAATCCCTTGTAATATATACCCATCACTGCACCTACGGTAATGTGAAAATAACTATTTAAAAAAATTCATATATCATATACATTGATTACTCCAAGTTTAGCACATTTTCAGTATGATTATAAACCCAGCGAAATGAAATGTCTAGTAATTAATCACCCAAGAAGCATCCAGCATGTCTCACTTAAAATCACCCTCATAATATCAATACAACCAGCTTGGAAAGTCTGCAAGTTTCCTTAGGGATACGTGAGGACAGATGCTTAGTGTGTGTGTGTGTGTGTGTGTGCTGTACCTTAAGCTGTGCCCTCAGCAGG
Source organism: Distichodus sexfasciatus (assembly GCA_032718565.1). Taxonomy (NCBI): domain Eukaryota; kingdom Metazoa; phylum Chordata; class Actinopteri; order Characiformes; family Distichodontidae; genus Distichodus; species Distichodus sexfasciatus. Next base: position 1,991,542 of record JAVGVS010000034.1, on the reverse strand, counting down.
ATCTGACTCTGAGGTGCAGCTCCGTCCAAATTTAACCACTGGTCCAGCAGCAGCTCTGGCTTGGAGAGCAGCTCCCTCATGGGCAGAACCAGAGAACCCAGAGGCTGATCCCAGCCACTCGAGAGCTGTTTTGAAAAGCAAAAAATAATCTTTACAATCTGTACATTCAACAAAACAATCCATTTTATAGCTTCCACATAAAGGTAAAGCTTCACCTTAATGACAAGGATGTCTTTATTGGGGTCATGAACCAAAAAGTAAAACGCTTCATGCCACTCAGGAGAGGTGGAGCGATCGCACACCTGAATGGAAAAGAAGATAATAAAATTCTCCCATATCAATACTGCACGCAATGTATTTATTTTGTTATTAATCATATGATCAAGTTTAGCCCAAAAAAATTTCATCTGACTGAAGCCTGGGTTATTTTTAATGTCTTTGCGCTTAACATATGCCTAAACAAGTGTTTATTTTGTGATTAAACATTAACACTAGTACACAGTTGACATATGTAGACTATAAAAAAAGAAAATATTGCCTTCGTTTTATAGGAAGTCTCTCCAAGCACAAGTTCAGCTCCACCTTTAGGCTCCTTTCCGCTCTTCTTCAACTGTGCAAACACACAACATCACAACAATTAAAGATGATGAATCCATGAGCATTTGTATTTTTTAAGCATGCATACATGTGTGTGTGATTGTATGGCTGACCGGGAGTGCGTGTGCTCTCTCAATGAGGACGAACAGCAGAGCAGCTGATGGTGAGGTTTTGTTCTGGTAGGATTGAGCTTTTTGCATCTGCAGAACCTGCTCCAAATAAAACAGGCATAAAAGAGATTAAACTAAGTCAGACGGTGGGATTTAAAAGACATGATGCAAGCGGCAGAGCTCACCTGTTGCAGTTTGTCAGCCTGAGTTACTGTGGGGAGCCACTCCAGCACCAGATGAAGACGGCCATGTTTCACATCGTTCAGAGTAAACCACTGCAACACACATCGTAAACATGACAGTTCATAACTTACACACCGCTGCAATCCACCAGTGGTGAAGAAAACACATCAGGTCTGATTGATCAATACAACAAAAATCTGGATGCAATTGTTTGCAAAACTTGTATATATTTGTTGTGTAATATAATGCAGATTTCACTGCAAAATTTTGTTGACTAAAATGTCTACCTGCAATGGCTGAAGTAAAAATTCAACCTTTCATCAACACAGAGGAACTGCAGTTCTGTGCCAGTTTTTTAACATCATAAGGAACATGAAAAAACCTGACCATGAAAAAACAGAGTCAATCTGAGTCAAATTCATGAAGTGAAACTCACCTCATCGTTGTACTGGGATGTGATGATTTCTCCAAGTTTAATTTTGAATCTGTTTCCGTCAAAGAAAAAAAAAAAATTCAAATATGCCTTTAAGCGTGGCCCCTTTTCCAGCTCGATTTTACACAATCCCTAGTTCATTTAAAATGTTTCATATATGAGGTCTGAGGAAAGCCCAAAGCTGCAAGGTTCAGCTGCGACAGGTGATGAATTAAAGGAAAAAAACAACACTAAATTCCTTGGTAATGTCAATGCTCCATAATTACACTGAGAAGATCTTTTTGGGACAAAGGTAAAACTTGAGCAAGGTTTCTGTGCAGACGAATATTCTGTTGTGCCTTATTAATGAACATTTTCTTCATTATGCTATTTCCAGATCCTCCACTAGATGGCGCTACAGCTACAGAATTCGTAGGGAGTTTTTATCGCCCCCTGGTGGTGAAACACAGCTATTGCTCAGAAATAATTAAAGATAAAGAAGGCAAAGACAAATTTTAATGAATAGATGCCTCAAAAATGAGATGAAATAACGTGTTAATTAAAAATAAATATTTTAATATTTGTCAATCCCATTTTTCACTTGTATACTGCAGTGAAAGTCAGCTGACGTTATTTTTATACTCTCACTGTTTACACGTTTGTACAGCCATATTACAAGGTCAAATATTACAGAAAATGTTAACAATGAAACAAGCATTCAGTTTGTACAAACCTGCCAAGGAAGTCGTCAGAGTCGATGTCTTTATCATAGAGCTCAAACTTCACTTCCAGATTGGCATCAGGATTCAGAATCATCTAAAACAAATAATTACAATGCAGCAAACGCTTGAGGAATTAGACTTAGCTACAGCATTAAATAAAAAAGGAGTGTTTGTTTCTAATCGGCCGTGTTCCAACACGATTCCTACCTCGTACATCTCGTTCCAGGTGGGGTTGAGGTTCTCCTTGATCACGTGACTCTTAAAGGTGGTGTTCCCGACGCTGATCTTCACGTAGGGGTCGCTCTTTCCCTTCACTATTCCCCCCATCAAGCTGTCCATGGCAACCAAATTCTGAGCCTCCAGCAGGTGGATCCGCAGCACCCCCTACAGGGGAGACAGGAGCAAACAGGAGAAAAAATATAACTAAATTAGGGCATTGGAGCAAATTTGACCCCTCCGTGAAGCAGCAGTGGGCAGCTTTTTGGCAGCGTCGAGGGAACAGTGCTTGGGAATGTTACCTTGCCCATGAGTACCGAAGTGGTACCTTTACCAGTCCAGGACAAGAAGCGCGATCCTCCGCTCACGAGGCTAACTCCCTAACCATTAGTTCCCTAGTCGTTTTTCTCCACTTGTCTGCTGCACATATCATACGTGACTAAAATGGCACAGTTTTATTTTCTACCTCTAATTCAGAGTTTATGTTTTATTGTTCATTTATTTATGCCTATTTGATGTGCTTTCTTCCCTGTAAAAATATAAATATAAAACATACAGTATATATACAGTATAGAGAGAGAGAGAGAGCTGAGCAAATAATAAAGTTCACTTTGACTTTGAAATTAGTTCTAGTTTGAAACCTAGTAAAATTGATCAAGTTTGTATTTGTTCTAGTTGCACCCTAAAATAATGTGAAAGTGAGTGATTATTTGTCATTGTGAACACAGCACAGTGCACCCCAACGAAATGTGACCTCTGCACTGGACCCATCCATGAAGGAGCAGTGGGCAGCTAACATGGGCAGCGCCTGGGGAGCAGTGCTTGGGGACGGTACCTTGCTCATGAGTACCTCAGTGGTAACTTTACCGGTCCTGAAATTCGAACCTGCGACCTTCTGATCACGGGGCGAAAACCCTACCGTTACGCCACCAACTGCACCCAAGACAATATGATACAGCACCCTGCACTAGATTTAATGTTTATTTTAATGCGGCATTATGTTGTTGTCATTATTGTTTTTCAATTACACGGTGAAATCCTTTTGAAGCAGAATTTCAGGAGATTTCTACACAAACGCACATCAATACGCACCACCGAATCAGGCAAATTCCTACAGCTATAAATGCACTGTGTGGGTTACAGATTACATGGTTTAGGAATTATCTGTGTGTAAATAATTACTAACACACACACACACACACAAACACACACACACACACACACACACACAAACACACACACACACACACACACACACACATACACACATACACACATACACACATACACACATACACACATACACACACACACACACACACACATAGCTCACCTGGGTCCCAAAGCCAGGATCAGGACTGGAGTGTTGGGGCAGCAGGTGTGTAGAGCTGATAGCTTCCGTCTTTTCCTCAGCGGCAGGTTGTGGAACAGGAACAGCGGGATGAACTTTCTCCTGAGAACTGAACACACACACACACAGTCTCTGTATTACTATCTTTCCATGGGCTCCCATAATGACTAGATGTATATAATTTAACACCTACACCTAATCCTAACCCTAGCCTTAACCTCAGTAACCAAAAGCACATCTTTTACCTCTTTTAGTTTCTCAAATAAAACAAGCACATTTTCTATAAAGTCATTTTTCCTCATGGAGACCTCTCAAATGTCCCCACAAAACCCCAAAAAACAGATAGAAGTGATTTTAGGGGACAAAAAGGTCCCCACAATGCGATAAATACATGGACACACAAACACACACACACAGGATCAGATCACAGGACCAACCTCCTTGAGGCTTTATTTATAATTGCTACTAATTATACTCTGGTTGTTTCCCTGCAGCTTATGCTTTTTACTAAAATGCAAAACAATGCATAAAAGGATATTTTTTAGTAGAGACTACGCTGTGAACTTACTGCTCGGCTGCTGGCTCCGTGTGGCGCTGCTCAGTGCCGGCGGCCGGTTCTGGGGTTTTAGCTCCACCTCTAGCAGTAGAATAAGGAGCTTTACTCACCTCCTGAGGATATAACAGAAACGTTATGTTGAACCAGTAACATAATATGGAATAACCGTCTTCAATAATGGGCCGATGCACAAACTCTTACCTTTGTTTCAAGGCCTGAGCTGTGAGTGGCGTCGGCTGCCGGGGCCTTGTGTGTGTCTTCAGGTAAATTGAACGGCACTGGTACAGTAGAGGCCACTAGTTCATTAAGTCTGTTTAGATAAAGACAGGAGACAATATCAGTGGTCGGAGATGAAAGAGGGTGTCAAAAATATGTTTTTGAAAAGTTTTAATGGATTTTTAAAATTGTTTGCATTATCAAGCAAATATAATTTGATATTAATGCATAACTGGATGAATATTATCTTAATTCCTTCACATGCAAATGAAGTCGTTCAGATTAAAAAATCTGCAGCTCCAGAAGAACAAACGTCAAAGGTGACCGAAAAGGGTGAAAAAATTCTTCGGTTATAAAGCTTTAAACCTTACCTTGGAGTTGGCTTAGTTTCCTGTTTGATCTCCTGACTTGCAGCGGGAGTCGATTTCTCCGTGCTGGGCAGTGTTTTCGGCTCACTCTTTTTGCCTTCAACAGCAGCAGGCTGTTCTGGAGGCTTTACAGCAGGCTGACTGGGAGGTTTCACTGTAGGTTCTGGAGGTTTCACTGCAGGTTCTGGAAGTTTCACTGCAGGTTCTAGAAGTTCCACTGCAGGTTCTGGAAGTTTCACCGCAGGTTCAGGCTTCACCACAGGCACCTCGGCAGGCTTTTCTGCAGGTTTTTCAGGCTGCTTGTCAGTAGACTTTTCAGTTGCCTTGTCTGTAGGCTGCAATGCTTTCTTGTCCAGCTTCGAGGCCAGGATCTATAACACAAAATTATATATTTACATTTTTCTAAACTCTCTAAAACAGCGGTTCCTAACCGGGGCGTGTTGGAACCGTACCTTGAGCTGAGCTCTCAGCAGGATCTGACTCTCAGGTGGAGCCCCATCCAGATTTTCCCACTGGTCCAGCAGCAGCTCTGGTTTTGAAAGAAGCTCACGGACAGGAAGAACCAGAGAGCCCAGAGGCTGATCCCCTCCACTTGAGAGCTGTGGAGGAGACGAGGGGAAAGGAATCACGCACCAATGGTGGAAACTTGCACTATTCGCACGTCCAAGCAAACTGATAACTCACCTTTATGATGAGATGGTCTTCTTTAGGATTATGAAGCAGGAAGGAGAACGTCTCTCCCCACTGAGGAGCGGTGGAGCGTTCGCACACCTTTACAGACGAGAAAAGTCACCTTAGACCCATACCGTAGATGCAAAAACCTGCTTCAGGTTCTTGGCAGAAGAAAGACCTACCTTGGTTTTGTATGTCGTTCCTCCGACTGCGAGCTCAGCACCAGCTTTAGGCTCCTTTCCGCCCTTCACCATCTAAACATGTTCAGAAATTGTTGTCAGAGCTGAACAATTTGTACGTGCTCAAATAATAATGAAACGATTACAGTCCCAACAAGCTAAGCACTCAAACGTAAACGTTAGCAGATGTCAGAAAGTGTGGCAATATTTTAAATCTCGTTGGAAACTTTACTCTCAGCAATCTTTATAAATGATGCTGCACGACAACATCAGAATCATATTGGTCAATAATTACTTTTTTTCATTTTATGATATTTTATGAAGCATTTATTGTACGGAAAGGTAGCGCTTATGCCAGGCACGTCCAAAGTCCGAGGTGGGGTTTTACGAGGCCTGCGCCTTCCTGTCTTAAAATGTGTGCCGTGGAACGTTCGGGAGCAAAATCTCTGGTCTGGTCAATAGTTGCATAATTTTGGGTTTGCATTTGGTATTTACTGATGTGTGTGACTCACTGGCAGGGCATGAGCTCGGTCAACATGGACAAACAGCAGAGCTGCAGCAGGTGATGTTTTGTTCTGGTAGGACATGCCAGACTGTGACAGCAGAACCTGGAAACCACAAATATATGTAATTCAAAATATATGTAGTAACACAGAGAATTGAATACAGGAGATATTTTAGGGCACATACTTGCTGCAGTTTTTCAGGTTGAGTTACACACGGCACCCACTCCAGAAGCAGATGAAGACGGCCATGTTTCACATCGCTCAGAGTAAACCACTGCGTTGTGGAAAGAAATGCAACGACTCAAGTACTAAGCACCACTGGTCATTAGTATTTGACATTGGAACAGTAAGATGAACTTCTGACCTGGTCAGTGAGCTGAGCCTGAATAATTTCACTCAAGCCGATGTGAAGCCTGTTAAAGAAATTGCAAAAAAAATCTCATTCAAATCAACTGAAATCAGCAGCTGTATCTAAACAATTCATTTCATCACAAGACGTGTGAGTCCATTTTAAACAGGAACACACTGAGATGGTCTTTACCTCCCCAGAAAGTCATCTTTATCAATGTCCTTATCATAGACCTCTACCAGCACTTCGGAAGCTGACTTGGAGCTCAAAATCAGCTGCAAGAAATAGCAGCATGTTAACGCTGATACGACAGGGATATTGCTTCATTTTTCCTCCTCACGAAATCATAAACGCCACACGAAGGAAATTGGCCTGTTTACCTCGTACATCTCGTTCCAGGTAGGGTTGAGGTTCTCCTTGATCACGTGACTCTTAAAGGTGGTGTTCCCGACGCTGATCTTCACGTAGGGGTCGCTCTTGCCCTTCACCATTCCCCCCATCAGGTTGTCCTTGGCGATCAAATTCTGAGCCTCCAGCAGGTGCATCCGCAGCACCCCCTACAGAAAGCAGGAAGAAAATAACCTCCATTTTATAGCACGCGGAGTGTCTATCTACTAATTAGAGACAGACTTACCAGAGCAATTTGGAAGAACTGGAAGGAAGGACTGTGAGATGTTAGATGTTGAAACTTTTAAAACACTCACTTACCTCAGTACCGAAGTCAGAACCTGGGCTGGTGTGTTGGGGTCGAACCTCAACCGAACTCGTGACCTCCGGAACCTTTGGCGGTTTCTCCTCCTCCTTGACCTCGGGAGCTGTTACAGATGAAGTGATAGTGACGGGAACTAGCGGCTCACTAGACCTACAAGAGAACACAGACCCACATTACCACTAATACTAATAGACTACATTTAACTGGATTGTCGGCTCTCGTGTGAAGCGGGCGCAATTTCTCACTTCTGAACCGACTCCGTCTCTGGTTCAACCTTTTTAGCAGCCGACTTTGGTAAAGCAGGTGCCTCGGTTGGCTCTTTCGAACTCTCCGTCACTTTGGGACACAGAATCTATGAAATCAATAACACACATCGCAACAGTAATGAACCAGGCGGTTAACACAACAAGGGTTTTCTCGTCTTAGATTTGAAGAATACTGTGCCAAAACTCTACAAATGTATCAGCCATCAAAATTAAATATAAAGGTATTTGTTGAGTTGACTCTGCACGGCAAAACCAGTTGCTTGTCGCAAATTTTCAAAATTGAGAATCATGTGTTTTCATGAAAGGGCATAAATCAACCTTCGAAACAATGCCTACATCGAATGAATCGGACGACATATGACTGAGATATTAACATTCAAAGGAGTCGGGTTTCTCCTGTCACGCCAAGTGAGAAACGGAGAAATCTGCCTTTGAAGTTGACTATCGTCGTAGCACTCACAGACGCTTGGTGCGGTTGCGGCTATGTTTGTATTTACGGTAGCCTACGCTGCATTCACAGCCACACGGATAGCCTACCTGCGTTAGGTTAACTGAACTTGGGAGATGAAGATGGATTCCGGAGAAATATCTTCACGCTAGTCAATGAGTGGATTTACCGTAAATATTGAAGTAGAGCGGTCAAAACAGAAACTTTGAACATTCTGCTGGAATTGAATTCCTCACCTCAAGAAAGTCACGTTTTTAGGATGGAAAGGGGAAGTTTTTCAGCGAAATTTCTTCACAACAGTACAGTATAGACCTTCCACTGTTTCAAAACTGCAAAGTTTTACCCCACGCAACATAAACGCTCGTTTTTCTCGGAGACCTCCATTGCGACAAGCGAGTGGTTTTGCCGTGGAGGGTCACATTTATCATTCAAATCTATGCTAATATCCATTACAGTATACTGTAAGGTAAGCCTTCCCAAAAACGTCATTATTAAAAATGGCTACACAACGTCCATCTTTCTACCTTAAGCTGTGCCCTCAGCAGGATCTGGCTCTGAGGCGAAGCTCCATCTAAATTCAGCCACTGGTCAAGCATCAGGTCTGGCTGGGAGAGCAGCTCCTTCATTGGAATCACTACAGAGCCGAGTGCGAAATCCCAACAGTGAGACAACTGAAAAGAGAAAGACGAGCAATCCGTTATGAGTTATGAAATAGCCATCAATCATTATTAATGACCACTTCATTCAGTCTATGGTGATGCAGAGGCTCAGGACATAACGTTATACCTTTTGGGGGATTTAGCAGACATTTCTATCCAAAGTGACTTGAATTTTCTACCCACATGGCCGGTAACCCTGGAGCAATTTGAGGGCGGCCTTTTGAGACAATTTGTGTCTTTGTTTTTAGGCTTGTAGAAGGTGGCCACGCATGCTTCATGTTTTTGTTTTCAGAACATCCTGGACCACTCAGTCTTGTCATAGTTAGATGTGTAAATGCTGACAAAGTCTTGAAATCAGCCCATTTCTGCTAAAAAAAAAAAATTGACCTGTGCCTATAGAAAGGTTCAGCTTTATCTAGATCTAACTTTAGAAATAGTAACAACAGTGTCTGTTTTATTGACTGGCAGAGTTTTAAATATTAAAGATTTTATTTTATTATTACTGTTAATAAAGTCATTTGATGTCCAACAATGCATTACTCCATATTAAGGTTTTCAGTGCTAACGTTATAGAATGGAGTGCAATATATTTTCTGATCAATTAAAAACGAAAAAAATACTTAAGTTTTGGTTTATTTTAAACCAATTTGGACTCAATTTGACCTCTAAAATGAGATAACCTATGAGAGAACTGCAATTCCCACAATCCCCCACGCATGACTCGCAATCATGTTGGATGCAAGTCCAGAATAAACACAGAAAATAACAAGTAAATGGCTCTGTGAATAGAACACTGGTATTTATCAGCTAAAAGAGGTGTTTTACTCTATAATAATAAACAGGCACGATTTGACTAAACTGTAGCACTTGAGCGAGCGCCGGAGCCTCATGAGAGAGTCGTGAGCGCTCACACACACAGGGCCGACTGACTGACCGACTGCATGCTTCACTCCCCACCCAACAGAGAAAAGCTGGTAGTTATGTTATACCTTCACAACAAGTTGATCCTTCATCGGGTCGTAAACCAGAAAGTGGAATGCCTCGTTCCATTGTGGTGAACTGGTGCGATCGGAAACCTTCAGGTGCAAAAGAAATGCTCAGATGGCTGCTTGTGAATTAGTGCTTTGTACTAGGGCTGGGTATCGTTGCTGATTTCCTGAATCCATTCGATTCCGATTCACAAGGTCATGATCCGATTCAATTCTCGATTCGATTCGATTTATTTAGAGATTTCTTTGCGTCAACACTAGTTTTGCTCTGGTTATAAAATAACTCGCTTTAAAACCGAAGTGTTGCCAAACATCGGCCTTTAGGCCAGACGGTGATTTGAGCGGAGCAGCTTCGGCCATGGCTCTATTTGGTTTCGGTTTTGCCGCTCTCACGTTTTTATAGCTCTCCTTGCGCGGTGGCGAGAAGTTGTGCATAGCCACAGGAAAAGATCGATCCGTGAAATTTTTGAATCGATATCATATTTTTCGAACCAGAATCGATATTGATCGGTGAATCGATTTTTTGAACCCAGCCCTACTTTGTAACTTTTTAATCGTTACAAACACAGGAAACCATGACGATACTATAACTTTACATACAAATGAGGCCGTATCCAGATTATGTTTTGCAAGTGTAACTGTATTCAAGTCTATATGAATTGTGAAACAAAACAACAGGACTATGTTAACCCTGGGTTAAAATTGGGCTTAGATTAGTTTGTTTGTGCATAAAATCAAACACAATCGGGACAGTGAGTAAGTTCAAGGCATTTCTGTAAACCATAGGAACTGTGGAAAAAGGACAGGCTCTCTCACCGTGGTTTTGTGAGCATTCTTTCCCAGAATCAGCTCTGCCCCAACTTTAGGCTCTTTCCCACTCTTCTTCAGCTGCGCACATACAAACGTCGTCAACAAAGCCATCACGACTCGGGCACACAGTGAAATCAATGTTGTACCACACTCACAGGAAGATCATGTGCAGCCTCCAGATACACAAAGAGCAGAGCGGCTGCAGGAACGGCCTTGTTGAGGTACGAGCTCTTAGCCTGGTACTGCAACACCTACAGGGAGATTAATATAGAAGATTTAGAAAGTTTAGATGCAAACTGAGCAGAGATCACTTGTGTGGGTAAAGCTGGGCTTACACATTGCAATTTGCGGCCAAATTTCAGCCGATTTTTCACTTTTGCGACTTCTTTGGATCGGCTTAATCGCGTCGTGCGTCGTGCATCGTGCGGTATACATGGGATTACGAGCACCGATTAACCCCTGACGACCAGCTCCCGATCGGCAAATGTATGGTCGGATAAAAATCAAGGGTCGAGGGTCACCCCTCGTAACTGTATCGCACTGACCAAACAGAGCCACGAGCCGACTCAGCTGAACCTCAGTGGCTTTTCCCTCATTGCATCTGCACCAACACAGAACTCGAAGTGAAACGCAAGCAGAGTAAAGAGTCCAAACACGGCGACGCAGCGTGCAGTCTGGACAGAGGCCAGTGTGGTCCAGCGTGAGCCGTCAGGTCGCATTCAAACATCGGCCCGTATAGTGTGCACACGTAAATCGGGAGCTTTGGCTTTTCAACGTATGAGATTTAGTCAGACGGTTCGAGCTGGAGGTTTACAAAACGATCGGAAAATAATCCCCCAGTGTATGCCCAGCCTAAGAGAGAGCAAGGGAGGAAGGATTCACCTGCTGAAGTTTGTCCGCTTGAGTCACTGTGGGCAGCCACTCGAGAGTGAGATGAATTCGGCCGTGCTTTACGTCATTCAGAGTAAACCACTGAAGGAGAGAGGGGAGAGAAGTCGGAATTCTATAAAACAAGCCTAAAATACCTGTTAACAAAGTAAAATCGTCTTGTAATTAATTTAGAATGTAGTCGCCTAACTAGTCAGCATTTTTGACGTCCAGCATAATCCAGTTGCCTTCTAAAGGTCATTATTTTTCCCATTTTACTTGCTGTGAGCGTAATCCCACAGTGCAGCTCACCACAAAAGAGCTTTTATGAACGTCTGACAATATGCTGGATGTATATACTGGAAGGACGCAATATATTTAAAACTAAATTCACAACATTTTCTTGGATTTGTGAAAATTTGGAGATTGAGACTGTCTTACCAATTTCTTTGGAATCTTACCTGGGCCTGTGTGTCTTGGGTTTAAATGTTATATAATTAGGTTTAGATTCAAAATGCTTTAGTTTATGCCTCTATGTTTGCGTCGTGTTTATATCTTATAGAAAGGCTCAGGCCCCGCTGTGATGTACAGTACTGTGCAAAAGTTTTAGGCAGGTGTGAAAAAATGTTGTAAACAAAGAATGCGTTCAGAAATATCAATAATGATTGTTTATTTTTATCAATTTACAAAATGCAAAGTGAGCGAACAAAAGAAAAATCTAAATCAAATCAATATTTGGTGTTACTACCTTTTGCCTTCAAACCAGCATCAATTCTTATAGGTACACTTGCACAAAGTCAGGGATTTTGTAGGATCATAGTCATATTATTTTGTAGTCATCATATTATTTTGTAGGATTATAGTCATTATATTATTTTGTAGGATTATAGGATTATAGATCTGTGGTTAGTTCTACAAGATGTTTGAACAACCTACCAGCCGAGTTCCTTCAAAAACTGTGTGCAAGTGTACCTAGAAGAATTGATGCTGTTTTGAAGGCGAAGGGTGGTCACACCAAATATTGATTTGATTTAGATTTCTCTTTTGTTCATTCACTGTATTTTGTTGATTGATGAAAATAAATGATTAACACTTCCATTTTTGAAAGCATTCTTTTTTTACAGCATTTTTTTCACACCTGCCCAAAACTTTTGCACAGTACTGTATGTTGCTACAGAAGTCTGATGCCTGTCAAGATTCCTTTTCAGTGAAAATGCTGCTCAACAAGGTGGGAAAATCCGAAGAAGTAACTTCCACTTATTTTGGCAAATCTACAGTAAATATGAATGAGAAAACCAACCTTGCTACTGACCAGCTACTGAACTGGGAACCAGATAATCAAAATAAAGGGAAAATTGTCTGTAAATTCAGCCTCTTTACAACAGACCTACGAAGTAGCCATGCTTGTAATCCCCTTTTATTTGCCAAAAATCTACTAAAAGGCATTTAGTGACTTTCTAAAGCCAGTTATAACAAGGAAATTCTATTCAAATTTTCTGGTTTTGTACAATAACGATTTCATACAGACACATGATTGTAATAAATTAATCATACTTTTAAAGCTACTAAACAACTTACTTCATCAGTGTGTTTTGACTTAATAATGTCACTCAACTTGATCTTCAGTCTGAAAGCAAAAGAGAAAACTTTAGCCAAAAAATCTAAAGTACTAAACTAGACAGAAAGACTGCACTGTGTCAAAATGCCTCCATCACCTGCCCATGAAGTCATCTTTCATATCCATGTCCTTATCCAAGACCTCTATTGAGACCTCTTGACCAGGAAGGTCAGTCAAAACCACCTGAAAATGGGAACTTGAGTTATTCTGTGCATATTATAAAATACAAACGCAAGGCTTGCAAATCGATTCCTACCTCATACATTTCATTCCAGGCAGGGTTGAGATTCTCCTTGATCACACGACTCTTAAAGGTCGCGCCCCCTACGTTTATAGTGACATAGGGGTCGCTCTTACCCTTCACCATTCCCCCCATCAAGTTATCTTTTGGGATCAAATTCTGGCCGGCCAGCAGGTGGATCCGGAGCACTCCCTACAAGCAAAGAGAGATATGGCTTTGATGAAGCATGCGTGAAATAAGGGTCTAACAAGACATCGATCTCCACTGACACATCGATTTAATCATCAACAAGTCCACCGAATCGGTCCAAAGTGAAAACATTGATCATACATCATACATACTGTACACTGCAAAAAATCAGTGTCAGAAAATAAGAAAAAGAAAAGGATAATAAGAAAGAAGGTTCCAGAATCAAGCAAAATTATCTGCCAATATAGTGAGAAAATTTATCTTGTGAAGATCTCCTAAAACAAGAAAAAAATCTTTCCATTTTTCCATGTTTTTAGCTTTAATATTCTTAAAATAAGCAAAGTTGTCATGAATTTCTTAACTCGTAGTGGAGAACATGAGAACCTGTCCGTTCCCTTAATTAAATTTCTTATTTCATTTTACGAAGTTCTTATAATCAGTACATTTTTCTTAATAAGATAATTGTAGCCAGTGTTTCTTAAAATTAGATTATTTATCTTACACATACAAGTCTAGTCAAGTCAGTTATTCTTAAAATAAAAAAAAAACAAGATCAATTTTTCCTTTTTAAGATTTTCTGGCTTGTTAAGATTTATTTTTTTGCACTGCAAAAAATGCCTTTTTAAAAATAAGAAAAAATGTACTATTTTTGGGAAAAAAATACTTATTTCAAGCAAAATTATCTGCCAGTGCAGCAAGAAAATTGCACTTGCTAAGACTTCTTAAAACAAGATAAATTTTCTTGAAACAAGTCAAATAGTCTAGTTAATTTTTATTAAAAGATAAGACTGTTTTTCAATTGAACATCAAGCTCAAGAATAAAATTGTCAAATTATACTTTAGTGGTCTAAAGTCTTATATTTATTGCTGGCTCTTGGATTGAAAGGGATCAAATTTAAAATTGCATCGTAGCACTTTGTGACACCGGCAGGTGTCAAATTTCTGTGCTTTGAATCAATATATAATATTATCGTGATAAACCTCGTTATTCACATCTCTAGCGCCGGGTCAGTCTGTGTTTTTTGGGTTTACCTCAGTAGCAAAACTTCGATCGGCGGTGGTGTGTTTGGGTCGTGCAGCTGCAAGCTCACGAGCCAGAAGGGAGGAGGTTACGACTTCTTCATCTATCCAAAGCACCTGAGATAGATAAACCGAACAGACTGGTGTTTACACGCCTGCCGCCACACACATTCACACATCTTAAAAAGCAAACAATTCACTCGTCACCATTTGAAGCAAGATTTGAATCTTTTAGATCAGGAGAAATAACAGATAAAATCAATTTGAAAAATACAGAATGTTCAGGGGTCTTATTTATGACTGCTGCGTATGCACAAAATGGTCCCCACACACATGCTGCAATCTGTAGAAACAAATTTTACAGAAGATTTTTTTTCATATCTGTCTGCTCTGGCCCAGGCACACAAACAGTGAATTTAAGTGTGTCTATGGGTCATTATGAACACAGCACAGCTCAGCAAACAGTGCACCACAACGAAATGCGACCTCTGCATTCAATCCATCCGTGAAGGAGCAGTGGGCAGCTTTTCTCCGGGCAGTGCCTGGGGAGCAGTAACTGGGGCCGGTACCTTGCTCATGAGTACCTCAGTGGTTCCTTTACCGGTCCAGGCCTTGAACTAGCGACCGATCGCTGGACCAAATCTACATAACTGTTATACTACCAACTAAGTTGCCAAGTTGTAGCCAATTGTTCTGTACGTTACACATATAGCAAAGCCTTGCGCTAGTGACTCATAACTTGCACGTTTAACTGATGCTCCCAGGTTTCCACTGCAAAATACTGACTATTCCACAAGCGCTTGCCGAGCATTTAAGGACCCGACTGTTAGATTTTGTTTCTATATACATAACAGTGCAAAAGTCTTGAGTCACCGTTCATTTCTTCATACAAGTCTCCAAAACTGCATTAAAAAACAAGCAAGTCTGGCTCTTTGGATGTAAAATACATAGACTGTGGGGTTTATTTACTCAGCTCAGGACGTCTGATCTCAGGGTTTTAGAAGACTGTTGTTACTGTTCTTCACAAAGTGTGAAGTCACCATTTGGAGATAATTACCCACCAAAGGGGTCATCACAGAATTTTGTCTGAAGCAGCATTAGTCTTTGACTGAGTGTCTGAAGCCAGTCATTGTTAGAAAACGTATTATAAAAGATACAAGGTACATATAATGTATTAGAAAAGGTTCTCCCTGAATTACGGACAGAACATTTATGTGCGCATCATGCTAAATGTTGGCCTAAAGCCTCTGAAAATAAATCTACAAATTGTTGGTGTTCACTGTTCCTGGGAAACCGCTGTCCAGAGAAACGGCAGGGACACAGCAACCAAAGTGCTGTCAAAAGCAACATTATCTTCAGGATCTGTTTAATCTTGAAAATGTCATTTGCTTCCACAAGGGAAACTGAAACAGCAGAAAGTAGAAATACTTTGGAAGAGGTTGAAATTTCGTGTAGTGAACTGTAGTGAGTTTAGCAGATTATAGTGAAAACGTCATTACCCTGAGGACAGTGTTAATGTAAATGCGACTGGCCGGACCAGACTGGTTCAGCTGAAACCACTGGTCCAGTGTGAGCTGAGGACGGGAGAGAAGACGAGAGAGAGGGATGGACAAGCTGCCCAGGGTCTGCACACGGTCATTATCCTTGACCTGAAAGAGAGAGAGAAATAACAACGGTTATTTAAAGCATCAGAAGGTCGCTTCCGTTTCTGCTGCATCTGATTAATGGCTGAGATCTTCGCCTATTAGTCAAAGCCTTACTGCAGCTCCAGTTCTGTACCTGAATGTCGATGTCCTGCTTGTTTGGGTCCTGGATGAAAAACGTGAACGCGTCCTCCCACACGGGATTAACGGTTTCCCAGCATGTCTAAAAAAAAAAGGTGAAAAAATGGGTAGAACATAAGAGCACGGCAGAAAAATCTATGTAGCAAATACTTTTTAGAGAAAAGAGATAAGCGATGAAACACGGAAAATCTCTGTCTCACTCTGCTTTCTCGAGTTATGTCTCGGATGGACAGCTGCACCATCGGACTAGGATTCTTATTGCCTTTCTTCATCTAGAAAAAGGACAAAAAGCTCCAGAATGAATGATGTAATCAACATTTCACTAGAACAAGACTCCATACATGTGTTTTGCTTTCTAATCAATCCACACGGTTCTGTTTTATACCTAGTTAGCAGCACGTTACATATCAGCTCAAGATATTCATCACCGCAGTCGATGTTTGTCATACAGGAAGCTTTTAGGGAGCCATTATTTTTTTTGCGGTAGCGTAGCAACAATACCTAGGCGGGAAAATGAGGTTAACCACTGCGAAAAAGGAAGTGAGAGTGACTCACAGGAAGTGCCTCCGCCTTGTCCAGATACACCGCCAGGATGGCTGCTGACGGGGGGTCTGCTGTTTTACTCACCACACTTTCATTTCTTTTAAGAACCTGAGAGACAGAGAGAGAAACCAGTGAAACCAAAGCCACAAAGTAACAGTCTTGTTTGGTCAGGCACTGCTTCACAATCTAGAATTGTTTCATTCGGTGAAAAAAGCTGAAGACATACTGACCTCTCTAAGCTCACAAACTCCTCCGACTTACACACATTTCATTAAACACAGGCCGATCCTTCAGTCAATACTTCTACTGACCTGCTCTAGTTTCTTTGTATTCTCCTCTAATGTTAGCCACTCCAGTCTGAGGTGAACCCGTCCTGTAGTAGTATCCTTCAGATTGAACCACTAAAGAGGAGAAAACAGGAATAAGCACAAAAACCAAGACCGAAAGTGTGTTAATAAACATCGACACAAGTGTTAAGTGCAACAGTGTATTAGTGTGTGTAATATTGCACATTTGTTTTACATTAACTGCATCTATCAGACGCTCTTATCCGAAAATGTGCATTTAAACTACCTGATTTTAAAGCTGTTTTTGAGTCACCGACAAAAGCACGTAAAAATCTGTGCAACTCCAAGTTTGATTGGTGTTCAACAACCGACATGTGTAAAAACTACAAATGAACGCAACAGACACGAATAGCTGACCTCTGACAAAACATTTAACCTGCTAAATATCTGGCCATTGCTGACAAGCTACCGCCAATGACAAACCGACGGGACTGTTGCACGTTTTCTTCTAACTAACCACTGCACAAAAAAGTCGTAGTTCTTCTAATTTGTTGGACGTCCATTTTTTTTTTCGTGCAATGGTAGCGTCATTTTCTGTGGCAATTTTAACAAAAGTTTCTGACATTCACCAATGCTTTCTTAATTGAGATTTGTTCTTAGGTAAGAACATTTACAGCATTTAGCCGACGCTCTTATCCAGAGCGACTTACATTTCCCTAATTTCAGGGACAGTCGTGCTGGAGCAAGGTGAGCAACTTGGGATCTTGCTCAGGCACCCAGTGGTAGTAGTGCCAGAGGTGGGACTCAAACCCACACCCTCTTGGTCCAGAGATAAGGGTCCTAACCACTAGACCAGAATGTACAAACCATGAAGAGCGCTCTTACACACATTTTGTTGCATGTCTGTTTGTGCAAAGCATTGCTTTATTGGGCTTTCTTCAATTCTACTTTGGTATAACATCATAATATTTAAATGTCTTAACTTTTTGTAAACCAGATGGCGCAGTCGCGTTGGTGTTCACACCAACCATCTGACTGGTGATTATGAGCTTACTGTTGTTCACACCACAAATCTAACGACTTTCTGATTAACGACGACTTCTAACGACTGTAACAACAGTGTAGTGCGAACATTCCCTACTCATGGTGAAACTCTCCCTGGAGCACCTTGTAGTTAAGGGTCATGCTCAGCGCCACAATGGTGGTTCTTCAGCAGCCAAACTTGGATCCACCACCTTTTGGACCGTACCATAACAGCGTCTTACCACTAGATTCCACCATCATTATGTATTTTCTGAACGGAAGGAACTCACCTCGTCGATGATTTGAGCCTTCCGCACAATACCTAAGTCCAGCGTAATTCTGAAAAGGAAGAATAACAATGACAATTAAAGCATCTCAGGGACGTGAGGAGCTTGCTGGTTATAGGGCTGGGTAGAAACATCTCAATATAATGATTAACACACCAGAAATTTCGCTTAGTTGGGGTTTTATTAGGTAATACAGTTAATGTTTCTAAATGTTTACATGCCTTTGGATGCAAATTTTACACTCAAGTGGATCTGTGTATTATGTGTAATGCAGAATGCTATTAGTCTATTAAGAATTATTAGCAATATATAGATTAAATAAGTTTGTACGCAGCCCTATTTATGAACATAAAACTTCTCACTGCGAGTAAAAGCACATTGATGAATATAGATGGAAACCAAAGAGCAGACGTGAAAGACAAAATTATGAAGGTACCTGCCCAGGAAGTCATCCTGGTCTGGATCTTTGTCATATACTTCCACCTCCAACTCCTGACCAGGCACCTCATGAACAATGACCTGACGACAGACAGACAGACGGACGGACGGACGGACAAAACACATACACAAACACACACAAGATCAAGGACAAAGACAGTATGGAGTGCAAGCACAAAAACCAACAGCATGGATGAAACGTGTTCAAAATGGCCTGAACTCAACACATATATTCCAGAGGTATTTGAAACAGGGCCTGTGTCCAGTTCAGAACGCTAAGCACCTTCAGCGGAAAAAGGATGTGGGTGGAGACTTTTCAAAACAGCGTTCAACTTTTAAAACAGCGTTGCGCTCGTCAATGTCACTTCTCTCTTGCTAGCCAATCAAAATCGAGGAAGGGGAGGGATGTATAAACCGGTGGTACTCTCCCAGCTGCTTTCTTGCACGGTTCATCTCATGCACCCAATCTCTACGTCTTGAAAACATGTGAGTATCTAGTTCAAACACAGCTGCTAATGCCAAGATGCCATTTCTCTCCATTGTAAAGATAAATCTTGTCGGCTAAACTACCGATCTCAAAGGAACGTCAATTTTTACATGAAATAGGAACGAAGAATGTGCCCAATGACACTTTTCGTAACTTAGCAACAATAAGCGCTGAGGAACGCTCCAGGAGAGCTCTCTGAAAGTGAGGTTTTGACCACTCTCAGCGCAAAACATGCGATTTTTGGACACAGGCCCTTAAAGTTGATGTTCAACAACTTTTTACGTTGCTGGCAAATGAAAACATGATCTTAGCATCGGATGACATATTGGCCATTCTTCTCTCTAGTTCTTAGAAAGAAGAAGGAGTAGGCAGAACCTGGAGATGAAAAATGTAGTATCATGATTAAATTGAGCAAATGATCAGTTCTATAGTTACCAGTATTATTACAGTATAGTAAAGCTGTGCTGAAAAGGGACTGAGAAATCAGAGGTTTTTTTGAAAACCGTAAATATTATAAGCTGCAATGTGCATTTCTTTGCAATAACATAGTTAATACCTTATGTTAGTGTATGAAAGACTAAAATGTGTTTTGCAGCAGTAACTTCCCTTTGGGCATAAGGCCATGTTTGACACAAAACAACAGTGACAGTGCGCCACTGTTTCCTGTTTTGCTTGATGCTGGACACTGTTTATGATGAAATCTGCATTGGCAATCATCCCTAATTTGATTAATTATTAAAATCTGAACCTGAAATACTAGCTGCTTGAAATATTGCTGTGCTTCACTGTGAAACCGGTACCTGTTTCATCCTTAATGGACATTTTTAGAACAATGTATAATTTTTCCATGTTGTTTATATCTATTGATTGATATGCAATACATCTGACTTTATCCTCAGGTTGCTGGAAATATTTTTTAAGGTTTTCAGCAGGACAGCAAGGGAGTTTTTTCACCATAGTGGGCACATGGTCTTGTAAAATGCCTTCAGAAAAGGCTGGGTCACACTTTCAAGGACAACAATCACTGAAGCTCCAGTGAGCTCACTGAAGACGCTGTCTACACCACAGATGACATGAGACTCTACAGACGTAATAGTTAATTGGGCTTTATCATAACTCATGAGACAATAACAATTTCCTGAGGTTCAAGTCTTGCTTTTTCCTCTGCAGGTAGTGATTTTGTGAAAAAACTGTTTTTTAACCGAGAACTGAATAAATTCTGCGGTCAGTTTAAAATGTTGTTGTTGTTGTCCAAACAGGTTAAAATGTCCAAAAAGTTGGGCTTTTATCACGTCACATCACCTCAAAACATTAGCTTCATTTGAGATTTCATCACTGTCATTATCGTTACATTTGTGACCCTCCACGGCAAAACCAGACACTTGTCGTAAATTTTCAAAATTGAGTTTTTATGTTTTCATGAAATCAACCTTCAAAACAATACCTATATCGAATGAATCGGACGACATATGACTGAGATATTAACATTCAAAGGAGTCGGGTTTCTCCTGTCACGCCAAGTGAGAAACGGAGAAATCTGCCTTTGAAGTTGACTATCGCCGTAGCACTCACAGACGCTTGGGGCGGTTGTGGCTACGTTTGCTTTTACGGTAGCCTACGCTGCATTCACAGCCACACGGATAGCCTACCTGCGTTAGCTTAACTGAACTCGGGAGACGAAGATGGATTCCGGAGAAATATCTTCACGCTAGTCAACCAGTGGATTTACCGTAAATATTGAAGTAGAGCGGTCAAAACAAGAAACTTTTAACATTCTGCTGGAATTGAATTCCTCACCTCAAGAAAGTCACGTTTTTAGGATGGAAAGGGTAAGTTTTTCAGCCAAATTTATTCACAACAGTACAGTATAGACCTTCCACTGTTTCAAAACACTAAAAACAAAAAATCCAAAATTTTGCACCACGCAACATAAACGGTCGTTTTTCTCGGAAACCTCCGTTGCGACAAGCGACTGGTTTTGCCGTGGAGGGTCACATTTCTAGAAATAAACCTTGCACGGGTGCTTCTGCAGTTGAGATTTAGTTGATTCAAAGCCGCTTCTCAGGGTGTACATTTTGCCCGGCAAGTGTATCTTCAACTACAGAAAAGAGGTGTCATGGTAGAAGTGTGTCCGTGCGTTCATTCATTTGTGTGGGTGTGTGCACGCGAGACTCACCTCATAGATCTCTCCCCATTTGGGGTTGAGGGTGTTGTCCTGGTGGTGAGATTTGAAGGACTGGGGCCCCACTCTGATCAAAGCATAGGGGTCAGACATGCCGGACATCACACCTTTTACAGAGGTATCCTTAGCAGCCAACTTTTCAGCCTCTATCAGGTGAATACGCACCACACCCTGAAGAGATGAAGAGATGAAAAAAAATATGTGAAGGGTCTGTGTGCGTGACATTTTTGTTTGAAATAATGTGAGTGTGTGTTTGTGTTTTACCCTGGGCAGAGGGCTGCGGAGTTGTGCCACGGGCAGATCCGGGACCAGCGGGACAGTGAGGCGGTTAGGGAGCACGAGGAAAGAGGCAATGGCATCCATAATCTTAGTGTCTGACAATGCACTAGAGGGGAAAGGAGAAGGCAGAAAATATGATGAGATTCTGATAGTCCTGCTTTTGGTTCGAGATTCATTCTGACTTCTAAATTTCCAGAATGAATCTCGAATTACTAAACATCACTTACTACATTTACATCTGCCATTGCTCTAATTCAGAGAGACTGCAATTTTGTAATTACAGTGACAGTCTCCTTAGAGCAACTTGGGGTTAAGGGTCTTGTTCAGTGGCCAAACAGTGGATTTGGTCCGTCCTGGGATTCAAACCCTTCAATTTTATGGTCACAAACACAAGGTTTCAGTTATTGAGCCATCACTGGCCTGTTAAAATATATCCCCAGCATTGCTGAAAGCTCAAAAGGCTCGACAGACCATAGGATAACTAGATCCAATACCTGTCAAGATTTTCAAAATCTTTAGAAATTACTCTCTCCAACTCACTTGAGTCCAGGAATGTCCAGAAGGTTGGTTAGGCCAGTCCAGTTAATGGAGAGAGTCTAATGAAGTAGTGGAAGAGGACAATGAGGATTAATGAGGGTCTAGGTTACCATGAACACCCACAGCTAACACAAAACTGGATGAACAGAAATCCAACTAAGGAGACTGAAGAGCGAGGAGTGTTACAGAGAACTTACGGGCCGCCGAATGAAGAACATGGTGACCGCGCCGACAATGGGTACGTCACCAATCAGAGGTTCCAGAATCACTCGCATCATCCCGTGGAGCTGAAAGAAACAGAGACAACATGTCTTAGTACTTTTGCAGGGGCAGTAGTTCATTACATAGTAACAGTAATTAATATACATACAGAGACGCAGTCACTATTAGATCCTGTCTGACAGAGAATTTTTAAGACCAATGCTAAATTTAGCAGACACACAAGGATCATTTCAGGGACAGTTTTCCCTCAAGCAACTTAAGGTCTTGCTCAGGGACCATTTTAATCACGAGGCCACCACCCACCATGATGAAAAGCCGTTTAAAAATAGGTCTGAATAAATAATACCGTCATGAAAAGTGCCAAAAATACGCTTTTTGATGAATCAAATGTATAAAAATACAAATAAGTCAAGAGTGAGATTGAGGTGTGCCTCTGGTGGACAAACTATGCAATGACACTCATATAGCACAGTTGAAAGATTTGTAAAAGCATGTGACATATCAGCAAATATACATTTTCGCTCCAGAAACACATCATAAAGACACTCTTCCCGTTACGTCATCAAGTGTCCCAAAAGTGTTGGCAACACACTTTTTCCCAAACCCTCTGGTGGACATAACATGCTTAAAGGATCCGTCTTCAATATTTAAACTTTTGTCATCATCACTTTATAGTTCATAGTTTATAGCATTTATAGTTTTGTAAGCGATTTGGCATTTTAAAACCAAGCACAAAGTCTTACCTGTATTCCCTTAACTCCCGCTTTACAGAAATACTTCTTCACGTCCACGTTTATCTCAACATTTCCCACATAGCTGCAACACACAGAGACATAAATGAATCAATGTCAAAAAAGGACCATCATATTAATCCGAATTATTACACAGCAGTTTGGCTGGGATTCACATTTTTAATGCTGATCTGGCAGTGTCACGGTAGTATGAGTGGAAAAAGTTGAACGAGAACTGTCATAAATATACAGTACATAACTCCCATAAAAATCCAGCCAGCTTTAGAAAACAATGATGGTGCGCTAATAATGGTGTCCAGTCTTAAAATGTACATGCATTAAACACAAGATTCCTGATTAAGTGACCATGTTGCGTTTTTAAAGTAGAAATTAAATTAAAAGCTAAAGCCCAAGGGTCTAATTGTCTCTACAAACAGATGGGTTGAAGCGGTCAGGAAACTAATTCCTCTCATTACACGGGACAGTTTGGAAACCCCCCTAACAAATGCTCAGCTGCTCCTGGTGGGGGCGGTTTCTTCTGGTAAGCAATTGCCATCACACTTTTGAACAGCAAAGCTACTGGGTTAGATTTACCATAATATAAGGACTTACAAACAAGAAAAACTCCTAATTGTAGTTTGTACGTTATAACTATTATAACTCATGACCATTCAACATTGCCAAACGTAACAAAGCGTATGCCGAATGCTGAGGAGAAAGGATTCTTTGACATTAAGGGGTCTAACAGACATAGTCACAGATATGAAAAGCTCCTATGAGCTACAATGACGGCAGTATTCCTTTAGAACAGGGGTAGACTTCTGTTGGTCCTGGAGGTCCGGTGTCCTGGAGGTTTTTCAGAACATTCACACCTGGTCTCAGGTAGATAACCACCAGAAGAGACTGATCTGGTAGGATGGAAAACCTCCAGGACACCAGACGTCCAGGACCAAGAGGTCTACTCCTGCTCTAGAACTACCGATATTACAGAAATGACACAATATGACATTCTTCTCAATGTCAGTATTACTAGCGCTGTTATTTTATTCAGCATCTAAGTAGAAAAACCTATTGAATGTCTTTTCTAGAAATCCTAGACTGTAGACCTTGACAGAGCAAGAGAATCAAGAAATCCCACCATGAATACCTTACTCAGCGCTGATCATTTCTGCCCGTTATGGGCCCGCCACTGCACAAGCAACATCAGTGTACCAAACAATGATCATGGAAACATGGCAACTCAGGTTAGGCATTAAATAGAACATGTGAGATGTAAGTACATAACTGCTGCCCAAAAGGCAAATAGAAAAGCACCAGCAGAAGCTCATGAATCAGTTGTCAGAGTTTATCCAGAGCCCAAAGCAAACCTATCTGAGTGTTGCTTAGATGGATTACGAGAAATCACTAAACTCAGGGTTACTGAAATCCTCCGTTGGTGACCATAAAATTGGAGGTTGAAATACCAGGAGAGCTTAAAACCGCCACTTTAGGACCCTGAGCTAGACTATTAACCCAAAGCAGCTCCTGGGAGGCTCTACCCATAATCAGGAAATGTAGTTAAGTGCCATGCATGTTTGGAAACTTGATCTCAGGAAGCATAGAAAAGACAATTCGGACTATTATAGAGAATCCAACTGAAAGACAATTCCTCAAGGCCCAGCCAAGGTTTTTGGTTTATAGGTTAAAAAGTCATCATCAATCAGAACTCATGGGGTAACATAAAACTGTACAGCATAACCAAAAAGATACTATCACTTATTCACCAGAATAGAAAGTACTGTAAGGATATCACAATCCCATTCAACATCAAGAATCAGTCTGATGACAACAAAAAGGGAATCTGACTGTAGCAAGGAAATTTAAGGTACCACATGGCCACAAAAAGAGCTACTTAAGAATTACAAGAGCATTATGGACCTCTAACGTGTAACGTGAAATGTTCCTGCAACAGTGTAGATGGCCGATGGCCGTAAACAAGTTATGTAAGAAATTTCTTGAACAAAGCTGGACAGACACTTACACAGTCATTAGTCAGGGCAACACAATGAACAAGGACTCAATCAAAACAGAAGTGTGGGGACTAAATCAGACAAGAATAGAGATTCAGTCTGAGCAAAGAAGTCCACAGAGCAATTTCTAAACCGAGAGCTGCAAATGTGTGAGGGTTAGCAAACTAACCATCATAACATTAAGATATGGAAAGGGAGTAGACAGGAGAGGTAACATGAGGCAATAACCAGTAATTACAACATCAAAAGAAAGATGAAACCTGGAGCAATACCAGGAACTGAAGGAGGTAATAGAATCAGTCCAGAAATGAGCAAACACCAAAACCCAGAATAGGCAGAGTGCGTTAAACTGGGAATCCGTGAATTATTAGCATCACGAATTGATTCAAAACGTAGCCTATTTGTAATAAAACCCGTAACAATGTACACTACCAGTCAAAAGTTTGGACACACCTTCCCATTCAATGTTTTTTCTTTATTTTCATTACTATTTACATTGTAGATTCTCACTGACGGCATCAAAACTATGAATGAACTGTGTAAGGGCTATTTGACCCAGAAGGAGAGTGATGGAGTGCTGCGCCAGATGGCCTGACCTCCACAGTCCCCTGACCAAACCCAGTCGAGATGGATTGATATGAGATGGACCACAGAGTGAAGGCAAAAGGGCCAACAAGTGGTCAGCATCTCTGGGAACTCCTTCAAGACTGTTGGAAAACCATTTCAGGTGACTACCTCATGAAGGTCATCGAGAGAATGCCAAGAGTGTGCAAAGCAGTGATCAAAGCAAAGGGTGGAAATTTTCAAGAATCTAAAATATAAAACATGTTTTGGGTTATTTCACACTTTTTGTTTACTACAGAATTCCATATGTGTTCATTCATAGTGCCTTCAGTGAGAATCTACAATGTAAATAGTCATGATAAACAGTGAATGGGAAGGTGTGTCCAAACTTTTGACTGGTAGTGTATATGTGAAAAGATTCCATAATTTGATATTAATCTGAGTCAAGTACATGCGTCTTTGTCTAATGCTGAAGCCAGATGTCTGACAGGAAGAAAATGTCATATACTAACCATCATGTCAAGCCATCTGTTTTCTATTTTCATAAACACAACAATCTAAACTGATTCATGTATACTGTGTTGTCTAATGTCGGTCATTATATTTGACCAATATTTAACCTTTAGATTAAACATTGGGCAAATAAAATGACAAACATAAAACATAAATCTTAGCACTTAGCATTGTAACCAGTGATTTGTTGAAATCTGTAACAAATCAGTTACAGATTTCCACAAAAGAAGCTTCACAAGATTACTCCCACAGAAAACAGTGTACAAAACTGTCTTTCACTTCCACTTCAAGCTTGTTTAACCAGCACAGCACCACAGCAGGAGGACGGGTTCTTGGAATATTGTCGAAATGTGTGTTTACTAAAATGTTCAGTCACCTAATATACACATCCAGCAGGACTTGTCCTTTGTCGTTCTCTGTATGAGCCTTTACCCCCACCACCTTCATGGCCTGTGAACGCACACACAGAAACACACACATATATTTAAAAAACTGGAAGACAGCACTGCGCAACACATGTAGGTGTGAAGGTGGATGTTTACTTTAACATAAACTGTGTTATTATAGATGTGAGTTATCGTTCAAATCTGACCCGTTTGTCTTGTGGCGAAACAAAGTGGTACATTTACAACATTTGAGTAACGTGTCTTGCAGATACATATATGTTTTACTGGTCTTGGAGAGCACACGGCGTGATTCATGAGCTGACCTTGTCCCCAAAATCGATCTTGGTGAAGCTGAGTGTTTGCAGGTGAGCGCTGGAGGCCCGAATGGATGGCGCGATGGACTCGGTCAGCAACTTCTCCAAGTATTGACCAATAAAAGGCCATGCCTGCTGAATAACCTACGGGCCAGAGAGACATCACTGTTGTTATAACTGTAAACAGGGTACATGCTAACATGGTTACACAGAATTGAATTTCATCTTCTCCTAATTCTATTACCGTTTACAATACATTTTAAGGTTGACCTTCATTGTTTTTGTTGTTGCAAGACGTTACTGCGGATGTCCATTAATATGGCACTGACGCACAATATAAAATGCCTTTAGTGACCATGGAAAGCTGTCGCTGTCCAGTCTAAAAGCCATTCCACATAAGTGCACCACATGTTTGCGTATCAATAGGAAATTAAAAACCTCAAGATGGCTAGTGCTGGAGGATATGACTTCAACTTTGATCTTGATATCGATCAATGATCAATTGTTTTTATTGTATTAGTATGATACTGAATATGATAAGGAACAGTTCATAAATGCAAACTCAGAGGACTGAATAAATTAATCGATTAAAC
Organism: Distichodus sexfasciatus; assembly: GCA_032718565.1. Taxonomy (NCBI): domain Eukaryota; kingdom Metazoa; phylum Chordata; class Actinopteri; order Characiformes; family Distichodontidae; genus Distichodus; species Distichodus sexfasciatus. The sequence continues at coordinate 1,964,107 of JAVGVS010000034.1, read as the reverse complement.
TGGAGTGAGGCCGTAAATGTCGTAAATTGCTATCCCCTAATAAAGTGAGAGAGAGTGAGGAAGAGGAGGGGTGGAGGGAGAAGGAAGGAGGGAGAGGAGTGATAACAGGAGAGGGAGTGAGAGAAAAAGAGGGAAGGAAAGCAGGACTGAAAGAAGAAAGAAGGAAGGAAAGAAGGCCCGAAGAAGGAAAAGAGGGAGAGAGACTTAGAGAGGTGGGGAGGAAGCGAGGGACAGACAGATACAAGGTGGGGAGGGAAAGGGAAAGAGAGAGGTGGGAAGGGAGGAAAAATAGAGAGAAGTGGAGGGAAGAGGGAAAAGGGAGAGATATGGAAAAAGACAGTAAAGAAAAAAAGAGGGTGAGGGAGGTGAAAAGAGAGCAGGGAGGAGGGAGGGGTAAAAGAGAGAGAGAAGGGGAGGGAGGGGGGAAAAAAGAGAGATGGGGTGAGGGAAGGAAAGAGAGGGATAGGGAGCGAGGGAGAGAAAGGAGAGAGGTGGGGAGGGAGGGAGGGAGCGAGGGAGAGAAAAGAGAGAGGTGGGGAGGGAGAGAAGGAAGGGGGTGAAGGGAAGAGAGCAAGAGAGGGAGGAGGGAAATGTAGGGGAAGAGTGAGGGAGAGGAGAGGAGAGGAGGGAAAGAGAGAGGGGGTGGAAAAGAGAGGAGGAACAAGCATTGAGAAGGGGAGAGGCAGGAAGTAAGGGAGAGAAGGAAGGAGGGAGGGAGAGTAGGAGGGAGAGAGAGAGAGAGAGAGAGAGAGAGGGAGAGAAAAAAAAAAGGGATATTACATGCTGGCTCCTGCCGGCCAGTGTTATATTAACTGTCTGACAGTCTGCCTCTCTTGATAAACGTCTATCAGCTCTCTGGCCTCTGTGCCTCTCTGTCATCTCACAGCTGCCAGTTCACATTCGTGTTTGCTTGGTTACCACAGAGACACGCTGGTGTTTGTGATATTCACAGATATGGCACAACCGCAGAAACACAAGTTCCCGTCCTCATTCTCTTTTTTCGCGTGACAAGAACCAGCTAATTTCAGAAAAGCCTTTTGAGTCAGCCTCAGGTCTTCTGAGGCGTGGATCAAAAAGTAAAAACACGTTCAGGGGGGAGTTGGTTTTGCGTTTTTGTATTTGCACCGCTACATAGAAAAGCGATTGTGGAAAAAAAAAAAACTCAGGATCACATGGCTCTATTGTTGCATTATAATTTGAGGCCAGGCTCTGCATGATGGCGCTGGGTTTGTGCTGAGTGGAGGCAGAAACGTTCTGCTTATTTTCCTGTGACGCTAATATGGAAACGTTGACAGAGTAGAAGCTTTTGCTGTATTGAGTGTGGTTGCACCCGAAGGGGCAATAGCATGGCTTAAAAAAAAACTAAACAAAGGCACAGCAGCTGTGCTAAACATAACTGTGCACGGGAAGGGAAGGGTGTATGTGAGTCAGAGTGCGCTTGTGTGAGTGTGAGAGTGAGTGTGCATGGCAAGATGAGTGGTATTTCGGAACTATTTTTTCCATAGCCAACTCCAAGTGTGGTTTTTGGGTGGAGTCGCTTGCTTGTATTGCAGAATTCAGGCCTGTTGTGAGCAAAGCAAACTTTACAGTGCCAAATTAGCACTTTAACAGGACTTTACATTCCCTTTATTATTACATAACATTTCAGAAATGATCATTTTTACACCAAAAAGCTAAAATGGCAACTTGCAAAAACAAAAATATTAGACTCAATTACCTGGAGGTCTGATATCACAATGCAATGAATGATTTAATTATATTTTTACCATATAATATCTGATTAGATTAGGGATAAGTACAGGTGGAGTTTATAGGGTGTAGAACATGTAATCTTCCCACTTCTGAAAGGTTTCAAATATGAGGCTGGAGGAAGCTTAAGGGCAACAACCGAGTGCAGACATAATATGCAACTGCAATCTTCAAGTCCTGTCTGATCATGCATTCTGCACTGAGCACATTTTTTCTTCACTATTGGTGCATGTGATTATGTGTTTCCATAGTATCAGTCGTGACAATTTTCAACTAGTAGTGGTTTGAAGACACATTGTGGCTTTCACTCCTCTGCCCTGTGGGAGGACTGGAGGTGGAGTCTTTCTAAAGTCTTGGTGGTTTCACATGACCAATGAAAAGACTGAAGACAGAAAACCAGTCTTTTACGAGCCTGTACGGACACACATACCTTATTCAGCCACTCGACTTTCTCCACGTCCGGGAAATTGACCTGGAACGAAAAAAGAAAGAAATGTCAAAGAATATGCCAGAACTGATAACGTAAGAACTTATGAGATGTCAGAGAAAACAGCAGATGCATGAAAGGATGTGGTTGCTACAAACAATCTTAAACAAACAAACCATAACCTTAAACAACTCCAAAAAAAGAAAAGAAAAAAAAACAGCAACCCTTTTATGGTTGAAATCGCAGGCATATTTTTGCTATCAGTTCATAAGGAATTTCTCCAGCCCTGGAACTCTTTTCATTGGAGGTGAGACATCAAGACTGGCCAAGTATAGAAAGAACACGGATGAAGTAGCACAAAGAGAGAAAGAGAGAATGAAGGAGTGAGCTCGGGGAACAACCAGACTCTTGTTTGTGGGCGTTGTCTATCCAATTACTAGAGCAAAAACCAGGCTTCTGTAACTGATTTAAAAAGCAGCAAGCATGGAAGGTTTATAGCATGTCTCAATCACCAAATATGTCAAGGTTCTAGATTCAGTTACTTTCTGTATCTGGAATGCTGGCATTTATTTAGTTGCTGAATCATTAAGAACGAACAATGCTTGCACATTATATGGTAGGCATTTAACAAAAAATCTATTACTGTAGGGAATGTTTTACAATGCATGTTACTTTCTAGAAATATTGAATAACTTCATTACTGGTTAAGATTTTCCTACTATTGTTACTAATGGGTTTACATAGTTTATATCTATATGTTTATTTATTTTTTACTTTCTGCAATTCCTTGATGCAGTTTCCTTTTGAAAAGGAAGAATCCATGATTTGAGATGCTCTGTTTTGTTAATGTTTATTTAACATTATTTTAAATGATTTTTTGCATCAAAATAAAATCAATAAACACACAAAATAAGAATGAGAACAATGAAGGTTCACTAAAGATGATGCAATGCAAAAAGTGTCTAGATGTGCATTTGATCTTACATTATAAAGGTTAAGTTATACTATCATGGAGAGCTGCTGTTTTTTCTGCCATATAGCAATGAATTTTTTAAGGCAACAAACAAAAAGTTACAGCATAACGTGTTTGTGTTAATTGGTCTTGCTGGATATTAGACGTTGCTACTGCGCATGTGTTCATCGCGGTTTACCGTATTTTTACGGGGCGTGACGGTGCGTTCTCCTACCGGACAGATGGATGCGAGATCAGATAAGCGGCGGATCAACTACTTAAACAGAATCTACAAATCTGAAAGAGTGCACATACAGACAACAATATGATCTGGGCTTTCGTGCTCTATTATTATTAAATACATATTTGTGTTACAGGGCTAAAAGTTGTCTTCAATTCGCGTTGTATGACCTCCAGAGCGCAAATCTATTTCTGCTGACTGGCGCCCCTACAGGCATACAGATAGAATAACAGTTTAGAAAAATCCCCCATTTGCTCCAAAACGCAGCAACAATTTAATGCACTTCGTTATCACCAAGAGAGGGGAATTTCTTAGTAAATATGAAATTATTCATTTTTATTCTGTTATTTTGATTTCTTACCCAGGCAGGCAGATCTCGTTTACTTTTAGACAGACTGCCAGACGAACTATCTTCGACCAGCAGCTGCATGGCAGACTTGAGTCGGGCTTCTTTCACCTCTCGAGTGTGTTTCCATCCCGAGTAAACCATGAGTCCGCACACCACCAGACTGGTGCTAACTCGGTAATAACCAGCTAGGTACACGGGCAGGAGGGCGGTAAGGCATTTCCCGAAAGTCCACAAAACTGCCATGGCATCGAACCCTTTGGGTTTTTGGACCACAACTTCATTGTTCTGGTCCGGCGTGGTGGTCGAATCTGCGGGCTTTGACTGCTCCGAACCCGCTTCGGCGCTCGGCTCTGCGTCCTTATCTGCCATCGTCACACTTTCTTTCACTTCACAAAAATATTAAAAAGTAACTAAAGATGAAGAATGGCTTGCACTACTGCTAAACTCGTAATGTTATTTTCTGTTCCTGCTTTACGCTCTGTCTCTCTTCATGCTTCTTCTGCGCTTCTAAGCGGATAAAACGCGCCGCACTGCGGATCCTGCGCCCCGTTACGAGCCGTGACTCAGAGCAAAAGAATGAACATTTGCCTCCGTCGGCAGCAAAGACCATAAAAATCCACCCAGCGGACTTTTCGCAGTACTGCTGTGTGTCTGTTAGCTGCCCGAACAGCCTACTGGCTTCCACAGAAGCTCGAGTTGCTCTCTGCTGATGGAAACGCCCCAAATCGCTGCAGTTCTGCATCGTAAAGAGCTTTTGCGACTCTCATTTGTGGAACTACACGGCGCAAAACTACGGGACTTCAGGTGTAAAAAACAAACAAAAAAAAAACCCTACACTATAATAATCATTAATATTGAGATTTTTAAAACATAACAATAAACAAATAGTTGCTGTATAGTCCGATATATAATTATTGTCCTAAATTCTACAACCACGTAACGTCATAACTTGGTTTGCACACCAGTGGGCGCGGTGCGATTCAACTACTGGATTTTTTGGGATTTTTAATCATTTGATGCGCCTTATCCAATATTTCGCTCTACTTTTGTTTAAAAACTTTTTGTTACAATAACTAAGCAAAGATAATAATACCAGGTTACATCAGAGGTCTACTAATTTCGTACTAGAGGCCTAAATGAAAGATATCAGCTAATATGAGCTAAATAAGCCACTGAGGTATATAAAAATAATTTGCAGATTAATGGCAATTATACATGAAACAATCTATAGTAAACATTTTTGCATGTACTTTGTGTTCAACTCCTACAGAAAGCTTTATATTTAACAAATATAGTCCTAGGTCTGACCTCACACAAAAGCCTGGTCAATAAATTGGTGTCAATATTATTGGTGAAAATGAACTAAATGCAGATAAACTGATCACATTTTAAACTAAATTGCTGACAATGGGCATTTAAATGATATCAGAAGTAAACATACTTGTCATTTTTGGGGGTGTGAATATCTGCTGATATTTTTTTATCTAAAAAATAAATCAATATAAATCATATGAAGATTAGCCAAACTTTGAAGATGTGCCATAAAATATGGGATTTAGATATTTTGCCAGGCAAAAGTCAGCTTTTCTTTTTACTAATCTGTTACTATTTATAAAACAATAAATCATGCAAGATGAGCAGTTCAATTGCTTTTTGGACTCTTCCTTTCTTTATACTGCCAGGCAGCTCTCTAAGAGCGTGGAACTGCTGAATCAAATAGTTTTGCTCATATATTACAGTCCACTTCAGCCACCACCTCAGCACCAAGGAACGGCAAATTTCAGAAATCTTGGATAAGCTGACAGCGAAATTGACTGTGCCCATCTCTTTGCTGGGCATTCTGCCGCCTTACAAAGCACAATTCCCTGCCAAGTCCTGTTTCACTAGTGGCATAAGGAGCCATGTAAGTAAATTTAGGAGTATATAGTCCATCCAGGGTCTAGATCATTGGGGTGGTCGTGAAGTGGTGTGAGTAACTGAAACAGTGCTGATGACCATAAGATTAAAGGTTTGAAACCTGGGTGAACTTAAAAAACACCATTTGGGTACAGCAGCAAGGTATTTAACCTAAAGTTTCTTCAGTGAGTTTCTGCTAATTTCACAGTCTTACATTTAGTAGTTTTAGGAAGAAATGCCTTCAGACAGTACTGAAGGAAGACATTACTGAGCAAGTCAACATCACCACAGATCTTCAACCATAGGCCTATATATATACTTTACAATTTTATTTTGTTGTTTAGCTAAATAAGTTTTTTGTAAATTGGCATCGCAAAGCTTTATAACCAAGATTAATACGTACCTGAGATTTGAGCTGTGTAACAGGAGCTGCAAGTGTAGCTACAACCAAAAAAGAAACATTAATGCACATGTATTAAACATCTTTTACCTCTTCTTACCTTCAGTAGTGTCGACTCCCTAAATGTGTGTATCTTCAGCTTTAAATGAAATGATTTGCATCAGACAAAATACTAAAAACCAAATCAAGAATTCATCAGTCCTGCTAATAAAACTTTACAACTTGTGTTGTTGGACTGCATGTGTAAGAACAGTCTCATAGACTTATCTGCTCCTACTATAAAATTCTGAATTGTAAAATTAACTGCATCAGTGTAGAAAGTGACTAGAAATATTCTCCTGGCATATGCTAAACAGCAAATCATGAAAACCAGTTTTACTTCCAAATGTTACTGCCATTATAGTGTCATCTTGAACCAGAGATGACAAAACCATGCCACCTGGTTAAGTCAGACAGTTCATGTCCACCGAACAACTGGCAAACATTTAGCTCCATGTTTCTAAATGGCTGCTTATTGCTTGGTAGATGGCAGTCTGATAATGTAGTCGTTGAATTATAGCAGCACTGTTAAGTAATTTTTTTGCTACTTCCTATCAACATTTAATATTTAATGAAGTCAGAACAGCGTTTATGAAAAAAAGATGCATCTCATTTTCAGTGTCAATATAGGCTCATTGTTGTCTTAGATTGCAAATATTCAATGTATTTTTTTTTTATTAATAATAGATTGTTTGAGTTATTAATTTTACCTATTTTTAAAAGCATTTCAATATGGATGGTATTTAGAATGTCTGTTTAGTCCATGTTTCAGCAAGATGCTGTGCATTTAGTCAGCTTATTTAAAACTGGCTTTTATGATCTGCGTTACTAAAAATTCTAGGCCTAAATGCTCACATTTAAAACTCCAAATGGCTCCAAATGACCTTATTTTAGTTGATACTTTAATTCATTTTGTGCAAAAGAGTCACTTCACACAAGCACTAAACGAAAAAATAAAATAAAGAGAATTTGACTAGGGGCAGCGTACAATCATTTTCTCAAGTCCTTGTTTGTCCATCTCAAATATACAAATGTGCATTCAGCACAAACACTTCTCTGGTTTGCAGTTCTATTGTCCATCCACAATTTGGGGGACAAAATTGGTGGTCCAGTTGACCAGTCAGTTTAATAAAGGGATCAAGCTCGGAGTTTCATCCTCGCTCATTGTGCTGGTGACTTTTCTCAAACGTCCATGCCGTAGTGTAAGAGGTAGGGGTAATGACTAATGTGGCAAGGTGGTGATCCTCATACTCTGACTCGCAATGGGGTATGACACCAAGGGCGTTGTGGCGTGACTCATTGTGATGCCAGGCAACGGCTGCGCCATTGACACAGCAACGGGGGCTACGGAAACGGCTACGGGTGCCATAGAGACGGGAGGAGCCATGCCCTGGGCAATGGTCTGGGCGAGCGCGGCCGAGAGAGGAGTGATCTCGGGGTTGAGGTGGGGAGGAGGGGCGGTGGGTGGAGCGGCATTGGCCGGAGGGGCTGTAGGTGCCCCTGCGGGAGCCACCAGGTCCTGCTGGGTGACGGGGCGAGGCTGGAGGCCGGCGCTGCTCAGTGTGGTGTGCGTCTGGGCGATGCCGTGGTTGTAGGAGCTGACCGAGCCCACAGGGGGAGCCAGACTCTGCTCCGAAGGGGCTGGCGTGGAGGAGAGGGTCATGACTTTAGCCTGGCTGCGGAACTGAGCATTCTGCTCTAGCAAGACTTCGTTGGTGGCGATGAGGTTGGAGACCTGAAGGAAGGACAAAACACAGGGAAATTTGTTGGTTATTATTTGTGAAATATGAACACAACAAAGTTTGGTCTGCTGGTAAATAAAAGTCTAAAGTTTAACAGTTTAACTGTAAATATAAAAACAAAAAATTTTTTGCCAAGTGTGCCCTTGTATTCACTTCTTAATTTTTCCCAGCATTTGCTCATGGAGCTGCACATAGGGCTCAAGTTACACTTGCAAAGAGTTAAATGTTGAGTTTGAACACTTGCTAACTGGTGGGTATACAGATATTTACACCCAAAAGTAAGTAATAATCCAGTAACAAACACAGCAACGTCTGGAGCACTACACCTGGTTTGGCGGGAGGCCAAATTTGTTCTTACCAACGGCTGCAAATGTTATATGCAAATCCAGAAACAGAAAATGTCTCATGCTTTGGAAAAAAAATCTACGCCTTCCTCATCGGTTGTTTACATTACAACACATATAACCACGAAAGACCTTATTGCAGTTGATTCTTTCATCCATTTTGTGCAAGAGAGTCACCGCACACAAGCACCACATAAACAAACATTTTAAAATATAAATCGGACTAAAGCAAAGCATCCTCCAGGTCCATTCAAGACATGTTAGATAAAAAGGCAATGCACAATAATCACAAATCATAAATGCACAAATCAGAGGATGCTTATTATGTCACTTAAAGCTTGTAATAATTTGGGCTATTACACATCTAATAGGCTGTATGACTCAAAAATGCCAGAAAATCGCAGTGAAAGCAGTGAATGTTCAGATAAATAGTGTAGGGCCCTATGATTTCCGTGATGCAGAAAACGCAGACGGAATTGCGGAATTCAACAACAACAAAAAAAAAAACAGTCAAAAACTCACATCAGAAACGTTTCGTTTTGCAAGAAAAAATGAATGTTTGTTGTAGGAGTGGGCGATATATCGAATATACTCGATGTATCTCGGCTTGTTCCACGTGCGATGTACTAAATGACTATATCGTGACCATCGAGTATAAATCCTAAGGTTATTGTTAAACAGACAGCATGTACTTCACTTTCGAGTTTTGCTTTCTGCCCCGTCAAAGCAGCTCGCTCCCCCGCACATCCAGAGAACTCCTAGCGCATGCACGTTTTGTATCGCTTTCGTGTTTCGCTTATCTGCTCGCTCCCCCGCCTATGGCGTCACATGAATGCCAAAACTAGAGCGCGCAAAATGGCTTGCCACAAAAATTCCACGGGCGTAAATTTCAAAGTCGCGAGCGCAAATGGGAAACTCCACAGCACAAAATTAAGAAACGAGTGCGCGGTTGTGATAATATTGCACGCAAACTGTATTTTTCCTCTCTCGAATGTCTTTTTTTCCCTCTCGATGTGTTAAATGTCCTCGCGCGCAAAGTAGATTACCGACGAGCAGCTTTTTTGCTCGAGTGAGATTTCTACGCGCGCGGTTTGCAAGGGGCGGGTTTTGGCGGTTTCTGCCTGCGAATCCTATTGGCCGATGGCTCCTGGTTTTGTGATTGACTGCACGCTACAGACAGTTTATAGAAAAGCCAAAGATGATGGAGGAAGAGGAACGGCGACAGGTAGGTTAAACGCAAGTTATAGTTTATTTAATAAACACGCAATCAACGGCTCCCTTTGCCCACTTGTCTGTCCCCAACATAAAGTATAAAGTTTGCTATATTATACTTTGGTTTAAAATAAAAGCATTTACTATGTTAAACTTTGGCTAAATTCATTATATTGGTGTCATTTTATGCAACAGAGGGCCGAATTTATCATTTATACAGTGATTTAGAGGAAATTTACAGGTACTGAGATATATATCGTGTATCGTGATATAGCCTAACAATATCGCCATATTATTTTTATGCCATATCGCCCAGTCCTAGTTTGTTGTTGTTTACAGGTAAATGTTTTACCAAAGCAGAAAATGTTCTGCTGAATCCCAGCACTTTGTTGAAGTTGAATAACAGTCATTTAATGTGAAATTCTTTTCTATTGCATTGTTTTTTTGTCCAATCCACTCCATAATTAGACACTTTTTAGGTGAATAAATATGATTATAACGTAAAACACGGAATTCAGAAGAATAAAAATGGAAAAAATGGAATTCAGGAAAAAATTAAATGGAATTTAGGAAAAAACTAAACGGATTTCACAGGGCCCCAATAGTGCACCACCTGGATTGGTTTACAAGTAATATGCAACTTTATCTTACAGAATTATAAAGTGATCGGATTACATGCCCTTCCAGGCATACTGTCTCTGCTGACTAACGGGATTCTTACTGAAACCCCTACATAATTCATGACTATTTTATCCGATTACGCTCTTTAGCTTTCTCTTAGACATCAATTTAAGTGCATCAGAGTCCCTCTTCCTCACCTGTTTCTTCAGCTCTTCCACTCGTTTTCTCAGCAAAGCGTTCTCTTCCTCCAAGAGCCGGTATTCCAGGGGTCGGGCGGTGAGTGCGGCCTGCACCCCCAAGTCATAGTGCCCTCCACCGGCGCCGTCGGCTATTCTTAGCCCTTCTAACCGTCGCCGCTTGAGCTGAAAGGCGGCATGGTCTATGGGGGTCTCCAGGGACCCACTGTCAAAGAGCCCGTTTTCAAATAGGGGGTCATAAACTGAGCAAGGACCCCGGTCGTAGCGGCGCTGGCCGGTGGCCCCCATGGAGAGACAGCTACCTATAGAGCCTCCTCCTGCACCACTACATAGTCCCTGTTCCCTGCAACCTCCCATACCGGGGCCTCCTATCCCCATCAGGTTGCCTCCACTTCCACCAACCAGCCCTGAGATGGGGCCACAGGGTCCGCCTCCTCCACCTCCACCCCCACCCAGACCTCCACCGCTGGCGTTGACCATGCCACCTACCCCACCCGAAATCCCCATCATGCCCCCAGCACACACCCGGGGCGCCTCATGCTCGTGGTCTTTACGCACATGGCGGAACTTGCACTTGTTGCCTCGCTGACATTCCCCCTTGAGGTAGTCCCTGCAGATGGGTGCCTCACCGCGGTTCTGTGGCAAGTCGGTGGGTGACAAGCCCATTCCGGCGGCCACCTTCCAGCGGAGCCAGAGCGGCAGCTCACCCGTCTTTTTGTAGTAGTCCTCGTCCTCCTTGGAGCCATGCACGAAGCGGCAGTTGGTGCGGACACACTCCTTGTTCTGGTGGTCGTGGCAGAAGATGAACTCGTTCTTCTGCACGCCCAAGTCAGGCACCTCGTTGAAGTCGGGGTGACGAAAACGGCAGCGTTTGCCACGCTTGCAGACGTTGCGCAGGAAGTCCCGGCACACGCCGTCCAATGCCAAGCCGGATCCAAACCCTCCACTGGCCCCTCCGCAGTTGTGGCCGTTCCCCAGAGCTCCACCGCATCCCATGGCTCCAGATCCACCGTTGCCCCCGCCGCAGCCAGCCGAGCTACCCCCGACTCCCCCTCGACCCTCTCCGCCTCCGGCCAACCCTGAGCCGGATCCCCCGTCCTCGCCGACCCCTGAACCCACCCCTGTCCCACTGCTGCCCCCACCGCCACCTGCCAGGTAGGCGCTATCCCGGTCAGGCATGGCGCTTGGCCTGGCCGGGAAGGAAACCTGCACTCATGTGTGAGTCAGAAAAGGGAGTTAGTGATGTTCAAGGCTTGACAGTGGAAGGAGGTGGCCTTAGCTCGCTGTCGTCCACTTTTCCAATTTGCACCTGCAGAGAAAACACAAATACTGCTGTTGACAAAGTTGTTGCAATCTGCTTTTGAAAAAGATAAAGAGCAAGAATTCCAAACAATACCTTGGTATCAAAATTCTAATTTTACATTATTCTGGCTCCATCAGACAATCTTTTTGGGACACACAACAGTGGTGGAATGTAACAAAGTATTTGTACTTCGTTACAGTACTTAGGTAAATTTTTATGTATGTGTACTTTACTTAAGTAAAAATAATAATGCATACTTTTTATTTTACTCCATTACATTTTGCGGCAATTATCTGTACTTTCTACTCCACTACATTTCTACAATTTATTTAGAGCGCGCGTCTAGTAGCAGCACAAGCAGGTAGAGTGGCTTGATTTCAAGAAGACGAGATATTCAACAGCCATTCAACAGACACTCACAGTATTGCAGAGTGCACGCACAATAAGCACGCCAAACTTTCCAATACACACACACGAGCAATGACATCGGTAAAGGCATAAGTCCGTATATCTACATTCTTTTACAAAATGGCACAGCCCAGACGTTGAGACAACCCATTGCGTGAGTACTTTTACTTAAAAAATACTTTAAGTAAATTTCAAAGTATGTACTTACTACTTTCACTTAAGTAAGATTGTTGATGTAGCACTTTTACTTGAGTACATATTTTGCAGGATATTTGTGCTTTTACTTAAGTACTGAACTTCAGTAGTTCCTCCACCACTGACAAACAAGCCATGCTGCTGACTAAATCCTCCTTCATACCTGCACTTTAACCCATAAATGATCCGGCAGTTTTCCGTAGTGAGTTTTGTGCTGACAGTGGAAGCCTAGTGACAGAACACATGCCTATGGACTAGGTGGTGTTAGGTTCAAATCAAGCTGTATCCCACTGCAGGATCTATCTCCAGTAGACCACTGAACAGTGCCACCGAACCATAAACCATCACTTATATTTCAGTAACAGTAACAAACCTGTTATTAACCTTGTGACACCATCTACACATTGCAACACAACTGAATATTTCCAAAGATTTCAGTCTACTAACGTTTTATAATATTTAGACCAGACCAATGAATTGACATGCCAATATTACTGCCTGATGCAGGACAACTTCATTTAAATCAATATCTGTGTTTATAACGGCCAATACATGACAATTCAAAAGAAACAGAGACTGAAGATGTATCCTTAACTATGCTGTGTTGCCATTGTGTGGTTTGTCCACTAGAGGTCAACTTGTCTGCTAGCTTTTATTGTTTTGTTTTATTAAAACTTTTATATATTTTGCAGGATCGTTATTCAAACGTGTTTAATTATTTATTAATTAAAATACATATGAGCTACGTATGCTGCTATTTTAGCGAGAACTACATAATCAAATGTTAGTAAAAGCCTTTGTTTTTGTTTGGTGATTTTGTTAAAAAAAATTTTTTTTTTTTAACTTTATTAAAAAACGTTAATATTTTTTTCCGGTCGGAAAATGTCTCGTGGATGACGTGTTTCCATAAAGAACGTAATGACTGTCAAATGTGTCCTTTTATATTTGGATAATCAAATGTTCGATTCAACAGCTTTCTATTCGAAAACACCAAGTCAAAACCGCTGAATGAAGACATGTCACACAATAAACATAACATGAAACAATCTACAAGAATATTTCACGGAGACTAATTAAGCTCATTAACACTCGTAACCCAATATGCCGACCAAAACATTTGGAGGGTACACTATCGCTTCGAAGACTAACATTAGCTTTAGCACCAGCTCACCGGAGCTCAGTGAATCTGCCTGCTGTAAGGAGAGATTTCACTTTGTCACAACTACAAACATCACTAAAGCAGCGCGAGACTCTGGCTGCCCGAGCAACAAAGGCCTGGCTCGCACGCGCCAATGTATGAGCTCCACTTTCCCTTGCTAGCTAGCTAGGGAATAATGAGCTACCTAGCAGCTACGCTAACTTAGCAACTCCTTAAAAGTATACAATGCAAAATTGACCACTTACCCCAACGTTCAACCTAGAAAGGCAGCATTACCAGGTCATTAAAAGCAAATGCCGTCAGTCACAGCTACCTTTATATACATTTAAAATGGTATGTGTTGGTTCAGATTCTGCTAGCTAGATACTTAGCAGCGCTCGAGGCTGCTGTCACGCGTTGAAGTTGGTGCGACAACAACTTCCGCTTTCCCTCAAAATAATGGCCGCGTTCGAACGTCACACCTCGCGCAAATGTACGCAGCTTCGCGGATTTCCGAGTCTTTTCAAATGTGGAACGTTCGCGGAGCTGCGTAATATTGATTGCTCGCACTCGTCCTAGTTTCATCGACATACAGACGAATGTGATTGCACACAAGCTTTGTATTCATAAAGGAAAAATAAATTGTAGAATTGTTTATCGGCGATCATGTGAATTCTAACACCAGGGAAAGGCCATCCCGAAACTGTCATGTTAAAAGTCTTAGGGTTAATACGTATGTTAATACGTATGCTATGAACGCCTAGAGCGACTTAACTTTAAAAAATACGTCTGCCTCCTAATTACATGGAAAATCCTTCTTGAGTAACTTCCAATGTCCAATGGTGGTTAAAAAAAAAAACAAACGAACAAAAACAACACCAATAAAAGTAATACACTGGACATTTTTCGTAAAGGTTTAACTGCCTATCAACTCCTAGTTGCTCCAGGAAGACTGTCCCTTGACATTAGAAATGGAAGTCATTGTACATTTGTTAAAATGAATAAATATTAATGTAAATTACAAATGGTAGTTTTTGAGCATTAACACATATTTGTTTAACAAATAATAAAAACACGTGCTGCACAAAGCTTCATATGTGGTGTAGAGATATGTGTAGTAGCATCTGTAGTAAATCTGTGGGGGCCTGTAACTGGATTTTTTGTATTTGCAAGCTTAAATGAAGCCAATAATGAGACCAGACTCCATTAATCATTAAATGTTAAATCTTGGTACATGTTGCTTCTGTCGGCATGCTTGCTTGCAAATTTCCCCTCCAGTATTTTCTTCTAGACAACCTGCTGGCTGGAAATACACTACCAGTCAAAGGTTTGGACACACCTTCCCATTCAATGTTTTTTCTTTATTTTCATTACTATTTACATTGTAGATTCTCACTAAAGGGATCAAAACTATGAATAAACTGTGTAAGGGTTATTTGACCAAGAAGGAAAGTGATGGAATGCTGTGCCAGATGGCCTGGCCTCCACAGTCCCCTGACCAAACCTAATCGAGATGGTTTGGGATGAGATGGACCGCAGAGCGAAGGCAAAAGGGCCAACAAGTGCTCAGCATCTCTGAGAACTCCTTCAAGACTTTTGGAAAATCATTTCAGGTGACTACCTCATGAAGCTCATCGAGAGAATGCCAAGAGTGTGTAAAGCAGTGATCAAAGCAAAGGCTGGTTATTTTCAAGAATCTAAGATATAAAAATGTTTTGGGTTATTTCACACTTTTTGTTTACTACATAATTCCATGTGTTCATTCATAGTGCCTTCAGTGAGAATCTACAATGTAAATAGTCATGATAATAAAGAATAAAACAGTGAATGGGAAGGTGTGTCCGACCTTTTGACTGGTAGTGTATATAACGGTCTTATTGTGCATGTGCTCTTAATATGCAATTGCGAACATTATGACATTTCAAAGGCTGTTGGTTGAAATGTTGCCACCTAACGGTCAAAGGAAAAACTTTCAAATCAAATAAGTAACTAGCCTGAAAACACTATAAAGAGACCAGTTTCTGGCTTCCCAGATCTTCAAGTTTCAGGATGGGAAAGTAGTCCTTTAATTTGTTTGCAAAGTGCAGCTCCAGATTTGACTTTATATCACAATCCACCCATCAGCCTGTAACTTGACACACTTAATTTCAGAGTAACACCTTAAAGCTGTCATCCCTTGTAGTAGAAACCAACAGGAGGGCTACTGTGACAAAAGCTGCAAGTGAGGCTTGCTCTCTACCACTGAAATTGTATATAATTGGCTTGTGAGTGTAAGAACTGCATTTTGCATTAACAGAATGTTACCTGATCAACTGAGTCCTGCTTTTAGTTGTCTTCCATGTGTGTATCATTTATTTGGGGAAGAGGTTTGTTTGTTGCACTGCCATACATTTTTGTGGTTTGTTATACTGGATATTTATGTTATTAGGGACACGTTCAACTTCCTCCCATTTCAGCATCAGAATGGAACAAGTCTAATGTATGGCAATTCTACATTGGAGCATATCAGGTGTAATAAACATTTGATCATCCTGTGTGCACCTTTACAAAGGCCTGACTAATTTCATATTTTGTTTGATGCATACATCTGAATGTGCTGGTCAACAGAGAACAACACAGCAATAACAAATGTTGATGGTCTAAAGACTTTATTTCAAACACAGGTCCCAGAAAGTCATTGGAGTTCAACAAATTTCAATCAGGTTGTTTGCACTTATGAGAACATTAGATACCAATGTTCACATCCAACAGACAGGTTGAAGGATTAGAAAAGGAATGCCGAGGTAAAACCTCCTGTGAGGGACAGAAAACACACAGATCAGTTAATGTGGTTTAAGATTCTTTCCAGTTTGCTAGCTATGTAGGGAGCTAATAAAATAACTGCAGCAATAAGCTTGTATGAGGTTACATACATTTACGATATTTGACACACTTTGTCTAGGCTGACTTCCAGCTACACACATCACATTTTGGAACAGAGATGAAATAACATTTATATGAACATAAATGACCTTTTAAAGATGAGCAGCTGAAAGTTGATATGTAGATAGCTGACAAACAGGCAGCCACCCTTTGACAGTAAGCATACGTTTTGCGCATTGGCTAAAAATCTCACTCACTTTCCTAATCTGAAGGCTTTGCACTTTTGAATACTCCGGCCTCCTTCATGGCATTGAACTCCTTCATGGCATCATAATGTTTGTAGAAGTCAGCATATGCCTTTTTCCTGGGCTCTGCTACTGTGAACTGGAGGGGAGGGGGAAAAAACAAACAAGAACAGTTCAACACGGCTCGACTCTGCTCATTCTACTACCTTTTTTATCAAAAGCGAGACCGGGTTTCATGAAGATCGCAAACGCTTCTTGTCGAAGCTGGGAAGAAACAAAAGAACTGACCTTGAATGCGACTGCTGCCACAATGGCCAGGCCGAAAGCGATGGGCAGGTGGAACCTCAGCCGCTTGCCCAGGAGGCCTCTCATGGCAGGCTTGGCGAGGGACATACTGGGATTTCTGAAGGGAAGAGATATTCAAGCATGCAGTCGGTCATAAGATCGCACCCCTTAAATATCGCAATATAATGAAAGGTCAAGATGTCATATAAGCAGAAAGTGGTGGTGAAGTGAATTAAAGGGGCAGTTGGTAGTGCAACGGTTTGGGAGTTGGACTCGTGATCGGAAGGTCGCTGGTTCAAGTTCCGGACCGGTAAAGATACTCAGAAGCAAGGTACCGTCCCCAAGCACAGCCAAAAAGCTACCCACTGCACCTTTACGGATGGGTCACATGCAGAGGTCACATTTCGTTGTGATGCACTGTGTTCACGATGAAAAATAAATCACTCCATTTAAAGCCTTAAGAGGACCAGCAATAGTAGCGAAGGTTCCGGTATCCACTCTTGTTTGGTACTTGCGACACTTATTTTTAAACATTTTAGCTTGTCATGTAACACAGAATAACGACAAACATATGTTTACACGCGTTGATAACTGTTGCATAGACTAAGCTTTCCATAAACAAGCTTCGTCTCAAATCAAGAGTCCGTTTAGCCTAGCCTAGCATTACGAGCTAACGTCATGACCGATGCGTCAAATGTTAACGCCACAAGATCGATAGCAAAATCAATAAGAAAGGGATATCAAAAATAAGATGTCAAAACCGAATAACTCAATAAGCTGGTAGCATGCTCCCGTTAGTGGACCGGCTAATGTTACCTATCACACGAGACGGCGCACGTTCGCCAAGAACGGAAGGAGCAATGGGCTGGCTAACCTAGCAAACGTGCTAACGTTAGAGACTTAAATAGGCGCATAGTTTCCAGGCAAAAAGTACAGCTTTTTAAAAACACAATAAAAATGTCATATCAAATGCAGTATCCAAGAGAACAATGAAAAGCTGCAATACGGAGGACTCGTTAGTGAAACTTACCTTTCAATTCACGACCTTCAACGACAAACGTCCTGAGATACACTAGCCACGCTGTGACGTGAGGCTGCACTACAGGACGCCGTTCGGGACAAACTAGTTGTAGCGCTTCGAAAAAGAGAGGCGGAGTTGAGGACCACCTATAAGAGCTACTAGCTAGAGGAACGAAATATTCTTAAAGTTTTGATTGCATGCCCTAATCACATCATTGATGTTACAATTATGAGATTTACTTGGTATTGTGACTCGTTTTGTAGATCTATAGTAACGTCAGAAGCGTGTAACTAAAGCGGGCTAATAAAGATTCGTATTCGGCTGAAGGTGGGTTTCGTGAAAGAATATTAGCGAGGCTCGATCTTGTGTATTTCTTTCCTCGCTGTGAGAAAATAGATAGCTCTATAATTGTGTTGTGGAAATGAGACGTGTAACGTAGCATCATTTTGTTCCGAGTAAACCAATTGTATTATAAAACTGTTTATCAGCCACATGCAAACATGCACAAACAGAAAAAAAAATGTAACATCTCTATTTAGCACCACAGTTAATCACATTTGTTGTGCCAAAATTTTAGCACAGCCCAAACATTTTACACCCAAACTTCTACAACCCTCATGTTATTATAAACTTTATAGCCCTAAAACAACCCAATTACAAGGACAGTCTTACTGGAGCAAGTTGGGGTTATTCAGAGACTCAGTGGTGATCATGCTGTGGCCATTATCACAATGGCATAAAAATAATTAGTGATTCATGCTACAGTTGGATTTCTCTTTGCTTATGGCAGATGATTTGACATCCATTGACCTCTTGCACTGATAATTTTACCCATGAACTTTGCTTGTTCGGATCACTGAAATTAAGTACAAATTCAAGCTGTTCTTCTAGGCTAAAATTTCACAAGATCTTAATCAATCAAGCACATGAGGGCCAATTTCCCAGTCATATATTAAGTCTAGTCCTAGACTAACTTGAGTTTCAATGGTAAATCTCCATTGGTATTACAACTTAGTCCAAGACTAGGCTTAATCCATGAGCAAGAAACCAGCCCATAAAGTCCACCACCTATTAGGATTCGTATATAACTGATGTACAGCATACTAGACTGATCTTTTTACCAATACTTTTAAATTAACATATGAACCTTTACTGTTATGTCGTATGGTCGATGGTCTTATCTTGAGAGATCTAGCCTTGTAGTCCACCTGATCGTCACACATAAACATACATAATACGCTGCTAGTCAACATAGTTACGCATATGAATCTTATATAACATGCACTAGTCGTGCAGCTTGTATTTTCGCAAATCAATTGTCTATGTATGCATTTCACTTTTTTGCATTTCACTAAACTGCCTTCCATGCCTCAGTATATTTCGTGCTTTTTGTTACTACCGGGGCTCCGTAGCGAACATGCACGCTATTTCTGAAATAGCAACCGGAGAGCAACTGTATCCGCTGTGCTAAGAATTGAAACTGAAATATAACACCGATCGTTCAGCCTAGTAGGTGCAGAACCGGCCGGCAAGTGCGCTAGTGATGACTTAGCTTAGCTTAGCTTAGCTTAGCTTCTTTTTCTAGCATTTTCCCCAGTGAACCCGAAGACACCGCAACTTCCCCACAATCGCAAGGAAAGGTTTTAAATCAACGCAGCGGCGCGTCAACGTTGGATTGCGGACTCCGTTTTAAGGGACTTCCGAGGAGTTTAGAAGATTTAGTTAGGTGTTATTTGCTTCCCAGATACACATAACTTGAAGGTAGAAGTAAAGCGCCAGGCTGACGTTCTGTTTGGGCGTTGTTTAACCACAGATTTCGCGGTTTTAACAGCGGCGTTAGCTTAACTAGCTTCTCTTTCTTAGCACCGTGCTACGTCACCGGCTCCCCGCACCGCAATCGGAAACTTAAAACAGGTACAAAATAAAGTGTCGTAGCACGTGTTTTTAACGAGGCGCCTGTTGTCTCTGTACATAACGATCGGACTGACTTGAGTGTTTAGGCTCCTTGTTGGTTCGCTAAGTCACGTTGGGAGACAGGAACCCTTGTCATCTTTTTGTGTGTAGATATAAAATGCCTCAGAAACGACGTTCGCAGTCGTGGTCCGAGCTGAAGCAGGCCGGCAACGATCGCTTTAAGGCGGGCCAGTACGGAGAGGCGATCACTCTGTACAACCAAGCCATCAGCGCACTGGAGAAATCGGGTAAGAACACGCATTTTTACATTAAAAAAAAGATGTTTATTTAAGAGCTGGAGGCCCCGGAGAAAGGCCTTGTACTTTTAGCTCGGATATTTGGACGTTCTGGTGAAGGGTGACATTTGTGGTGACAAGACGGAAGCTAGGGTTTTGGGGTCAGTAGGGCGTCATAAATGTTTTAAACAAGTTACACTGAAAGACAATTAGCCGGTATTGACCCAAGAAGGATCTAATAATTGGAGCAAATTCCAAGGTAAACGGGAGAGAAATTATACAGGGGATCAGAAGTATGGAGACAAGATGTAACATTAATTATAAAGTCATGAGGAGGTGTAGATTTAGGTAAGGCTGCCTTGTACTTGTAATGGTGGTTTAACCTCATGATGATTCAAATTTTGTCAAATTAGAGCATTACTATTGGGAGCACAGCAAAATGACCTGCTGTATTCTACCTGATGTATTACAGTTCATTCACAATCCTAGGTTAACTGTATTTTACTCAGAACTCAATAAATGGTTGTGGTTCAGTGGCAACCTGTTAGATCAGGTCACAACATACCAGGTACAATAAGAGCAAAATATAGACGCAAAAAAGGAGACATCATATCTAAATATATTTGATCCGCCCAGTTTACTTGAGTAAAAGACTGATAAGAAATGAGACAAGACAGTACAGTGTGCAATTTTTTTGTAGATTTGAAAAAAAAAAACAGATTAGTAACCAGATGCAGTATGCAGTTTAATCTGATGCTTTGCAAACGCTGAAGGAGGATACGTTTCAGAATGAAGAATGGCTGTATGTTATGGGTTCAGTATTCCAAGTATTAAAGTTGATATATAAGGTGTTACACCTGACATACAGTACATTTACTGTATGCGTTGTGAGCTTGAGTCACTTTTAGTGGTGTTTTAGCATTATTTCCTAGCTTATTGTACTCCTGTTCATTGTTACTTATCCACCTCTTACAGATCTCAAGTCATCATCTTTCTTAACCAGAGAATATGTTCAGTAACATTATTTCTAGCCAACACAAGCTACAAGTAAGTTTGGGCTTTGGTTTTGCAGAAAGAGAAAGAGAAAGACATCTAAAGCAAAAGTGAAAGAGAGGCCAGAGAGACAGATGGAGAGGATAACTGTCGTCTCAAAGACCAAAAACTGCATTAAGTTCCTATCTGAAGATAAATTCACTTTATTCAAATATGTGTGTGTTTCAATCCATTTAAACAGTATCACTATATAAGTCCTTTCTATAATCAAACCCTATGAAATTCTTTAAATATTTTTGGACATACTGAGCAGGATTGTTGACAAAAGTTTTTGGTTATTTGGGGTATACTATTTTTACGGCTTAATATTTGCTCCTAGGCATAGCAAGTTGAGGAACCTTTACAGATTGTTACAAGAATGTTAAAAGGTTTCACTGCCGACATCAGCATGCATTCTTATTCTCAGTGCTCACTTCAAGCTCTAATAGGGTGTAAAAATGAAGTAAAACAAGTTAACTGCGAATAAAACAGGCCAGCACTTGCAAGAAAGTTTGTTAGAAAGTGTGAACTAAAGCCATAAATTCATACTTAGGCTTATGAAATAAAGTTGCAACTGCCTTTATGATTCAAGATTCTTTGAATGTCACAAACACAAATAATGAATCTTAAATAAAGATTTGAATACACTGCCCAGGAACTTATATTAACTAAAATGTTGAATTTTTTAGACACTTCTACTCTACCTTTGAGGTGCACAAACTGTCATATACTACAAGTTACACACCTGCTTCATGTGTAGGTGTAAATTACATCAGGGGTCGCATCTCCAGTTTCATGTTTTGTTTGTTTCCTAGAAACAGGGCAGCTCAAATCACCATCCGACTCATATTACCCCACTTTCCCTTATGGGCCCTCAGAGCAAATAAGGCCCAAAACGTTTTCAAAACACAATTTCTTGAAAGCGGTTTGTCTGATGTCTATTCTGATCCGCCAAAGAGGCTTTTTCATGTAATAGGTTATCATCAGATTTGGATCATATTTACTTTGCTTTCAGACAGATACCACCAGAATTAAGCTGGAAGTTTATTGGTTTTTGCAGTGTTTATGTAATAAGCTAACACACCCTTTATCACTTCAATTCACAGGTCAAAAGAAGCCAGAGGACCTGAGTATTTTGTATTCAAACCGGGCAGCCAGTTACTTAAAAGATGGGAATTGCAGCGAATGTGTGAAAGACTGCACAACGTGAGTTAAATTTTTTTACATGATCATATACCCTGTGAAAGAATTTAGAGTTAAAGATACAGTCATTAATGGATCTATTTGTGAATTATGTGGAGAAAAGAGTGACAAAAAATAATATGACATATTAATAAAATAATAAACATATTATTACAGCTATTTCATACCAGAGATATAAATTTCAAGAATTACAAGAATTTTCTTCTTCTCAGTCTGAACTAGATAGTAAATGGTGAGAACAAAACATTGTCCATATCTTCATAGTGATGAATTCTCTAAACTTACTCTTTTTAAACGTAGTTTTTACAGAAACTGTGAAAATGTTTTGTTTACACTTAATGTGTTCTCCTATTCAGCAATAAAAATATCAAGGCATTGAAATTGATTAATAATTTACCACTCATATATCATACAGTACACTTTTCTGTTGCAAACTTCAGAAAAAGCAGGGGAATGGCTTCCAGGTTCTTCAAGTGAAAGAGTTTTTTTTCCCCATCATATAAAATCCACTGTATATTGAGACCCATAATTGGTTCACCTGATAAACTGAGCATGTAGAACAAAAACCACTTCTGATCAGAAGTGATGAGATTAAAAATACGTAGTGATAAAGATTTCAAAGACACTAAGTCTCACTTGTTTACTTGGTGGAAAAAATGTGGTTCAGATGGTTAAATTAAGTGTTGCTGACACACTGGCTATAGCCAGGAAAGAAACTGTACTTTTGGCCAGAGAATGAAAACAATCTCTTTATACAAAAAAAAAGGGTGGTTTAGATGTGGCTGTCAAGAAAAGAATAATGCTGAAACTAAAATTACACTGTTTCATGTGGCAGAAGTTTCTAAAAAGGACGGTAGTCTTTGTTGTGAGATTTATTGGCTGACTCAGTAACGCGAAAGAAATGTTGGCTTCGCTGACGAATGGTCAGTCGCTTTAGCGCATCAGCACATTGATGATCAAAAGTGACCTAAAAGAAACAGCTCTCGGTTTCCAGCATTCTCCTAGAAATGTGCAAACCCAAGCATCTTATAGTACATGCAGAAGTCATTTCCTAATGAATAAGACTATTTCTTTAGGACTGTTGAAATGTTTGATGATATTGTGACATTCCTGTAAATGCTGCCTTGTTAACAGATCCCTGGAGCTGGTTCCGTTTGGAGTGAAGTCCCTGCTGCGCCGTGCCGCGGCATACGAGGCTATGGAGAGATACAGACAAGCCTACGTGGATTATAAGACTGTTTTACAGATAGACTGCAACTTGCCTTCGGCTCACGACGGCACCAACAGGCATGTTGGTTATTAAGCGTGACGGTTGCTCTAAAAATTTTTTCAAAAGAATCATGGTTTGTGGGGTGGTGAAGGCTTAGGGGTCGGATGCTTATATGGACCAAGCAACTATGATGATGGGGTACCAACAATCATCTTGTCCTCTTCATTATTGATTTTTCTGTTCATGACTTACATTTTTTGTCTTATTGAGGAGAAGGGTGCTGTCGGCAGTTGATAGCTTAACGGGTAGGGCGTTCAAGTCCCGGTACCACTGAGGTACTCATGAACAAAGTACCGTCCCCAAACACTGCTCCCCGAGCTCTACTCTTGTCCGCTCCCCACTGCTCCTTCACGGATGGGTCAAATGCAGAGGTCACATTTGGTTTATTTCACTTTCACTATTGTGATTCTCGTCCGTGGTCCAACTGTGGACACTGTTAAGTAGAGCTATGCTGTTATTCTTCTTGGGGTCAGCACCTTCATGACATGAGTTTAACATTAAGTGAGGGATTATTTCTCATTGTGAATACAGCGTAGTGCACAACAGCGAAAAGTGACCTCTGCATTTGACCCATCTGTTAAGCAGCAGTGCGGAGCTTTTTTGGCAGCGCACAGGGAGCAGTGCTTGGGGACGGCACCTTGCTCATGAATAACGCAGTAGTACCTTAATCGGTCTGGGACAAGAGCATCAGATCACTGGGCCAACTCCCTAACCAGTACACTACCAACTGCCCGTGTAATCCAGCAGCTCACCGTTTAACCGCTAGGTCAAATTGCACCCTTTTATGCCTTTGTACGTCCTTTCGGGCACAGCAGACATGCAGAAATTGCTCGTCAATAGATAGGAAATGGGCGTTGCTCTGGGATGCGTTTCCCAAAAGTATACTTTCTAACATATTCCTAACTACATTAGCAACTCCGTGTTAGTTGCTAATCTACAATATGTTTGGGAAACGCACCTTTGGTTAAGAATGTCTGTTAAATTGATGGCATCAGTGGGTGAGCGTCATCGTAAAACACGTAACCTCTGCATTTGACCCAACTGTAAAAGAGCAATGTGCAACTAACGTGGGCAGCCCTGGGGAGCGGCGCTTGGTGACGGTACCTCAGTGGTGCTTTTGCCGGCGCAGGATTTGCACCTCGCATCACACCAGCAAATTTTGAGCACTTTGAAGTTGTTTATGTTAGATTTTCAGCTGTTCTTCATCACAGGATATGAGATATAAGCATGTGCTTGGAGTTGCAGTTTTGGTTTAAGATCTCACTCGTATGAAGCCTTCTTTTATTTTTTTTACCTTTACATATCTTTACATATCATTGTGCCGACGCTCATATCCAGAGTGATGTACCGTGTTTGAAGATAACAAAGGAATCGGTGGTTCTGATAATGAGTGAAGGTTCATTTCACCACTGAGAAATCTTAATTTATGTCTTCCTCTTTTGAGTTGAAGGGGTCAAGACGAGCTGCTTGTTAATCTGAGAGGAAGAGAAGTGATGTGACTAGATCAGTACAGATAAGTAGGGAGGTGCAAATCCATTTTTGGTCTTTTTTTAATGCGAGTGTAAAGGTTTTGAAACTAAGGCGAGTGGTCAAAGGGGAGCCAGCGCTGGTTCTGTAGGTTAGAGAATTTTGGAACATTTTAGAATTGTCTGGTACCTGATCTTCATCCCCCCTCCACTTCTGTAACTTGGTGAAGTAAATCAATTATTCAAGTGTGACTGAAGCCTGTTGTATAACGGGTTGCATAATATGGGAGTTACTTGCCGACGCCGATATCTTCATGCTTACACCTGCCGATACCGATAAATGAGGAGGAGTCGAATGAGTCGAGCGCAGGCTGAGTTGCGCACGTAAAGACAAGATATTTTGCTCGCCAGAGTTCCACTGCACACTCAGAATTTTGGCACAAAAAGTGCTGTAGCTCTGACATTTCAAATACAGCGCCAAGACAAGCAAGCGTGAAAGCAGAGCGGAGCGAGCGCAAAGCATTTCCGGCGTAGGGCACAACATTTTCGGAAAAAATCACTTTCCGTCCTATGTGCTGTACCAAGTCAAATAGGGTGCGCGTGACTCTCCATGTGCACTACCAGGTGTGTGGCGAGCGGTTAAGCTACAACCTCGGCTAGTTCCTAAATTGCATACTGCAGCATAGAAAAGCATGATAACAGTGCCATACCAGCGGTACGCGGCTCGGGACACAGCCTATGTGCGAACTCACAGTCGGGAAGTGAGGCAAAGATGCCATTCATTTTTTTAAAAATTTGCCTCTTTTTTGGGAGGGGAACGTTCTCAAGCAAAATCTCTCGTCCTGCAGGCGGAGTTGAGCACGTAAAGACAAGTGATGTTGCTTGAGAACGTTCCACTGCGTGCTCCAAATTTTGGCACAAAATAACGCCATACGTTTTAAGAAGGAAGGCACGGGCCGTATAAAATTCCACCTCTGACTTTGGATATGCCTGGCACATGTGCTACCTTTCTGACGTTACAATAAATGTGTCTTAAAATATAGACTGAAAATATCTGGCAAATCTAAGCATCGGTCCAATGCCGATGACTTAAAAAAAATGCAATAATCTGGTGATTGATATTATCGTGCATCCCTAATATATAACATCATATTTGAACTCTAGAAAAGAGTTCAAATATGACCAATTAAGCACAAAGTCCTACCAGTTTATAATACCGAGGAGAATTTCTCAAATTGCATTGGTTTTGTCTTCTCTTCAGAATGACGAAAGCCCTGACAGACATGGACGGACCGTCTTGGCGAGAAAAGCTTCCTCCCATCCCCACCGTTCCCATGGCAGTGAAACAGAAACTGCAGGCTTTAAGCTCAACCCCCACAGCACAGCAGAACGGCTCCAAGGAGAACACTCCAACGTGCAAAGGTCCTATTCTCACATCAGTTCCTTCTACATAATCACTGAAAGCAATGTGTTTTAGTGGATTTTTTTCTTATTTTTGATATGAATTTAAGCCGGGTTTTTGTGGTACGATGCTGGGGTGTGGACCAAGAGGCTGTAAGGTCAAATCCAGCTCGTTTTCACCTCCAGCACTACCGAAACTGGATCCCCGAGCAAGACTCTTAAGTGCAAGTTGCTTGTAAATAAACACGATCCTCTCTCGTTGGTAGGCGATGCTAAAAAGGCCAAGCTGCTGAAGGAGGAGGGGAATGCACTCGTGAAAAAAGGAGAGCACAAAAAGGCTGTGGAAAAATACACCCAGTCTCTGAGTCAGGACCCCACCGAGGTCACCACCTATACCAACAGGTAAAACTCCAGCTAAATATGACAAAGAAGGCCCAAGATTTTCTCACAGGTGTTTACAGAAATCGTCTACAGACTCGTTTGGCTTCTCAGTGCCCCAATTTGATTATCTATGTACCAAAATTGGGCATAAACTTAAGTCTTGTATGTATATTTTAACTGAAATGTAGATTCTGTGCATATTCTAACTGTAGTGTAGATTTTTAGACTTTATATATTGTGGTGTCTGTTTATAAAGTCACTTAAATGTACAAAGTTGAGAGTTGTGTGTGTGCACACAGGGCTTTGTGTTACCTGTCTCTAAAGATGTACAAGGAAGCAGTGAAAGACTGTGAAGAGGCTCTCCGTCTAGACACGGCGAACGTGAAGGCCTTGTACAGGCGCGCACAGGCATACAAAGAACTCAAGGTAAGTGGCGGATAAATCTTCATCTAGCTGGATTTGATTTCATATCCACGTCTGGTGAAGGAATTTGAGAAAAAATGTTTGTGACAAACAACAGGACAATGCATTTAGCTCCCATTTCAGTTTCGGTTTCATTCTTTTGGTAATGCAAAATGAAAATGTCTTACTTAAAAATATTCATTTTTAAACATTCCTAAAACTGGAAAATAACCAGGAATTAGTGCAGTTGCACCGTTCATGCACGTTCTAAGTATGTACGCCAGCACTGCGTTTTTTAGAACTTCTCTTAAAAGCAGTTAATACTGCATTTACTGATTTGTCTCCCACAGGATAAGCAAGCCTGTTTAGACGATCTGAACAGCTTGCTGAAAGTGGAGCCAAAGAACACGGCGGCGCAGAAGCTGCTGCAGGAAGCCCAGAAGATGAAGTGATTGTTTCTGCAAACTTCCCAGATACATGCAAGTGCCTCTAGTTATTCTGTCAGAGCTGCACCCCTTCCACAGCCAACTCTCCCGTGGCTCCTTCACACTCGCTGCATTGTTTTATTTGGAATAAAACTATTTCTTTCAAATATAAATGACCTCCTACTTTTTGTAATGGAAGTGAACCTGCTTGTATGAAGTTAAATGTCATCAGTATAGCAAATAAAGATTTACTTTTCATAAATGCATCTTTAATTCTCTCTTGCTTTGCACAGGTTTTTTAAAAAGTTCTTCGTCAGTGATTATTTGTCATTGTGAACACACCACAGCACAGCACACAGTGCACCACAACCCATCCGTGAAGGAGCAGTGGGCAGCTAACAAGCGCCCGGGGAGCAGTGCTTGGGGACGGTACCTTGCTCATGAGTACCTCAGTGGTAACTTTACCAGCCCTGGATTTGAACCTGCGACCTCCTGATCACGGGGCGAACGCCCTACTGTTACGTCAACAACTGCCCCAAATATACAGTACATTACCGTGAGCTGTTTTCCAGGACAATTTTTTAAAAAGGTCTATGCAACTATTTTTCAGCATATGAGTATATTTTCTGTTTGATGGATCCATATCTCAAATCCTTCATGAATCAGAAGGAATATGATTATCTCTGAGAAAGGGAGGCTGAGACTTAGAAATTAATTATTCTTGATCGATAAAAATAATGGAAGTATGTAAAGTGGACATTTTAATGTGAAATGTGACCCTCTACGGCAAAACCAGTCGCAAATTTTCAAAATCAAGTTATGTTTTCATGAAAGGGCATAAATCAAGCTTCAAAGCGATACCTATATCGAATGAATCGGACGACATATGACTGAGATATCAACGTTCAAAGGAGTCGGGTTTCTCCTGTCACGCCAAGTGAGAAACGGAGAAATCTGCCTTTGAAGTTGACTATCGACGTAGCACTCACAGACGCTCGGTGCGGTCGCAGCTACGTTTGCATTTACAGTAGCCTACGCTGCATTCACAGCCACACGGATAGTCTACCTGCGTTAGGTTAACTGAACTCGGGAGACTCGCTAGTCAACCAGTAGATTTACCATAAACATTGAAGTAGAGCGGTCAAAACCGAAACTTTTAACATGCTGCTGGAATTTAATTCCTCACCTCAAGAAAGTCACATTTTTAGGATGGAAAGGGTACGTTTTTAAGCTAAATTTCTTCACAACAGTACAGTATAGACCCTCCACTGTTTCAAAACACTAAAAACAAAAAATCCAAAATTTTACCCCACGCAATTTTACCCCAGCCGTTTTTCTCGGAGACCTCCGTTGCGACAAGCGACTGGTTTTGCCGTGGAGGGTCACAAATAGTTTCTTTTTATACCTCTGTAGCGTGTTTAGTAGTAATATATGAACCATAATATTCAATGTGGGGGAAGAATGAAATGTGAAGCATATATTTGAGACTTATTGAGACCAGAATGTAAGTGTTCATTTAGTGAAAGTGAAAAATGAGTGATTGTCATTGCGAACACACCACAGCGCAGCACACAGTGCACCACAACCAAACGTGACCTCTGCATTCGACCCATCTGTGAAGGAGCAGCGGGCAGCGACCGGGGAGGTGCTTGGGGACGGTACCTTGCTCATGAGTACCTGTGGCACCTTTATCGGTCTGGTATTCGAACCGGCGACCTTCTGATCGCGGGACGAACTCCCAACCGTTACGTCACCAACTGTCCTAATTTCTGGGAAACCGTTCCAACAAAATTAAGCCATTTCAGGAGCATGTTTATTGATCGTTGTAATCCAGAACCCCAAAGTTGGAAGCATAAACTTCCCCCGTCTTATTTTACACCTGCTGTTTATCCAGATTAATAGTACCCAATAAATTAAAGTTATACCAATATATTTTTATTAATACTCAGTTCTTTAATTTCTTTCAGATCAGGAACTTGGGTCAGAGCTTATTTTTGGCTGAGAAACATGTTTATATGTTGATCATAGAAATTATTTTGATCATTAATTACACAATTTATTCATTCATTCTCCGAACCGGAGTCGCAGGACCGGAGCCTATCCTGGGAACTTACGGGCGCAAGGTGGGGACCAACTCTGCGCAAAAGCCAACACACAGCACGGCACGCACACACACACACTTTCACACTTCACGAGGCCAATTTAGAGTCACCAATTAACCTATATTGCATGCTTTTGGACTGTTGGAGGAAACCCACGGGAACACAGGGAGAGCATCCAAACTCCACACAGAAACACCCTACGGCCAACCCAGGACCTCCTGGCAGTCCGACTGAGTTGATAATCATCTAATTTATCTTTATAAATGTGTTCAGGATTTACTAATGTTTCAACTTGGCCTCTAGGAGAAATCTTGGGTATATGCTTCACAGTGATGGTTACATTTACAATCTGGTCATGATTAAGTAGCATGAAGTCTTTAAGAAAATATTTATACATTTTTTTTATGATGAGATTATATATTGTAATTTCTGCTGTATCATGTACACTAGCAGGGATTGTGATCGCAAAAATTGCAATTAATCCTTACTCCTTTTCCTTACTCAGTTCTGCAGCTAAATTCCAACATGTATAGCTGTTGTATGTGGCTGTTTCGATACTGTGAGCCATTCATAACAGATCAGACATTTCTTTTAAAATTTTTGATCAGCAGAAATAAGGACATCAAAAAATGCAAGAGAAAAAGGGTTTGTTTTTTGGCCTTTAATCTCAAAAGACTGTAGCTTCAAATCCAGCACCACTGTGTCTGTGAGCAGGGCCTTTAAACCCTTTTAAAGTTGCTCCATGAAGACCGTCCTCTTTTAA
The DNA here is from genome assembly GCA_032718565.1 of Distichodus sexfasciatus. Lineage (NCBI taxonomy): Eukaryota > Metazoa > Chordata > Actinopteri > Characiformes > Distichodontidae > Distichodus > Distichodus sexfasciatus. The sequence goes on along the minus strand of JAVGVS010000034.1, from coordinate 1,933,847 downwards.
AGTCGCTCCGAATAAGAACGTCTAATAAAACTTTACCCAAAAATAAGATCTGACACCATCATTTTCACCGTCTAATCTGGATTAGAACTACTCCAGAAAATACCTTTTTTTTTTTAAACCTCGCTCAGTGTTCAAAGTACATGCAAGTGAACAGCACCGTCAAGAACGAAACTCAGGGGCAATTTGGAACTGATAAAACTTTTATTTCACTTTAAATCGTCTTTTACACTTTCCTGATTATAACATGTAAGGTGAAACTAGAACTGTTTAAAAGACATACACAAATCTAGTATTACGTCAATAACCAGGTTGTAGTAGGATTTTTTTTGGTCTTTTTCATTAATGTTTTTTGTTTTTTCGTCTGGTAAGCTAGTCTAAATTTTCACAACCACGTGCGCGCTAAGCGAAAAACCGTCACAGAAGCTAACTGTAGGCAGAATACTGGTCAGTAAAAACAAAGCAATTGGAGATACCAGATATACAGACAGGCTCGGCTCCACATTCACTACTGTATTTTTTTTTCTCAAGCGTAGAATAACTGCCATTTGTTCAGCTAAGGGGAGAGACTTGTTTATCTTCTTCTTTGTCAGTGCATGAACATTGTCTTGGGTTTGAGACAGATGAGCTCTACACCTAAGTGGAATGTCATGGTGATGTGACAAGGTATTGTGACACTGAATGAAAACAGCTTTAGCCAGCTCACTTTCATTTTTTTTCACCCCCTCTCAGCCTTCTAGAAAGCAAAAAGACTTGTCCCGAGTACCCTCATACGCTAGAAATTGAGCTAGAACCTTTCCTAGGTTTGGTTAAACCGGGCTCTAAATCTCCAGATGCAAATCTCCTTACATATGGCTCGGCTTCGACGCGACATTTGTTCCCGGAGTCTAATTTGAACTCTAAAGACAAGGTTTTTTTTTTTTGTCTAAAGTGGGAATCACCACTGACACAGCAATTTAGTCCAGGACTAAAGTTTAAACCAGTTTAACCATGAATGGGAATAAATGCAAAGAGGTCAAGCATCAATCAAACGGATCAGATGTTGGCCAGAAAAAATGATTCCATTCACTTGTCAGCCTGAAAAGCAGGAGGGAAATGAGGATTAATGAGTGACGAACTGTCATTAGAGGAAATTATTGAAGGGAAAAGAATGGGCAGAAACTACTAAAAGCAACGTCATAAAAAGTTTCAATTTAAGAGATTTACACCGACTCATGTTTACAATTTTACAGTTGACTGGGTTAATCTGAAACGTAAAGTAAGGTGGGGGAAAAAGGTCAAACAAGTTTGAGTTCGTTTTACAACTGATGTTAAACAGCACCTTTATGCTACCTGCCCCTTCGACAGTGCATTAGGATCGTTGTCCGGTCGTACTGAAACGGGTGGATGATCAACGTTAACATGCTGATGGAATGTCTTTAGCTCTTTGTTACAGTTGGAGTAGTAAGTGGAATGACAAAACCTAGGGTCCCTTTTATTTCTCTCTTAGATTCATGCAAACAAAACGAAACAAAAAAAACAAAAACATTACAACGGCAACGACGATAATGCGTGTTAGTCAGTGTCACAATACAGCCTGTGTCCTTCCTTTCTGTATGAGATCGCAACAGAATTGCACCGATTAAAAACGTCGCCTCCGTTTGGTTGGGGAGGGGTAAAAATAAGCATCACAGTGTTTGTTAAATTAAACGGACTGTTTAATAACCTTTTGAAAAAGGACCAGCAATTTGCCAGCACACTGCAGGAGAGGAGAGTTGAGAAAAGGTAGGAGAGGGTGTGGAAGGGTTAGGATACTAATGCATAACCTGACTGCAAAAACAAAGTACTTAAAAAAAAAAAAAAAAAAAAAAAAAAATTATAATAATAACACTGGGGCAATTAGCAAGGGGCGTGATGCACGGTCTAGGTGACCAGATTCTCCCCCCCATCACCACCACCATCACCTATACACAGGCTTACATAAAAAGAACCAAAAACAAAAGCCCAAAACACCACACGTTTGAAATCTCAGCCTTCGAACAACCGTATGTTACCCTGTCATTGATCTGAAGAAAGGGAAAAAAGAAAACGATAGAGGGGGGAGAGTCTCAGACGTGCAGGTCAGATACAATTCTCGCCGTGTGTCATACAGAAAGGGGAGATTACGGTGAAGTGGATGGAGCAGGGAACTATGGGCTGTATGTGTAAGAGAAAGAGTGTGGGTGGATTTAACAGTGAAGTGCAACGCCTTTTAGTTCTCTCCCTCGCCAGCGTCCCCCTCGTCACCCTGGTTTTCCGATGTCCACAGCTACGGAGAAGAGAAAGAGGGAGGAAGACGATGAAAAAAAAGGTTACGCTAAAAGCCAATCAAAACAGATTTCCCGCAGCCTCTCTACGCGCTCGTTTTTTTTTTTAACAAGCACAAGGCCAACGCATGCACTATAAAAAAAACACAATTTCATGATTAAAACACTTGATACAACCCGTAATGTGGATGAGAGTGTCGTGGTTCGGGCGGATACTCACAGTGAGGTTGTCCCTTAGTAGCTGCATGATCAGAGTGCTGTCTTTGTAAGAGTCCTCGTTCAAAGTGTCGAGCTCGGCAATCGCCTCGTCGAAAGCCTGCGGCAACGAGAAAGGTGAATTTCGGGATGGAAAAAGACGCATGCTAGGGTTCAGCAATGTTCCAATACAATTTTTCTGTGGTGTTTATATATTGCAATATAAAGACCTACAGCATTTTAACCAAATGACAATACAAGCCTCATTGGGGGGGAAAAAACTATTATTGGGGTGATGTTACCAACACCAAGTTGAAAATAACTTTGTACTAAACCATCCTTTTCTGCACTTTTAAATCTGAGTATATTTATGATATCAGACCAACCTTGTAGATCAGATTTAGTTCTGTACCCAGCTGGATCTAACACATTTGATTTAATTTGCCTTACTTGACATTACCTCCTAGAATGTGACTACCTGTGCTTGATCACATTGTGATGCTAAAAAGAGATCCAACATGCCGCCGTGTTGCTTGTGATGCAGAAGCACTGCAAAATGTTTATATTCTCACCTATGTTTTACGTGAGTGTAGCCACCTGCATTACATTCCAAATTATTACACCAGGGAGTTTACAATACAATGGTTCATGCAGGTTCCAATTTGTGACTAGGGAGTCTAAACTACAACACCGCAGTTCAGACACTGCGTCCCAATTCTAATCATCAAGATTCGAGCTGCACAAAATGACACAATTTTCTATAAACCCACCTCTCTCCCTCTTACTCACCGTCTTTGCCAAACTGCAGGCCTGCTCTGGGGTGTTGAGGATTTCGTAGTAGAAAACAGAGAAGTTGAGAGCTAGACCCAGCCTGATGGGGTGTGTCGGCTGCATCTCCTTCTTGCTGATCTCAAACGCATCCTGATAAGCCTTCTGAGAGTTATCCACCGTGGCTGTGAGGTGAACCGACGAGAAAGGAAACAATAAGACATCAGAATTATAAGCCTTTACTGACATGAGTAATGCAAGCAAAAATGATTTCAGAAAGACAAGTTGGGATGAAAGTCTGACATTGTTGACCTCAAAACCGTCCAATCCCACATATTCAAAGCTGCAAACACTGAACATCACATATTCCGTTCCTTGCCTGCCAGGTTTAAGCAGCAATCAATGAAATCTTTTGTCTCAATTTGTTCTTTGCAAGTGTGGATGAAAGGTTAGGTGCCCTGAAATCAACTTCATCTGTGGAAGTGGACTCAACAAAGATCCCCTCTTTATTCTGATACTGGACATTGTATTACTAAAAAAAAAAAAAAAAAAAGCCTTGCACTGCGTATGGCTAACACTTCAACTAAGTACTCTTCCTTCCCAAACCTAACCACACCAGAGTAGAAATCAATATCTACACAGTAAAGAGTATATAAGTGAAGGTGTCTAGGTAGGTATCCAAAGTTATACTGATATACAGGAGAGAGGAACGTTTTTGGGTTAGTAGTTAGTAAAGTAAGTACAAAGTGCGGGTGGTCCCTGCACCATGGAGTTCCTAAAAGTGGTGGGTCCTTCACAGATGTTCATTAAACTCAAAATGCCTTTAAAATGCTTCGCTTTTGAGATCAGTTGAGTGGTTAATAATATTGCCATTTTAGTTGCATCCATTTCAGGACGTCAAAAAAACCTCACAGTGGCTCTAATAATTTATCTAATATTCTAATGTCATCTAATAAAAGCCAGTGCCACTAGGTTTGGCATTGCGAAGCACTTTAGGAAGCGGTTTAGAGCAAATGATGCTCCAAAACTGCAATAGCGTTCTAAAATGACTTCTCAGTTAAGTACAGAACTTGGCAAAAATACTATTTTCTACATTCAATAACAAGAAGAGAATCACACACAAATCATCTTACTTTTCTTTGCCTCTCCAGATGCCACCTCAGAAAGGTATCTGTAGTAGTCTCCCTTCATTTTCAGATAGAAGACTTTGCTCTCCGCCTGGCTAGCGTTGGGAATGAGGTACTTCTCCAGGAGACCCTGAGAGAGCGGAGAAGAGACTGAGATCAGGACGGCGGCGATAATGTCGACATCACACATCGTCTTATGAGCCTTCAGAGACGGTCAACAGCTTGCTTTCTCACTTGAGCTGCTTGGACAATCGTTATGGAACAGGCTCTAGAGGAAGCAAATGATTTAACTGGACGGAGAAATGTTTCATCTATCTATATGAGCGCTAGGGCTGAGCGAGATGACTTCAAATCAACATCACGATAAATTGAACAATTTACCTCAATTACAACTAATGAACAATTTTTTGTTGTTTTTGCCATGGGAGTATGACTAAGGGGACAGTGCGTGAACACACACACTGGGAAAAGTATCAACAAATTGGTAACAAAAATCAACAGAATCGTCACGGGAAACAAAACGTCAATTAGAGGTTCAGAACACCGGTTTTGAAATAACTGCCCAGCCCTAACGAGTGCCAATTCAACACGGCTCCGTTCCATACCAGCACGTCGTTACAGATGTCCTGAAGCTCGCCCTCGATCTTCTCGCGGTACTCGCGCGCCATCTGCTGCTTCTTCTCGTTGCCCTCCGTCTTCTGCTCGATGCTGGAGATGACACGCCAGGAGGAGCGACGGGCGCCCACCACGTTCTTGTAGGCCACCGACAGCAGGTTGCGCTCTTCGTTGGACAGCTCGACCCCGCCCTCCGTCACGGCCTTCATGGAGGAGGCCATGTCGTCGTAACGCTCTGCCTGCTCGGCCAGCTTAGCCTTCTGCACCAGATCGCTCTTGTCCATGATGAGGCTGTCGTGAGGGGAGAATGTTGAGGACACGGGTTAAAAACTTGTCTATCAAGTTTTAGGAAATGTGGCGCAAAAAGAGTACTGCCCGGGTCAGAAGAGAATCTGTCAGACTTTGGTTTTACTATTTTTCTGATCTGCCACCAGGGCATCATTTCTTATTTTACCAGTTGTCTTTTCCAAAGGACCATGGGCAAGACATTTAACATAATTATTTCTTCCAAAATTATAACAATAAATAAACAAATAAAACTGGGAGTGTGCCCTGTAACATGTGACTTATTAGTCCATACATTTTGCTGTAAATTCAGTGCAATTTTTGGAAAAGTGAACCTTTCTTGAACTTCAGCCAATAACCTTAAAATCTGAGTAGAGAATGTTACAATAGAGCGACTTCTCTTAGTCATATTAGTCATGAAAATGAAAACCAGGCAATCTCTTTGTATTAAGCAGTAAAAGAAGTCTGGTGTGTTTGAATTCATTTGTCTTTATCTTGTCTTTGCACATCCTGCACATCCACCCATCGCGTTAACGATGCTGAAACGACATATAAGGGAGCCCTTACTTCCTTCTAGAAAGACACCCAAATTTTCTGGAAGGTTGAGTTAGTCAGAGTCTTTAACACGTAATGCACAAAACATCTCTCCACAAAAAAATGCACAGAATTTTTTGACGTCACTGCAGCAGATTAGTCAAGACCTGTAAACCTGGAGCTCGAATGCAAAAATAGCTGGTAACCTAACAACCATTTGCGCAGCTTTAAAAAAGGCTTCAGCTTCCTACTAGAGTAAAGACCACACACTATGGTTCAACAGTCGACCATCCATGCTCATACAACGAAAGCAATAGGCCAATTAAATCAGTTCATCAGGCATCATGCAAAATTTGCATTGAGTATACTTCCAAAGTGAACATTTAACTCAACATTCTGATGGACTTCCACCAGGTATGTTAATAATTATTAAATCCACATTTAATCAGATGAAACAGTCTGATCATTCTTAATGATCAGGGATCAGAGTCCTTTTCCTGACTATTGAAGCTGTACATACATACCGACTGGGAAATCAATTTATACATTACACATGGCAGTTATGGAGTCCAACTGTCAAGACTGTTAAAATTGAAAAGTCATCTCAAGTACACATGTAATACTATACGCGAGCAGGAAAACAAGAGTAAGACCCAACAGTTTAAGACACAGCCTAAAAAAATCTACAGAAGCTAAAATGGTTATTTCAGTTCCTATTCCCCAGAACATATGCAGAATGAACAGGTTGCAGGTGCTGTCATTTCATCATCTACAAACAGGTTTCTAATATTTGGAAAGTGTTTTATTTACTACATTTTAAATGTAAACTAGTTGGTGGAGCATGACATCAGCAAATATACTTTGCCTTCTAGATTACCTAATGATGTCACATGAATTTACCAAGGCATTCTGTAAAAACACGGTGCTGGAAAACAAGCTGATGCTTGTGTAAAATTGTAGAATATGTGGGTAATAATATACTCTTAAATAATTATCATTTTGGCATAAGGAATACAGCGAATCATGTGTCTCCATCTAGTCCTATCCTCTGCATCCTCTACCCTCACACCAACTAACTTCATGTCCTCTTTCACCACATCCATAAATCTCCTTTTTGGTCTTCCTCTCAGCTTCCTGCCTGGTGGCTCCAAGCTCAGCATCCTTCTACCTATGTACTCATTGTCTCTCCTCTGGACGTGTCCAAACCATCTCAGTCTGGCCTCTCTGACTTTATCTCCAAAACATCTAACATGAGCTGTCCCTCTGATGAACTCATTCCTGATCCTATCCATCCTGAAAGAGGAAGAAGATAAGGAATAGTCATATAGTTTAGTTTATAAACTCATTTATATCATTTCAAAGTTCCAACCAAAAAAGCTCCTTTATATTTTAACCCCTAATTTAAGGAGAAATAATTTATCTATTGAACTGCAGTTTAATAAAGAATCATTAATCAAAAAAATCAAATTAATAACATTCTCTAGCAAAAGCTGGATGCAAAGAAGGATACAACAAATTCAATGCCCCAGAAATCCAGATGGTGACTGAAATCATACAATACCCTAGTTAAAAAGTGATATGATCATAAAAGCTAGATGTGCAAAACAACATGTACTCTGTAGTAACATTTAAAACTGCGAGGTTCAACCCGTTAGATCTCACCACTTTCCTCCACACTTTCTCGTGCCAGACACCTGCCATGTGTAAGCAAAATCATGATGGTCACTGCATGCATTCTCGCAAGTCCGCACAACAGTGTGCATTACAGAAGAAATCACCATCTGATCTGTGATCAATGTGGTAGCAATGCTTAGATCTCACTTAGCTAACAAAAAAATGGGGAAAATGACTTTGAAGATGAATTCCAACACATTTAACATAGTTTTAAGTTAATATTGAAGGCTGGGCAATATTTCAAATCAATATCACAATTATTTCAACCACTTTTTTTCCAGTACAGTTTACAAATCCACACTGTGGAAGGCAAAATGTACAATCATGAGTAATACAAGCTGGTAAGAGGATCTAAAGGTCAGTTTTGACCTGATTCAATTAACAATCCACAACTGCTGCTGACCACCATCTAAGAAATATTTTCATGTCAGTTGTCACATAGGCAGCACAACAGAAAAACAGTTCATAAATAGAACATCTAAGTGAAATAATTCAGTAGATCACCCTAACAATTTCTACAGAGTCTTTGAGAGGGTTTTTTTTTTTTTAATTATGAAACTAGGAAAATATGTTAGACAAGTTTAGTAAACCTCAGACTTGCATTTACTGCCAAACGAACCAACAGCTTTTGTTCACTTTCCATCAAAAAAGGCAAAAGAGGATTGTTATAATTATTCAGCAGATGGTGTTCAGCACAGAAAGACTGGGCACTTGACAAAAAAAGCCTAAGTTAGTCCTGGACAGAGGTGCTAGCATCACAAATATCCAACAGGAGAGGCAGTTAAATACTGTTCATATCCAATTAAACGAGTGGAGTTTAAAAACTCTGTGTTTTGCTCACCCATTTACTGCTCTCTTGTCTTAGTAATAATTTCTCACACCATAATTTCTAGTGAACAAATTCAACAAGGGTGGCAAAATGTGTGTGCATGTATATGTGTATGTATATATATATACAGTATATAGTTTCAGCATCACTATCAAAAGCAAACCAAATCAAATCTAATGCTACATTTATATACATTTTCCATATCAATTCTACAGTAGAAGTTTGGCTATTTACACTGATTAAAGAGTTTTTCGACCAAGGTTTGCACTAAGTAAGTATTCAAAAAGGTCAAAAGAAAAATGTCCACCTTCAGTTATTTTGATAATATAATAATGGGCTCTAGCTATTCAAGTGATTGTGATTTAATGTGTATACATACATGTTCACACACAGCACTTTTTCCAAATAATATCGTGTACTGCCAATGCAGCGTCTCTAGGTGATTCGAGGCGAAGTGGCCACTATCGGACAGTGATGTAATGCTCCCGGGGTGTTTGGAGGGTTAGTGTTTGCATATCTGTGACAACGCCCTGGGCGTCGGCTCCTCTCATGAATGAAGTCAACTGTTACCTATCGCAAAACTAACAGGTTAAAGAAGTGTGGCAGCAACGAGAGAAGGCGACGACGCGGGTCTCAAAGCCGGAAATCGCCGCCACATTTTTTCGACCCCCGCGTTGGCCAATTCCGATACACGTACCGTCCTACACAAAACTGCATTCACCTTAAATCCAACAGAATTGTTCCCTGTGAGGTAAACGTGAGCCTCGAAATCCCGCGGAAGCCCAAATTTATGTATGTAACCGCGGTGTGGCCACGGTGAGCCGAGGCCCACACAAACGTCGCGTTAGCTGGTTTAACGACAGGTCGGTCATTCCCCCTTTTTCGTCAGTACGTACTGCAATATATCGATTTTTTAAAACCACTAGCCCCACAATAATTCGAAAAAATAAAATCTCAAGTATCGCGCGACGTAATGTTTCAGAAATCGATACAACGCGGCGCACATACTGCAGTTAGCTCGTGTGGCTAACGCTAGTTAATACTGCAGTGCAGTGCGTTCACGAGCGGCAGCTCTGCGCTCGCTAGCCTAGCTAGCGCGGCTAACAAAGTAACGTTAGCGCCATGCTAACTAGCGTTACGCCCTCATTCGAAATATATTCACTACAACCGAGTGGGCCCGTGCGCTAGCAACCAGCACGAGAGGCGTCACGGTTTGGGCCTCGAACGCGGCAAAATTACCGAAACACAATTCGGGCCTTTTGTTAAGGGAGACGCTCGATTTGGCGGAGCAGCGCTGCTAGCGGATAGCCGCGAGATTTCACGACGGCCGGTGAATAAACGCGAGCCTTTTGGCCGCGGCGGCGCATTTAATGTTGTAGCCTTCTTTCATGGAGCGGTTATGGAAATGTCGAAGTCGCATCGTTCGTTATAAATGTAAAAATTGGCCACTTTTTCACGACAGCTAATACTCGCTATTCATCACACGCTCCGGCCTTGCACCCAGTCCTTGCACCCAGCCCCAAACCACAATAGGCACCTTCCGCCATTGACAATGCCGAGGGGCGCATTGGAACTCGCACTAATCCCCGCGCCGCGACTTCACCGCCGACTCTGGCACCGCAGTGAGATTAACGGACAATGAAACTCACATTGAAATATATTTTTGAGTCCCGCTTTTTTGCTGTAAAGGCTTGGAGTATCAAGCTGTCCTCCGTTTCGCCGCTCAGGGTATTCAGGGCAGTACCACTTCCGCTTGCGCTAACACTTCCGCTTCCTCTAAACCCCACCCCTCCCCCCGCCAGTATCCATGGCAACCTCTATCCGGGGTTTCCAAGGCATTTTACAGGGTCGTTGACGTCATGCCGACCATGGCAACCATTGCGGTATGACGTCAGTAATCACCATGGTAACCGTTGCCAGGAGGCGTTTGACAGCTTTGCCGAACGCAAAAAGCGGCCCGCAGAATGACAGACTTCAGCTGGATAAATAATCAGCATCCGATTTAACGAGACAGACCGAATCAAAACTTAATGAGGAATCCGACAGACTTTCGCAGAAAGTAACTCTTTCCATCTAGAAAAAGGATGCATCATTGTTATCACCATGAATCTTCACCATCCTAAAAGAGAAATATCATCCTGCTTATCATCCTCCTCCTCCTCCTCCTCCTCCTCCTCCTCCTCCTCCTCATCATCATCATCAACAACAACAACAACAACAACAACAACAACAACAACAACAATGGGTTGTTAGTGTCAGTCAAATGTTTCCTTACCCCAGACAATATCTTTTGTTATAGATATATTTTTTGGCGGTGGGTGGGGGATCACGACATGCATCCTTTTATCTCTGACCTGGTTTCTCTCTTAACCATCTTTACGAGGTTCTCAAGTGAAAATAATCATGTCCCTCGTTTATTTGTACAATAGATCAAAGTCGAAGGAGATTGTCGATGCTTATGAAACGAGGTTGTACATCTCATATGCAAATGTGAAAGCACCCATCAGAATTTTGGAAGCAAAAAAAATTACACTAAGAAGGAGAGGGAGACTAAAGGGAGTAGAGAGTAGATGGGAGGGGGGCAGTGTTCACAAAAAGCAGGTTACAAGACTCCAAAAGCAAGCAAGTGATACATAAAAGTAACCAGTAGGGTGTAGTGGAGACTGTTATATGGTTACAAACCTCAAGTCTGTTTTCAGTCAATATAGATGGTACCCACATACAATACTGTGGCCGTGGCCTTGGTCATGCATCAATCAATGCACAGTAGAATTTCTGAATTCAGATATTTCATATCAATAATAATTATCATCAGAAGTTGCCCTGAAAAAAAAGCGTCTGCTAAATGCTGTAAATATAAAGGTAAATATAACTATAGATTATTTACACACATACAAATCTGTATACCAATGCTTCAGATTTTGGCTATGCAGGTTATGTGTTATGTAGACTCTGCTGTTGTTACTTTTCTATATATTTTTCTTTTTTAGGAATTTAAGAAAAACCAAACAATGTCTATTGGTTTTTACATTTGCTCATTACATGTGCAGCAAATGAAAACTTGCTGGCTTCCAATTTAGTGGGTAAATAACCAAATTTCTTTCCTCTCCCGATTTAGAAGCCCGTAATCAGGGCATTGTTCCATTTAACAGACACACAAATGTGACAGAATGTTTCTAAAACTAATTCTATATCCTCCGCAGTAATGCAAAATTATACATGAGTCACACCACAACGTCGCCAGGATATTTTTGGGACAGTAGTGTGCTGAATGGAAGAAGAAGGAAAAAACAAAAGGGAAATGAACAGATAATCAGAGGAGGAAGTGATGATAAAAAAAAATCCTTGGTTAACGTGGCTGTTATTTTCATTCTGGGGGAAAAAACAGAAATGAAAAGACTTTGAATATAGACAACATTTCCGTCAGCGCCCTCATTTTGACAAAGACAGGGACCATTAACACAGCAGGAAAAATGGAGAAAGGAGTACAAAGAAGCAGCAAAGAAAAGGACACAGACATGTGAAGAATGCCAAGAATGGTCTGGTTTCTTCTTCTTCAGGTGCACTAGAAGTGCAGTTACAGCTTGCAGTGTATGTTGTATGTCTTTAATTGTTGTGTTACCTTTAAAGTGTAATAGATTATCTTTCTGTACTGCTGATTTACACTTTAGGTTTTATTGTCTTTGCATATGATGGTAACACTAAAATTTTATGCCTTGAAATGCCAATCTCAAATCAGCAAAAGAAAAATATTCAGCATTTTTGACAGCAGTTGGGTAATAAGGCCAGATCCCTAAGGTCAGACAATAATACCCAGGCCTAGTTAAGGCAAAATATGGTTTGCTGAGTAATTTTAGGCTTTAATATGAAAAGAAATATGTCATCTGCTTTGTCCTTTTTATAACAAGTACATTATTAGATATGACAACATCTAATGTAAACTAAGTGAGCTAGTACATTAGTTAGAAAATGTCAGATTCTATTCACTATACTTCAAAACTCTCATTGAAAATACAACTTTTGCTGCTTTTCGTTGATAAAAAAAAATCATATATAATGAATTTCTTGTTATTTATTTCACATATGCAGTGTTCTGAGTAAGTTTCAGTCTTACATAAGTCCTCTTAGATGATAAACGCTCCGTGACACACTTAAACTGTCGTCCGCTTCTCCTATATCTAGTTACATTTCGTGATTAGCAGACAGATTTCAGACACGAAATGGTCCATCGAGCCCCAATTTCTATATTAACTGACAGGAGGCTGCTCCATTTCTGCCGAAACTAGGTTGAGATGTACTGGAGGAACCCATCGCTCTCCTAAAAACAAGTGCCAGGAGCTTGCGCTTGGCATATCGATTTTAACTCTTGCCTTAGAGGTCTGAAGAATGCAAAATCACTCAGAGCAGTCTCGATCTGTTCAGATGACCCGGTTGCATAAAGTACATCTTAATCCAAAACCTTTAATCGCATGTGCATTGCGTGCAAAATATAGGCGGATTTGCTTGGAAGCATTTAGAAGTAAAATGTGCCTCTATTTTGTGGTTTATTGCAGGCGAAATGTCTTGAGATGCTTTACAATTTGCCAGACCAATAAATAAACTATCATCATCCCATTAAAGAACACTTAATAAATTTGAGACCATTATGAAAGTTGTGTATTTAACTGCCTTTAAAGCAGCCCTCATTTTTGTCTGCACCCTAATGCAAACCCTAATGTCTTCAAATTTCATATGCATTTTCATGCATATTAACAAATTTATTGATTTCATTCATTCATTATCCAAATCGGTTAATCCCTTATTGCTTAATCACTTAATAATGGGGACCACACTCTTACTCACACCTTACAGGGCCAGTTTCGATTTGGATTGGTTGATTTGAATAAGTAAAATCCAAAATCAGGATGTCCAGGAACTGACCTGGAGACGTAGGGTTAGGGTTAGGGTAACAAAAAATGCTTGTGCACTTACTCTGAACACATTTTATTTGACCTCTTGTTATTGCAATTTAATTGAAATGAAGAATCATTGGCTGAAATTGACATCTATGATTTTTTATTTTTTAGTTCATGTGTTCTGACAGATCGGCAGAAAGCTTGACCTAGTCTATTTGAAGAAAGCTATGGGCATAGCATTCACTATATAGCCCGCAGAGGATAGGAATTGCATGCTTACTTATAGCAGGCTAAAGCAATTCGATCCACCAGCCAAATCGGGCACAGTAGCAGCTACCCCAATTCACCTTTCATTGCACTCGAGAGGGTTTGGGCCAGTCTTAGAGCAGTTACTGTACTTACAGTCTTTTAATTTGGTGTAAGGCGTTATCTGTAGACGAATACAAATGTCAAACTGAAAAAAAAATCCGTTCAGATTTTTACACCAAGATGTTGAAGACAATCTTGGCTTGACTGCCATAGAGCTACTTTTTCACTTTAGTGTCTTCCATCTCGAACCACAATGACAAAACACCAGCTGAACACACAAGAACTGATGCTAACCCTACATTTGTACCCCAGGAGTTTATAGATGTTTTTAAACTAAGTTCCTGATGCTGGAAAAAATCAGGAAGCACTAAAATATCACTTTCCAAGGTAATTAGTGTAGCCTTTTATCGGGTTTGGTTAACTTTATAAGCTAACTTATAAGCAGTTTGGGCTTGTGTTCCTGCTCAGCAGCAGTACATGTTTTACATTTTTGAATTTATCACACCTCTTCAGTGTATTCTTTCATAATTGCTCTTCTTCCCTGGAATGATGAGGTGACTTTTCCCTTGAAAATGAAAAAGCATTCATATTGCTACTGTACATGAAATTTCATTTCTTGCTATCATTTAATTACGTCTGCCGATTAGAAAGAATGGTCCTTAATGGATATTATGTGTTAAACATGGGAAATGTGTTTTAATAGTAGGCCAATTTCTAGTATTAAGAAAAAACTGCTTAAAACTTAGTTTCAGATAGAATTTGCGTCTTACTTTGGACACCACTGACATTTACATAATGCTTTAACAGTTCGAATCCCAAAGCGGTAAAGGTACCATTGAAGTACTCAATGTACAGTCAAGGTACCGTCACCAAGCACTGCCCACTGGGCCCATTTCTGCTGCCCACTGCTCCTTCAAGGATGGGTCAAATACAGAGGTCACATTTGGTTGTGGTGCACTGTGTGCTGTGCTGTGTTCACAATGACAATCACTCACTTTCACTTTTATTGGTTGCATTTGTCATTAGCCTAATGTTGGTGGTAAGCCAACAATAAGAAAGCTAGAACTGAGCTATATGTCAAGTGAGGTCCCGGAATTTGATGATGGTTTGAGATTCTAAAGTAGACACATTGAATTTCTCCTTAAATTCTTTGTGAAGTGACAGCAGACACATACATCTTAAAAAGGACTTTTGCCTGATGTAAAGAGGTGACATGCCCCTCCTTGGAGATACATCATAGAGCAAGTCTCTGGTAAATTGCTTCCTACTGACTCAGCACTGCGCCATGGCTGGAGTGCACAAGTATGTAATTTCTTGGCAAAATTAATTCAGGCTCTCTGGGTACACAAGCCATGGCAGGGAAAACAGCTGGCTGCGTTATAAGCTTTTCTCCCACCGTCGGCTGCTGGTAAATAGGAACAGGCCCAATACATCTGTGTCCTTGGATGCGTGCAAAATAGTAAAATATGAAAGCAGACACCAAACAAATGAGGTTATGGTGAGAACAAGAGGCAAAGGCCTCAGCAGATGTCTGCAAGATTCTGGATCTCTAGGGAATAATATCCAGGTTTAAAGTGGTATTTTTTTAAAGTAACACAATTTCTCACCTACCGTCGGAAACGCTCACAACCGACAAGGTCTGCCACGGGGGGATTTACCCTTGCTTTCTCGGAATGCATGAGACATTGCTGTCCTATTAAAAAAACCGAGATTTCATATCTAATATCTGTTATTTAGTTTTCAAAATGTGCACAAATGAGAATTTATAGAAATGTTTATTTTGTGTTTTGCTCCTTTTTTCTTTCATATATTTTATTAAACCTCTAAAAAATATTTGACTAATTTATGTAGCAATACAGGGCAAATTGAGACATCTATCTATCTATCTATCTATCTATCTATCTATCTATCTATCTATCAAACAAAGATTCTATAAATTTATAATAAAATTTCTATTTAACCCACATTGACATATTTTTATGCAAGGGACCATTTTATCTCCATATTACATATTCTTTAAATAATTCATATTACTATTCAAGACATTGTATGAATGCAAATGACAAAACGATTATAATTCTGGGAGAAATCTATTGTCTTCCCAATGAACACATACTAATACTCTATGGCAAGCAAAGACTTGAGTAGAATGCTGCTGCTAGTGACCTCTAAGATAGGACAACACTAATGCACTCGCCAATAAGGACATAGTTAGTGAACTCATTGATAACTCTGATGAAGGTGCACCAGGGCCTGTGGTGCTGTACAACATCATACATTTCAGAAACATTTTTTTTTTCAGTTGAAGGCAGCCGAAGATGAAGGGGGCTGTTTTTCTAGGTCGCTCTGATACATTATCATGCAGAGTTTCCGAGAGAGCAGAACAAAACAGAGCAGGCTAGAGAGAGGAAGAGAGCGCAAGCGTGTATGCAGGCGTGTGCTTATGTGTTTAGGTGCGTGTGGAAAAACAAAGGGAGATGGTTTTAGTTTTGAATCTTTAATGTCACTGAAATAGGAAAGAGAATGTGGCACGGAAGCAGAGCAAAAGGGCCAAGCTGTGAGGAGCTACGCGGAGGAGAACGAAATTAATTATTTGAAGGTGAGTCACGTGTGTTGAAGAACAGACAAGGCACGGAGAGAGAGGAGAGGGAAAGAGACAGAGAGAGAGAGAGCGAGAGAGAGAGAGAGTGAGAGAGAAAGAGAGGGAGAGAGGGAGAGAGATTTGGTTGAGAGGACAGCGGCTCTCAAAGTCAGTCAATGTCAGTGATGAGGAGAGAGGCCCTGGAGAGCATCTCATGCTCAGACAACCACTAATGAAACTCTGTCTCCTCTCTTCTCTTTGTTTTTCACCATCACCCAATAACCTGTGAGAGAAACAGAGGGAGAGAGAGCGAGAGAGATTAGTTGCCCAAAAATGATCAAGATTGTTTGTGTTTGCAAGAGATTGACAGATCGATAAATGGAGAGATTATTTCAATTACAGAACACATACGTATATAAATATAGACATTTACAGACACAAAGAGAGAGAGAGTTGGGTTTATCTTGTGTTGAGCGGTAGAAAGATATATAGACAGACAGATGGACAGACAGACAGACAGACAGATAGACAGATAGATCGATAGATAGATAGATAGATAGATAGATAGATAGATAGATAGAGAGAGAGAAAGAGAGAGAGAGAGAGAGATCGAAGAGGAGAAAGATTAAAAGACTGAGACAAAGACTGAAAGAGACAGGAAGAGCTTCAAAAAAGATGAAAAAGAAAGAGATTGAAAAAGGTTGAAAGGGGAGAGTGAGAGATTGAACAGGAGAGAGGAACGGACGACAGGACAGGATCAAATTTGTGTTTTTTGTGTGCATCACAGACCGATTCAGATGAAAGGTGAGAGAGAGAGAGGAGACAGAGACAGTGAGAGAAAGAGAGTGAAACAACGCAAGAAAAGAGCGAGAAAGAATAAGAGAGACAGACAGAGAAAATGAGAGAGAGAGAGAGAGAGAGAGAGAGAATGACAGGGGAGAGAGAGAGAGCTCCGACCTTTACTGTAGGCAGGCAGCGTAAGCACAAATTACACAGGAATGATTTATGTTGGCTTCACACCCAAATCCCCAGACATCAGCAAGTGTTCAGCACCTAGTTCCAGTCTCTCCTTCGGCCCCTTTATCTCTCTTTTTTCCTCCACACAAACACAGACCAAAAGATACTTTGGACACAGATTTTTGACTTGCTGATGATATGATAATTTCAGAGGGAATCTGGAAGATAACTACTGGCCGGACGTCTCACACAGCCACACTGAAATACAGTAGTGATGCTTTTACCATAGAAATGCAGTGTCATTGGTTTTCAGATGATATTTGACTCAATCCAACACAGGATCCGCTCCTTCATGCCTTCTTTTACATGAACATAAGCAGACTTTTGCAAGGTTCTGTCATTTTTCAAGTTTTCTATTGGTGTTCGGATCCTATACAGGGGGGTGATACTCACAAAAATAATCCGAATTATAACTCATTGAACTGTGCCTCATATTGTTAGAGAAAACTATGTGTCATTGCATGATTTTGTAATAATAAGTATAACATTTTCACCGTTAAAATGGAATCAAATGTAACCTGAATTCCTTTCAATTTTACGCAAAACAAATTTTATACATTTTTAATATCTTTTTAAATCAACAGAGACAAATGGAAAATAGAAATGCTCAAGTATGAATCAAACTGTTGTTTGGTTAAAAACATCTCCTGTCAGTATTTCTTTGTTAAGAAACTTACAGTAATAAAATAGTAATAAAATAGGAATAAAAATCTCATGCCAGACTATAATGCAACAGTTTTTATTGCCAAAATATCAAACTGTACATTTAACAATATTTGATTATTTAGTGTTTATATACATTAGCTGATAAATCTTTCCCCCATAGATCTTCTTGGCCATTTTATTAGGCAACACCATCAGTTCTGGAGGTCCCCACAAACTGTTAAGATAAAAACAACAGGATTTTGCTGTTATTTTTTCAATAACTTTTGCTCAAAATAAAAAGAACATAATTAACTTTGGCTTTGTTCTATATTAGCTGGAGCAGGAGACTCAGAACATTGAGGGCAGGAACATAATAATAGAGTTTCTGTTCAGAATGAGAAACATTTTGTTTCTCATTCCTAATGCAGAGGGAGCTTCACCAGTCCTAACGAGTGTCCCGAGAATTCAAGCGTACAGCTGCTGAGCTATTGATACGAACGTTGGATAAGAATAAATGTCTGTCCCCAGGGAAAAATGCCAAAGATATGTTAGAACTACTGCAAAACCATAAAGCTGGCAGACTCAACAGGAAGCAAAGTGGATCCAGCAGGCCGGAATTTGTCACATCAGTGACCATGAGACAAGAAAGCCAGGACCAACAGAGTGGAAAGATTGATGGGGTGATGAGGAAGGAGGACATTTAAGAGTTTCTTATTAGTCACTTGCTTGTAGTGGAATGAAAGCTTCTTTAACTCTCAGCCTCTTCCAAAGCCCCACAGTAGAAAGCTTTCAGGATCCTTGGCATGACCCTCCCTGGCTGGAGAGACCACCTCATTTGTCTTTAGAGACTGGGCTTGTTAGTGTATATATTTATTCCTCGTCAGATTCTCAGAGATCACTTAATTAATTTAAACTACTGACTCACTTCACTACAGCCCCGTTGAGTGATCTTGAGGGAGGTGTAGATGTTGAGGTAGGCTGCTGTCTCCTAGAGGTGTAAGAGGCTCAGCAAATACAGAGAAGTGATTCCAGATTGGTAATTGGCCAAAATAATAAAAAAATGGGAACAAACGGTGCTTGAGTAGAGGAGGCAAAAATCACCGCAACGAGGCAATCCAAATAGTCAAACAAATAAGATATGCAACAAAGTTGACAAGCCATCATGAAGTATGAAGGAAGCAGAATTCCTTAAATATGGTCAGAACTGGAAGTGACGTAGTTCAGCAATTCTGAGGAGAGACAAAAGGCATTCGAGAGTAAAACATCAGCAAACAGATCCAGTGATTCATTCCTTCATTTTCAGAACCGCTTTATCTCAACTGGGGTCACATGGGGACCGGAGCCTATCCCGGGAACTGACGGGCGCAAGGTGGGCACCAACCCTGGGCAGGCGCCAACACACCGCAGGGCACACGCATTCAAACAATAATAGTGTTACTAATACTTCGTAAAATATAAAAGTAACAGGTCTTTAAATATGGTCAGAACTGGAAGTGATGCAGTCCACAGGTAAACAGAGCTCCACTGAGTCTCTAATGTGACGGAGGTCAAGTAGATGGAGAATCGTGGTGCTGTCAGTGAGTCCGTAGTGGACCTTCAGTGGACATTCAGGTCAAATGTAAGGGGCTAAGGTGCATGTGGAAGGGATTACAATGAAGTGATAAACGATTTAAATGAAATTGGAAAAGAAAAGGATTAAGGAATACATTAAATGTACAAAATCCAATGGTAAAAAGGAGAATCAGGTGTTTCCTGTGGGATTATGTTTCAGCCTTTTATTGAAAGTGAGTGATTATTTGTCATTGTGACCACACCACAGCACAGCACACAGTGCACCACAACGAAATGTGTCCTCTGCATTTAACCCATCCATGAAGGAGCAGTGGGCAGCTGACATGGGCAGCGCCCAGGGAGCAGTGCTTGGGGACGGTACCTTGCTCATGAGTACCTCAGTGGTAACTTTACCGGCGCTGGATTCGAACCTGCGACCTTCAGATCATGGGGCGAACACCCTACCGTTACGCCACCAACTGCCATTGTGTGATAGTTGTAATGAAACATTTTGTGTAAAATTTTTGACAATGTAAATTCCATCCAGTTCAGTCATAAAAACACTGCCAACACGCAAACTCTTTTCAGTTTTTTAACTAAATTATCAAAATTCCTTCTGTTGTTTACCATGTTCTTTTATAGATATTCAACTTTTAATCCAATAAGCTTGTCCTTGATTTATTCAGGCGGTTCAAATGACTAGTATTTTTATTCATGTACTTATTTTGTCAGTCGATGCAACTCAAGTTGATGATCTGAGTCATAATATTTCATGTCATTATGATTTTGTGTTCCGTGTACTTAAAAAAAAAATCTATAACAAACATAAAGCACTATGCACAAAGGGCTTCATTCTGGTAATTATGTGAGTTCGATGCAAATCAAGAGTGCCCAATGTCCTGTGGTGTCCTAGCATAAAAAGTGGGGAGCTCCATGGCAACAACAACTGTTCTAACCAGACAAAGTCATTGTGAAATAATATGAATAGTGAAGAAGTGAATTTGTGGGATGTGATAATTAATGAAGAATGAATAGCACCCAATCACATCGACCGTAAAAGATTTTCCAAACCTTTACCATTTGTTGTATATTGACATTTTCATCTAGCTCATTATCTATACACACCAAACATGTATTTTCTCTTAAATAAAAATCTAATTAGCCAACTCACATTATGTTTTCAAAGACATTCAGTTATTGCAGAATATTCTCTCTATCGTTGATCGCCTTGATGCTCATTATGTACGTGTTTTCTATTCACCTGCCGTTATTAGTATTGATTGCAAAAAAGTTGCACACACTCTTATGCTCTCCAGTGAAGGACATTAAGGCCATTCTCTGGGGTTGAACCTGTGCTACAGCTTCTAAGCAAATAGTGAAAATGTCATTTCTTCTGGAGAAAGGATGGTAAAGAAAATCAAATCATCCATAAAGGATTTTCAAAACACAGCACCTCTTAACAAGATTTCCAGGCCAATACCTTTTTTGGCAGCCAAGAAACAATGTGATGCCTACAGTTTTTCCTGTACAGCACTGTAAACAGCGAGAAACACTTTTTTGTGGACTCATCAAGATGCCAAATATCCAAATTGTAAGTGCATGAAAAATAATAAATATGTACACAAAGCCATGGTCCAAAATGTATTAATTAAAATTCCATTAAAAATAAAATTCAAAATTCTCCAAATACTTTTCAAGAACATAAGATCTCTTGAAAAACCTTTCTATCAGTCTACTTGATCTCTCCTTTCTCCAGTACACTGATCATCTTTGTTAGTAGCAGTTCTTCTCTGTCTAATAATCGCAGTTGGAACATCAAAAATGTTCAACTGGCTGTTTGTTAAAGACTTAAAATTGAATCATAATTTGTAAAATTGGTCTTTGCTCATCACTAGCCCTTACAGCCAAAATGTCCAACTGAGAGGACAGCATTCATGGGAACTGTCTTAGTGACTCCAAAATCATGCACACAAAAGGTTAATGAAAACATGCAAATCATAAAGCCACTTGTTTTGAGATTCAGTTTCTCATTTCACCACGTTGTACTTATATTAATGACAGCCTTTTTAGCCTCAAAGTAGAATACGACATGCGTCTGTATCGTGTCATAGTTTGTTCTGAACTCGATATATTTCAGTACTGGAATAGGCGTTAGTATAGGCCTCAATGGGCTTTTTACTGTATTCTTTAAATATGGTCAGAACTGAAAGTGACGTAGTTCAACATTTTTTAGGAGTGACTCCAGCAGTTCCAGGTAACTGGCCAAAATAGTCTGGGAGCAAACTACTAACTAAAAAGTGCTAGAGTAGCCAAGGCAAAAATTGTGGGAGTAATCAAATACGTTTAATACTTACCTGCAGCTAACAGCAGATACTTTAGTAGTTTTACTCAAGGAGTATTCTAATGGTTGACATAACTTTTATTGCGATCATTTTATTCATAATGATTCTGCACTTTTACAGTAAGAGTTTCACTACTTTAAATAGCAACGCTGCACTCAAAGCCTCAAGTGATAGAGCTCCACAGTAGTCTCCCAAACCCTTACGGCTTGAAAGATTGGCTTCAATGCTCTCCAAATCCTGATATAGCCATTTTTCACTCACTTCTTCTTATCCCCCAAAATAAAAAAGTCTTGTAGGATCAAACAGATAATATCCTCTCTACTTTTCATAAAACTGCTCCTAGCTTCTCTCTCTTTTTCTTTTAAAGCTTCTTAACATTCTGTCCCATCTCTACCATCTTTGCAGTCCTCCTCCCTGCCTTATTTCATCACTCCAGATGTTACTATCATACTCACATCATCATGTAAAATATGGCTGTTCCCATATGCTGGAGTCCCTGCAATACAGTCTAAGTGAGTTATTTTTTGTGTAAGCTGCAAACATGAAAACACAAGAACGCTGCAGACAGACGTTCACTGTTAAAGAATAATGTGGAATGAGGAGCGTCTATTTGTGTTTCTGAGAATGTCTAGCACATTTCGCATTGTCATTCTGCTCTGCTCTTCTCAGGCTATGTCCATATATAGATGTCATGCTCACTTCATGTTCTTCATGTTATATATTTAAACTGTGAATCTGAGACCTTGCTGCTCCTGGTGTTGAATCTGTTCTGTTTTTTTATTTTTTATTATTGCTTGTAGATATGAGTTTGTGTTTCAATGTTGACTTATGATCACAACTCTTTCCAACATATTAAAAAATAACAGACATAAACACCTACTATAAGTAGCCAAATTTGTAAAATATTGAGGGAAAAAAGTGCAAAAGTAAACTTGCAAATGGGAAACATATCTCCCTCTTGAATGCTGAGTGCCCACTTCGTGACCACAGTTCGTTTCCAGCAGGACAGCAAAAAAAAAGAAGTTAAAGTGATGTGCAATGCATGCAAAATGCTGATGCTTTGTCCCATTTTCTCTGCATCTCCGCAGATCCAGTTCTTCACCCATACAGAAGATCTCTAAACAAGTACTAACCCAAATCCATATTTTTCTTAATTGGATGGTGAGTTATTTTGTAAAAAGTGAAGGCTCAATTAAGTGTGAGGGCTCCAAGGCTTTGGACCTTCTTAGTGACCAGGACACAAAATTGTTCACAGTAATTTGGGTGATGTAACCACTGTCTGGTGTCAGGGAACAAAGTGGAATGAGGGTGATTGTTTTGGTTGAGACGTCCAATTGACGATGGGGATTGGGAACTTGGGGAAGATATAACTGCGCGTGCCATGGGTATTTAATGTACTAAGGGTGAACTACACAACATCTTTGTACTAAAATTTCTGATATATCACCAACAATTTAGATTTACATTTCTATGACAAGTATTAAACACTCCTTTCTGGAATATTATCTATTCTTTAATTACATTGAACAATTAGGGTTAGCCTTTCTTTCTCATAATAATGACTTTTTGTTGCATAATTTAAATTTTTTACCTCATAATTTCGATATTTTACTTCATAATTTTGAGCAACTTTCTTGTTATTCATTTTCTCTATTTTTAGAGAGCCGTGAGGTTGTGTTTTGCCAGTACCATCGCTAAACTCGAGTCAGCACTTCCCTCCCTGAAAGGAGTTTTTTGCAGGGTGGGCCGGCTGGATATAAAATATTGAACATCAAACAAAAATGTATCAATTATAACAGAATCACCACAACTTGACACAGATTAGTCTTATTCTGTGTCTTATTATTTTAACGACTGAAATTAGCAAGTGTGGTTGTCTTTGACACAATATACAAAATACTTCCAAATTCCTATGTGATTTAAGTTATACAAATTTTATATGCAAATATAAGTAATCATAACTTTTATTTTCTAGCAAAAACAAGAGACCCAATGCTAAAAGTTCTGAAAGTGAATAAATGCCTTCAGGATGTAGAGTTGGAGAAGGGATGGGCTGCAGAACATGACAAATCTTTTCAATTGTTTTAAATTACTGGCAACTCTTGCTGATTGTGATTTTATAATCCTATATTTTGCTCTTCCAAAATAAAATATTTGGGATTTAAGCCTTCCTTAAAGTAGCCATGTGAGGCTGCTTTATCAGTGCCATGTATCCTGGGCCATGTGTGGACCGACTCCACCAAACAGACTTGCTAATAGAGCTGCAGTATGACTTGATCCAAGATGAGTACCTCAGGGGACTCGCTGGAATGGAGTGAGGAGAAGCTGAAGGCCTGATTCCATCCAAGTGTTGGAAGTTACTGAATGAAAAGCATATTAGATTATTCTATGAATAAGACAAGCGTAAAACTGAATGAGTCAAGGTGATGTGTTGACAGCACTGAATGGTCTCGACTCAAACACTATTTGAAAACGATTGATAGTCTGAGTAACCAAATCTTTTGTACTTTTATTTCGAGTGATGTTATGGTAGGAGTTTCAATTATCAGCGCTTTTTATTTATTGTAGCCACGGAAAATGCAGTTGGAATGCCTGTGATTTGTCAGATTGCCCAATGAACACAGCAAGAATGTTTGCGAATGGTTGGCACACTCACAGCGCACTCAACAGAATTAGCAGCGATTCATTAAAGGGTCCGTTTGCAGCGAAGAGCTGTATATAACTTGGAACGTTTATAACTTGGAATGATGAGAGTGACATAGGATCAAATGAAAAGCATTTATTGTGGTCTTTCATGCTTAGCGAATCATGCAGCCCAATTTCACCATAACAATTAGCGTGCAATTAATTGTCAAGTCATTTGTCTGGGTGTTTGTGTGTGAGTGTGTGGGGGTGTTTTAGTAAGAAAGGCCTAGATAATGACTTCACATAAAACTCTTTGCTCTGCAACCTCATACTTCTCTTAGACACTGTAACTTACTTGAAGTCTTCATTACTGTAAATGATACAGGATCAGCCCATTTTACAAGCATATTCCATTTGCCTTATAAATCAGGCTTGCAGAGTTGAACCTGTGCTTATTATAATTACCAGCTCCAGTTTGGCACTGGTTTCTGCTGCATCTGCTGCATTAGCTGTATTTAATCCCTGCTGTTTGCTTCCAGAATAGCCTCCCCCTACTTGAACTGACAATTTATGGATTTTTGTAGCTTTTAGTGATATTGAAGACAATATGGCATTTATATAGAAACAAAACTAAGTGTATACTGACTGAATGAAGAAGTGATTGATGTTTTTAGGTCAGTCTAAACACGATCAAAATGGCATTTCACGGCGACTACGTCATTGTTTGATACTATAATCAATGATGTTCATTATCAAGCATTGCATCAGAATTTTCAGGTATTATATTTTAGCAATAGCTTTCCAGATTCTTCTACAGAACCATTTCGAGTCTTTTTCTGCTTTGGTCTGGAACATTTGGCATTAATTTATAGAGTCATAGGGGATCCTTTTACTGCTCAAGTTTGAACATGGCTGCTAGAGATTGTAAATTGTTTCCCATAAATGCTCCCGAAAGCAAGATCTGAAGTAATATACTGCCAGGTTTGAGGCTCACATTTCTACATTACCCTTCTGGCTGTTTACTTCTATCATTTCAGCACTTTCTTACACTTCAAAAGAAAAAAATTGCTGAAATGTGTAGCTCATGATACATTTCAAATGATCATATATCTTTCCTAAAACAATTTCCCGGTTTTCGCATTTGTTAGGATGCTTTGGGTCTAATTGAAATTAAATAATAGAGTTTAATTGAACCCATAAGTGGATATAAAGGGTACACATCCACCTCACATCCTGTAACCTTTGTCAACTGTTTTTAGCATTTATTTTCAGTACCAGAATGAGACAACTGCTGAAAGAAATGGATAAACATTACTGCCTTGCCTTGAATGTGTAAGTCACAAATACGATCACTGTTTTCAGTCTTACTTACCATCTTAAAAAATGCCTCCAAGGATTTCATGCCCCTTTAAACTTTCTTAGCCAAGTGGCAAATTGCGATGAGCCGGGAATGTGAATGTGATAAAGAAACACATAAACAGCATCTTTTATTATTATTATTATTGGTTTGGTCAATGTCTGTGTTGAAAATGGGCAAGTGCTATGGCCTTTTTCACACACTCCCACACACAAACACACACAAATCTCTCTTGCATTATGCCAGTTCGCCCAACATGATGCACTCAGAATAGGCCTGTCAGGTGTGATCACCGTCTGGGACTTACAATGTCATCGCCGCTGGATAACCCCTCCCTCACCGCGTCCTCCCCAGGGGCCTGCCGGGAGATGGAGTTACATGTTTAAAGGTCAGTACATCTGTGAGCAAGCAGCAGGGCACCTGTGGACAACAAGGAGTCAGTATGGACTCAAAAGGCCGACTTGACTGATATAGCGGTTATAGCATAAACCACGCAACAATACAAATATGAATATATACTTTGGTGAGCAACTGTCTCTAGGATTTGACTTACAGACTCATACTTCATGCGTAAAAGTGTTATTACAAGCAGTTCTCTACTTCCCAGCATTGTTCATACTATGGATACCTAGTAGGTGACGTGTCACAGGTTCGAAGATGAAATATCACTGTTTATCACATGAATACTTTCCAAGCACTGCATAGAATGTTATTAGGCTTGGGTGGAATTTGACAGTAAATATCTTGCGGAGATTTTTTCAAAAATCAACCTTTGATAAATAGTTTAAACGGTGTGTCTGCACCTTAGCTGTCTGTAAGCTGTGTTAAGGTCTTTCATATAAGGATCTGCTATCCACAGACTGCAGTTTCTGGGATTTCTAAATATATCCTCTGCTCTTCTTTCCACTGTGCTATTTTCCACAGCCTTCAAATAATCAGTTGATGTTGCTTTTATGCTTGTGATATTTGAGCACTTTAATAAATGGTCATTTTACAGAAATATGACATTAAATATAAATGCAATTACTCACAGATTCTATATGGAATTTCTGCTTTATTGAAGACAATTAAAACTTGTTTAAATGTCATAAATTATCTTGGCAATTAAGTTTTTCATGTAGTACCCATATGATCTTCTTAATTTTTCTTTTTCAAAACCATGTCACACCTTCCTTATTACACCTTGAAACAATGGGCCTCATTTACTAATAGGTCTTAAGAAGAAATTTGTTCTTTAAACCACTTGCGCAGTTTTTTAATAAAGATCCTAACAATCACCAATGTGTTCTTACTTACGATTTGTTTTTAGCTAAGAATGGAACCTGTGTATGCTGAAGATCACCTTTATGCACATTTTATTGCAATCTGTGTTTATTGGGTTTTCTCAACTCTACAGTTGTATAATAGTATGATATTTAAATTTAAGCATTCATCGTTATAAGATTGTACTCCCAAACAATGTAAAACACATTACGAATCTGACCTAGACTTTCCTTAAAAGAAATATAAGAAACAAATGGAGAAGATGAGGCCCAATTATCATAACTCGCACCAAAACCCAAGAAACTGTTCAGACTTGGCATTAACAAGCCTCTTTAGAGATTTGATCACAAGTGGGCAGCTCTAACTGCAGGTGTGAACGCAACCAAGGCTCATTAAGGATGCATCGCGATCTGATGGCTCACACCACATAAAGAGCAGGACTGGACCACATATGGCCACGTTTTATTAAATTGAGAGATTTGCACGACCAAATCTCAGATTCCGAGTCACTGATAAGGCACCTGATCGGGACTGTGCGGCTTTTATCTTAAATGTTTACAGAACACTTCAGAGCCAGTGATGGTCAACTGGTCTTCTCTTACAGCGAATGTCGAAATGTCCGGTGGCCTCATTAGGAAGGAGTGTGAAAAAGGAAAAGAATGTGACAGAGGAGAAGGGAAGAGAAATAAGGCTGAGTAAGAGTAAATCAGGGATTCCATCAAAATTCCATTCAGGACTTTTTTCCTTATAATGAAAAATACCAAAAATAAAACACATTATTATTGCAGTTCTCATATTGCTATTAGCCAAAATTGTGATTTAGAAATACCTTTTAATTTATTAATATCGTTAATTTATTGATATAAAATATATGTGTAAATTCACAGAAAAAATCTATACAGGTGATTAAAGAAAAATCTGGAATATAAGAGAAGAAAATCCAGGCAACAAACCACCAGTGTATTTTTGGTAATTTACAAGTTTTTAACAGTGTGTACCTAGTGGTTTAATGATGATTGTGGTATATTTTTTTGCGGATTCAAAACGTTTTGTGTCCATATACAGATTATTTCACGTATTATTACTACTATAAAACATAACAACTTTTAACTAGAGGTGGAAAAAGAGTTAAAATAGTTACAAGGTGCAATAGTTACATGTGAAACGCAACCACAATTTTGGTTCTGGAATTTCTTTTTGTATTAGATGTGCATATGATCTATATGTGGCGTGTAATTATTTTTGCATCTCTGCTGGTCGTCTAGTTGATACAGGATTACGGGGTTTTGTTGCAACTGCCCTAATAAATTTAGCAGCACCTGCAGCACAAACACAGCCCCGTAATCCACGGTTGTTACATGCAGGGTTCTTCCTTCTTCATCACCATCATCATTTTCTAAAATTGGTGTTTTGCCTGTCTATACGACAACGCGAGGGCGGCATTTTGAGTTTTTTCTACTCTGTAACCTGTTTTCAAATAAAAGTTTGTTTCAGGACACCGACAACGCTGCTGTCATCTATACGAAAGGCCAAAACGATTAAAAAAACGCGACCTAAAATTGTTGTTGTATGGACAAGCCCTTAGGATAGAGCTGAATTTGAACCGACAAGCTCCTGCTGCGTAGTCAAGACTTCTTCTCTCTTCTATTTCTCTACCACCAGAGTCTCCGTGAGTGTTCCTTCAACGGTTTTAAGTCTATGATTTTGTGTAGGCAGCTAATGGAGAGGTTACTAGTGCGTCACATGCTTTTAATATGTCCCGCTTCACCTTTTAAGATAATCTACATGTCATGTGTAAGTGGACGGATGCAATCATTCACGTGCCAATGGCTGTGAAATATGCATTTATTCCTTGCCAAAGGAATAATGTGCATGTTTATTACGTATGCTGAGCAGGAAAGTGAGATCCAATCATAAGCAGCCACTGGAGACGCGTTTTAAGGCCTGGTGTGAACACGAGTTTGGGTTGAGAATAAAGTCGAATAAAATTGCACTACATGAAATGAATATTTAACATTGCACAGCCTTTCTTATTTGATTCACACCGAGAGGGTTATAGCATTCCAAATAATGGATGAACTCTAGTTTGGGGTAAACAGAGCATGACATCAGACAGGCAGGTGGCAGAGAGCGAGAGAGGGAGAGACTAAGCCTTGACTATTCAATGAGAAAGTTGTTTTTGCTATCATTATTTACAGTAGAGTTGTAATTGTTCAGTGAAGTGGCACAGGTGGCATTTCAACCCTTTAAACACGTCCGTGCGCACAGCAAACGCACACACACACACAAACACGCCAGCGTCTTTCGGGGGGAAAAAGGATGACAGACAGCATCCTTTACAACTTGTGTGGTGTGCCTGCCCGCTGCTTTTTAAATTATGTACTTCTCAACATGGTGCCAACTGTTGCAGAGGCAGATGTTTGAACGGCATCAGGGAATGAGACAGGAAAGGAGGAACAAGGCTCTGCTTGGTCGTGGCACGGGATGAAAGAGGTCGATAGAGGAGGAATACAGAAAGATATGGAAGTATAAGGAAAGGAGAGACAGACTGACAGAAATAAAATAAAGAGAGGAAGAGAGAGAGAGAGTCAGTAAAGAGACGGCACATATTCTCACATTGTGACAGCTCCAGGCCCCTCCCACTCCCTCCCATCCACGCTGCCATTGGCCGCTTTCCCGAATCCCAGCAACAGCTCCGTGTGGCACCTCCCCCTTTTTTGTCTCCACAAAGAGCTCAGCGCTGAATGAAGTGAATCAGCCTCAGACTGCCGGAATAGTGCAAACCTTTCTGTGTGTGTGTGTGTGTCTGTCTCTCTCTCTCTCTCTCTCTCTCTCTCTCCTCCCTCTCCATCTCTCCTCCTTCTGACGAGCCGCACCACCGCTCCATCCAAGCGTCTGTCTCTCTGAGAGCAGAGAGGGATCAGCGCAGATCAGCCCAAACGGCAAAAAAAGAAAGCAACAGATCATGCCGTCTCCACCAGCTCCAGCTCAGCTCACCCCCAGACATCCTCTGCTGAAATGAGACCGCCTCTGCTTTCTCTCTTTTCGCCTCTCCCTGGCTTCTCCTGAAGACCTGAACGCAGGAAAAAAAAAAAACAAAGGCAGAAAAAAAGAGGAGTGAAAAAGGGGAGAAAAGCGAAAATAACAACACCTGAAGAAAAAACCCTGACACCTATCAACGTCTGGCTGCCATCCCCTCCTGAGGAACTTTAGGATTCCTTGCTTCACCGGACTGTCAAGACAGAAGAAGAGGGAAAAGAGATCTGTAGATTTGTTCTCTTTTTCTCTGAGCTCTTCTCTTTTTTTCCCGCCACTTTCCCCTCCCTCGGTTATTTTCTCTCCTCCCTGACGGCTGGCGAGGGGGCCGGTGAAAGTCTGCCAAGACGCCGCGTGCCGTGCTCCGCGTGAAGAATGCCCAGGCGCGCCTGCCCAAGCCGCCGGAGACGGCGCCCGCGCCCACCGCCGGCCTCTACATGGAGCGCTCGCAGAGTCGCATCAGCCTATCGGCCTCCTTCGAGGCTCTCGCCATCTACTTCCCCTGCATGAACTCCTTCGACGAGGACGATGCAGGTGAGTTCTCGCCTTGGTTCGCCCCAAACGTGGGCTTGAACCCTGTTCATGAACCTTAAATGTGGGCCGTGGCCTCCAAGCGTGACCTTTAACATCATGTGTTGACTATTAAAAGCTAGGTGATGACCCTAAGTCTGCTGCTTCTTGTTTGGGTGTGGATTGAACGCTTGGGATGTTGAGCTGAGACTTGACTCGTCTTCTTACATAGAGTCTGTTGATACTGGAATTTGCTCTTTTATATGTTTTTGACAGCGGTTCGATCGGTTAATAAACATTTGCTGTTATGGAATTTTATTCAGAGTGGCTTACCTTTACAAACTGAAGTTAAAGTTCTTGCTCAGGAGTTCAACTTTAGCTAGGATAGAGCCAAAGTTGAACCATGACCTCTTGGTGGACTACCATCACCCCCAAAGAATTTAAAACAGAATTTTGAAGGCACCCTCCATTTACTAATTTTAGGCACTGTTTCCACTGAGCAATCTGAGGTTAAGGTCTTGCTCTGGGGCTCAGTGGTGGTTAATCTGGAGGTAGGAGTGAGCAGAGCCTTGATTGAGCACACAATTTCTTGGTTCATACCAGTAGACCACTATCACAACCAAAAGTTGAAACAGACTGCAGACGCTCATCTCCCTGGAGCACTTTGTGATTAAGGGTCTTGCTCTAGGGCTCAATGTTGATGCTGCTGGAGGTAGGACAGAGATCTGTAGAATTATCCTCTTCCTTCTAAGCTCTGCAACAACCTCATGGTCCATACCAACACACCACCATCACTCCCAAAAACATAGAACAGAATTTGGTAGATGTTATTACTCAGAGTGAGTTCCATTTCCTAATTAAGGGTCTAGTGGCTTAGTGGTGGTAGTGCTGGAGGTGGGGTAGAGCCCATAACCTCTTGTTCTGCAACCCCCCCAAAACGCCATCCAAAAATCTGTAATTTTTTATAATCAGGTTTGGGGGCCACTAGTTTGAGGCTTTGCAGTAGTTAGGGACTGAGACCTAATTTGGTTTTGTTCATCTTTCAAAGCTTTGTCTCTTTTCATGCCAATATACATATGTTTTGTCTAAGCAAATGTCATGCAAGAAAGGGTTAATAGCGGTCTTGGTAAAGTCAAGTGCTACAGTTTCTGGCTTTGAAAGCTACTTGACTCAGGGTCGGTGCCCAACGTGTCCCCGTTCGAGGTTTTGCTTTAGAATTCACAGAATTGCTTCTTTCTTTTTGTATGGAGAGATATGCGTATAGAAGGAGTCTTTCCAGGTGCCTTACTTTCAGCACTCTCTCTCTACCCGAGCTGCTGTGCCCTTGGCAACCTACATCTAAATTGGTGTCCGGCATGTGAAATAAAATGTGACTGAAGATGCTCAAATACACAACATCACCGAACACACAGCCTTTTTTCCCCCCGCCCTCCTGTTAGCAGGTATCACAATCTCAGGTGTCACCGGGTTTCATCCTAATCAGAATGGCTTTTTCGTTAATTGTGACACTTAATCAGAGTTAACGATCAAATGCTAATATGCCGGTGAATGTCTTCAGGCGTCCCAGCTTCAGTTGGACGTGCCCTGATTGCAGGTTAATATTTAGCTTATGCCTAAGATTAGATGACATGATGGAGTTGGACTGGCTCATTAAGCCCATTCTGACTATTGGCTTAGCGGGTACATACACACAGACACAGACACACACACACACACAGACTTATACAGAAATGCAGTCACACTGACATGGACCATCCTCTTAGCCTTATTGTCTGTGGTGTGATCTCCATCTCCTCTATGTCTTCACATACCCACCCACCCACACATACACACACACACACGTACATGCAGAGCAAACATTAATTGAAACACACATTAAGTATGTCTCCATATCTCATCTTCAGCATTTATGTGTGTGTGTGTGTGTGTGTGTGGATAATTGTTTGTGTATGTGTGAGAGAGATTCAGCAGTCAGCAGTTGTGAATGGTCAAAATTTTTCCACACAATATTCACCTAATAATTTTTAACATTTTTTCCTGTTTTTTTCACATCTTCCCAAAGTAAAGATGAATTCACTAGTTAATATACTAATAAGCTGATTTACGTAATTACTGACGTACAGACTACACTACGCACTGTAAATGAGCAAATAAGATGAGCAACAAGGCAAAAAAATATTTTTGTTTTATAGCTTAACGTTGGTATTTGGTGTCAAAACTCACAAGTGTGTCACTTATGAAAAATGTCCTTTATGAATTATAAATTACTTTGCTGACACTTGCTTTACACTGGCTAAATTATGTCTATTACAGAGTTATAAATGAAGTTGCCGGGGTTTTGCAGCTTCTGTAATAACATCTATTACTCAACCAGTGCAAGTGCGGGACATTTCTGATCACAAATATAGAAACGAAATGATCTTGTAACAAATGAACTCGTACATTCCATTAAAGATTTTTGGGAAGGATCCATTAATCTAAGTAAATAGGGGGAGTAACTAATGACCTGCCTGTCTCCACCAGGGTACAAAGACTTTGAAAGTCTTTGTTTTCTCCTGCACTTTCGTCCCGATGCAGATTTCTTTTACAAGGATTCCGGCAGATTTATTTATGTATGTGCCAGTTCATTTCGATATTCTTTTTAAATTAACTATTCAAATATTTGACCACTGTATGGAGATTATATGACAACAAAATAATTACTTAATGATTAATGATTGATTCTTATCTTTACACCACCGTTCTTTCATAGAAATCATGCAATGACAACCAGCTTACATGAGGTTATATTAAAATGTTCGAATTAGTCATTTTAATCAGTAATTAAACATCTAATTAGTCATTTAATCAGTAATTAAACATCTAATTAGTCATCTTATAGGATACATATGTTTTGTAAAGCATTTTTGAGAAAAAAATAACTTAAAGGTCTCATATTATTGAAAAATTCACTTTTTCTGTTTTTTGGACATCCATTTGGGTCTGTACTGCCTCTACACACACTGTAAGTTTGTTAAAAAATGGTGAATTGTGTGAGCATTAATTTGCGAATGTCAGAAATTGTGTGCTGAAACGAGCCGTTTAGATTTTTCCCCTACTGCTGCGTCACAGTAGGGGACATTTGGATAACTCCACTCTCCTATCTGAGAAGTTCCGCCCACCAGGTAGAACTGCTAGCGCTTCCTGATCCGCCGTGTTTTCTCGCTTGTTGAAAATTTTTTATAATATGGGACCTTTAATTACTGGTAATGATTGTTAATTATTAATTATTTGAATGCTTTTTGCTTGGTGCTACAATGTTGCGCCTCAGAGTGTCCTCACTTTTATGCTTTTACAATTTGTCTTGAATTTAAGACTTAAATGGAGTACTTGAAACAGAACTTGCATCTTTCATAAAGGTGCAAAACCTCATAATTATCAAACAACGCCTTTCTTCACAGGATCGTTTCTCAGTTCGCACCCTAGAAGGTGCG
The DNA here is from genome assembly GCA_032718565.1 of Distichodus sexfasciatus. Taxonomy (NCBI): domain Eukaryota; kingdom Metazoa; phylum Chordata; class Actinopteri; order Characiformes; family Distichodontidae; genus Distichodus; species Distichodus sexfasciatus. The sequence goes on along the minus strand of JAVGVS010000034.1, from coordinate 1,899,934 downwards.
TCACAAGAAATGGCCTTGATTCTTTTAGCACCCAGCAGTCGCAACCTTGCCATCCACCCCGTGTCACTATGTACTTAAGGTCTTCATGGCTCATCCAATTCATCTTTCATCCAATTTGCCGCGCTGCCGTTTGACGCAACGGATGCTAAGAATCCCTTGCACAACATCCCCCGCCCTGCCGTCTCCAGCAGAGGAGCAGATTTTTGGCTGCGTGTAGCGCAACGCTCTGAAGTCCTAGAGCTTATTAACCCTCCTACGCTGACAGGTCCCACATTGAACCCGGGCCTCAAAATACCTCCAAAACGAACGCGCGCCCCTGCTCTTTGCCTCGGCAGACTAGCGCCCGCGACGGCTGCATTCTCCGTCTTGCATAAGGGCGCAGTGAAACAAGGGCAGGCGTACAGAAAGGAAGTAGCGAGGTCAGGATGATTGATAATGTGTAGCCCTGAGCCGGCCGGAGGCACCGAAGGACGTACGGACGCACCCAGCTGTGTGTCTCTGTGTGTTTGGGTTGTGATTTACTGGCTGGGTGCACAGGAGTGGGAATGTCGACCTATATACAGTGGCTTTTTATGCTCTGTAAAAAAGACTCACACTGGACTTGATGATGATGATGTTTCAATAAAGCTTGGTTGAAAGTAGGATGGGGATTGGTAGGGTAAAGATGAAAGAAATGCAAAATGGCATAGAAAACATCATTTACATTTTGCAGGCGCACCCATCCACTATCACTTGCATTTCCTAAATACGGCAACAGTCTCTCGTGGGCAACTTGGTAGCGTAACGATTAGGACGTTCGCCTCCTGATCAGAAGGCCCGGACCGGTAAAGTTACCACTGAACGACTCATGAGCAAGCGACCGTCCCCAAGCACTGCTCCCCAGGTTCTGCCCATGTTAGCTGCCCACTGCTCCTTCATGGATGGGTCAAATGCAGAGCTCACATTGGGTTGTGGTACCGTGGTGTGTTCACAATGACTAATAATCACTCTCTTTTTCACTTTAATGAGACACCTCAAACCTCTTAACTTTCTGTTAAAATTGTGGAATTATAGCTATAGGAATTATAAGTTCCAGAGTAACTAATTACTTTAACTTTGTCACTGTATGCTTTTGTATCATCAGGGAATCACATTTAAGTTCATCTGTTGATAAATATTTTATACTAAGGCCTCCACAATGAAGTGCACAGCATTACTTTTACATTTATGACATTCATCAGGAGTGGGAGAGTCGACCTATATACAGTGACTTTTAACGCTCTGTAAAAATGAGCACTCACATTGGACTAAGTTAGAACAATTTCAATAAATCCATAGCCAAAGTGGGATGGCGGCTGGTAGTGTAAAGATGATGCACATGTCCAGATTTACATTTCCCAATTTAAGTGAATTTAAATGAGTGGTTATTTGTCATAGTGAACACATCACATCGCAGCCCACAGTGCACCACAACAAAATGTGATCTTTGCATTTGGTCCATCCTTGAAGGATCAATGGGCAGCTTTTTTGGCAGGGGAGCAGTACTTGGGAACGGTACCTTGCTCAAGAGTACCTCAGTGGGCACCTTTACTAGTCCGGGACTTGAACCTAACCATTACGCTGCCTAATTGCTGGAACAACCTTCCTTAGGCAAGGTGAGGTTAAGGATTTCGCTCGAGAGGCTGATGGTGGTAGTGGATGAGGTAGGATTAGATGGATTTGAACACACAACCTTTTGGTCCCTTGCTACCACTAGACTACCGTCACTACCACCCCAAATTCTTTAGGTAAACCGATTAGGTAACTTTCCGTCAGTCATGTAAGGCTATACTGTTAGAGTTCTGATTTTATGAAGTAGCAGCAATTTTACTTCAGTACAATTTCAGGTTCTTCCATCCACCACTGAGAAGCTTCAGCACATATTAAATTGCTTGGTTCATGCAGATTTATCACCCATTAGCCCTAAAAATAGCGGAGGGCGGAAGCTTGCTTAACGTTAGAGAGACAAGGCATATGATCTTCATTTCACACCTGCCCATGTAGGGTGCAGCTTACGCGCTCGTGAGGAGGGTGGTCTCGGATCGATGGCAGACAAAGTGGTGTTCGATTCCCAGTCATCTTACGCAGGTGAAAAAGCAATCTGTTTTTTGTCCTCCGCCTCCCTGAAGATACTGGCGCGGGCGGTGGACTGGCAGAGGGATAAATCTAGCTCATGCTGTACCAAAGAAGCATCTTCCGTCCAATATTGGGCTAAAGCCGCTATTTCCTTCTGCCAAGCACTTTAGCTGTATTAAAAACAGACCTTACACATGCTATTGTTCCATTATTAATATGGTAAACAGAGAGATACAGAAAAGCAGGAATAATTTGCAGATACAATATTTTTTAATTCAACTTATAATGAATGAAATTATTTTTTATGGTTAGTATTATTTGCAATTATGTGACATACAGCAGAGCGTAGTGTGTTAGGTAGAGAGTTGTATGCACTCTGATACAATTTGGTCCTTGCCATTTCGGACTGGCATCAGATGATGGAGCCCATGATGGCGAGACAGGAGGTATAGGCAGATGGATACATCTTACGTCATGTGCTGAAGAAGTTCCAGATTCACCGGCTGTCATGTACTTTGAATGTGAAGGGTTTTGGACCGGAAACGTCTCCGTGGATCATTCTTTGTTTTGCCAAATAACGGCAGTGGCCACTTATGCACACGTACATATAATGACAAGCTCAGTGCGAAACCACTTTGCTAAGTGCCACTTAAATGTGATCATATTATAACAGCTTTGTCAGCTTTCTTTAGAAATACTTTTGTTGTAAAATATGTATTTATTTTTTTATTAAAGACTCATTATTATCCCTCTCTATTAAAACTGGATTCACAAACTGTGTGGTGGCTCATGTAAATATTATTTCAAATGATATATAGCAACATAAAGAGCAGAATATTGGAAAAGAACAAATACATAACAGGATCATACATACCCTGGCCTGCTGGGCCACATCAAATAAATGAAAATGTCTCGTCTTTTCATCACATGCTCATGTATTATGAACGTTTTATATAACATTTCAATCACATTGTGTCCAACCATGTTTCCGAAAACGAAATCAATCCCCACGTCTTCGTAGTACATTAGGAAGTAGATACCACAGCCGACCTTCGGAAGTAACCTCTGCTGTTCAGGACAGCGAGTTAGGAGAAATCCAGCTCGTACAAGCGGTGAGCTAATTGTGAATCTGCACTGTTTGTGCTGTTTATGTAAGCCACTCTGATCAGATTTGCTGAATGGCTCTACTTAGGGATTAACACAATGGCGCCACAGACCCGACACTTGCTGCCCGCCTACTCGCTGTCTATTGTGGAGCGCAGCATCTGCAGGAAGAGCATTCACCATCGCTCCAATTCATGACTCGTTGATGCCCTCTCCATTGAATCAGAGCCAAAAAGTGTAATGGATACTCGGAAACTTTTAGCGCACTCTCCTTTAGTGCTAGGCTGAATATTCGCTTTTGTTTTTTTTGCAGTATCTGAATTAATGGGCTAATGAGTGAATTCATTAACATTTACTGTCCAGTTACTAAGCACAGTATTGTGTTATACAGTGCTGCATAAAAGTCATTTTAATTGGAGACGAAGACTATATATGTATGTATATATTCAGATTTTGTCTCCATTATAAATATATGTGTATATTTTTGAATTACTGTATACTATATAAATGACTGTATATATAATATATATATATATATATATATATACGTGGGCTAGTACAGACTGTATATAATTATTTTTATATATAATTATTTATTTTAATTATTACATTTAATGTCTATTATATTATATATATTATATTATAATGTTATTATATCCTAATAATATACTATAATATGATATATAATAATGTATGTTAAAATTTCATATATATATTGTATATTCAATATTTTATATATATTTCAAACCTTAAAGAACAAGGAGAAGATAGCATTTTATTTATTACTTGAAAAGAGTTCATGAATACTTTCTCATCTCTGTTCAGTCCTAATTCGAACCATGCAGGTTTTGCTGAACATCGTCGTGCTAAAGAAAGCCCCCCATTGATCATTTTAAGGGAGAGCAGGTACAGGTCTCATCCACCGCTAATTCTAACCCCGGTAATATAAAATAAGACAAAGTTGCACCCCCCAATACCTCAGGTATATTAATATCATAACTCTCAAACATGCTGCCGCCTATAAAGAGGCCACCCTCCCTCCTCCCTGTCTCCAATTATAGCACACACAGGCACAGCCTTCTCATTTTTTAACCTCTCTCTCTTTTCCTTTCTCATTTTGTCTCCAGTACTGGTGGCTTAGAGTGAAGACCAAAATGATGGATGTAATTATATTTTTGTACCAATGACGTAAATATACCCCCCCAGAAAAGATGCCATTATTAAAAACTTCTCAATGTTTTAGTTATTTTTTTCAAAGATGAATTCATATATTTTTTCCTGTCTTTTCCTCCCGAGTCCTAATGGTCTGAAAAAGTACATCTAGTGAGTTGTTGACTCTGCTGGAGACTGGGTTCTCTGTATGAACAGGCCCTCTGCTGTGATTTAACAGATGGACACTCATCTGAAGACTAGCGCATGCTGGCTATGCCTGTGTTTGGGGGGTTTTGAAGGGCTTTTAAAAGATTCATCTCTAATTTCTCGTACTCCTTTGAGGAATATTGTGCTACATCTCAGACTAGATAGCTGCAGGCTTTTGTCAGGTTTCCTAGGCGGTCTTACAACTAAAAATATAGACTGTAAAGTCTGATTGTCTGGCCAAAGGTGTTAATGTGGCTAAAAAATTAGTTATCCATGTCTAATAAAGCAACACTCTAAGCAAGTCATACATAAATCATGTTTCTTTCAATTGACACACTGGGGCAGTTGGTAGCATAACGGTAGGGTGTTCGCCCCATGATCAGAAGGTCGTAAGTTTGAATCTAGGACTCACAAGCAAGGTACCGTCCCCAAGCACTGCTTCTAGGCACTGCCATTGTTAACTGCTCCTTCACAGATGGGTCAAATGCAGAAGTCATATTTCGTTGTGGTGCACTGTGGTGTGTTGACAATGACAAATAATCACTCACTTTCACAACATTTATTCCACACATTTTATGCATTCATATTTGCTCATATTTATTCACCTATTTGGTTGCAACTAATCATATATAACCCTAACTTTTAAGTTTTAAAAAACTTTATTTTTAAGACACAGTAAGGTCAAATAAGTTTGAAATAATTACAGAACCCATCCTCCTTTTGTTAGAAAGTGAAAAAGAGAGAGAGAAAAGGCTATCAGAGGGGTTAGGCCCCTAAACTCAGCCGTCCATCAACATCACCACAGATCAATGGACCTCCAGCTCTTCCATTCATCAGAGAGTAAATTGGTAATTAAGGAAAGCTGGAGTAATGAAGTGTTACATGATGGCATGATCAATAGCTGGGGCTAACCAGAAAATTGACATCCCAGTTGGGGATCAATAGCACCTCTAGCCATCACTGGCACGGCCACGGAGGAATCTATTAGGCTGAATCCGAAGTTTCCCATAACAACTCGCGTTAAAATCTAACCATTCCTGTTGCCAGAGCAGTTAGGGAACGTGGAAATTGGTTAATTGACGTGAGCTGCAAAACGTAACGGGACGCAAGTAGGACTTCAGCAAAATGCAGGAGGCCATCCTCCTTCTATACACAAAACCCCTGTTGTCCGGAGGCTGAGGAGAGTGGCTGAGGCTCATCAGTCTTCCTTCGAAGGGTTGCCGTTTCATCATCCTGAGTGAAAAATAAATCAGCTCACTGCCGTCATCAATAAGGCACCGCCATAGGTTATAAAGTGCAGCTAAGATGAGGGAGCAGCCGAGATCGTGTTGGATATGCCGCTTCACCCTGCACTCCCAACCACGTCAGATTTATGACTGTCACTTTGATTAATTACACAACTGCAGACCACAGTAATAAAAGCAAATATTTTATCAGCCAATGGGGAGGGCAGTTAATGAGGCCTGTCTTTCTATCTATCTATCTATCTATCTATCTATCTATCTATCTATCTATCTATCTATCTATCTATCTATCTATCTATCTAATGTATTTTCTGTCTAACTAATTTATTTTCATCTAATTAATTTATTGTTAGCATTTTATAACAATCCTAGGAGACAATAGTTCTTATCTCTCTCAGGAAATATTATGATGTTATTCAGGATACCTCATGGGCTAATGGAACCCTCAAAGATCATGCTGTCAATCAAAAACATGGCAATCTGGTGTACAACTTTACACTGCCATATATCAATCAGGACAGTGTTAGGAGATAACCTGGGAGAGGGTTACAGAACTCAGAAGTTTGTAAAGTCTGCAATAAAGTTGAATTCGTTACGCAAGCAGACTAATGTGGTGGTGATGGGAGGTCTAGTGGTTAGGACCCTCACCTCTGGAGCAAAGCCCTTAACCCTAGGGAAACTATCCCTCAAATAAGGTCATGGAAGTCGCTCTGGATAAGAGCGTCTGCTAAATGCTCTGGATAGCAGCATCTGCTAAATGCTGTAAATGTAAAAGTAATGTCTTTTGTGTCTGGCTCTTGTCGGATTTCAGTGACAATGTTAGGAGGCATAAGTCCTTAATCTCTCACAAAATGCTCTGGTGTTGTGTGTCAGGAAATCTCATGGGCCAACTAATTCTTCAACCCCGGAAACACGGAAGGTTCTGGTTTAGCATTTCGTAATTTAAAGGATAATCCGCATTGTTTATTACATCATGGAATGGATGATAAAAATTAATGAGATGTAACCGCCTTAAAACACAAAACAAAAAAAGGGTTGTAACGATGATGTTTTATCTATCTATCTATCTATCTATCTATCTATCTATCTATCTATCTATCTATCTATCTATCTATCTATTTACATTTACAGCATTTAGCAGATGCTGTTATCCAGAGCCACTTACAATTTCAAACACAGTCTCTGTGGAGCAACTTTGGGGTTAAGGTCTTGCTCAGGAACCCAGTGGTGGTAGGACTGGAGATAGGATTTCAACCCATGACCACTGGTCCAGAGGCGAGTATCCTAACCACTAGACCACCACCAGCCCTAGCCATCCATCCATCCATCCATCCACCCATCCATCCCCTACTCATCCACCTCATTGGCCATCCAAACCTAATTTTGTGTTTATCTTAAAAGTCTGTAACAAACACGTCAGATATCCATATGTGTCTGGATATCACATGCACCAGAAAAATCTAATTTATTACATTTCTTTGTGCAAAAGGGACCACCCACTTTTTTGGGTTGGGTGGAGGTCTAGTGGTTAGATTTTTTGGCTTTGGACCAAGAGGTCGTGGGTTTGAATATTACCTCGATCACTATCATCACTGGATTCCTTAGTTAACCCTAAGTAATTGGGAAATGGAAGTCGCTGGGGTGGTTGTGGTGTAGTGGTTAAGATGCTCGCCTCTGGTCCAAGAAGTTGTGGGGTCGAATCGTACCTCCAGCACTACCATCATTGGGTCCCTGAGCAAGACCCTTAACCCTAAGTTAACTGAAATTCGGAAAATGAAAGTCGCTCTGGAGAAGAGTGTCTGCTAAATTCTGTAAATGCTTGGGATCAGAGCGTCGGCTGAATAAATGAACGTAAATGTACGTAAATGTTTGGTGTCTACACACAGTGAGTCTTTCTGTGTAAAAGTCAGTAAGCTATACACAGAAGTTTAGACCATTTATCAATCTAGCTTAGCATTTTGCTTTTTTAAGACATAATTGATTATTACATCCTGCAACATGTGATAACATCAACGTCGAGGTCTCAAGGCCCTCGGGAGTAGAGCTGTAACCACACAGCAACGTGCCGCCTGTCTTACACAACCTGGTCGCGTATCTGGGAGGACGGCGAGCTCTCCCCATCGCCGCTATGTTTACAGATACGGTGACACAACAGAACTCGCAAGACAGAGAGAGAGAGAGACCAGTCTTGTCTCCCATAGCAACCCTGCCATTCTGTCTGCCTCCTCTCTGATACACAGTGTTCCGCCACGCAATGTTTTTTTCTTTCTTCTTTCCTTTTTTTTTTTTTGCTGTGACAGGATAGCTGTCGGATTCCAGAATGCACCTGAAACGCGGGAGAAGAAACAAAGAGGGTTGTATTTTTAGGACAAGGCTAACAAGGTGGCGTGTGTTAGTGCAGGGCCGAGGCCTGATGCAGTTACACATTCGAAAGCAAAGTGTTGAATTTTACAGATCTGTTGTAAAAAATTTCAAACGCGATATTGCGTTGTTTATGCTTTAAAGTGGTTCTGTATTCATTTTCTTTCATGTCAGAACGCTAAGAGGGAGAAGTCCCCCTTGATTACTCGTAATGCTGACATTAAAAGGAGTGTGTAAGTTTTCCTGCAGAACTGCTGTGGGAGTCTGAGCCATTTCCGCATTGTCTCAATGACAAGGACAGTAACACCAGCTTCGGGGTCCAAACAGTAAAAATTATATTTTTGGAGACTTGCTTCATGAACACTGCTATTGTTACTTTTAAAAGTCCCATATTATAATTTTTTAACAAGTTAAAATAGGTCTATGAGCTCCGCTAAACATATCTTTAAACATTTTCTCCTGCTTTTTACTCCTCTATTTCAGTCCCTTTCAGAACAGGCTGTTTCTCATTAGTATTCCTAAATGTAAATGAGCCGCTGCTGCCCTCACACTCTCCACTCCGGAACTGGAGTGTAGACAGCACGGCGAGAGTTTATCTCACGTGAAAATAATCCACACGGCTGCTGCTAACAGACCATCCACACAGCCATACATGTTCAACACAACGCTCCACCGCTAGACTTCTTCATTGCGATTCCTACGCGAGCGCTTGCGAGAAAACATTCATGGAGGACTGTGTTATTCTTAACTGGATTTGAAACAAAAGTACATGTGCAGTCTTTAAATAATAATGATAAAAATATGTAACAATAGTCATTAAAATATTAATGTCTCACAATTGCTTAGCTTCATGAATTATAATAAAATATCTGCATTAACATGAAATTATGTAGTTACCCATATCTGAAGTTTCCACATAAACATATACAAAACGCACATATAAATTTTCATCCTTTCACTGTAAACGTCTGCGTGTTTTTAAACCAGGTCATTGTTATCTCAGTGTTTCACTTTATCTGATAATGATAAACAGTTTCTCTTCTCTAAACCTTTTTAGCCCGCCAGAAATCTCCATATCTCTATAACACACCGCTGAAATTCTGGGGCCAGTTGTCACAGAATAATAAATTCTGCGACAATATATCAGAGCCGGCATAATGACAAATACTATTTTCCCGTCTGGAAGTGCAGCTGTACACCTGAAAGCAAATTTACAAAATGGCTTCAGCCATAACAGTCAATGCTTATTTGCTCTCTCTCTCTTTCCCTCGCTCTCTCTCTCTGTCCCTCGCTCTCAGATGCGGAGGGACGCAGGCTGAAGGGCATCCAGAGAAGCACAGAGACAGGTTTGGCTGTGGAGATGCCCAGTCGCACCGTCAGGCAGGCCAGCCACGAGTCCATCGAGGACAGTATGAACAGCTACGGGTCAGAGGGCAAGTAAGTAGTATCACGCACCTTAGCGTCCCCTTTTCCCCCATGCAGGACTTTCGCTGACACATTCTGCGAAAACTTTATTGTTTGCTTAAAAAAAGCAAAGGTACGACCGTAAGGTCGGCGGCTGTGACTGCGGCTGCTGGTTTTCATCTGGTGTGTCACATCAAAGCCATTTACTGCGCAGAGTTTTGAAGGTTATAAAACATGACACAGTCCAAATCCACACCGAGGTCTGCCAGGTCCGATGGCTGCAGAATCCTGAGGTGGAAATGTCATAGCAAACAGTCGTGAACCACAGGGTTCTTATCAGTGGCGTAAGTCACAAGTTTCCTGATGATATTTTATTATATTAAGAGATGTGAACCTTCGCTGTTCTCACGATTCTATTCGATTACGAATGTCAGGTCAAGAACATTCATTACATTATCTGGATGCATCACGAAGCAGACTAAATTGGCCCCGGAAGGTGTGAGTGTGTGTGCCTTGCGGTGTGTTGGCGCCTGCCCTGGGTTGGTCCCCGCCTTGCACTCGTAGTTCCTGGGATAGGCCCCGGTTCCCCCCGCGACCGGTTAGGATTAAGCGCTTCGGATAATGAATGAATGAATGAAACATATAATTTGGGTTTCAATCTAAACAGAAGCTGTAACATGACGCATGAACGGCTTAATTATTATTTAATCATATATTTAAATTAGAGACTACATGTGATCAGCAGCATCTGCAGTAACATCTAAACACATAAATATGGAGTAATTAAGGTTTTCTCCTAAACAGGTGAGCAGAAATCTTTTCCATAACAATTCCATACAAAATGCATTCCTACTTGGGATTGACTGTCATTAATCACAGCAATCTGCCACAATCCGTGGCTTTTCGATATTCAGAACTCAAACGAACAAAACAGAAAGAGGGCCAGAGACTTGTTACGTAATCTGGTCGGCCGTCCTGGCCACCGGCCATCGTGGGAGCAAAAATCCACCCCGTCACAGCTGGATTACCAGGAACTGAAATGAACATAGGGATTACAGTTTTGGCAGCTGCCGCCAAAGATATTTTACCATATTATATTGCATCTCGTGAATACGTAACTGCAAAGAAATAAGCCTGTCCCTCAGTGGCCGGACAGAGCCAGAGGATGAGGTGCTATCTATCTGTCTGTCTGTCTGTCTGTCTGTATGTTTATCCATCTTTCGCATGAGCTCGCTTTTCAGTTTAGCTGACATTTTCTTCAGAGAACTACGACAATATGTAGAATAGAGGATGCCACGTTCCTACCTTGAGACCGATGAAGCAGAGCCGGTGAAACATCCTACGTGAAAACACTGACCACACACCAGCTCTGCATCCTCACGTTAATAAGCCACCGATTTCCTCAGTTGTTTTAATGCTTCTGGAAATAATGGTCTACTCCGGACCGGGAGGCCTGCTGCTAATTCGGAAACCCAAGTGTGTGAGGTTAATTCGGCGGCTGACACGGATTTACGGCTTTTATTTTCTAGGAACCTAGATAAAGAGAAAGGAGGGAATTGTGCGAAAAATGAACAGAGATATTACAGAGGTTAAAGGTCTGGAAATGAGATTAGAGCTACAATGCGAGGGATCATCTCTCAGTCGCACCGATGAGCTTGGGCCGGAGCTGCTCTCTTTCTCCGAATCAGATATACCGTCAGGCTTTGGTCTAGAACTCGCAACATCCACACACACACACACACACACCAATGCACAGGGAGGAGATTAATTCTGTATTTACACTTGGGAATTAATCCCATGCACAAATGTTTTCCAAAGCAACATATTGCAGAGGGAATAAATGGCCTCTAGCCAGTTGCAGACGCTAGAAATTAAGGGCGGCACATCGACGCACAGAGAAATGCTTATTCATATTTCATAGTGCATTTGCAATGTAATATGTTGATCGTTAATAGGCCGACTTATCGTGTTGCCATTCGGTTGCTGTATTTATAGCGATGCGACTTATCGAGTAGGCCGACAGCTGCCGTTTCAGTCAAACATCTAAATCTGGTGAGCAATACGAAGAAGCCGCGTTTCGTTATGAACAAAAAGGAGAGGGCGATGCTAAAATAGGTGGAGGAGAGACCGTAATTATGGAGATGATACTCCAAGATAATGAACAAAAATTTGCATGCGTGAATAAACTTTGGCTTGCCCCGGTAAAAACTTAAACTCAACGAGAAGACGGAGCACAAAGGAGCAGAGAGAGTGGAGAAAACGGAGACGGAGAAGGAGAGAGAAAGAGGGAACACAGTAGAGAAGGTGATGTCTCTCGAGGGACCCTGTCAGTCTGAATATGAGGCAGCTGGCTTGGACCATTCGAACGGGGCTTTATAAATAGACCTGCGCAAAGAGGCGAAGAGAGAGAGAGAGAGGGAGAGAGAAAGAGAGAAAGAGGATGTCAGTGAGGAAAAAAGAGGGGGGACAGTTATCAAGGAGAGAACAGAATTGAGGTCAGAACTGTTGAGAGGAAATTAATGAAATATGACCCCCAAAATTACTGGAAGACACATTGGAGAAAGAGGCAGATAACTTGAGAGAGAGCGAGAGAACAAAGACGTGCGAGAGAGGGAGGGAGTTGGTTGAGAACACACAGGAAGAAGAAAAGCGATATATATTGCCTCGGCTTATGATGTATGAATATTTAGGTTAAAACGTTTAGATTGATTGCAGATGCTCTTCTTCACAGCAACATTTTTAACTTCCAAAGCAACTTTTGAGTGATTATTTGTCATTGCTCAACACACCACAGCACACAGTGCACAGTGAACTCTGCATTTGACCCATCCGTGAAGGAGCAGAGGGCAGCTGACATGGATCAGCGTCCTGAGAGCAGGGCTTGAGGACGGTACCTTACCCATGAGTACCTCAATGGTACCTTTTCCGGTCTGCAATTCAATCCGGCGACCTTCCAATCACGGGGTCAAACACCCTAACCGCTATGCTACCAGTTGCCCCACTTTGGGTTAAGGGTCTTGCTTAGGGGCCCAATAGTGGTAGTGATTGAACCCACAACCTCTTGGTCCACAGAATATCTTTCTACTACCACCACCAAACGTGTTCAGTTAACTCCATCAAAAATAAGTCCCTAAAGTCCACTTTAAACTTAAAAAAAAACTGCATTAAAGCTTTTCTTCAATCTTTCGGTCTTGGCAGGGGAACAGACTGAAGTATGAAATCCGCCGCTGTCTTTTTAACAAATGCCAATGCGATCCTCTTCCTTCGTGTGCTGAGTTAGACATCATGCTGCCAAAATCTCACATGCAGTAATTCTTTAGGGTGTGGGTGGGTGTGTGTGAGTTGGCGCCGTTCCAGAGGACCACTTTACTCTGGCCCACTCTCCACTAAAGCAAAGCCCCATTGTCAGAAATCATTAAGGCCAAAGGCGTCTGTCGCTATTACATAAAAACACGAGTGCTTCCTTCCAATTCCGCATAAACTTTTCATCGATACAGCCATCCAAAAAGAAAGTGAAAAAAATAATATTTACAAGAATAATTGAAGTGACTTTGCAAGCAGGTTGAATAAACAGTAAGTGTGTAGAGTAAACAGTAATAGAGCAGATATTAATCTAACACTGGCGCTGCATCAACTGGCATGCGTTTAATCTGAAATTCAGACTCCTGTTCGTTCATTATGGGTGCTCGCTATACAAGTGTTGAATATGGATAAAAGCTCAAAGGTGAATTTTATTCTGTCCGTCTTGCCATTTGGCCTGGATGATGGAATGTTGATGCAGAAATGAGTATTGATTAGGAAACCACAAAGCATACAAATTGTTCTTGTGGCCTTATTGGAATGACCCACTTGTGTTCTGCATGAATCTGATGCCATTGTACCTTTAGAAGAATTATGGCAAATGTCAGCGAGTTCAAATGAAATGAGGTTAGCAATGAGGTCGGTTTCAATGAGCTTGAAAGCCACATTCACTTCCCCCCTTACCTTTGTGATGCTGTTTGTGGAAAGATTACATCGAAAGTCTGGCCAATGACAGTTAAAATCACCCAAACGTCAACAATGACCTTATCTTCTTCTACCTCCAGTCTAAACTACAGCGGGATGTGTCTAGCTTCGGATGCTCAGTTTAGCGATTTCCTGGATGGAATGGGACCGGCCCAGTTTGTGGGGAGGCAGACACTGGCCATGACCTCGATGGGTGAGTATCGTACTGACATTGGTTCTTTATAACAACCACATGGTTTCTATCCTGACGTTTACCCTGCCTTCTTTTTCTGGATGTTTTTGTGTGTTGTAGGTGATGTCGAAATCGGTCTTATGGAAAGGAACGGACAGTTGGAGGTGGAGATCATTCAGGCCAGAGGACTCATTATGAAGCCTGGCTCCAAAGGGCCTCCAGGTGACTTTACTGTCATTCTTTATTATAGGCGGTGTTTTAAAAGGGCATAAAAACCCTGGTTTAAGTGAACTTGGTTGAGGTGAAAGATGGTTTAAATGGGGATGTGGTGTTATAGACATGTTGGGTGATGGATGGGTCTAGTGGTTAGGATACTCATCTCTGGACCAAGAAGTTGTGCGTTTGAATCATAACTCTATCATTATCATCACTGGATCCCTGAGCAAGACCCTTAACCCCAAGTTTTCAGCATGTATCGATGTACAAGATGTTTGATAACTGCTGCTTTTAATAACTGAAAGAGGAAATATGTTTAAAAAAAAAAAAGGTTATTAATTCAGTTAAAACGTTAACAAAACGTTAGTGGCAGGTTTTTTCAGCAAACTTGTGGTTAATTTGTGGCAAACACTTTTGGCAACAATGACAAATTGCCACTAGTGGTAAATGTATTTGCAAATAACTATTGTCCAATTAAATAATTGTCCAGAAATCGCAAACTTGTAGTAAACTTTTGGTGACAAATTGGGCATGTGCACAAAGTTAGCTAGAAATTCGCCACAAGTTTGCCATAAACCTGATTTGCATATGAAAATATGACAAATTTGCAGCAACATTTCCAAAGGTTAACAGCAACTGTTTGCTAAAAGCTTGTAATTTTTATAAGGGTGAAAAGCTAAAGCTAGGAGTTTATCATCCATTCAAGTTTGAACTTTGATGAAAAACCCTTTGGAATTGGCTATAACAAACTAAACTCTGTGTTCCATCTAATGTTAACGAAGAATTTCACAAGTTTCATACAAACATTTCTTTTGTCTTTTCAGCGGCTTACATAAAAGTGTATCTTCTGGAGAACGGCATCTGCGTAGCCAAAAAGAAGACAAAGTCTGTGCGAAAGACTCTGGATCCTCTTTACAACCAGGTCCTCGTATTCTCTGAGAGTCCACAAGGAAAGGTTGTGCAGGTAAAAGGCTATAGGAATGAAAACACTGAAGTCTAAAAGAAATGTATTACATGCGTGACTGCCCACGTTTCCACTTGGAATAAAGAGACAAATCCTTACAGGAATTGTTCATCCCACTCTTCAGGTTTTATATAAGATTCCCAAAATGCACTTTAGTTTGAAGCTAATCAATTGCATCAGATGTTCGGCCTCTTTCTTTTTGGCTGATGAGAAAAAACTCTTCACACTCAGTTATCTACCACATAACACGTTACTGCAAAACTAGTCAATGTCTTTGTAATCACTGGGACGAAGCTGAAAAATCCTACTTCTGCCCCAATAAGCTAAACTGAAAATGATCTATGCTCTATTTTAAACTCTTTCCACTGTAATTACTGTGCTTAAGAGATATGAAACCAAAACCCGGCCATATTAGTCATATTATGACAAATTTGGCCTGAAAACAGTGATGGATTGAGCGTTTAAAAAGCAAGCCAGCAGTGAGTCACTCGAGTAGAGAAAAAAAATATAATTAAGCCGAATCCATATCTTTTATATCAACACTGCACTTTCTTAGCACCATCAAAAGTCTTTTATGTGTCCAAGATAGAACATTTAACGTAGCCAAAGACAGAAAGAGCGTTTAACATTTGCCTGAAACCTATTTTTCATAAAGAGTGCAGTCAAGCAAATATGCCATAACAAATATTCAAGAATCTTACAAAAGCCAGACACACACACACACACACACAGAGCGCTTATGCTTAAGGTTAAACTACATCCAAGACCAGTAATAATAAGTTGAAGAGATCTGGTACATTTACACTGTTTTCTTAAACTGCACCATGGCTTGAGTTTAGTACTTTTTGTCTCTCCTAACATGGTTTACTGAACAAGTTTGCTGTATTTTTTTTTTTGACAAATAACATTGTCACATTTAGGTCTTTGTTCAGTTCACAATTCCCAGTTTCTCGCTGCTCTCCCTCTGTCTGGAAAGCACAGAACATTGGTTCTGAATTAAAGTGTTTTTGGAGGCAAGGGAGGAGGGGGGTTAAATTCTGAGGGGGAAAAAGTACGAAATTAGGAGATTAAAGTTGTACTACATTAAAGTTGTATTAAAGTTGAGATGGTGCGTTCCACCTGCCTTTGGATCCGAGATTTGGTTGACAAGGTTAGGTCACATCTGCTAAAAGCACAGTGAAAACCGATTTGGATGCATTCCATTTGCCACAAGACAGTTGAACTTGGATAGTAGAGGCTAAGCTTTATTAACTCTTATACATCTACACTTTTATCTACAGTTAGACACAAACAACACTAAAGTGCTAAAATGTAAAAAAAAATCAAGTCTTTAAACTCAGTAGCCATCTTGGGTTCTGAAGTCGGGGTACTCTACTGGAAACCGAGCACCAACGGCAAATCGAACGCACCATTAGGAGAACAAAGCTCGGATATTCACAATCATGAAGAATAATTTCGCAAATTTGCAACTTTATGATTCTGGAGAATATCAAAATTTTTGCAAATGTGTGTTTTTTCCTGTAAATTTGCCACTTTAATCTCAGAGACTTTTTCTTCTCGTAAATGTCCTGTTTTAAATCTATAAATTTCTGACTTTCTTTAATGGCCATAATACGCCGTCGCATCTTTCATAAAAGTAGCTAGTTAAAATTAACCAGGGCAGAAACTAGATCTAAGGTTAGACTAAGTCTAACCTTACTTAGACTTGTCAGAAGAGTCGCGTATTTGCCAATAATCTGACCGTAAACCATACTAAATCGAAATTAGAGTGACGTGTGAAGCTAAACTGGATCATGGGTGCGTTCGAGGTTTGCACCAGCTATCACCAAGCTGTGCACATTCCGGAACCTAGACAGGTGGAGAATCCACACTTCTGCGCAAATTAACGATTATTTTCGCGTCACTGATTCCACACCGGTTAAATCAAGCGGTTAAGTGTTTACTACTTTTTGCTAAAAATATACGTTGGCTCCAAAACCTATGCACATTTGAAAGTAGCAACTTTGACATACTTAAATGTCAAAGTTGCGTTGCTGCTTTTAGCTACAACCAAGCACATTTATTGCTCTTGAAATCTGCCTGAAATTTCTCATAATGACATGTCCTTAATTTCTCTGTCACTTTTAGTAGTGTTTGTGTGGTGGTTCACTACAAATTTATCTAATAAGTCTTTAATAACTGTAAACAAAAAGGAAATACATTTTATGTAGTCCTGAAAACGTAATGTATGTAACTTAATGTAACTTAATTAATGTAAGCAATTCGCCATCTAATGGATAAGTTTTGGAATGTTTTACTGTCCACAATTCTACAAATATTTCAACCCATTACTATTACTACACATCACAAAATTATGGCAAAACAGAAATATTTCTTGGAATTTTGTTTTTCTTGCAGGAGTGGACTGTCCTTTCTGTATTCTTGCCCTGAGCAGGAGAGCTCAGGATTCAAGATTCTTTGTTTGTCACATACACAGTTATTTAAGTATGCAATTAAATATGATATTATCATGGTTTGGTCCTGAGACTGTGTCTTTTTTAAATAAAGTAAAATTAGACAAATAGATCATTTTTAAAGTTAAGAATTATGCAGGAAAAAACATAAATTAATTAGCGTTTGTATAAAATGGAGTTTCAAAATGTTTTCTCTGCATTTTCAATACAAAAAAATAACAACCACTCCCATTCCTTACAGATCATCGTTTGGGGAAATTACGGCCGAATGGATCGCAAGTGCTTCATGGGCGTCGCCCGCATCCTGCTGGAGGAGCTGGATTTGACCAGCATGGTGATCGGCTGGTACAAGCTTTTCCCCACCTCCTCTATGGTGGATCCCACAATGGCACCGCTGATCCGACACTCGTCCCAGCTCTCCCTGGAGAGCACAGTCGGACCCTGCTGCGAACGCTCGTAAAACTGACGGCCGAGATTCCGTTGAGTTTTTATTTTCTTTCTCTGAAAGGGCTGTCGTGGCCCGTAACCTTACAGCGCTGGTTGTGCATGAACGCAGCAGCTGAGCCATCTGGAGCTTTCTAGAATTTTCTAGAATCCTCTAGATCATAGAACATTCTGGGCAAAAAAGTAAATTCAGAACCTTACTGCGCGGGTTCTGAAGAAGTCTTCTCTCTGTTTCTTTTAAAACCTAAAGACACAACGGTGGACCCGGAGGCGTGACCCGAAGACAGAAAGAGAACGAAGAGTCGTTCGGTTTTGTGTTTCTGTAATTTGGGCTCGTTCTTTCTTCTCCTCATCAGTAGTGTCTGTGTCTTTCTGAAGAGATGTGTACAGCTTTACGACTGGTTGTTGTTGTCAGAGACGTGTTGGTGTTATCTGTATCGGATTATCCTGTCTCTTGAGAATGGGTGAAGTGTTGCGTATTTCGTGTGGAGATCAACTAGCCATAGATTTGGTTTGTGCAATATCACGTCAAAGAGGTGAATGAGAAGTACAATAAGGGCCGACTGTCTTACATCACGGAAGGCAGCCTCACCTTTTTCACAGTTTTACTGTTACCACAAAGGAAACTCAATATACGTGATTGTGATTGACGCTTGACTCACACTCAAGTTTTTTGGTTTTCTTCCCTTTTTATTTTTAAACTGTGCCAATTCTACCAGCAAGTGTCTTTACTTTGAGGCTTGTGCCATTGTTCACTGATCAGAGGCTATTTATGAACTGATCCATCAGGTACACGCAGCATTAAAGGGACAGGGATTATTTTCACTCCTTGTTAACTCTTGTGACAAAAAAACAACACCTATTCCAGTTTAGGAATATTATATTGGGTCATTGAGATATATATTTTTCACAAAGAATATAAAAAAGAAATGATTATCTATTTGTAGGTGTAAGAGCTAACTAGTATTAGAATATTAGAAGAAACAATAAAACAAATCATGGAATGAATGTCCGTAACTATATTTGATTTAGTCACTATTACATGTGATGGTCTAGTTGCACACTTTATATCGAAGACTTTTGTAAATGCTTGCTAGATTGGAGTGAGCCAAAGGTTATTATTATTATTATTATTATTATTATTATTATTAGTTATTTGAACTAACTGTTGAGAATGCAGAACCTTCCAGTAGCAATGCGTTAAGCTTCTAGCGTTAGTTAGTAGTATAGGCACAAGGCCAAGTGGCATGACAGAAACGAAAGAGGATTAGTCTGGACATGTTTAGGAGAAACAAACGGACATTAGGTAAAAAAAATCTCAGTGCCGGCCGCAGAAATATGTAGCAGCTGGGGGGGCAAAATCTAGACGATGTGTAAGAACAAGAAGACGCGGAGATGGAACTGTAAGAATGCCACAAGAAGGCGCTTTCTCTGACGACACTTTTACACAGCAGCATCTTAAATGAGGACGCTGACAGTATATCAAGGAAAGTTGAGCTGGCTAAAACATTGTGTGAAGCTGGACACGAGCAAGCGCCTTTGAAGATCGACCTTGACGATAAAGGAATTACCAACACCTGGAACAGGGGGGCCTCCTGAGGAACTGTTCAGCTCTAGCAAAGGTGATCTGAAATACTGCTTCATTTCAAACACTGCCATTTTTTTTTTCGAGGAACCGAAATATGTCAGTCATCTAAAGCAATAAGAAGCAGGTTTTTTTGCCCTCAGATGAATCTGAGGCGTTGTAGTAGGTGTTAACGGCAAAGAAAAAGCCAAGATATCTGCGCATCATACAGATAGTCTGAGTTCATGTAGCAATACTGCATTAGCTTACGTTTGGGATTAGGTAAACGGAAAAATGGAATGTTGCGTCTCTGGAATTTTCTTTATGGGAAGTCTGGAGTTTGATGCCAAAAAAGAAGCATTTTAAGTTGAATGAAGTGTTTTAAAAAATCAAGTATGAGTAAAGGATTAGTATATACGATTGACATCCTCTACTCACAGTAGAAGTGGAATTGCCTGGAAGTTTTGTGCATGTTTGACTCAACGGACGTTGACCTTTAGTTTCAAGTCGTATAAATAAGTTAAACACAGAATAACTTAATCCTACCAAGGCCACACTTAGTTCAGGGTTGCAGCCTCCTCTGAGGAACAATGTTCTTGTCTCATTTGTGTGTCTTCTTCGCTCATAAGGTGTTACACGGGACTAACGGAATTACTCAAAAGAAAAGCGTTTACAAGATTTTGATTTAATGAAAGGGTTATTTAAGTGTTCAACACCCAATTAAAGAATTAATCGAAATGGCTGAAAGGTCTTAATTTGGATTTGATATTTAAATGTTTTAATAGCTTTTAACAATCAACTTTTTAACAAGCTCTTTGTTAGATTTTGCTCATTAAGCGGTTTAATTGCATGTGTTATTTTAAATACATGAATTTTAAACACTAAAACGAATGTACCTTTTGGAATGTAAATCCCTCTACATTCTAAAACGACTGCATTTCTAGTTAGGCACTATAGTTAGTAAGAAGCCTTAACCCCAAGGATATCAAGGTCTTAATAGAATCTAAATTCTAATACCAGAAAGTAAAAATGTAAGAGTGTTCTTAATGATGAATCGTTTGCATTCCTTTTCTCATGACGTTTTTAAAGCAAAAATGTAAACACATCAATTTCCGAGCATATCATTTAGGATTCTTGAGGCTGACGGGGCGAAAAGATCATTCTTTAATGTGATGCTGTGATGAGTTTGATTTTCTGTGCAGGAAAAACTTGAAAGAATTCAAATCTTGACAACATCATTGTATGTAAAATGAAATCATTTGAAGCTAATGACATTGTTGATTAATGCACAAAATCAGTGAATTGTTATTCTGTTAATAATAATTGTTGTAAAGAATAAACTAGTTCACTCTGATTTACAAAATGTGGTCATATGGTGAGAGAATGACGCAGAATGACGCGCATTGTAAATCTGTGCATGGAATAAAGTACTTGCTTACGTTAACAGCAATAGAAATAACTTCCGACAGTGAAAGCAAGAAATTTTAGCTAAAGTAGTATAATCTTATGACAAAAGAAAAAAATAAGCTCATTAATCACATTTGCATTATTATTGAATTCTCTCTCTGAAAACTGAGTTAACAGTTGTTGGCTGAGAAATCTGGAGCACTAACACAGAAAGACAGAGATTATATCTTGCGCTAGCTATTATATTAAAATATATAACACAGTCATACAGTATATATTGTATACTATTTATAGTATTGACTGTATACTATATGTACTATATATATAGGGCAGTTGGTATGATCAGAAGGTTGGCGACCAAATCCCGGATCAGTAAAGGTACCACTAAGGTACTCATGAGCAAGGTATGACATTCACATTCATGGCGTTTAGCAGGCAGTCTTATCCAGACCGACTTCCATTTCCTAGTTTTAGGAACAATTCCACTGAGAGCAACTTGGAGTTAAGGGTCTTAAGGCTCAGGGACTCGACCCCCTCTCTTGGTTCAGAGGCAAGCATCCTACCACTGGACCACCACCACGCCCCTCAGCATCCCACTGCTCATTGATGGATGGATCAAATACAGAGGTCACATTTCATTGTGGTGCTATGTGTGCTGTGCTGTGTTCTCAATGACAAATTATCAAGAAAAATCACTCACTATGCAGTATATAGTATATATACACTACCAGTCAAAAGTTTGGACACTCCTTCCCTTCAATGTTACATTTACATTGTAGACTCACAAAAGGCATCAAAACTATGTAAGAATGAACTGTGTAAGGGCTATTTGACCCAGAAGGAGAGTGATGGAGTGCTGCGCCAGATGGCTTGGCCTCCACGGTCACCTGACCAAACCCAACCAAGATGGTTTGGGATGAGATGGACCTGAGGGTGTTTTCACACTTAGTCCATTTCAGCCGCAAAGCGAACTCCAGATCGATTAGTCAGCATTTTTATGTATATGTGAACACACCGCTAAACGTAACTCAGACCTTTTCAACGAACCTCAACTGAGACCACATCGAGGTGGTCTCAGTCCGTTCGCTAAGTCTCGCGGGCGCTGTTCGGCTCTTCTGAACGTTAGAAAAGCTCTGGTTCGCTTCTTACAGTTTTTGTTCAAGAAAAAAAAAACTAGGCAATGCAAAGGTAAAGGTCTGCAGCTCCATAAGAATGAAGTATGAACAGAAAAGGACTGAGGCCCCATCTGAGCTGAAGTGGACCAGAAAGATAACTGAGTCCCCTTTCAAACGAACTCACAGTGTGAACATCAAAAGAACCAAGTTCCCTTTCTGTTGGTCCACTTTTTGGACCACTTCTAGAGGACTGAGTTCGGTTCCTTTAAAGAGGGACTATATGTGAAAACACCCTCAGAGTGAAGGCAAAAGGGCCAACAAGTGCTCAAAGTCAAAGTCAAAGTAAACTTTGTCATCTCTTCTATATATTGTACAGATATACAGATAGACGAGAAGACGTGGCTCCAGTTTACATAGTGCAACAAGAAATAGAGAGAACAAAGGAAGAACAAAGAACAGATAGAACACACGGAATAAACAATATATAAATAGGACACAAAACATACATTTTAAGCTAGAAGTGGAAATTGACTGACAGTTTTCAATATGAAAGATAACGATATCCAGTCTATTAATAGAAGTGTATTTTTAAAAAGTCTGACTGAAATTTAAGATTGTACTTGATATTATAGCAGCATTTTGGAGAACCATTCTGTAATACTTTTCTAATAATGTGTGCAGATATAGTTAGTTAAAAAAAGTAAATCAGTGATATATACATGTTTAACGGTTACAGGTAAATAGTAGAGGCAGTGCAAAAATTGTGCAAATAAATCTCTGGGAATTCCTTCAAGACTGTTGGAAAACCATTTCAGGTGACTACCTCATGAAGCCTATCGAGAATGCTAAGAGTGTGCAAAGCAGTGATCAAAGCAAAGGGTGGTTATTTTCAAGAATCTAAGATATAAAACATGTTTTAAGTTATTTCACACTTTTGTTTATTACATAATTCCATGTGTTCATTCATAGTGCCTTCAGTGAGAATCTACAATGTCAATAGTCGTGATAATAAAGAATAAAACATTGAATGGGAAGGTGTGTCCAAACTTTTGACTGGTAGTGTACGTAGCAGGGCCATCAGTATATAAAGGAATAAGCAAATACAGGCAACGCTTTCCAATAAGATTGCTGTATTTTTGTCAGCTTTGCAGACGAGACAAAAGACACACCAGACAACACTTTGAAACTTTTACTTTACTCATTGATGCAAAATCCATAGTCATATAATGCTGAATATTAACATGAAAATGCTTCATTAAGAAGACTATCCTGCTTTCACTTTGAAAGATGCATTCACAATGAAACCAGCTCAGGAGAGTTGTGATGAAAATCAAATCGTTTTAAATTTACGGTGTGGATAGTGGTCAGTTCTGTCCAGATAGTTTTAGTCAAACCTGTAGTTTGTTGGAATAACTGTCTAACTCCATACTGCAAGTGCAAGACAATTTAATTTGAACATTAATTATTATGCTCTTGTCTTCACAACTCTAATTATTCCCAATTAGCTTGTTTGTTCTTTTCATTTAACTTTTCAAGATTTTGATAGCATGCAGACAACAGATTAAAACAATGATATGAATAAATTAAATAAATTACAATAATAATACAGCTAATAGCTGTTGCATATAAAAAAAATGGGGCATGTCAGTTGTCTTTTCCTCACACGGTTAAGAGATGGTGAAAAAATTATTAGATGGTAACGATAAAAAACTTGCTTGTGATGGAGCAATGATCACGCTATCAACTTATGTCTTTATGTCTTGTTATAACATACTATTACACTCTTTCATTCTGACCATTTCTTTATATATTTTGAGGATTTCTATTATTCAGAACCCTAAATTACATGAATTTGCCCATTTGACTGCTTTACATTCAGTGCTTCATCATCAATTCAGCCACTTAACAATAAAGGAATGCCTTTAACTATAACGTTAAAAAATAAATAATTAATAGACAGAAGCTAATAGGAACTATATAACATCCCATCATTTAACAGAGGGCTTCTTTAGCAGTCAGTCTTTGTTCTGTTAATTAACACCGTCCCTGAGATTCTAAATCTACACGGCCAAATCTTTGTTTCCCAGCGCCAGAGCTATTACACGAAAGCAGTGTGATTTTCACGCCGGCCGCCCTGGCCTTTGCCACAGCATCTCTCCTTCGAAGTCCACCATCTTGTGCTTGCGGCAGCGCAGCAGAATGCCCACCACTTTGTCAGAGATCTTGACGTAGCGGTCGAAGAGGCGGCCGAATCAGATGTAAACGCGACCGCCCTTGTCCTTGTGCTCATGCGTCGCGATGATGAAGCACATCTCCTCCATCTCGCGGTGGATGTGCTTCTGGGCACGGTCAGCTCGCTGGGCAGTTTTTGAGCCCTCTTTGGGACGGCACAATCAGCGCCGCCGTGCAGCCGCTGCGGCCATGGCGCGTTTCGTAATCGGAGTCGTCACTGAAAGGATTGAGCTTCTGACCTTCCATGTGCACCTCGGCCAGCTTCTGCCACTTCTTCCTCAAGTCG
The DNA here is from genome assembly GCA_032718565.1 of Distichodus sexfasciatus. NCBI lineage: Eukaryota > Metazoa > Chordata > Actinopteri > Characiformes > Distichodontidae > Distichodus > Distichodus sexfasciatus. The sequence continues at coordinate 1,875,510 of JAVGVS010000034.1, read as the reverse complement.
CCCATCGTGGCAACCTTAATCTGCAAGAGACACAGGCAAGGTTTAATTAAGAGTACGGCATGTGGTTAGATGTGTCATAGAACAACACGCATAAAAGGATTAAAGAGAAATTAGGCAAAATCTAAATCTAAAGTATTAAAATATTATAAAATATTACATTTTATTTAAAAAATATTATATTATTAAAAATCCCCCCAAGAAACATCATAATATCTTCAATTTCTATACAATGACAAGTTGCAAGACATCAATGCGTGTTAAAGTAAAAGCTGGTGTTTAAAATGTAAGATTGAGTCTTTTTAAACTGTCATTAATTCAAATATTTAAATAGATTCAGATTTCAGTGGCTTCAATAAATGCAATTACATGTTTCTTCTCAAAAGTTGTTATTCATTATTGAGGTAAAGATATATTTATGATCTTTAATCTTCATTTATCTTTAATTCATACATTTTTAGTTGATCCACCTTTATTATTTTACAGTTAAACCGGATATGAAATGAGGTGTAGGTTTGTCTGAGATGAACTTTTGGATCTTTGGCTTTACAGAATTGCCCTTTTATTATGATCTTGCTACGAACAGTCCGATTTGTCTTGTTTTTTTTTTTTGCTAGAAGCTCACACTGTGCTGTTCTGATCTGTCACGAGTGATGCTGCGGCTGCTTGATATTTCACGTGACGTCCTGAATGGACACTTATTCCATCCAGTGTCATATGAACCAGTGGGAATGTGTCTTGTGAAACAGGAGATGGGAGGCCGGTGAGGAGTGCAATGAAGCAAATAGTGGAGTGACACAGCTGTGATAATTATCACTCATCAAGTTCAGAGAGCCATGTGCCATCTGTGAAGGTCAGATAAAAAACCTGTGTTTATTTACACTCAGTTCATGGCAAGGAAATGTGTGGGGATGTTGGGAAAGAAGTGTTTCAGCAGCTATGTGACTGTGGGTGTGTGCATATTTCGAATATTTAGAAAATGCTCTTTTTCAGAGTGAATTCCATTTCTAAGTCACAGGAACGGTCTAACTTGAGCAATTTGGGGTTAAAGGTCTCGTTTAGGGGCTCACAGGTGATAGGGCTGAAAGTAGGACAGAACCAGACTTCAACCCATGACCTCTCTGTTTGTAGCTGAGAATACTACCACTAGACCACCACCACTCGCTGTTTTTATGTGTGGGTGTGTGAGAGTGAGTAATATGAGTTGAAAGCAGTCGATAGAGTTCATCTACACATTTATATCTGGCAATGGTTTAAAGATGGTTTATCTCCAGCAAAGATTCAACTATGCATAAAGATATGTAAAGGCTATATGTCATGCATTCATAGCAAGGCACTAGGTCTATGGACGGTTGTCCAATCAGTTGGCATCGACATGAAACTGTTGTAAAAATGTATAGAAGAAATCTCTAAATGTACAGAAGCAAACTCTGGCGGCCATTTTTTGGTCAACACGCAGATCTTACCTTGGGTTTGTTGCTTGGTTTCTTCAACTCAGCCTCACTTTGATCGCTGTTGTCACTTAGAGCCGCATCCTCTCCGAGCCCGCTGTCCTCCGTATCCAAGCTGCTGCTACGAGACCCCAGTTTCCTCTCTTCCCTCTGTTCCAGTGCCTTCGCCAGTCCCGAGGCCTTCCAACCGCAGTACCGTCTCCTGGTTGGGGACTCGTTACCCAGGAAGCTCTTTGCCTCGTCAGGTGCCATCTGGTTGGTATGGATCTTCTCCTTGATGGTGCTCACCAGATCATGGCCACACTCGCTGCGTTTTGGAGTGATGGCTTTGTTCACCGTCACCGTCTTGATCTTACTCTCAGCATCGTCTCCGCTACCGACCGTGACAACACGAGGCGCAACCAGGAGCTTGGTTTGGCTGCTCTCCTTGGTCTTCTCTTTCTCGTCCATGATGATGGAATCGGGCATCCAGCCTGAGGGAATGGTATCTTGTTTGCCAGCATGATCATTGGCCCAATTTTGCCAACTCTTAGCCAAACTGGTCACCGTGGCCGCCACCCTGATCTTTCGTATGGCTCGGCTAAATGGCCGGCTCTCCTGAGCAGTGCTGGAGCTCATGGTTAATCTATTAAGCTACTGCTGCTTCTGACAGTCAATAGGGTGTGTAAAGTCTCTGGGTTTAAGAATCTGTGTGGAAGGTTGCAGTGGGACCCCGGCTATTTAATGCCAAGCGTAAGAGGAAGTAACCCCAGTTGTGGGAGGTGCGACATTCCTCTTATGCACATGGTGAGCACTATGACCCCCCGACATGCCGGTAGTATTTTTCCTCCCTCGGGGCCCACAAGACGGCAGGTGGCCAAGTTGATGTCATGACCGATCAGGCCCGCTTCTGTCCGGCTGTGGAATCAAACAAAAATCTCAAACCATGACGGAAACAATGCCATGTCATATCTAAATGTTATTTTTATGTGACTACACTGGGAGTTGATAAAGCGACCTATGTATCTACCAAAAACTTTGGCAAATTTTGACCGATTTTCAAAATTCTTTCTTACTTGACAATACATAACTTTAACTTGACTTAACAGTGAGTAATAAAATGACCAATTTATGACCAAATTCACCAACATCTATCTTTTTTCTTTGCAATTACAAGTCCAATGAATGTTCTTAATTCCACCCTTTCGGACAGACACGGGCAGAAAGTCATGAATTCTGAATGCTACAGTGAAACCAATTTAAAAAACTGATCAACAATTGCCAAACTTAGGGCAAAAGTATGAGGTAATTTTTTTGATTCCCTGTGTATTTTAAGACTTTGGTTATGTATTGAAAAGGTCTTCAAATGCGTGGTCCCGTGCATTGCCACTGAATGTTTTCTTCAGTTTGCCAGCACTCTGTGTGATGGTCTATTTTTTGCTCTTTGGCTGTAACCATGTGCATGTGCTAGCGTCTGTTGATTGATACACAGGCCTGTTCTGGAGGCATGAGCCAGGCTATTTTAAGGGGAGCGTCGTGCGGAGCAAATCTGGGCTGAGCCAAGGACTTACACCAGCTCTGTTCCATTTACACCATCCCAGATGAAAATACATCTATTACGACTTATCACCGGTGAGACTGAAGGACTAACGCGTTAAGACATCGCTAAGCATAAGTAAATGTAACCCATCAAGCTTTCAGACAGTGGCAGACAGAATCTAATTACCCAATTATTGTTGGTGGCCAATGTAATACAGGCTGTATTATCTGACCTTGATGCATTTTAAGTATTAAGCAGTAAGTATTACTTTCATCTATTTTATCCCTACGCGCCTAAAAGAAGAGGACATTCTCTCTTCTGTCAAACGGTTTCGCGTTCCTCCTTGAGGCTGTGCGGGGACAGAAATAAATGGATTGTCATTCCGGATGCTGTTCCAGTCCTTCCATGCCTCCTCTTTTGCGGTGACTCACAAACGGAGGAGTGTACTGAGGAATGAAAGCGTCACTTACATCAGTGTTAACACTATCAGCCGGCTGCACTTGGAGCGTCACAATACGCTACAGGTTGCGTTTGATGTTTAAATGTTGAAAAAAAAAAACCCACATCTCACGGCCTAGGCCAAAACATCGTCTACTTCATGTCACGTTAAGCCATATTGAGGGACGTTTGACATGGCAGCCTACAGAATTCTAAAAATAAAATATAGTTCACTGCGAAAGAAGAAACAGGTAGCTGAATTCTAAAACTTAAGTGTTCTTTTTAATGAATAACCTTTACTTACATCAATACATATATTTTTTAAATATTTAATTCCTAGATACTACCTAGGGCAGGGGAGGTAGTGGCCTGGTGGTAAGATACTATGGTGTCCTGGTACAAGCTGAACACTCAAATGTTTGAAGCAGGATTGCGGCAATTTGTGGCAAACTGTGGAGCCGGAATTTCTTGCCATATGTTTGCCATTGTCAACCACTAGTGGAAAATGCTTTTGCCAAACCAATTAGCCAATAATGGTGACAAATTTGAAGTTCACCACAAGTTTGCCACAAACCTAATGTGCATGTGAAAATATAACCTTGCTGCAACTGTTTACCAGAAGCCTAAAAATTCTTGTAAGGGGAGTGATCTGTGCCTATGAGTGTTTCATCAGAGAATTGCACCTAACGTTGTGTTCATAAATGTTTTATACTATGTACTCCATGATAAAGTTATACTGCACTACATTTACATTTAAGCCATTTAACGGATGCTCTTATCAACATACATTTGCAAATTACAGCGACAGTCTCTCTGGAGCAATTTAAGGGATTATGGGTTTTGCGCAGGAGTTGAACTGTGGTTTTTGGGGTCTCCTGGGATACGAACCCACAATCTTGTGGCCGCCAAAACTCAGAGCACTACTGTTATTACCACCGAGCCACTGAGTAAAACCTTGAACCCCAAGTTGACTTAGAAAATGTGAGCTGCTCTGGATTACAGCATATGATAAATATTGTAAATGTAAGTATGGTACATGTACTCAAATAGTATTAGTGAGCGTCTTTGAGGTTCTACTTGAGTCATTTTTTTGTAAGGAATCTTTTAATTCTAATTAAGAATGGGTTTCAAATACGTTCATTCATTATCTGATCCGCTTAATCCCTATTGGGGTTGCAGGGACCGGACCGGATGCCAACACATCGCACAACACACACACTCTCACGGTCACGCCTATGGGGCAAATTTGAGTCAAGGCATGCTTTTGGACTGCGGGAGATAACTGGAACACCCAGAGAAAACCCACATGAACAGAACAAAACTCCATGCAGAAAGATCCCGCAACGATTGAACCCGGGACCTACTTGCCGTGAGGTGATGGCGCTAACTACCGCGCCACCCATTTCAACAACAGTATACACCAAAGACTTATTTGGACTGCCAGTGTATTGTGGTGCTTTGACAATGTTATTTTGGGATCAGTGATGATCTCATTGCATTTAGGTTGCAGCAGGTGCCCTCCTATTGTTGGACTCACTGATGGGGATGCTTTTGAAGTGAGCAACAGTTTTGTGGATTTTCTTGAATAAAGATTACAAGTCATAATACTAGTTTAGTCTCATAACCACATTGTCATGACGACATGACTACATGAATGAGATTCTAAATCAGTTTTCGGTAACATTACCCATTAGAGGTGTAATTCTGTATTTTTACAGTGTACGTCCTTGAACTTCAGTTACTTGCACTGTATTGTTTTTAACCAAATCCTACTTTCCCTTAAATCAGAATAAAGACCATCAACAGCACCACATCTCACTGGCAACCATTCTACAATCGTCAAGCAGCAGTGGTGTGACGACTTCGGTGTTATTACAGACAAGCCCGGATAAGACAATTACTGTTCTCACCCTCTCCTTGGTCCCCCAAAGCACGCCAACCCTGTGTTTTAGTGCCGTGCGACTGCACAGCTGTGGATGTTTTCTTTTTTTTCCACACACACACTGTGAATGATTGCCTTCTTTTATCCTAGACTTGTTAATTTGAGTGTCAGATATTGGTCTTTGGTTTTGATCAGACGTTGCTGGGCTCAAGCGTTAACCTAACTTTTCTGTAAAAAATCAGGCCAAAGCCATTAACTCCCAACATTTCTTGAGCACATCAGAGATCCTGCCAAACGCTAACAAGCTAAGGAAATCAGGTTTATTGCCCTTGCATAACACTTCCATATAATCAGACCTGAGGGACAGGCTTATTATGCCCGGCAGTTGTGACGTGCATCTGTGAATGTGTGTGTGTGTGATGCTTTAATTTTAGCTTTGCTTAAACATAATCCCATTTGAGATAGCCTTAAGGGCTATGTACGCACAGAACACATGAGATGCGATTGGTATAAAAATGTTTTCCGTAATGACATTTCTGTAGTGGTGTTGTCAACGTGACAAGGGGTTGCAGATGCTGCTTTTTTCCCCTAAACTAAACATGACTCCACTTTAGGTGGGTTACCATGGCAAATCTGTCTTAGCTTTATAATTAATATTAGAATCACATCCGCCAGCGCTCTTCATTTTGCTTCCACGGTGCTTCCTGATTCCGTTAAATGCGTGGCCTGACCTACAAACGACTGCCCTTGAAATAAAATCAGTTTATGACATTTTTTACAGTATTTATTGTCAGTAGATTTGATGTTAGAGCCTGTGTGGGTCATCAACACAACCTGCATCTGTCTGCATTTCTATTTTTAATTATCTATATAGAGAATGTATCATAACCTGTACGGTCAGACATAATCATGATGACACATCCAGTAATATGATAAGTTCAACATAGTGGATGACTCTATACTATAAATAGAGAACAATGGGACATACCCACTACATGTATATATAAACATATCAGTTATTATCAGTTGCTGTTGTCATGAGGTCATCCATATACACCACAAATATCTCGAACATCTGGCATCTTCTAGAGGTTTCTGCCGCATGAAAGCACTATTAGTCAGGTTTAAATACAGCCTGTAGGCTAAGCATGCTAAATAAGAAGCACTGATGCAGACCTACACACTGGTATGCTATCTAAAAAAAATAAACACGGCATTCTACAATGACATCATGTTGCTTTTCTTCTTCTATTATAGTGTACTTTGCTAAACGGTGATCGTTCTTTCCGTTACCGTCTTTTTGCTATTAGAACAGTGCTGTGATCATGTTGGAAGAATTATGGGGCTGTGGTTGTCCAAATGCGGATGTTTGAGTCTGACTCCAGCTCCAGCACTACCACTACTGGGGCCTTAAACCCAGATTACAAAGGTCAAAATAAGACAATGCAACTTGTCCTGAATATAAATGTCTTATATGTATCGGAAATGTAAACATTAAAGAGAATTACATTAAAAAGCGTAATAATAAAAAATAAATGTGACACTGTAGATTGACACACTGAAAGCTGGTGGCAAACAAGAATGGGATGGGATGGGATGGGATTAACTTTATTACTTCCCGAAGGGGGAAACTCATTTGCTACCATGGACAACATACACAAACGAGACAGCAACAAGACAGAATATGACATATAGCAAGGACAGCGGCAAAACAGAGTACAACTTGCAGTAGCAGGACGGCAACAAAGACCATGGCAAGTACGGTACCATGTGCAATATACAACAATAATACTGTAAATGATGGCAAGACAATAACAAGACAAAGTACAACATGCAGTAGCACGACAGCAACAAAGACCTTGGCAAGTACAGTACCGTGTGCAACATACAGCAAATAAACAATGGTACCAAATATAAACATCAAAAGGGCCTACAGATGCTGTTTACACACAGCGATAAAATAAGCTTAATAACACAATGTCAACCAAGGCATCAATACTGAACAGGTCAGCAATTTTTGTTAAACGAACCAGTGCAAGGCATCCCATTAACATGTAATGAAACACAGCAATAGAAATGAGCTCGATGGCCACAAAACCACAAACTGCCTGCTCAAAAATGCATAAAACAAAGTACACCAACGTGGGGTAGCATGACGGTGGACCGACAGACACAAAAGAGAGAGATGTGCCTAAGTAGGTAGCTAATTAACCAAAAACAGATAGTAAATGCTAAACCAGTAGATTAACAGAACTGGGCTAACTGCAGGTCGGAACTAAACAGGAGCCAAAGAAACAAACAAATCAGATGAAACTGAGAACAAACTCATTCTATTCCTAATGGCGGCTGACATTCCAGTCATGCCCTCCGTTGTGAGGTTTCTATTGGATGACAGCGAAACACAGTATAACTTAATAAATCATAAGACTCTGTCTCTAAATGTGGTCCTTCCTTCATTATTAATTGCGAGGGCCGACTCGTATAATGTTTAACAGAACTGACACATTCGTGCTTTGCAAAAAATCATTGTATATACCAGAATATGCACCTGAAACCCTTTCCAGTATGCGTAAGAGACATTTACCTGACATTTAGCCGTCGAAAAAGAGAACACCATAATCACAGCAACATCTGATCCCGTGAATCATTAGGCCCCAATCTGTCTGGGCTTAATAATCAGGCATACAAAGGTTTGGTGGGTAAAAAAAACCTGCTGTCAAGTGGTGAATAATGTGCTCACTCAATAGAAAATTTACATTATGGCAGATGCTGATATAAATCCTTGTGTGTGTGTGTTTTAAGTGAAGCTTGCATGATGTGCATTTTTGTGTGTGTTTGCGTATCATGTTTTGATTTCTATTAGCGTAAATGCTGATACACATTTCTTTCTCTGTTTCTCTGTGTTAAGTGGAGGTGCTGATGTGCAATCTTGAGTGTGTGTGTGTGTGTGTGTTATACAAGCACAGGTTTGTCTTACTGCTGATGTGCGTTCCCATGTGTAGCTGGGTGTGCTAATGAGAGAAAGACAGAGAGTATGTCTGCCGTGGTCCGTGACTCATTCCGCTGTGTGACTCAGATGTTGCTGATGCTTCCACTAACCCTCAGCCGCTTTCTCAGCATGAAGCCGGCACCTGCTTCAGAGACGCCACGCTCCAAAATAGACCCTCTCCCTGTTTTTTCATTCTTCCACCTTTTTTCTCCTCCCTACACCTTTCCTGTCCTGCTTTTTCCGTCTTGTTTGCTCATTCTCGCCCTGCCCTCCTTACTCCTCCTCTCTCTCTTTCTCTCTCTCTCTCTTTCCTCATTCGCCGTCTTGTTCGCTTGCTCGCTCGCTCCCAGGCTCCCTCTGTGACTCAAATCAATGCGTGCAATCAGCTTTGAAGTGCACGGCTCAGATCCCCACTGAATTGACTTCAAACTAGTGATTGCACTCCGCCGCGCACGCGTCTAATGTGACTCAACAGGAACCAAATGCAGGAATTTTCTTCAACATGCTTTCTGTCTCGACGCCAGCACGTCAGTCCGACCTTCTTCAGGCCATAGCCATTTCCAGATGGGAAAGTTGTCACTGTAAAATGATTAATCATCATTGAAAATGCTAAACTAACTGATGGCTCTAAATTAGTCGAAATGTTGAACGCAAGTCTGATATTTACGTGAGTGATTATTTGTCATTGTGAACACACCACTGCACACAGTGCACCACGATGAAATGTGACCTCTACATTTAACCCATCTGTGAAAGAGCAGTGGACAGCTTTTTAGCCATCTTCCGGAGAGCAGTGCTTGGGGACGGTACCTTGCTGATGAGTACCTCGGTGGCACCTTTATCAGTCCTGGATTTGACTCGGTGACCCTCAGATCATGGGGCTAACTCCATAACCGTTACCCTACCACTGCCCCGAGATCAGTGGTGCATTTACTCATTCATTCATTCATTCATTATCCAAACCAATTAATCCCTATCGGGGTCGCGGGGGCCGGATCTTATCCCTGGAACTACCGTGCCTCCGTGCCGTCCCTACCTTATTAGTTTTACATCTTAACCCTGTTTAAAAGACTTTTACATTATTAGGCTTACAGTTCGCATAAAGTAAAGGCTATTGCTTTAAGACACTGGAGAAAATAAATAAGCTAAAGAAAGTTTCTCCTGCAAAAATTTAGACACATGCATGCTGAATCAACTCTGGGCAAACAGTTATGTGTATTTTAAGAGAGGATTAGTTCCTTCATCGGTACGCAATGTGTTGTGCTTTGCTTTTCCAAAATACATGTACACGTACTAATACCTGTACACAAATACAAATATATGTACTTTTTTATTCAATTAAATGAGTCATGATTTATTATGAATTCATTTTTGATAGCTTGGAAAAGGGAAAGTGATTCACGGAGGTGACTTTTCATTTTTCAATATTGTCCCATAAGTACATTAAAGTATGTTTTGTATTACGTGTCTGTAAATCAGTATGAATTAAAACTTTAATACTGTACTAGAACAGATGAGGAGGATAAAAACATGTAAGGGAATACAATCATACGCTGGAGACGTCATGCCCTGATCGTAAAGATGTATTTCTGTCACCACCACAACCTCCTGCAAATATTATATTTTATAACCACTTGGACAGGCATCTGGAAACATGCAGTGAAAGGTGAGGGGGAACAAATGCTATTTTTAAAAAGAGGGACGGGGTTAGTGTTACTTTATGTAGAAGAGAGCAAGAAATGCACCTCAATGTGTTTCAGTGAAACAAGACTAATCATAGCTTTGGCTTGATATTAATGTTGTGCATTTTATTCCATGAAATCTAAGACTATTAAACAGAAGTAGGCCAACAAATGGTTTGAAATGTTTTCCTCTATGTGTGCCCATTCCTCTGTGTGTTTCCACATCTGCACAAGTGCATGTTCTAAAGTGTGTTGTCACGTTACGTTGGTCTTCCTTGCAAATCTTTTGTTGACAACAATAGCGAGTCATAGTTTATATTTAGTGCTCGACAGAAATACCTTTGCTCATGGGCTCAGTTTTTTTACAGGGAGGTGTGAGAGCTTCAATTATGGACTGTAATCTGGCACATCGCAGGTTGAGAAAACACTTACTCAAAAGTGGGCCATATCTTTTGTGAAACTTCCACTTAGAGCCGATATTTAATATAGATACTGTCATAATATTGCAAGTGGTATGCTTAGCAGTGAAATAAACCCCAAAATGAAACTCTGCTGATTGCAAAGCCACTGCATTTTCACTATACAAATCTTAGGAAGAGTGAGATAAATTACACTGTATTTGTCAAGGTAAATGTAAAGAACATTAATATTATAGTGTATTTTATATTAAATTTGCTATTAGACACTACTTTTGATATAATCTGCATTTGACCCATCCGCGAAGGAGCAGCGGCCAGCTTTTGGCAGTGCCTGGTAAGCAGTGCTTGGGGACAGTACCATGCTCATGAGTATCTCAGCGGTGCGATTATCGATCCGGACCATGAACCAGTGACCCTCCGATCACAAGGCCATCTCCCTAACTGTTACACTACCAACAGTTGTCATGAAATGCTGAATTTGTCATACAGCATTATGAACAAAGCCTTTATTTGCAGTCTTAGTTGCTTGTGTTTACCTAATCTTTTAGCTAACATGTTCCATGCTCATTCTTATCACAAGAGGGATGGTGTAACTGCATGTTTAATAATGATATTTTTAGCCAGTAGAAAAAAGCTATATTTAGCAATGAGAGAAAGGGTTTAAATGAGGCTGTTCCATGTCCACAATGATATCCATCTGTCGCAGTTCATGCATTATTTAGCATTAATAGATCAACTTGCAGTTGAAAAAGAACTTTGCAGATGTTAGGGATAGACTAAGGTGGGACTGTTACATTTCTAAATAAAGCATCTATACCATATTCACTTTTATTTTATCATTATACACACGGTACTTGATACTTGAGATACATAATCTGTGAATGTCACTGAAAGGAACACTGTGACACTGAAATTGAAAGATGTAGCATACTGTAAGTGTTATGAGCGCCTTGAATGGGTTGGATGTGTTCGCTAATTTTGAAGCATTGCTGTGGATATAACAGGACATGTGACAGGATTGTGCTATTATAGGCACAACAACAAAAGCTATAATAAGAAATGACACATCATTCAGACAGATTGTTGACCATCATTATTTAATCATCCTATAAGTCAGCATGAGTGTAATACGCAATGTATAGACATTGTAAAGATCTTGAATCTAAACCTTTCATTCCAAGTCTCGGAACTGGACTCCAGATTAATAAATAAAGTAATATAAAATGTTAAGATAAGAACTATTCTTCATGGAGCAACTGACAAATATGGAGAAGGATATGAAGACGTATTTTAAGGATATTCTCAAGAGACAGATAGTAATACTGGGGTCACTCTAGAGTGTCTGAGAGTGTCCGAGAGCCATGTAGAATGTCCAGGCTTGTTTTGGGCAGGGTTACATGTACAGCTCTCCTTGGTAAAGAATGACAGGTCATGACAGCTGTGCATACCTTGTCCCTAAGTGTTTTGGAAAAGTAGTTTGCAAGCCAGCATCACGAAGGTATTTTCCCCCATCAATAGCCTGTTGAGCAATACATTATTTATAGATAAAAGTGAGAAACTGCAAGCCGCGTTGTGCGTGTGTTCAAACACGTTCCACCCACAGTGCTTGATCCGTAGTGCACAGATAATATCTGACCAAATCTACTGAGTATACCATCAAATGCCATCAAATGCACTTGGCAGTAGCTTGCCATGATGCCATGACCCTGAAAGATTTGTATCTAGTCCATACTGACCGTTATGTAATCACTCTGCGTTGACCCGATCATGAGACAAATAGCAACTACTGACCCCTACTGGCAGAATTGCAGGTTTGATCAAAAACACCTAAACAGATACTGTGATGCTGTGAATTTCAAAGGATTTCGCACATAAGTATTCAGTTATGTATCTTGGTTTCAATATAACATTAACAGTAAAACATTATTTTGACATGATTTGTCTGTAAACTTTTAGGTTGAACATTCTGTCTAATTTCGGGGGAGGATCCCAGAGAGGATGTCTGATTTGAGCCTGGAAATAGTTCAGACGCGATAGCCTAGATTTCCCTTCCAGTTTCTCCAGAGGAACAAGAGCACATGCCCTGAGAGGAGGAGTAAAAAAAGACAGGATTTGGGTCAGAGAGAGAGAGAGAGATAGAGAGAGAGAGAGAGAGAGAGAGAGAGAAGGTTCCCTGAAGACACCAGTATTCAGCTCTGACCCGCAAAGACAATCAGTGCAGGAATCATCAGCTTAAAGCTTTCGCATCAAACTTTTATGCATAACCAGTGTCAGCCTGCAAAAAGTTGTTCATCTGCATATTATACATGAACCAGCTCAACTTAATTACTTTCATTTCTGCTTTTTTCTTTTTTAAAGCAGGCACATCAGCTCATACGATCGTTTCTCCACTAGAGGGAGATGGAGAATAAATGATATGATTGTTGGATTGTCGCATGTGAACTGGAGTGCCTGTTTAATTTATGTCCAAAGCAGTAGACACTAAAACATTAATCTATCCGTGGGTAAATATCTCCATTTATGAACCTGGCAACGTAATTTATGAGTGTAAACATCTTTTATCGGTCTGTGATTCCAGTCTAATGAATATTTAATGAACAAAATCAGATCTGTGCAGAATCATTGATTAACAAAATAAGATGCCTGTTTTGCAACCTCCCCGTGATTGAGCTGCTACCAATAACCATGAGAGTCAGAGCACACACTGATATTTCACCTTCAGACCAACTCATCTACACATGTTCCTTTAACTTTACAGTGGCTAATTTAAAATGTTTTGAGAAATATGTTTTTATTGAATAATATTTAAAAACAGTTTATGTTTAAAATCTTTTATGGTCCTCAATTCATAGTCTCTGATTTAGTGCATCATTACCATGCATAAAATGCGTTAATAATAATTAGAATTTCGGATAACTCTTCTGCATGTGGCCATTTCCATGACCTTTAAAATATCAATAAATATAACAATATACCAAATTATAAGTGAACTAGAAATGATAGTTCATTTATTCGACACTATATAGCTTATATTCTGTCTCAGCATCAGTTGTCCTTTTTGATTTGCTAAATGTGTTGTTTAAAATTTACATTTCGATACAACTTTCATGTAGCAACCATCTCTCTGAATTGTGTTAGGTAGGTGGCATGATAATGACAATAATGCTGTGAAAATGTGATTTCGGATCTTATGCTTATTGAATTCTATTTGTTGATCAATATGATTTAATATATGTTCAGACACATTTATAGCTACGTGTGTACTGTGGGAAAAACGTGTGGTTGAACTATGATTGATATTTCTGTGATCCAGAAGTCACCGTACATGCTTTTTGTTTGCGTTCACCTATTCACTGGCTAATTAATTAACATCACAAGTGAACGCAGCATGACTGTACATTTGCATACAAAGAGAGTAAGAGAGAGAGAGGGTCTCGCTATCGTTCTATCTAAACACTAATTCAGAAACTGCCCTCGAGTCAGTGTCGATAATGCCGTTCGAATGCCAGATTGCCTTTTAATGAGGCAAGTCTTTCAGCTGTGACGCTAATGTCCGCAAGATGACGCGCTCTTTGTCAATGCACTTTTGTTGCATTATCTTAACATGTAACACACACACAAAAAAAACCATCCTGCGACTAATATGACTTCAGCCAGATGCAATCTCAGTGCTGCAAGTGCTTCCATATGAGAGCTGTCCTTTTAATCAACACACGTGTTGGAACACGTACGTGGCTTTCCTCAAGTTTATGGCGGGGTCCGTGTGACGCAAGTTCCGCCCCGATGAGATCTAAATGCGCGACGTGATTTACTGTGTTTCTCCTAGTGAAAACAAAGACTTAAGATTAGATAGCCAAGGCAATTAGACAGCAAGTAACAACAGCACTTACAAGTGTGAGGTTGATGAACATTTAAGTGCCCATATAGCTCATCTGGAGCGAAAACAGACCAACACCATCAAATGTTTACAGTGTCAGCTGTGTGGCAATGTGCAATACACAAATGTGGTGCCACGAAACAAAAGAGACACACTAACATTTATATAAAGAAAAGTTTTACTGTATTACTCAGAATCGGTCCAGTCGGCTGCTCACGGGCAAAGGCCAACCCTTTAGAAACAAAGGCACAATGAGGTTTGGTCATGATAAATATATTTTTATCGCGGGAACAAAGTGAAGAGGTGAGGAGGGAGTCCATCGCTCAGGTTTTGCACTTCTTGGCACCTTCAGAAAGTTTCAGGGTGAATGATGGACGCCGGACTTCTGAGAACAGGGTCTTTGGGGGTCTTTAGACAAGCCTCAATTAAGCCTTCAGAAAACAAACGTCATGCGGCAGTGAGGAAACAGGAATTATGCTAGATGTTGGTTGGGAAAACGACTTTCAGTGTTCAAGAAGTAGAAAAATAAAGAAGAATTATATATAGATACAAATGTAACATAACTATAATCACAATTCACAACATACAGTATAGTTGCATTAAATGACACTATGAATAGCACTCCATAAGGCAGGGCTACATCTGAACTGGGGATTATGTGGGTTAGGACGATGATTTTGTGCATTAAATTAAGGTGGCACCAAAGTGATGAAGTTACGATTGGTTAAGATCAGCCCACCTTAATTTAAGCGTATTGCATTGCCATAAACACAAATAGAAATTTCTAACACTGGACACAGAAATGGCGTTATTTACTAAATCATTTAAAGTGCATTTTATGAAATGTCTTTTCATATGTACACCAGGTTTTTAAAAAAATAGCCTGAAGGCACATATTCACACAGAATGGTGGACACAATATATCAAATTACTGTCGTTTTTCTCCTTGTGCACACTACAAATACACAAGCACACACACCTACAATGCACAGACACACACACTTACACACAGGTCTTTATGAGGGTCTTCCATAGACGGCTGTATAATAAGACACCTGTATCGAACCCTAACATAGACGGTTGTGTCTGTATAATAATAAAATAACTGTACCAAACCCTAACCTTAACCTCGGTAAAAAAAAAACAAAACACATTTTTAAATAAAAGCTGTAACATTTCTATATGTTCTTTTCCGTATGAGGACTGGTCCATACGTACAAAAATTGGACAAGTCCCAGATTTTCCTATCATTAAGGGAATAATTAGGTCCTCACATATACCTTACGTCTTTCTTCTCTCTGTCCCTCACTTACACACACAAGATTACAATAAGAAAGAGATGCATACAATGATCCAGTTGATATGGTAAAACTGGTTAAACAAGACACAACGTACTTCACTTAGATCAATATTAATGCACCAGCCATATTGAGATTTATCTCTGAATGTCTTTACTGCTGTTAACTTTGTGGCCATTTAAAAACAGTGACAGATTCTAGACTGTATCCAATCCCTTGGACTCTGTATGCTCTGTTCACCCCCATAGTTTTAGGTATGTACACATGGCATCACGATCATCTCCTCCACGGGCCAAAGAGGTCAAACTTCTTCATCGGATTCTTGTTTTCTTGACGTTGTCATAACAATGAGTCTCTAACCTCACAGTCTCTGTACAAGGGTAATGGAAATTCATTGAGGCAGCCCCTTGACAGTGTTTTGCTTTTCGTGAGATTATCAGTCATCAGTTTTACAGGGCGAGAGAGAAGAACGAGACGACAAAAACGAAAAAGAATTAGGTTTGGCATATTGTTCAGAAACGGTTTTCGGCAGATTCTCGCCTTACACGTCAGTCGTCCAGCCATTAACAAACTGTTTATCAAGGACTTAAATTTCCAAGCGTTTATTTCTTTTGCCACTTTGATCCAGACTCGGTCTGTATATCTTTTGTTTTGAGTTTCTAACTGGTGAAGTTTAGAAGTTTGACGGCCGGATCATCATTGCCGTGGTTTTGAGGGAGTAGCTTGGCCCTCGGAAGTGGTGCCACTTGATGCCGTTAAGCTTCCGGATGTTGTGACCCACGGTGTAGTACATGCCGTTCAGGTTAGAGAGGCCACAGGCATCAAACCACCAGCCTGTGAAGGGCAGAAATGGGTTGAGAACTTTAGGGTACAGCCATGTTTTAAAATAAATATTGAGGACACATTGAGGTCCGACCACTCAGGCCTCATTCGGAGGTCGTCTGGGCCACATACAGTCATTATTTTCACACATTCTTTTCAAATAAAAGTGTCCCGGGCTACATTAAAGCATAAACTACTCAAGCCACATCCAATGTGTAAGCAGAATCTTCCAACAATATTATTACAAAGTTACAACGTTTTTAAGACTTTACAGTGTTAAGTGTTAAACAGACAGTTAAAAACAACACATTTGGTCTTTGCAAACAAACATTTTTCGTTTTTATAGACCAAAAGTGTTGTTGTTGTTTGTTTTTTTTGTTTTTAAGACGGGTAAAAGTTTGAGGTTTTAAGTGTTAAAAGGCAGTTAAAAATGTCGATGCCTTTGATCTTTTCAAACAAACATTGTTTTTGTTTATATAGTACAAATGTGCTATTGCTTTTGTTTAAAACGGCTTGCTTAATATGTAAAACTGTCTGTTTTTAAGATGGTTTAACTGTTTTAAACAGAATAACAGCAACAAATTCAGACTTTGCAAACAAAAATATTGTATTTTTTATTTGCATGCAGAGTGTGAAAGTGAAATCCAACACTCAAGATTAAAGTAAAAGTGTTAAAGTAAAATGTAAAGTATACTTTTGGTCATCTTAGCTATATATACTTATATAGTGAGGTAAGACACAAAAGGCTAATACAATACACATTTATAAATAAACATAAAGCCTCCAGACAACTAAAACTAAATTAAAATGTGCAATTAAGAACAGTAAGTTGTCTTTAACAAAAGAAAATTGTACAAATGAGATGGAATCATCCAAAACACGTTAGTCAGTTATTACCAGGACCTACATTATTGTCGCTGTCTGTGATCCCCATTGATGCAAAGATTTGAATTTAAGTGAATGTGAATGAATTATTTGTCATTGTGAACACACCACACTGTATAATGTTCCACAATGAAATGTGACCTCTGCTTTGACCCATCCTTAAAAGAGCTTTTTTCTGGCCGCGACCCAGGATGCAGTGCCTGGGGACGGTATCTTGCTCAGTGGTATCTTCACTGCTCCAGGCCTTGAACCAGCAAACTTCCAATCACAGGGCCAACTATCGAACCATTACGCTACCATCTGTCTTGTGGGTAGATTTGCCATTTTCCCAGCAGGCTTTGTGAGGATACTGATGTTACTGTGTGTCTTTCAGGAACAAAAACACAGCGTTCAGTTCAAGCGAATCCCAGACCCCTGTCTCTTTCATCCACCTCTCCACACTATGGCTGCTCTGTTCATTTCAAGGCGCACACTCGTTCTCCCGTAAGGGGTTTGAGTGATATGTTGCCCTGCTGTGCACGGGGGTATCTCATAGCCTTTTTAAAGCAAACTGTGATTCTTCTAAAAGAACCAGACGGCTCCTCTACTGCGACAGAGAGAGAGAGACAGAGAGAGAGCGAGACCCCCACCGGTCTAGCTGTGATTGAATTAATATCACTTCACTCGACACATGTTTAAGTTGGACGAGGTGGGGCGGGAGGTTCCGACTTTAAATCGTTTGATTGCGAATGGCTACGAAAACACAGCAAGGCATCGGAGGGTCTCCGACTGGGCGTTATGGCAATTAACTTAAACAACCTTTCAGGATCACAATTAAAAGCCTGTTTCTCTTGGAGCACACTTGAGGTGAGGCCGCCTTAGCCAAGCGCGGGTACTGAATAAACTGTTTAGACAGAGGGCGACACACTGAATAGGAGAAGTCTGCAAATCCGGAATGTGTTTTTAAATCATTTTGTCGAATTTGGGGAGAAGTGTAAGATTAGAAATGGCTTTTATTTGAAATTGGGATGGAGAATTAAATAAATGTAGAATTACAGGCATTTGTTATTGCGAGCGTGTCGAACGAGTGCCTTACGGAAATGGATCAAAAGTGCCAAATTTGACAGGAAGGACGTCTCTCAGGGTGTATCACAGTTTCAAGCTGGTCTTGGTCTTGCATTCAATCACGAATGAGTCTGAAGGATATTACACACCTAAAGTTATGTACAATTATTACCCACCCGTAAAAATATCCAGTTCCTACATCCTTATTAAATTGGTTCCACATCCATGTCGGTGATTAACCATAATTGTTAGAAATGTTAGGGAAGAAGCCTGCTTGCGGGAATGGCAAACTATTACCACACATCTGAACACTGGAGTGTGTCGGACGGCACGTCCCGGGCACAGAACTCACCTCCGGTCAGCATTAGCGCACACTTGCAGAGGCAGTTGTCATTGTCGGAGTCTCTGGTGCTGAAGCTGGTGCCATGTGGTGCCAGGCTGCTCTGCTGCCCTGCTGTACCGCTGTAACCTCTTAGCAGAAGTCTGGACAAGAGAAATGTAACAATGTTATGTACAAAAGATGTGCACAGTCATGGACAAATCAACTTTTAGGCTGCTTATATGGTGTATCTACTACTTAAAATATATGCATCACTGGAATTCTATCTCACGGTCACTCACCTGCCATTATGATACTCATGATCACGGCACTTTATAAAACATTATATTATATCCTATTCCATTCGCACACTGTTCTTCAAATACGTAAATGTAATTGTCTATTTGGGATATACAGTATATATTAGGGCTGGGTATCGTTGCTGATTTCCTGAATCGATTCGATTCCGATTCACAAGGTCATGATCCGATTCAATTCTCGATTCGATTCGATATCGATTTATTTAGAGATTTCTTTGTGTCAATACCAGTTTTGCTTGGTTATAAAATAACTCGTTTTAAAACCGAAGTGTTGCCAAACATCGGCCTTTAGGCCAGACGGTGATTTGAGCGGAGCAGCTTCAGCCATGGCTCTATTTGGTTTCGATTTCGCCGGTCTCACATTTTTATAGCTCTCCTTGCGGGGTCGCGAGAAGTAGTGCATAGCGGCAGGAAAAGATCGATCCGCGAATTTTCTAATCGATATCGTATTTTTCGAATGAGAATCGATATTGATCGGTGAATCGATTTTTTGAACCCAGCCCTAGTATATATATAGGGACGGCGCGGTGGCGTAGTGGTTGGGATGGAGGCGCTGCAGGAGGCTCTAGAGGATGCAGACCCCTGGTTTAAATGTATAAATAAAGACGTCAAAATAAGGTAGTAATAAGGACCTTTTCTAGTAAAACTGATGATAACTCACCTTTAATTATTAATCTTTATGCATTAGTAGTTCGACAATAGATAAAATAATGCTAAGTATCATTTTAACACAAAATTTCAAAGGAGATGTGTGTATTCTACAAGCGACTAATTACTATGCCTTGTACCTTACTATACTCTCTGCCTTAAGAGGTGTTCCAAGTTCAGTTTTATGGTTTTCAAGAGGGTTTGTATGCCTTTATTCCAAACTAGAGCCTGATATTTTAAGTAGTGGTACTACCTGTACTGTTGCTTTTCGCTGGCTAACTGGAACTTTTCATACAGCGAATGTGCAGCATTTCCTTCCCAGTCTCGAAGCTCCACTCGTAAGGAGTACTGAGTGCGACTGGTGATCAGGTGAACCGCCTCATTCCCCAGCCAGTGCTCTCCACCGGGATCACCAAAGCCCTGAACAGCAAACAATCAAGTCAGAACGAGGTTTACGTCGGTGTAATATTCAGTGTAGACTCCTAAAATAACTCATTGATTAATTACAACTCTCCCTGTGACATTTAATTCTTATTACGTGACACTTTCAGCTTGTGCACTCATGTAGTCTGTGATAAGTGCTGACATTTTGAAACGTGCCTCAGCGAGAGAAAACACCCAAAATATCATGACGAGGCCCGGCTAATGTTTTATAGCGTGGCTATTTTTACGAGATTGTGTAGAGAATGCACCAGTCCTTTATGAAAACAGTCCAAATGCTGGCAATGACGCCAAGCTGTCAGATGCTGTTTTACTCCCCATGTTTCATGTGTCGTGCGATTTGTTAACTTAAGTCATCGAAATGAAGCCAAATTCTGCATCAAGTCTTCCACGGGATAAGTAAGAAAACATTCGGTAACTGTTCCCATTTTGTATAAATATTATCAAGCCGTGCTCTCGTTGTCGCACCAAGCAAGGACACAGAGTCCTCTCCTTTTAGATATGAAAAATATAATGACTCAGTAGATCCTGAGCCAGGACTGAGGATGCCTAGTTGACCCTCATAAATGCTGAAAGTGTGTGTTTGTGTGTGTGATAGTTGGGTGGTTGTGAGAAACTCATTGTTTTTGGGGTTGGTGATGGCCTAGTGGTTAGGATACTCGCCTCTAGACCAAGAGGTCATGGGTTCAAATCCTACAACTACCATCACTGGGTCCCTGAGCGAGGGTAAGTAAGAATGGTGTGCATCTCGGCATAGGCCGAAAAGCGTAGGGATTGTTTTGACCCTTAGGGGCACTAAAAATAGAGTCTGATTCACTGAGGTGCTAATTATACAATGCTGGTATTTGAAGGCTCTAAAAATGCAGCCATTTTAATGAAAAGTGTAGTGATCAGCCTATCTAATTTGCATAATATGCAAAACAGACTTTTGCAAACCACCCGACTGGGTGATTAGAGCAAGTGAGATGTCAAATGAATCTGCTGACTTGTCCTAATGTCATAACAGAGCCTTTCTTGTGATTTTTTTGCTAATTATGATTCACCGACTCCTTCCTTCGACCCTTACTGCTTCAGCTGTGCGACCTTTTCTTGGACCTTTCTCATTGCCGCTTGCGGCTATATTTTGATTTGTTATTGTGACTTTCTGGAGAAATCTGTGTGGACAAGTGATTATGGCCTCATAAAGATTTCAAGGTACTTATTAGGAATATTATATCTACAAAATATTTTAAGATTTGTTTCAAGTTTGTGGTTTATGGCTAATGATTATGAGTAGAGGTAGTGAGTGTGTGTACATACACTTACCGTCTTGTACTCATTCCAGCCTCTTACAAAGTCTACACTGCCATTGATTCTGTGCTGAAACACTGTCCAGCCTCCTCCACTGGTCTCCATATCGCAGAAGACCTGTTGATACAAAAAATCTAACCTCATTTACTGATATCACTCTCCGACTTTTAAATGCAGAAAGTTATTTCTGAAAGAATTACATGTAGACACCAACGTGTAAATCTCACATAAGCTTTTTCCTGGCGTGTTTTAATGCCGAAGACTGACACGACACCGCAAAGACAACGGTTTCCTTGCTATCAGATAACAATCTCTAACTTACACTGTAAAGTCCATGCTTGACGATCAGCATTTCAGGTTTTTAATGCAGCATGAGGCCAACAAGTAGAGCTCTTCTAGGTGCTGCGTAGTTTGTGTGAAATGGCAGATCCACTGGCTGTTGATTGCTATGCATATAACAACAGCACATAGTGGCCAAGGAATATGAGGCAATGCTCCAAAATGAAGTGCATCCTACTGTGCAAGCTCTGTTCCATCACGATGTTTCCATATTCCAAAATAAATACGATTCCATGCATACTGCTAAAGAAATCATGAATAATCCGATGAAACTTGAACTCCCCAATCACCAGACCTAATCAACACTCGAGCATTTATAAGAAATTGGAGCAAGGAAATGTCAACTTTGCGTGGAAAATGTCAGTTTATGTTCAGTTATACTGGATGTATACTGACTGTATAGACAGCACACGTATTCCAAACCACTGCCCTCACCCGTATCAGAACACTATAATTAAACCCAGAGACATCATCTGAAAAGGTAAATTAAAATCTCCCAGTGCTCCCCAAGCTCAAGCACATCTTTTCAAAAAATATTTAGATAATAAAGTAATAATGATTCACTCAGATTTTATTTCAGTTTAACCGTGACCTCCTTTACTGTCTTTAACAGCTGTTCCTAATGGGTGAGACCACAGCGCACACATTTTATATTAATATATAGTTTTATGCAAGGAGCCTATTAACCAATGAACCAGCGGGTCACACTCATTGTGTACCTTGGTGGGTTCTGCCATGTCTCCAATGTAAATGTGATAGACTCCGCTGCTATTGTGTCCAGCCCTGTAGATCTCAGCGCAGTCCCGAAACCTGCTTTCACTTGGCATGGAGTCGGACACTGTATGGGGCAAAGGGGTGAATGCTTTTACGTTTACCAGCGAATTATACGTTTAATATCTGAGATGATGTAAAAGAAATGCTAGATTAACACCACATTGCTCATTACTGATTTTAAGTGAACTTACACTGCAAAATTTGTAATTTGGGAATTTGTAAGATGATACATATACACATCAAATATTTGTGTCTTGAGTCATCTGAGCTCACCAGCAAGTTTGTGTGTGGGACATGTGATACTGCACCCCAACTTTGAAAACACATAAAATTTTATTTCTTCACCCAGACTCAATATCCGGTTTCTAGTCTTTATTTTGCAGTCAGATGTATCATCATGGCCAGAGTTGCCACACTCAAAGTTTATAGGAATGCATCAATATTTGGTTAAAAAGAAATGAAACAGAGACGTCTATGTGAGCACTCTCTGAAAACAGGCAAAAACGTTTGGACGAACGGGGTCCAGTAGGAGTCACTAGTCCCAACTTACACTCAAACTCTGTTCAAAAAATGAATCTGTTTATATGTGTGTTTGCCTGTCTGTGTTTCTGCGTGTGTTTACCTGTTCCACCAGAGACAAGGTCAATGAGTGCATGCACAGACTTCATCAGCTGCTGCTGTTGTCTCTGTAAGGCCGAGTTGTTGCTGCTGGCCGCTCGAAGCTGCCGCTCCAGAGCCGAGATGGCGGCTGCCTGTCTCCCCACCAGGTCCTGAAGCCTCAGCTTCTCCTTCTTCATGTCCTCGAGCTCGGTGCGCTGCTGAGTCTCCAAAAGAAGGACTTTGCTCTCCAAACGGCTGGACGAGAAACAGATACAATAACTCTGAATCTCAAAAGAGGAATTTTATTGATACTGACCATAGGCGTCGTCAACATTATATTTAAAGGGGCCGTGTCTCCGCACATTTAAAAATGATTCGTTTGGACCCCCCACATTTACCATGATATATTTAACCATGACCCCACCACATTTACCAAAATATTAATCCACCCAGTAGGATACAGTAGGATAGAAACCTAGGACCTACTGGTTTATTGGACGTTTTGGTTTAAAAAATCAATATGATTATGATGATCATTCAGACTGAACAATCAGTGCCTCTCACTGTGGCAGTTGGTAGTATAAAGGTTAGGGCACTTGCCCCATGATCAGGAGGTCACTGGTTTGAATCCCAGAGCGGTAAAGGTACCACTGAGGTACTCCTGAGCAAAGTGCTGTCCCCAAGCACTGTTCCCTAATCTTACAGTATAATAATTATGAAAAACACTTTATAACAAACAGATCAAAAACAGGAGAAGGGGGGAAAAGTGCACTTGCAGTTTGCTGCTTTGCATAGAGGAAATGGCCTGGGAGCAAAAGAGGGAAATCCCACTAATGGAGGGCATGGTTCCCATGTGCACATTGTGCCATGGCAGAGGGCCAGGTCAGTGCTGTGCAAAGAGCACATCATTCATGCTCATGTCCACATTTCACCAGTATGAGGCCATGTGCTCACCCAAACCAGCATCTGTCAAACGTCCTTGTTTTTAGATAGGGTGGACCGGTCACTTTAATGTCTGTAAAAAGATTACATTCATAACGATAAAACTAAATGTCGTTCTTCACTTTTTATTTTTTCCATTAATGGAGTAGAAAGACGAGGGTGGTGCTGGTTATGCTGAGAGAAGTTCTCAACGATTTCAACACTGCAAGCTGCTGGTGATATGTAGTTTCATGAGTTGAAAATAAAATGTAATATCCAGATTATTATTATTATTATTAGTATTATTATTATTAACAAAATAAAAGACAAAAGCAGTGTTGCTTGAGTAAAAAGTATCTGGCCAAGATCTACTGATTTCTGGCTCCACATTTCAGTTTCTACTTAGCAATTTTTTTTTAATCTTACAGTATTGTAACGATAAAATGGTACAGCAACTTAGCTGCGGCGTGGCACACATTGCGTAACTGCGAACATACTGTAGATAATCCATAGATGGAAATCACAGTGGAATGTGGCAATGTGTCAACCCATCGATTTTAAATGAATTTTATTGCATGCATGTTTGTTTAAATCATTAGTTTATTATGTTCAATTCTACAGTTGTTTAGTTATGATTTACAGTATATATTAACATTATTGCTTGTTCATAACTCATTCATTCATTATCTGAAACGCTCAATCCCTATAGGAGTTGTGGCGGGGACTGGGGCCTGTCCCGGGAACTATGGGGCGCAAGGTGGGCAGGCGCCAAACACACCACGGGGCACACACACTCACACCTGACGGGGCTAATTTAGAGTTGCCAATTAACCTATATTGCCCTGCTGTTTGATTGTGGGAGGAAACCAGAGCACCCGGAGGAAACCCACGGGAACACAAGGAGAGCATGCAAACTCCACGCAGAAACCCAGGGATTGAATCAAGAACCTTCTCGCTGTGAAGCGGCATCACTAACCACCTGCTGTTCATACCTATTTAAATTATTTTACACAATATATTTATATTTTTATGGCATTTAGGGATGCCAATGACGGTAACACTGGAGGTAGGATTCAAACCCACAACCTAATGGTCCAATGGTGAGTGTCCTAACTACTAGACCACCGCCAAACAATATGTTCAGTTAAAATAAAAATACACTTCAGTAACACAAACTAAAGTAAGTGATTATGTGTTATTGTGAACACACCACAGCACAGCACACAGTGCACCACAACAATATGTGACCTCTGCATTTGACCCAAGGAGCTGAAGGCAGTGCTTGGGAATGGTACCTCAGTGGTACCTTTACCGGTCTGGGACCTGAACCAGTGACTTTCTGATCGCGGGGTCAACTCCCTTACCGTTAAACTACCTACTGCCCCAAGGAAAAAGAATGTCAAGAGCTGCTACTCCAGCTTTTAAAAATTATGTTTAGGCATAATGTCAACTTCACATTCCAGTTTGTGTGTGTGTGAGAGAGAGAGAGAGTGTGTGTGTGCATGGCCCTGAACCTCATGGCCTTTTTTGAGGATTTGTGAGTAGTGTTCTCATGCAGGGCAGTTGGTATAGTAATGGTTAGGGCTCTTGCCCCGTGATCATAAGGTCATCAGTTCAAATCCCAGATCAGTACAGGTACCACTGGGGTACTCATAAGCAATGTACTGTCCCCAAGCACTGCTCCCATGTCGTCCGCCCCCTACTCCTTCATGGATGGGTCAAAAGTAGAGGTCACATTTTGTTGTGATGCAGTGGGTGCTGTGCTGTGTTCACAATGACATGCACTAACTTTGAAAACTTTGAATGAGAACCAAGGTTTGTTAAAACCACATTTCACAGGCTGATGCTGATCTAAAAGGACTTCTCATTTAAAATGTGGGAACAGTTGTAATGAAGACTAACTTAAGCGCTTTAAACTTGTGATCAATCTACAAAATATTAAAGGAACTAAAAAAATGACGTTAGCGAAGAGTGGCTCACAGTGTGAGGTGAAATCGGTCAGCTTGAGTTGAACCCTGTGTCCTTTACACTGCTCCCTGCCTCGTCCACCGCAGCACTTCGCTGTCCTCCTTCCCCATAAATAAATAAACACCCGACAGCAATGATTTTCAACCTGTCGACTTTAAAGAGTTTTCTGTCCAAATAAAAAAATATTGTTGCAGAGGTGGAGATGTGAGCAGTGCATCATGGATTTCTGGAGGAGTTGTCAATTTTGTTTATGTTCAATGAATGTGCCATTTAATAATTGCACTTCAAGCATTTGGTGGCGTAACAGTAGGGTGTTGGCCCCGTGATCAGAAGGTCTCCAGTTTCGAATCCAGGACCGGTAAAGTTACCACAGAGGTACTCATGAGCAAGGTACCGTCCCCAAGCACTGTTCCCCGGGTGCTGCCCTTGTTAGCCGCCCACTGCTCCTTCATGGAGGGGTCAAATGCAGAGGTCACATTTGGTTGTGGTGCACTGTGTGCTGTGCTGTGGTGTGTTCACAATGAGAAATAATCACTCACTTTCAATTTAGTGATTTGGCGAAATATTGCACCAGAAAATGCCAAACACTTAAAGGTTCATTTTTTAAAAAGTCTTTTGGATATTACCCATCAGCCTTATAAAGTAATTTGGGCATAAGTGCAGAAGCATTTGATAATTACTACCAGGCTGCAAAGTTTTCATTTCACTCCGCTGGCTATTCATCAAGCTTTAAAAAGAAAATTGCTTAAAATGTAACCTGGGTTACTCTCAGATGTTTCTGCTTGATACTACCTCCCTCTTTTTTTTGCAGCTTAAAAGCACGGCATACTTCAGCAAGTCGTTTTTTTAGTAAGTCTATCTGTCACACGATTAAAGGAAAACGTAATAGTATTTATTGTCCTGCACTCACAAAAGCAATTGACCAGTCAGCTTGAATTATGTACATATGTCTTACTCTGTGTGTTTGTGCAGCAGTACAAATCCACAACTGCACTGAACCCTGTGTGTGTGTATGTTTGTAAGATTATGAGAGAGAGAGTGAGACGAGAGAGTGAGACGCCAGAGAAAGAAAGCAAAGCCCAGAAGCTGAAAATAGCAGTGAACTGGGGTCAAATCAAGCCCATCATGAATCTAACCAGGCATGAAACTTGCTTTACCTCAGTCACAAGTTGTAAGAAAAACAGCAAAAAATTTCTCCCTGTTCCAAATACTCTTTTAAAGCCTGTGTTTATGAGTGAAATGACACTAAACAGAAATAATAAATGGTAGCAATCATAGATTTTATAACTTGCTAATAAATGATTTATTACACTAAATTGGAGTCGTTCCACCCTCGGCACACCATGTAAAGAAACCGTGGCACATCGTTCTGTATACATATTTGTATAGACCATGTTTAATGCGTGGAAATCTACACAACAATGTACTCATAAAATTTTATGCCCTCATTACGCTCTCAAATGTGCAGCCTGGCAATTAGCACCTGGTTTCAAACCATTTTCCCCTTTAGCTTCACCTCCACAAGTGTTTGAAACGCAGAGAGACGATTAAGGGCCTGTGTCCACCAAACATATTTTTGGCACCTCTTTTTAAAGCAAATCTAATGACCTTCAGCATTCAGAGTGCTACACGCCTTCAGCAGAAAAACAACGCCGGTGGACACGTATTTTTTACCGCACCGCTCAGAGCAGTTCAAGTTGAAACACTTAGAACAGCGCTGGGCTCGTCAATGTCACTTCTCTCTTGCTAGCCAATAAATATTGAGGAAGGGGCGGGACATACACAGTCAAAAACTCACTAACGAGCGCAGAATTGCCCGATGACGCTTTTCGTATCTTAGCAACAACAAGCACTGCGAGAAGCGCAGAGCAAGCGCTCTGGAAGTGAGGTTTTGACCGCTCTCAGTGCACAAAACACGTGTGGTGGACACAGGACCTAACTCCATCCTAGTTTCATCTTCCTTCGTTGCCGACTGTACGGAATACGGCGTAACCAAAGCAGTGTTCACAGCAAAGTTCAGCCGGTCGCCGAAGATGAATTACATCAGATAATGTCTGTTTAATCTAGTGAGAGCCAAGTAAGAACCTTTCTGGGAAACCCTTCTGCCCCTCTTTGTAAGTGTGCAACGGAGACTTGCCTGGGGTCCACTCCACGAGCTGTGTTTATTCTGTAGTTATTCAGCATTACAAACAATCAATTAAGTGCCTGATGATTTCCCACTGCAAAGCGGGCAGATCTGAGCAAGTATGGGAATTCGTTGCTTTCTTTTGCTCCGCGTACCACAGAACAGCCAATGCCCCCTTCCTCCCCTTCAACACACACACACACACACACACACTCTCTCTCTTTATGGTGCCACATTTTAGTAATAAAATATAATAGGGCCCCAATTTTTCAGACATTGAAGAATGGCAATCATCTACTCAGCAAAAACAGCTCGTAACAACAAATCTATTAACACACACACACAGACACACACAGATACGTACGTAGTCTTTAAAAAAAAACACACCTGTTCTTGTCGCGAAGTTTCGTTATCTCTGAAGTCTGCATCAGGAGCTCTTTCTCCAGTTTGTTTGTTGATAAGGAGTGTTCCAGCAACTGAATCTCGAGTCTTGATGTCTGGTTCATTACCTTCAACAAGCATGACAAATGGATCCTTAACGAACAACAATTGCTGCACTGTTAACTTCATAATAGCATCAGGTAAAATTGCAATACAGAGACTGTTGTAAAATATAAACAATAAATGAGGTTTAAAGTAATACTTGCATCTACAAAGATGTAACATTTACCGGCTCAGAAATGTTGGACACTTTAATTCTTCACAAATATAGTACATTTGGGGATTTTGTTCGATCGTTCCATCACACTTATCAGATGTAGTGATTTCATCATTCAGTTAATAGCGTGTTAATAGTGGTGAAATCCATCGCATAATCGATACATCACGATTCAGACGTGGACGATTCTGCATCGGCGCATTGGCAGACCATAATCGAATATAAGTATGTGTAAGTTTTTCTACGGGTGGTCTGCCGCCTACCCTAGTGGTCCGCGGCGGCACTGCAGTTGGTCCGTGACATGCCGTCCACTTTCACTACTGAAATCAGTTAAAAAATGTTTTTTCATTTTTCAAAACATTTCCAGATCATTTGGACCTCTTTATTAAGGTAAATATCTAGAAAGTGAGTGATTATTTGTCATCGTGAACACACCACAACGAAACGTGACCTCTGCATTTGACCCATCCGTGAAGGAGCAGTGGGCAGCTAACAAGGGCGATGCCTGGGGGGCAGTGCTTGGGGCCAGTACCTTGCTCATGAGTATCTCTGTGGTAACTTTACCGATCGTGGATTCGAACCTGCAACCTTCTGATCACGCGGCGAACACCCTACTGTTACGCCACCAACTGCCCCAAATCTACAAAGAATCTACAAAGTAATACAAAAAATAGTACTTTATTTGGGCCAACACTACTAAATTTGGGCCAATCTTGAAGGCTGTGACCTCAACTTGAATGTTCTTTTGATGATACAATTCTCCAAAATCACAAGGCGACTGCCCTAGAATTGTCAAAAACTTTCCTTGAGCTGTTCTCGAAGAGTTCATGCTCCAAGAATGGAATGGAATACACCTGACCATTTGCTGTGAAATTGTACACTGACGGCCAGGAAGAAGCAGTGCAGTGACATTCTGTAAATTTAACTGAAGGTTAAAACTGAATTTTTGTAATATTGCCTTAAGTTTTTGTCAAACATACTGAATATATCCTCATGTTATTATCATTCCACGTCTTGCCGGTTTCATGATTTAGAGAAAAGAAAAAATATGCACATTTTTATGATTGACAGCGTTCATATTAAAAAATCCAAGTACATCCAAGAAGGAAGCTGAATCTTTGAATATGAGAACAGATAGAAAAACAGATAGCAGAAAAATTCAAAACAATCTTTTAAAAAATGACTTATGCTAATCCTTGTTATTTATGCTAATCTTGGTTACCTTGGCTTCCACGCCGTTGAGCTTCCTGGTTTGCTCGGCGGTCTGCGTGAGAAGGTTGGTGCCGATCTCCAGCATGGTGGCTGTCTGGTTGTGGACCGCATTAGCTTGGATGTGCACCATCTTGGATTTTATGTTGTCCTGGATGTAGTTCTCCAGCTGTGGATAAACAGAGATGGAATGTGCTGTCATTAAAATGTACCAGGTAACAGCATCATAAGCTGAAAAAGAGAAGTCACGCTTGTAATGGTTTGTTGTCTGAACTCAAAGGCAATAAAAACTCTAGTGTGCATTGCCTCAAAGTATGTGAAGCACCTGGTGTTACAGTCTGAAAATCATTAGGTCATCGTGGATCACCGGCACCAACTTTATAATATATGTTCATTAACAGACCTTATGTGCTAAAACTCTGCCATTTAGCCCAAATCTTTTGGGGTTTGCAAATGATCTGTGAACAAGCTCTGTTCAGATGACCTGAACTAAATCTTCATTTAGCTTGGCACTGATGCACTAAACGTTTCCAGCACTGCTCAGCAGCGATGGGTAGGAACTGTGATGTTTATTATCAAATGCGGCCTCGTTCTCTTGCCAAGTCGCCGTATGACCCTGGGACGGCAAAGTCCCGGCCAGCCAAAGGTGCTCCACGTTGACCCTCTTAGCCCAAATGTAGTCCAAAACTCCAAAACAAACAGGGCTTCAACAGAGACACTCAAGAAATGGACTAATGAAAGATAAATTTATCATAATTGTAATAAACAGGCAAAGTCTCAGGAGAGAGCTCTGCCCCGACACTGTCAGTCACAGTTTCATTTTGAGAACATTAATATTGGAGACGGCCTGTCAGTGCCATGTAGCGTAGAGAAATGCAACTGCATTTGGTTAAACTTGAGGCTCAGGGGCAGAAAGTTGCACTTTAGGTAGTCACAATTACAAGGCATGATGGTTGGCTTAGAAAAATTAATTGAGATAAGCGCGGAAAGCAAAAAGGTCAAGATTTCTCATGCTGTTGTTGACTCCCGCAAGACACTGTGTGCCCTGACCAGTTAATTGACCCAAGCTTCCTGCCTTGGATTAAAATCACACAAGACCAGTCCAAAGACTGAGCTTGGGAACACTGATTTGGATTCAGTGGGGGCTGCAAACCAGCACTAACTTAAACCAGATGTCTCTTCTCACTGTGATTACAGCTTTTTACACTGACTGCGGTGCCTTGTTGAAAGTGATACAGTATCGGTGGCACTGAACATTAATGATCTCGCAAAAGTTTTTCCGAAGAACTGGACAGCAGACAGGATTTTACCGATTAAAAACTGTTTAAAAAGATGATGATATAATTGGTTGCAACAACTAAACTGCACATGAAAAAACATGAAAATTTTTTAAAGTAATTATTTGTCATTGTGAACACAGCACACCACAGCACACAGTGCGATGCAATGAAATGTGACCTCTGCATTCGACCAATGAACATTGGGCAGCTCTTGGGGACGGTACCCTGCTGATGAGTACCTCAGTGGTAACTTTACCAGTCCTGGATCTTAAATCGATGACCTTCTGGTCATGAGGTTGGCTCCCTAACTGTTACACACCAACTTAAGAACAAACAGTTATGGCTCTGGACTATAGCCAAAGCGTGGGCACTGTTCTGTCCTGAATCAGTGTCACAATGAAAGCTGCACTGATGTGTGACCTACAGACCTACAGTGTGACCTAAGTGCCACCCATCTAGTTGTCTGGTAACGTTATCAGCGTTTGTGGGGAAATTAAGACTGTTTTTCAGTCCTGCGACAGTCTGGACTGCAACCTTTGCCAAAGTTTTATGAGTGTGTGGAAGCAAAGGAGACCTTATTGGATTGCATGTCCCCTTTGTTTCTACACTCTCATGAACCTTGTAGCTTACTGCCCTCTCCTCATGCTAATGTTTGTTCTGGTTGGGTAGAGATACATGAAAACCTTGAAAATTGATGAAGGGGATCCAAAAACGAATTCAATCATCCAGTTTGGAGAGATGCTTCAGTTGGTTTATAACTCAAATTGGGATTAACAGTCGCCGTGTCAGTTACTGCATCACTTACTAACACTGTGAATCACTTACTGCAATTTTTCTGTCAGGACGACCACTACTGGGCTCCTAATCAAGACCCTTTTGCCAAATCAACATGACTTCTGATCTGATCTGATCTACATTAGACTACATTTGAATCTGTGAAAGGTCCCATATTATAAATTTTTCAACAAGTTTAAATAGGTCTATGTTCTCCACGAAACATGTCTCTGAAGTAGTTTGCTGGAAATACCGCCCAGATTAGGCATTTTCGCCCACTTTTTACCGCTCTATTTCAGTCCCTTTCAGAACAAAAGAGATTAAACAGAATAAACAGATGCCTCAGCTTGCCATATAAGGTGATCTTTGCCCACTTCCGCTGCTAAATATCCTTAGGAGCAGTGTATTCTACACATCTCAATCGTCAGGACGGAGTGTTCCTGCGGTGCTGGTGGAAATAAATCCATTTGACCTCTGCACTGAACAGCTCAGATACAACAGCATTCAAACCCAATATGGAGACGGGGAGAGAGGCTCGACTGACGGAGGCTTATCTCCCTGCTGCTCGTCTGGCTCACCACACACTAACCCTTTTCTAATCTCGGCTTTATCTCTGGAGCTCACAGCTGTCTCGATGCCGCTGCTCAGCGTCCGCTGCGTGCTGTCCGTGGCTCTCCGGCCGTCCAAACAATAACTTCCTTCTCCCATCTAGTTGACTCCCGTCCAGCGCGACTATTCGTAGCAAAACCGTTTTAATCCACGCACCTCTGGCTGTCTCCAAAGGCATTTCCAGGCACGCACGCAAAACCTTCCAGGGCACAGAGTGCCAGATTCGTCGATGGCCTGCTTGTGAAATGACTCGGATTATCAGCAAACTTTACAACAGCTGCTTTTACTTATTAGTTTACTAATGCTAATTCTACAGTTGTGGGGGAAACATGGGGAACATGGTTAAGTGAAAATGTTTGACTCTAATGAGCTGTAAAAGGTTATGCATTTCTGCTGAATTGTACTGGCAGACAGGAAATGACTAAAGGCAACTTGGAATCTATTCTGGGTTTTGGCTCCCGTTTGACTTCCGTGTCTGTTTCGTACTTTAACTATGTACTTCATACAATTAATGTCATAAGAATTTTGAATAGAGGTAGGTGTGCTTTGTCCGGCATTAGAATTCACTTCATAATTGGCCATTAAATTGTGTTTTTTGATGATAAAACAAAGCGGTAAAATCTATTAATATGTTACATATTCCTACACTTTCCCGTAACTGAATATTTGCCTCTTCGGGCAGATGAGACCTGTAATTAAAATGTTAGAGAATGATCGTATTTAAGGATGGCAGCATTGAAAACACAAAAGAAAGCAAGAACTAGTAACTTAAAGCTGCTTTCAATCATGGTTTGGAGAGACATTTAACATCGCACCAGGGAAACTGAAAGATTATTTTAAATTCCGTATTTATTTGAAGTATGTTTTAAGTTACTTACTGACAGGAAGATTTTGGCTGCAGTTTAATGTTTTGAAAATCTGTAACAGAAGTCAAAGACGCCCAAGAACAAGGCTTTGGAAGGATGGATGGATGGATAGATAGAAAAAGTGAAATGTCTCATAATATGAATCTTAAACCTCCCACAAAATGTGTCACATGTTGTGTTTCTAGTTGCTGCTAAAGTTTATTCCTGCTTAAGGAACCTTTTTCATAAAGCAGTAGGTGTGGGAAATATGTGCCAGACTAGACATAAATATCCACTCCTGTATGTTGCTTGATTCATTTTTATCTCTTGTTTTTCCACTTCTAGCACGTTCCACCCCCACCGTTCCAGAAATGTAACATACCAAACCTGTGATATATCAGCTTGTGTTGAAAATGGGCATACAAAAATGTCAAGTACTTTGCAAAAATCAGTTTTCAATTATGTAAGAGTGTAAATATGAAACATTTTTTGTGCTTCTAAATGTTCCGCTACGATGCTCTTTTGGGATTGTATTACAATTAAGTTTGAATGAAAGAAATTTGAACTGTACATCTCATGAGATTCTGGAAATTTTAATATCTCAAAAAGTAAAGTGTTTTTAGTAAATGACTGATTTACTAATTTGCGACGAAATGTTTTCGACCGCGTGAAAGAATGTTTTTAAAAATGTATGACATCAGCTGTATTCATAAGTAAAAAATTATCTGATTAATGTGAGACACAATGCTCCTAGACAAGAAAAGTTTAAAAAAATCAGATGCTAGAAAGTTATTTGCGACAGCGTCACTGTACACAAGACTGCTTACTACTTACAACAAATTCTTTACCCTCTCATTTAAAACTTTAAATATCCAGTTAGACCAAACGCGGCCACAACCTCATGCCACACATATGTAAGCTGCCCTTGCGCAAGGACAAAGTCTTTCTCTCTTTCCTTCCTGATTGATTTATTAAGCCGCAGTCGTCTACCCAGTGGCCTCCGAACACATTCCGCTTCAGTGAAGAAGCTGATGGGGGAGAAGGGTGTAAACTCCCCCACCTCTCACTCATCCTTTGCTTAAATCAAAACCAGATGGGCAAAGTCAACAACTAGACCCTGTCATCAAGCCCACGTTCCCTTTCAAAGTCACCCACCACCACCCCCCGCTTAGCTGACCAGTCTATTTATCTGCTCATTTGACTCTCTTGGCTGCCCACTGTCTGTGACTCATGTCAAAGTACCCATGCAACAGTCCTTCCAGACGACTGTCACAGCCAGTAGCCACTAAAAACGAAAAGCACTAGACAGAGCCGAGCTCCGGAAAGGAACAGACACTGTACGGTTTCTTTTGAAATGTCTTTGGAATCTTTGCATCTTTTGGAAATGGGGAATGTGCTGTCTAAGTTGACAGGAAGCTGAGATTGGTTTAATTTATGGTGGTATTGAGCCTTTGTTTTATTCTGATGGGCTGTCACATTATAACACGCCAGTGGAAATGATGGGCTCTGAAGTTTTCTAAACAATACATTCTGGTTAGAAAATATATAAATATAGAGGCATATAAAATCCTTTGGTAATATGAAAGGAGTCTATGCACAGTCCAGAACATATGTGACTCCTTCCTAAGTCTGCATCCACCATCCAGTTTATAGCAGGACACAATCAGTAGTAACCAGACGTGAAAATTAAGGCTTGTTAACACATATGCAAATATTTTTACAAATGCATATATTTTTTAATACATTTTGGCCTTTTGTTTACACATAAACAGACACTTTAGACACTGCAAACACATTTTAAAACACATTTTTATACGTTTGATCCTTTGTTTTACACGTATCCACAGAATCCAGTGTTTTGAAAAATCTTAAAATGTAATGAAATGGTCATGAAAATTTGAGATAAAGTATAATTTACATTTGAAAGGACAATTTTAATTTGTTGTTCTGAAAAACTCATGATTCATGATTGCATTTGAATTGATTCAAGCATGTTCATGCACTATATATATATATATATACATGTCATTTGAATCTTTCAAACTTATTTGAGTGATTTTTGCATATAAACAGTGTAAAATGGAAAGGCTGTGCCCTTCTGTGGCTAAAGAATTCTATCTAATACCAGGCATTAGAGAGAGGATTTAGTGTTTGAGTCTGTGTGGGCGTTGGAGCCTGCGTGTGTGTGTGTGTGTATGCACGCGAGAGTGTTTCTGTACTGCCTGGGACTCTAAAACTGTGCAAGATTTCCACTGCAACACAAACACTTCTTCCTTCTGAAATGAGTTTACATAAAATCCACACCCTTGTGTATACTCTCTCCCTCTCTCCATCTCTCCGCTCCTTGAAGAACGACCCTGAAAATAACTTCCCTTTCTTCTGAGGATGCCACATTACCAATTCCGTCTCCATGACTCCCAATCGCCGCCCTGCTGCTGAGGCCTTTGGAGACACATAAATTAAGAGCGCAGCGCATTTATCTCACGACATAGAGTTTTCACTCTGACACAAACAGGACCACTTACGCAAAGCGAAAAATATGGTCCATCCTGTCAGCTACAAACCTATAGAGATGCTATAGCCATCTGCAGTATCTTAAAAAAAGCTGTGTCATCACTTGGACGCCATATGGAGATGGTGTGCTGGATAACCTCTACATCCATCCACTGGTGGTGTTTTTTTGTATTTTTTATTTGGACAGGAAAAGAATGGGCCTCCCCTGTGGATCAGCCACTGGAAATGGTTTCCCCTCTTTGGCCTAGAATTCATTAATGAACCAAGAAGAAGTTGCGGTGGCGGGCCAAACGTTGGATTATAAAGCCTTGTTCAACTTCAGCCGTCGTTTCCGATGGTTTTGTCATCTGTGAGTCCCTCTGGAGTCTGAGTGCCTTCAAAGGGATTTAAGGACGGATGCACAGACATAAGAAGGAGCACAAAATCCAGATGTTTGATGAAAGATTTAACGTATATGATTGTCTGTCATCTCGAATGTAAACGCTGAAGGGTGAAGTGATAATGTGATCCACCGTAGAGACTTATGGGTGAGGAAGTTATTTATCACTCTGTCTTTCAATTTCACTCTTTCTCTCCTTTGCATTGTAAACAGAATGCATATAAAATTACACTGACACTTAGGGTGTTTTCACACTTGGTCTGTTTCAGTCCTTTAAGCGAACTCAGATCGATTAGTCAGCATTTTTTACCTATATGTGAACAAGCCAAACGAACTCAGACCCCTCGGAAACGAACCAAACTGAGACCACGTCGGGAGGTGGTCTCAGTCCGGCTCTCTTTAAGTCCGCGGCACGGTTCGTTTAACTCGCGCCTTATGAACACAAAGCGCTCCTGGTTCGCTTCGACAGTTTTTGTTCGAAGTGGAAACTACCCAGAATGCAAAGCAGTAAAGGTCTGAGAGCTCTATAAGAATGAAGTATGAACAGAAAAAGGACTGAGGCCCCATTTGAGCTGAAGTGGACCAGAAAGATAACCGAGTCCCCTTTCGAATGAACTCACAGTGTAAACATAAAGAGAACTGAGTT
Organism: Distichodus sexfasciatus; assembly: GCA_032718565.1. Lineage (NCBI taxonomy): Eukaryota > Metazoa > Chordata > Actinopteri > Characiformes > Distichodontidae > Distichodus > Distichodus sexfasciatus. The sequence continues at coordinate 1,838,548 of JAVGVS010000034.1, read as the reverse complement.
CCCTTTCTGTTGGTTCACTTTTTGGACCACTTCTAGAGGACTGAGTTCGGTTCCTTTAAAGAGGACTTTATGTGAAAACACCCTTAATTTGCAGATGCATCTTGTGCAGTTTAGGTTGCGTAGGTCCGTATTTTACTAGAGAAAAGTTGTGGCTCCGTACGCACGTAGCAGGGTCTTTATTCATTCATTAATTATCCGAACTGCTTAATCCCGACTGGGGTCACGGGTGGACCGGCGTCTACACGTGAACTTACGTGCGCAAGGCGGTGACCAACCCTGGGCGGTCGCCAACACACCGCAAGGCACACACACTCAAACAATCACACACATATTCACACCTTACGGGGCCAATTTAGAGTCACCAATTAACCTATAGTGCATGCTTTTGGACTGTGGGAGGAAACCAGAGCACCCAGAGGAAACCCATGGAAACACGGGGAGAGCATGCAAACTCCACACAGAAAGGTCCCACAGTCGTCCCGGGGCTCAAACTTCACGGTGTGAGTTGGCAGCGCTAACCACTGTGCCACTGTGCCGCCCAAAAATGGACATTTTGCTGTTGTAAACTACATTGAAACGTTGAGATAACTGTTGATTAATTTAAACCTTTCACCCTAGCGTTCCACTACTGATGAGCGTGTGAATGTACCGAAATTTAGCACTGTTTGATTTGACATGAACCGATACCCGGTAGTACCAACGTAATTTGGTCGGTACCTTTAAAAGTACCGACCTCTGTACCCACCCCTAGTGTGTACAGAGATATTTTTCAAAACAGGCTCATGTGTACAAAGTTATTTACAAAAATGGAGGAAATTATTTTTTTTAATAAATACCTGGCCGTGTGTGTACAGGGCCTAAGTGTGAAAAGAGTGCATATAGAGTAACGTTTGTCAGTCATTTAGCGAGCAATTAAAGTGGTTTTGGTGTTTTGAGAATGCGCACATATAATGGTTTGTTTGTGTTGTTTCAATGTAAAATCTGTGTAAAATCAGTGTTGGGAATTTGATGTCATTTTGCAAAATATATTGAAGTCGTTAAGCACCGTCACCTTTTTAGCTCTCTGATATTTAGTATAAACAGCAATTTAAAAGAAATTCTGAACTAATGTCTACACTGATATGTCCAATATGATATAAATCAAAAAAATTGTATAATCTTGCAACTTGTTAGAAAGTTCACAATCTGCGTTTTTCTCCTTCTCCCTATCCCCCAGTGTTTAGGTGTTGAGATTTCTCTACTTAAGCGTTACATGCCAAAGCTGTGACTCTCCCAGTCTGTGTGAGAGACTTTAGAATGAGTGACACGCACATTAATAGCGTGTGATGGCTCCCAGTTGTCCGTGTGTGTACTTCAGAGGGCTGTGTTACCTCTGAAGGCATTATAGTTGTCTCCAAAAAATGTGTCTTTTATGTGTTTCAGGGGCCCTTCAGCTAAACCCTCGTCTTAATTTCAAGTCAAGCTATTTGCCATTCAGCACGGTCATTCATCAAATGCAGGAACTCGTCTGCTTATCTCAGAGATGTGCCGCATTTCGGACTCCTTCAGGGAGGTCTGCAATCGCCGGGCGCAACCACTAACTGACATCTGTATCAGCATGTGGATTTAAAAACTCTCACTTTTGGGTTTGCTTGATGTCAGCTTGAAGGCATCCTTTCTGTTAAAATAGGATGCAGACGTACAAATAAGCAAACACCCTGCTGCCAGATCAACACACGCCACTCAATTGCAACGAGGATTGCAAAACCGTTTTGCTGGCTGGGATGAGCTCGATTGGTGCAAAGCGATTCGACTTTCTCCGAACAACAAGTATGTAAACATTTTTGTTCCCGCCACATTGTAATGGTGCAAAGGTGGGGTAGGGGTGGGGGAGTTAAGACTATATTTGACTGAGCCAGATTCCAGCATTAATTATAATTATCAAACGCGCTGCTCCTCTGGAAGTCCACTGTGTTTACTTTGCAATTCAGATGCCTGCTGACCCAGGCCGAATGGGGAGAGTACAGCTGTGCTACGCGAGCTGAGATTCCTCTCTCGCTCTCTCTGGCTCTCTGGCCCAATGTAAACAAACAAGCTTCGGGCTAATACTCAGACCCGGGACTATTGACCAAGAGAGTCCAGACTCCAGACATAAGGCAGGAAGCAATGTGGGTAATTGTTGTGTAACGGATGAGGCATCAACTTTGGTGTTCACTGTAGTAGTTAGAGCAAGAAATGGCACTAAGGTTGTCCATGTTGACAAATAAAATTCACTATGATTTTGTTGAATAAAATAACACAAAGTAGAGAATTCCATGAAAGAACGTGCACTAGTCTGTACAATTCCACCTGGTTTAAAAACTTAATAGATGAAAAGATTTAGGAAAATGGTCAGTTATTATCTACATACACTACCAGTCAAAGGTTTGGACACATCTTCCCATTCATTGTTTTTTCTTTATTTTCATTACTATTTACATTGTAGATTCTCACTAAAGGCATCAAAACTATGAATGAACTGTGTAAGGGCTATTTGACCAAGAAGGAGAGTGATGGAGTGCTGCGCCAGATGGCCTGGCCTCCACAGTCACCTGACCAAACCCAATCGAGATGGTTTGGGATGAGATGGACCGCAGAGTGAAGGCAAAAGGGCCAACAAGGGCTCAGCATCTGTGGGAACTCCTTCAAGACTTTTGGAAAATCATTTCAGGTGACTACTTCATGAAGCTCATCGAGAGAATGCCAAGAGTGTGCAAAGCAGTGATCAAAACAAAGGGTGGTTATTTGCAAGAATCTAAAATATAAAACATGTTCTGGGTTATTTCACACTTTTTGTTTACTACATAATTCTATATGTGTTCATTCATAGTGCCTTCAGTGAGAATCTACAATGTAAATAGTCATGATAATAAAGAATAAAACATTGAATGAGAAGGTGTGTCCAAACTTTTGACTGGTAGTGTATATGGTACAAATTATGTTAAATATAAAATTAAACTGAATGTACAATTGGGATAGAAAAGACTTTGGCACCAATGAAAAGATGTTTTCAAAAGATCAATAAACTACTTCATAGGAACCTTTTTTTTTAATTGTAGGTAAAAATAACACATCCACCCTGATAAACATTTATTAAGCAACGTTCATTTCAGTGCATGCTGTTGGGTGAGTTCTTTGGATTTCAAAATTCATGCTTTCAGAAGTATAATAGCCTGAGGGGCTTATCTACATGAACTCTGCAAGGTAGCTTTGGTAGTTTTGCAAAATCCACAAAACCTTTCAGTAAACTTTGACATCTGACATTAAAACACAAGGTTTTCAATACTGGACACCATGACAGTCTATTTGGCTTCTTCACAATGAATTAGCCATTTCTGATTTACATCTCATATAAGTTGAAACCCAATGTGCAATTAAATGTGATGAATGCTGTAAGCAGTTGCTTTGTTGATGGCAGAATCTGCACTTGTGAGTGCCAGAGTTTCCACATTTCCAAGAGGGAGCTGTAGATACTATAGGTCAGTGTATCTAGCATGTGTTAGTAAATCTAAAACATGTGATGTGTTTGGTAGCAGGCCGAAAAACATCATCTCTAAGATTTGCCAGAACTCTATTCTCGAAGTATCAGCACAATAAATTAAAGTTTTATAAAACCAGCAGATCTGTCTTCTACCCTTTTGTTAAATCCTCAAACTTACTAAGGTCTTGTGAATAGAAATACACTTGACTTTTCTGACTTTCTAAAAGTGAATGTCTGCCAAACAGTCTGACGGAAGTGGCATGTTATTAAGTATTCAAAGATTTCATTAAGTGCAGTAATAGTCTAATAAATTTTCATTTTGTATAATTTTTTGTAATTACTTCGTAAGATACTGTACCATTATACTGTAGATGATTTATATGGTATATGTACAAATAGGCTTTTAACCATTAAATTAGCCTTAAAAGATAAGCGTTCAATTAATTATGCTAAATGTGAAATAATCAGCAGTTAAGTAATGTTATATCAGTGGAGCTCCCTTAGAGACATGAAGCAATAAGTTACTGGCTGATTATCTGGTGTAACTCCATTAATAACTCAAGTAACTGAGAAACCGTACTGATAAAATAATTTGTGCTTTTTCTCTAAAACACTAGACTTATGAGATGTAAAGGCAGAACATCTGGTCTGGGAACAGAAAATGCATTTTTATATTCTTCCTTAAACAAATGTAACCTGTCATGGGTTGAACCTACGCCTTGGGACTTCTGAAGCCGTACACGCTGGCTGATTGCCGAATCATTAAAAAGCAAGGGGCCATGACATCACTTAGAGTTCTCCACTTGCCTTGCCTTGCCTGCTTGGGGAAATGCAACAGTTCACCAGCAGTTAACAAGTAATTCATGATCAAAACTAAAACATTGGCAGTTTTTAGAATATTATTAACCATAACATACAGGATAGTGTCGAAGGATTGTGTGTTGATGTCTACTAATGTCTGTTGATTTATGTTTATAAAAGATGGTACTAGAAGTAAAGAATGCTGAGTGTAAATTTTGCTGGTGATGATGTTTAGTTTATGTGCACATTTCAAACTTGATTAAGGACTCTCTAGTCCAAAGCGATTTCCATTCCCCAATTACAACAACTTGGGTTTAAGGTCCTGTTTCAGGTACTCAACGGTGGTAGCTGTGGCAGCAGGGTCGTGTGGGATGCTAGAGGTGTGAACCTTCACTGGTCTCGATTTGATTACAATTGTCAGGTCAACGATTTGATTTGATACAGTATCTCAATGCATCACAATGCATCCCATAAATTTTTGCATTACTTCACATTGCATGAATTTCGCAGATCAGACAGCCATAGTTCTTTTTAACTAGAATTTTTATGCCAAAAATCACCAATGTCATTATGATATGATCAGGGGTTTGTATTAGTTTTTTGATATTTTTATTAAATTCACTATTCGTAAAGTTGGCCAAATCACCAGGAAATGTTTTGGGGGGAAAAATGAAATGAAATAAATTTGAAAAAGTTATTTCGGTAGTGAAACAGGATTGCACGTCACAGATCACCCGCAATGCCGCCGTGGACCACTAGTGGTCAGCAGACCAGCGATAAAAAACCTCCGTTATAATTGATTATGGTCTGCCACTGCACTAATGCAGAATCATCCACGTCTGCATCGCGTTGCATCGATTATGTGAAAAAATTTTACACCTCTATTTGAGTCTGTGCAGTGTTCACTTTTTTGGTGTTGCACCCATGTTCGACCGTCGGGCATGTTGATCTAAAAGTGAGGTGCCTAATTGGCACATTGCTATATTAAAAAGTTAGGTATTTCTTGTTATTTTAAGGGCACATTACCATCATAGTAATATAATATAATATAATAACTTTTTAAAGGTTATGGGAGATGACTCTTTGATTGGTTTGTTCCATGTTACACCCTCAATTTAATTAATAGAATAAGTAAACCTGTAAGCTACAATATTGTGTCAGGAGTGGCACTGCCTCACGTTAAAAATGGGAAGTGTGAGGAGTGAAGGAGGTCTCCGTTATCATTTTGTTGCGTGTGGACCAAATCTCTGGTTTTAAACTGCGCTCTTGTTTAAACCTTCATTAGGACTCTCTCCTGAATTCCGAAGTTTTGTTGCAGTGTCGCAAGTCTGGAACCTTATTTTGCTTATATGCCGTGGGCCTTGGCATCTTGCCTTCACTATTGTGAACTGACATATGGTTGAGATGACAATAAAACCCGACTTAACTAAAGCAGGAAGACATGCAAACTCTCAGTCCAATAAAATTAAGTGACAAAACATGGAAAACTTGGGAGAAAACATGTAAAGCCTTTAAACATAACCATTTTCTTACACACACCACACCATCCAAATGAGGCAATTAAAACTGCAGAGAGCCGAGGATCTTACCTACTAAACGTCTCAGACCTCACAGTGCAATGAGCAGCTCAGTTGATGATAGTCTTTACAGCCGTGTGCAAGCAAAGCCTTTTTTCCCACAGCAGCTTAAAGGTGTCGTTCCAAAAACAAGGTTTCCTTTCTTCCTGTAAAAACATTCATCTGACCCCAAATAACGGCTTACTGCAATTGTGAAACGTGGCTTTGGAGGTTCTGGCAACGTTTTCTCGAGGTCCCTCTTCCATTTCTAATCATGAGGCATGTTCAAGGTCTTTGACACTCGTAAGTCAGGAGGAAAAAGAATGATGAAATGTATTACTGGAAAATTAACACAGCGCAGCAGATGGTCACGAACTTGAGCAATGCTTTTGTTTCACTTCTAATGGACTCTCTATTAGGGACTTGGAGGACTTGAGCTTCCTTGATTATCTGCATCTGCTGCATGTAAAGCAGAATGAGTGAAACATGTAATTTTGGGATTTTCTCTCTAAATATTGATTTGCTCGTGTAATGATCATGAATTTAAAGCCACAGAAGAATTAAGGCTCTTACTGGGATATTAAGACTGTTTTATGTGACTATTACTAAGGGGTCAAAATACTGCAGTATTTCATATGGACTTCTGTTGCAATTGCCAAGAAGAACCACTTTGCCCAATAGGGGCTAACAGCAAAGCTTTAAATTGGATCATTAAGACCATTAATCTCTCTAATCTGAGAAAGACAATGAAAACAGAACCAAAGAGCCACTGATCCAGGATCAGATTAGACTCCAGTTACTGGCGCTCTGTGCAAACTTGCCAGATGTTTGAGGTCATGTCTGATGAGTAACCTTAATTTTCACCACTTTGGTCCTACTTGTACTGAACCTTTGTCCTATTGCCAAGTCAGAAAAAAACTAGATTTAACAACAGAACTGGAAGAAACAGAAGACTAAAAGATTTGAGATCCAGTCAAACCCTAATATTTAGCTGACACCAAAGCAGAATCATTACTTGACTGCAGCTCAGGATCTCTGTAATGCTAATGATTTTTTCCTCCACTGAGGAAGAACAAACTCTAAGACCAACATTAGCCCTTTAGTACCTCTGTGTCTATACAGTCCTAGCAAACTCCAGGCACACGTAAGCTCTATTCGCACGAGGCCCCTCCAGACAAACTCCAGATAGCATGTCTGATTACTCTCTAAAGCAATGCATATTCACGGTATGATTTGGTGGAGTCTGCATGAAAAATTGACTATTCTTTCTGCCCTGGCATTTACAGTGCTATATAAATATTCACAAAGGCATTGCTTTAATCAAATCTCAATCAAATTAGTACCTTTTTTCCGATTTCCCAACTCACCCTACTTTAAAGACTTCCACGGAAGTTTACTGTGCGTCCCCCCACAACCCTCCAACTCCCCCACAACCCCTCCTCGCAGTGTACTTTCTATATTAACCAGCAACAGGGACTTTCTCGGAGTAACTTGAGATTAAGTGCTTTTTTTAAGGGCACAAGGGCACTGGATGTCATCTGGAATTAAATTCATGGGCTCATGAGTCTCAAGTTTGGAATGCCATGCTAAAATATGTTCTCAAACGAAAAGGGCAATTGAGTAGGACATCTTTTAAACGCTACAGATAATATTTTACAATTCACTGACAATTTGAGCAAAATTTGGCAAACCAAATGACAAAGAATCAGTGTTTCAAAGGTGGGGAATATAAACTGATGAAACAAAAACAGAACTAAAACTGAAATGGAACGCATAACATATTAAAGAGGAACAGTGTTAAAAAGTCATTAAAGAGCATTTTCAACTCGTCTTGAAAAACATGTCCATTTAAATCAGTTATGAGAGCCTGTAGCTTGTGTCCAAGCCAAAAAATATGGACTCATATCTCTAGATCTACAACTGGAAATGGGTACCAGAAATATATCTGTAACCCACACATTCTATTAAATATTAATGACTTTACTGATAGAAATCTACAAGAAATTACAAACAGTACAATGGCGCAGTTCAGTTCTATCTAACATCACATTGCAGGAACATCACCTTAGGACATAGTCATAAAATAAGCAGCCGCATGTGACTACCACTTCCGCTTTAACTTTATCGTAAGCTTCTACTTCAACTTTAACCACTTTCATAAATGCAACTTGAGCACTTTTATGTGAACCGTTGCCAGAAGGACTGTTCGGTTCCTCCCGATGTGAGAGTGACTGATTTACACTGTATCAGAGCTGTACTGGCTACAGCTGGACTTTCTTAATGCTGACTGATGTCAGGGGCAAGTGACAAGACCTAAGCAACATTCAGCAACCCCGAACCCCACCGTCAAAACCCACCAGCTCTGTGCTCTCTAAGACACTTCCCCAAGAATGATAAACACGAGCAAAATGTTTGTTTAACAAACTGAAGCCGGCTGCTGTGATCATGGCCAAACCCAGCGAGAGTGTGTTCATGCAAACACACACATCACATCGCAGGGAGAGATATACCCTCCTACATGTACACACACACACACACACACATACACACAATCCATCAGTCCTGTTGAGTTCAGTATCTCTGTTCAAGCTCTTGCTGTGACACAGGCTATCTGCAGTAAGAGTTCAAAGACGATTTTCAGATATTTTCCTTTTATCTAAGCATTTGGTTGAGCGATCAGTTAAAAGACAGCAATGTAGCTGAGTCAGATGTAACGGGCACATGAGTTGAGTTAAATAATGTTGTTTTTGAGACACAATGTCACATCAGTAAAGGAAGAGAAGAGAAAATTTTGACATCCATAAAGTTCTCCTTAGGTTTAAAACCAAATCCCAAACATATTTTGCATGTTTTCCACCATGCACATGATATTTATTGAAAGTAAGTGGTTTTTTGTCATTGTGAACACACCACACAGTGCACCACAACGAAATGAGACCTGAAGGAAGGAGCAGTGGGCAGCTAAACTTTAGCGGCCCAGGATTCGAACAGGCAACCTTCTGATCACGGGGCGTTACGCCTACCAACCTAACCTTACCTAACCGTTACGCCACCAACTGACCTAATTTTGAGTTTGTATGGAACATGTAGCAGATTTGGGTTGAAGCAAGGTTCTGATGTGATGAGGAGGGTAATCATCAGTATGACCCCTGGAAGACTCCAAGGAAATCCCTGACTATATGACTTCTATGAGGCCGTTAAAGGAGCCCCGTGACATTGTAAACTCGGTGGCCGTCTTAGCAATGCTTCCAAAATTCTTCTCTTCCGCGAGAGCGCCAGATCCATCTAGCCCTACCGCAAATCTCTGCGGAAGAATGAATCGAGCAATAGGCCGGAGACAAAACCCCTTAACACAAACCCAGGGGGACCATCAAATGGATTGTAGCATTAGGAAGAACACAGTGTATTATGTTGTCCTTAAGAAGGCCATTTTCACCAAAGATTTGTGCCTTTCCCAGTCCTTCACTAGGCAGTTTTATGGCATAATTGTTGTGCAACGTCCACTCGATGTTCACTCGATGTTCACTCGATGTTCACGCTTTTCTTTCACGTTTAGTATGCGTCACTCTTCACATTGTCCCTAAAAATGTTTCAGCCTGCGGCTAGTTCCTCAGATCCCAGACATGTTCCAAATGAAGGATTCCAGCTCCAAAGGAGTCACAAAGCAGTCCTTTAAACTGGAACAAGTACAATCTGAGCTGGTTTTAAAATTTGCTAGCAAACCTCTTCATAAGCAATGGCTAAAGTAGTCCTATACGATAAACACCATTAGTAATCATTTAAAGTTGCAAACATTTTTTCCTTTAATAGATTCCATTTTAACACTGGCAGACACGCGGACGCAAACAGATCCGAAAAGTCCTGTCCAAGTAGGGCATCAAACTGAATGGCAAACTGACAATGACCACAAAGAAGTTCTTTGAGGCTCTTTACATCTACTGGAGCTTCCACTCAAAGGAGCCTGGAGTCTTTGCCATATCTCAAGCTGTTCTAAATGAGACGTACAATCGCTAATCCCTTGGTCTTTGATGGTGAAGGAGCCCTTTTCCACAGAGATCTTTGGTCCATGGCCATTACACAAAAATAAGCAAAGACTTCAAATAGCTGCCTTTGCCTACGACTGCCAACCCCCCAAGTCTCTTCTTCTACCCTACTTCCCACTCCCTCTCTCTCAACATTTCTGAGCCTTTAAAGAACCCTGTATGTCTTCTGTTGCTTGCGAATCTTTTCGCTTATCAGGGAAAGTGTGATCAGTGGCACATCAAAGGAAGCTTCTCCCACGCGGTTAACTAAATACCCCCCGAAGTTTGATAGCTTGATTCAGCGGCTGTTTGCAGATGTGCTGAAATTCTTTGAGAACCTAACATGTGAGTCAGCACTTTAAGGGGGCAGTCTACAAAGGGAATGTTAACGGACTAAAGCGGTAAGCGTCTAAGTGACTGAGAAACTGAGCAGATGACGAACTCGGTGTTACTTTGGGTACAAAGATAAACTAGAAATGAATCTCATTGGAATGAAGTGTGAAAGGGATTGAACCAACTTTGGCAACGATTCAACACCATTTACATATGGAAGCAACGACTACCATGAAGGAAAATAATATGAGAAACATTGTGGATTGATGTAATATTTTTATGTTGAGTCAAAGGTCACGTCTATTTTGCTCTCGAGGTGAAACATTTGGAGCCTTCTTGCTTGACCTGGATTGTTTCATCTACTTGGGTGGTATGTTAGAGGCACACACCACACACACATACATTTAACACTATTCATCTACGTATTCAATCAAAATAACTTAGCATATCAATTCATTAAAGTTCCACTGAAAGCTTGTATTCACCACATTGAAATGAAGTCCACGGCTATAAATCACTTTTAAGTCAAATGAAAGGATCAAATGGTCATTAGCTGCTTATCTACGCCTTCTAAAAGAGCATAGAAGAACATTCAGATCACGGCCAAAAAGTCAGCACAATCAAAGTGTTTCACCAAAGTCTCCCAGTCTGCCAGTGCTGCATGGCACTTTTGATGTCTGATTCCAGCGGTCCTGCAGAACTGCAAACTGAACAACACCAGATTGATCTAAAAGGCATCAAAGGTCCCACTGTCTTGCACTCTCTGAATAGTACCAACTGGCCTTAATCAAAGACTGTTTTTCTGGATATCTTTCACACGGCGTTCGGCACATTCATCATGTCCTAGCGATTTGCTCTGCACTTGTTTCAGCAGCCAATGCTTGCCAGTGCGGTCACTTTCACAGTCCATTCTATCATTTGGCAATATAAGAGTTTAAATAAGAGTGCAAGAAAATGTCAAAACAGGATGAGATTGGAGCTATTAATGGATTGTAGCATTATAAAAACACAAACCACTTTCACCAAAGTGCTACGGATTTTTCATTCTCTCACTATTACTGCATTAATTGTCAACCAATTATGCGACCCATCAACGTCACTGCTCTTCTACCATGTTTAGTTTAAGCTATGATGCATATTCTCCTTAGCCTGAAAACACTCTCCAGCTTAAAAAAACAGAAGTGAGACTCCTCTACTTTATGTTAAACAATACAGGCCAACGCTTAGATTTTAATCGTTTAAGAAGCGTTACTTTCCTGACGTTACATTAAGAGCAGAGTTGACAAGTGTCAGTGGCAATCATATTGTAAGCAAGCCATATCATCCGTACTGACCTTCTGAAGCCACTGGGTGTTGTTCTCCATGGCCGTCTCCAGATGCTGGATCCTCAGCACTGACCACTCGCTCTCCCCAGGTGGCGCATCCCTCTGAACAACGTTGCTGCCTCCGTAGCGATCCGTTCCGTCCTTGCAGCTGTCCAGCTCTGGCAGGATGAAGGTATAGCTGCACTGTCCGTGCTGCAGGCGGTGGAGCTTCCTCCGGCGCTCACCGGAGCCACGCTTCTGACCGTTGCCGTTTCCGGAACTGACAGGGCCGACCACGGCCAGCAGCAGCGCCAGCCCCCATCTCAACCTACTCAACCTCATGGCTATGAGCACTGATGCAGGTTTGTAGCTGCTTACAAATAAGGGCCAAACTGCTGCCGATTCGCCCTCACCGACTCACTCAGTCACACAGATAGTACACATGTCTGCCACAAACGCAATAAGAGATGCTCTTCTGTCTTTCCTCTTCTTCTTTCCTTCCTGTTGTGACCGTCTCTCTTTCTCCCTCTTTGGGGGTCTCCCCAGAGGTGGCGTGGGGGTGGGGGGTTATTTTCCTAAGCAAGGTCTTGTTTCCTTTAAACTTTCTCTGGCCTCTGTGTTACGTGAGGAACTGGCTTGGAGCACTGACCCCGAGTAGCCACACACGCAGAGCATAAAGTGAGAGGGATAGAGAGAGAGAGAAGGAGAGAGAGAAAGAATGAGAGAAATTTACTGAAAAAAGGGAGAGAGAGAGAGAGAGAGCAGCTCAGTCAGAGAGAAGGGAGCAAGAAAATGCAAGAAGACCTTCCTTCCTATCCTTAAGCAATGTCTGAAATGACCAGAAAGAGGGAGTTCTGCCCTCTTATCTGGGAGCGAGGGAGCGTGTGGGGGAGGAGGAGAGAAGTGAGAGGGTTGGCGTGGGGGGGAACTGAGGGAGGTCTATTAGCACGCACTCGCTGTCTCTGTCCCGCACCAAAGCATTTCCTCGTGCCGCTCGCCTGAAGAGCAGCGTTTCTTCTGCTTCTTAGCTCCTCGTCAGCTCGACACGAGCCGGAAAATATTTTCAATTACACATGATGATGTTTCTGTAAGGTTCTGGAATGTCTACTTGTGGCAAAGTGGGACTGGAGTTCACTGTAAGTTCTCGTTATTCAATCTCATGTGTTTAAAATGTAGAACACACAAGCCATTATTTATACAGCCACAATTTCACGAACCTGACTGATCTCTACTGCAGATGTGTCAAAGCCTGTGTGCTTGCAATGGACTTCATGTACAATAAAGTTGACAAAAATGACAGAAGTTGGCTGGAATAAGAAAATACTCAAAACAGGAGAGTAACTTAATAAGGGTCTGTTTACATGAATGCGGATATTTTTTTTAAAAACATTTGGGCCTTTCGTTTACACTGAATCCAGCGTTTTGAAAAATCTTCACTTTGGCGGGCGTTCCAAAAAAATATGCGTTTGAGGTGGCTAAAGTTCAGTTTATGAGTAAAAGAAATGCCCAAATATTTTAGAAAATGTGTGTTTATAAAAATATCTGCATACGTGCAAACAGGCCCTTAATATATGTGGTTAACAGTATTTTACCGCAAGTCTGTTGTTTACAGATTTGCACAGTAAAAAGCTGACTTGGCTCTGGGCCAGGATTTGCCAAACACATGCTATTATACAGTGGCTGGGCTTCTGGACAAGGAGTTCAAGGAAAAAGGTAAACCCTAAAATACTTAGTGCTTCTAAATCTGAATACTAGTGCTTTCCGCTGGAAAGTTTATTCAGCCCTCACACTGTCAGTTTTCTTTCTTGAACAAACACTAGTATCTGCTATTTCTTCACCTATTGAAATTGTAATTTATGTCAGTAGTACGTGCAGAGGTTATTGTCAGATGGCACGCATCAGGTTGATTTTTATACCTAGTATCATGATCTTGTAGTTTTGGACTAAACTGAATTAAAATAGGCGTGTTGAACCAAAGTCATAGTCCAAGTAAACTTTATTGTCATCTCCGCTATATACTGTAGAAGCATAAAGAGAGACGAGAAGTAGAGCGAGAGACCATAAGGTTGCTGTACTCAGCCTACAGTTATGGTCTTGGAGTCGTCTTTTACACTGAATGTGCATGAGGTCAGAAACAGTTTCAATATGAAAAATTCTACACAGTCTATGAAATGAAACAGTATCTTTAATAACGTTCAAGTTGGATCAAGTATGTACAGAGGGAAAAGATAAAGGCTGAAATACTTAGTGCTTCTAAATCTGAAAGTTTATGCAGCCCTCACACTGTTTCTTTCTTAAACAAACACTAATCAATTTCACCTGTTGAAACTGTAATTTGCAGAAATTATCATCAGATAGAACACATCAGGTTTATTTCTATACCTAGTCTCATAAGTTTGTAGTTTTGAACTAAACTGAATGAAAATAGGCATGTTGTACCACTGCAAAGAAAGCATTCTTCCCTTTACACAACAAACACACAAATTAAGATTTAACAAATATATTCCATGAGACTACGCTTGATGCATACATCCCTGATTGGGGAAAAAAGCCAACCAATATACACACATTAAGTCACATGAATAAATATGACCCCTAACCCTACCCTAACTCTAACCTTAACCGCCCATAACATTTGATAGATGACATGTCCATGTTGACATGTATTTAACCTCCTTCTAACAAATCAGGGTGCCCAACTACACCAGCACTGGGGGGGTCAAAGTTTAATAGAGTTGGGTGATTTCTCCACATGCACTTAATTCACTCACCAAAAATGATCATGTGTTAATAGACGGATCACCAAACCCATCCTTTTAAAACCAGAACTGTGTAGCCCTGCTTTAGATGGCCTTGTCACCACTGGCCCCATATCAACTTTCTTTAAAGATCCACGACGCAGTTCAGTTAGTTGGTAAGTTAACTACAGCGTGGATCAAAATTGGGCCTCGTTAGCTGATCGTTCTTGCTCCAGATCACTCTCATTTCTCCCCCCACCAAAAAAAAAAAAAGACTTAAAGATGATTAAATCCAGGTCTGCTGTGAAGGCTGATATCGTCCCCCCTCCTATTCATGAGACTTTTTAATGCACTATGCCCCTTGCCCATTTGTTTATTTTTACATAATACTTATTTTGGGTTCAGTTTGTGGCGTGGCTCTGCTCCTTGGGGAAGGAGGTCAAGCTCAGTGACTCTTTTGCCCCAACAGAAATGATTCTCATGGGAATCGTGGGAGAGAGAGGGGACCAACGCCAGAATGCTCATCGTTATTTTCTCTAAAACATCTTTTCGCCCCCCCCCGAGCGAAACTTTAAACGTAGCCGTTCAGTCTTCCTGTGGGAGCACTGTAGCAGGATTGATCCTGAGTATGTTTTCACCCGTTCGCACATAGTTCTCCTTCACTCAAGGGTAGCTGGCTTTTATTGAGCCTTCGAGTCAGTTTTATGTGAGGCGCTTAGCAAGATTGACATACCTTGTTTTATGGTACAGAGCAGGATTTTTGGCATGCCGTCCGACAAGTTGGGAGTAGTGACTGTTGCTCAGTCAGCACCTACCAAACAACGTCTAACTGCCTCAGTCGGAGCGTGAAATTGAAAGTGAAAAAGCAGGTTTCATCACTCAGTCAATGTTTGATATCTGAGAAACATGCTGACACATCTCTGGAAGCCTCAAAATCCTTCACTCTAATTTCGAGCGTATTGCTTTTTTTAATGATGTAACCAGTGAGCATTGTTTATGCTAATCAGCCTAAAATTTATGGTCGTTTGCTGAACATGCCCCAAATAAAATAAAATTAAAAAAAAGATCTGAATCTAAGAGGCACTGTTTTGTAATGTCTATGCAGCATTTTATAAAAATGGAAACGAGAAGATAACTATTTGCAGATTCGGTAAATGGAAAACACATGCATTATTGTTAAAACATATTTTCTGATCAATTGAAAACAAAGAAATACTAAAGTTTTCAGCCATTTTAAGCAGATTTGGACTCATTTTGGCCTATAAAATGAGCTGCTTTTGGCCTTTCTGGTCAGACTGCCCTCATTTACCACCGTGCAGCGCCCAAAGTGCGTTCACGGAGTGTGTGTGTTAGCAGTGGACCATTGAATAATGGAATAAAATGGTCTGGACTGATGAAACATGTTTTTCATATAATCATCTGGGCGACAGGGCGTGTGCATGACGTTTATGTGGGAAAGACAGCGCTATTTGAAGAAGGCAAGCCGGGAGATGCAGCGTTATACTCTGGGCATTGATCTCCTGACATCCATGCGGATGTTCCTTTGACATTTACCACCTACCTAAACATTGTTGCAGACCACGTCCACTGCTTCATGGCAGCAGTAATCCCTGACGGCGGTGACCTCTTTTGGCAGAGTAATCCACCCTGCCACACAAGAAAAATATTTCAGGAATGGTTTGAGAAAGCTGACAAGTTGAGTTCCGGATGCTGACACTAACCTGCTCATTGCAGTCAGTTTGAGTCGTGGACACACTATAACTGATCTGCAGCTACACATTGTGTGTTCTTTCACTAATGTGTCTTACTTATCAAAGTAAGACAGCAATTTGTGTTACTGGACCTCTACTGTGGGTTCAATCCTACCCTTTGTCTGTATTTCCCTGGAGCACTTTTGGTAAGAATTAACCATCAAAAGTCCTGCCCTTTGGAGATCAACCGTCACAGTTTGGTCCTGGTCAATGTCTTTGACTTCTGAAATTTGTATAGTATTTACCCAAACCGACTTACACTTCCTAATTACAGGGGAAGTTTCCTAGAGCAACTTGGGGTTAAGGGTCTTTCTCAGGGACCCAGTGATGACAATGCTGAAGGTAGAATTCGAACCCATAACCTTTTGGTCCAGAGGTGAGTATCCACTAGATCACTAGATCACCACCATGCCACCGTTCTTCCAACACCCCAACTTCTGCTCACTCAGGCCCCATCCACATAGGCGTTCAGATCTTGTATGAATGAACACGCTCTGAGCGCCCTACGTATTTTGTAGCTATGTTTAACTGACTTCAGTGAGGTGTTACATTGGTGTTCGTTTGAAGCTGTTTAACTCTAACCTGCAGCCCAATTTCTTGTTCAGCGTGTTTACCTGTGGAGGCAGTAATCAGGCTGTCCAAAGTGACGACCTGGGGTCGTCTCTGTGGTTGTTTAGGTCACGAGTTCCCAAGTTCATTGAGTTCACAAAAAATGAATCCCTATGCCTTATTAGAACCGAGCGTCGTCATTCCACTTTTAAAAATCCTCCTGATACAGCAATGTAGACGAGAGAAAACATCGCCACCAATATTCTGATTGCACAACGGCTGGATCAGTGTCCTCAGACATTTCTTCTGCATTTAATGTATCGGAACACATTTTGAATCATGGGACATATTCAGTTCTCCAGAACGTCAACCAAACGCCATGTAAAATGCCGGAGTCTATCACGGGATCTATGGGCAAAAGGCGGGGACCAAACCTTGGGCAGGCGCCAATACACCACAGAGCACACACACTCACACAATCACACTCTCATTCACACCTTATGGGGCCAATTTAAAGTCACCAATCAACCTATATAGCACTGTGGGAGGAAACCGGAGCCCCCAGAGAAAACCCATGTGAAGACGAGAACAGCATGCAAACTCCACACAGAAAGACTCTATGGCCGACTACTGGATGGATCGAACCCAGGACCTTCTCGCTGTGAGGAGGCAGCGCTAACCACTGTGCCGCACTCATAAACAACTAAAATTTCCTAAATACCGGGATCGGTCTCCATTTAGTGGATGCAGGGATTTGATCCCCGAGTCTTAAGATCCCCAGCACAAGGCTTTAGTCATGTAAAGTACTGCAAAACCATCACCAATATAATATAATACAGTTTACTTACTTATAAAAATTATAATCAGCGAATCAATGTTTATTTCAGGAATCATAGGTTTTATTGCTCTTGCAGATGTGATAAAGTGTGTGTTTGTCTGCACGCAAGGAATGGATTTGTTAAGAAATTCTAGAAACTTGGAATCTCATTACATGTAAGCAATTGTATCATCTGAAATCCTGACATGTACAATATTTTCTGTCTCATGAAATTAAAACTTATCTGCCAAATCAAATCCAGACAGCGAACACTGCACTTCATCTATTATCACTTTAATATATCAGCCATATTCGCATGAAAGTCCTGTTCTCCGATCAGAAGCTTTTTATAGACCTTGCTTGTGAAATGGAGCGGTTGATTTAAAAGAGTGGCGCCGTGCCATAAGTGACCTGTTTGTCTTCTTAGGTTTCTGTCCATTCTGATTTTAGGAAACAAATTTATGTTACCCAGCGCTGCCAATCTACGTATATGAGAAGAGTCTTTTTTTTTCTTTCTGGATGGGGTTGGGGTTTGAAGTATGTATCTACAAAATTAAAACTTGTTGCTTGTTGTAAGTCTCCTTATCATGTCTAAAGGGACCACTAGCTTCCAAGTATAATTGACTATTCGATTTATCAGCAAATCACTGATACGTCACCGAAGAACACTGGGTTTTTGCGCAAGTTGAGAGATCCTGATTGTGATGAGAGATTAATTCTGGTGAAATATCACAGTAGCGGTTCAGGGTTCAGATGTAACACAGCTGGAACATCTGGTCTTGTAGCAAAGGTAAAAAAAAAAATTGTTTCAGGTATAGAGTACATGGGGGACTAAATCCTTTGATTGGAACACTTGCAACAAAAATCCTCTCTCTCTCTCTCTCTTGCGCACTCTCTCGCTCTCTCTCTCTTTAAAAACCTAGCTCACACTCTCAGTAATTTCCTCCACCTGCACAAACACACACACACACACACACCCACACACACATACACACACACACGGCAGGGGACCCCGTAACCACAAACAGACGGCAACTCGAAACCGAACAAAAATAAGAACGTCAACTTGGCATGACATCTTCCCAGTTTGCGCTGTCTATGTGTGATGATAAGGATGATTAATTTCCAGTCACCTGCAATGATTCGGTAGCATTTAAAAAATGTTTCATATCCTAAGATTTTATGCTAATTCTATTTTCAACATCTTTAATATTTAGATGTTTTAAAGAGACTTTTAAAATATCTGTATATTTCTAGGTGGCTAAGAAAAATGAAGACGGATTGTGACTATAAACCTTAAAGTTCTCGTCTTATACATTTTTCTAAATTTTATAAAGTATTTTTGGGACAGTGCTGCGGTCTGCAGGTTGTCATCTCATCTTTACAATGCATCCTTGTTTTTTATTTTATCTATAACTTATCCAGTTTTTAAGCATAATAATCAGCGTCATTAGTGCATATGTAACTAGTGATCAGCCAATTATCTCAATTTCTTATAGTCTCTCGTGGTGGATAATGTCTGGATAAAGTAGATAATGGACTGTGTTCCCCAAATATACATAATTCTACTCGTACACACATAAATACCCTCAAATTACAGCTGACATTTTGAACTACAACATGAGTGGCATTGTGCAGAAATAAAGAACCAATCTAAGTGCACTGCTGCCAAATTACTTACAGACTACCTTGTATATATACAACACTTTACATATGCTAGAATCATGAAGGAATGCCAAATAACTCCACAGCCAACAGCAATCCTCACAGTTTGTCACCAAATTACTCCGATCCAGATCTAGGGTTAGGTTCTCAGAACATTTTAGGAACGTCCTCGCCTTGTGCTCCAAGTTTATTATCGTGAAGATATGGTGAAATTTCGACAAATGTATATCTTGGACCTGGAGTGGTTGCTGGATTCCCCTTTTCATCATCCCTTTGTGATTCCCCATCACTGTTTATCAGACAGGGACAAAGAACATCTACGAACAAAATATCTTCTCCAAAACAGCCTTTCCCCCTAAATCGTGTGTCGAAAATACTGTCAAAAAGGACGAGTCCACATTAGACAATCTAAGATATCTGATTGTGATGAGAGATTCTAGGGGTCCATTTAACACGTCCTCAAACAAGTGTGTTAGCGCCCTTGTCGTAGCAGAGTCCAGAAAGGAAGACATGAGATGAGAAGTTGTTGACAGGAATGCTTTTATGGGATTATGTGGAGCACAAGAGCGATGTGCTAAATGTTCCTGTCCCTCTACAGGAAGGTGAACGGCCTTGGTTGGAGCCTCCCCACTGCACAGTTAAACCTTCGGTGTGTGTTGTTCTATGGGTCAGTCCCTTATGTCAAAATGCAGATGAATAGAAATGAAAACAAGAGTCTGAAAGTCTCAGCGCTTCCTTTTTCACAAGAATAATCGATGTGAAGCAACACAACTCGGGGCAATAAATTGTGGCGGCTTCATGCAATTCTGGAAGCTTTCCAGTCTAATAGTAGAGGTGTGTCACAGAATACAATCTTCCATTTGAAGTCAAATAATATTATGGTTAACAACCAAATAGGAAATACATGAGATAAGGTCAAGTCAAGTCAAAGTCAAAGTCAACTTTATTGTCATCTCTGCTATATACTGTACAGATACATAGAGAGACGAGACGACGTGGCTCCAGGTTATTTCCAGTGCAAACAAACAAAGAACAGTAGAACAGAGAATAAATAGGCAGTGGCACGACTAGGCACATGGGATAGACAATAAATAAGTAAAAATACTAAAATATACATTAAACAATATACATTTTAAACCAGACAATATACAATATACATTTTAGACTAGACAGGGAAGACAGACATAGAGCTAAACATGTTTGTCAAGTCAGGATGCAGTATTCTTAACAGGTTGAAATTGACATTTACACTGAGTGTGCAAGAGGTAGAGTTATAATAGACAGATACTATATCCGGACTATTTCCAAGTACAATGTTCAGTATATAAGGTCATACTAATAATGAAATTATGAACTGCAGGTACGACTTACAATAGAGATGTGTTCCAATGACCCTATAATCGTTATTTTAAAATACTGTAAATCGAGACATATTTGGTGTCCACCAAAAACACTGAAAAAATATGCGCTCTAAGGCCCTATCGACTTGGGCGTTGGAATCTTTGATAAATGAACGCGGTCTGAACGTCTTATAGCGTTTTGTAGCTGCGCTTGATTGACTTCAGTGAGGGGTTGGCATTGGCATTCGTTTGACGCTGTTTAACGCCAACCTGCAGCACAATTTGTAGTTTCGTGTGTTTACCTGTGGGGGCAGTAAGCAGGTTGTCCAAAGTGTTTACTCGTGTGCCGAAATATCAAATCAAAAATAAATAAATAAATAAATAAATATATATATATATATAAAAGAGGAAATAAAAAAATATTTTAAATATCTTGTATATTTAAAAAAATTAAACATAACTTGTACATGCATATAAAGGTATGAGTATTTAAAAAAAACAAGTCTTGAGGCACCTGAAGGCAAGTCTGGTTTTACTTCACCCACTGAAGTGCACATTAAACTAACATAATAGAATCATGGGATATATTCGGTCCTCCAGGACGCCAACTGAACGCCATGTAAATGCGATAGCGACGCTTTCTTTGCGTTCGCCTGGATTTCGGCAGAACTTGGCGCCAGGAAAATGTTGCATGCAGCCAAATGCGCAGCCGACCGGCTTTAGTCCGTGCTCACCTTAATATTCACGAACACTAACTATTGTAAGGGGCAGATTTAAGGTAGAGCCATCAGTCACAGTACATCAGTTGGTAGCGTAACGGTTAGGGAGATGGCTTTGTCATTGTAAGGATGACCAGTTCAAGTCCCAGACTGGTAAAAGTACCTCTAAGGTTTAATCAAATGGAAGCTTTGGGGAGTTTTAAACTGCATTACTTTTCAGTCAAATTATAATATGTAACTTCAAGAAACTTGCATAGACATAACCTTAAACTTAAGACTCAAAACTTCTGCAACGTGATTACAACATCCAGTCTCTCCAGGATTTCGCGAGCCTTTTTGGAGATTGTTGCAGCTTAAAATGCCCCATTTTGCAGCTTTTCTAAAAAACAATTTGCTGTTTTTAGGCATTTTGTTGTAATAAAGTTGCGAGAGCAAGTCAAAGTTGTGGAAAGAAGTTGTGAGGTCGGTCCCCGATAGAGATTAAACGGCTCAGATGATGACTGACTGACTGACAAAACTACTATTATCTGTGTTAACCTTTAACCATTTAGTTATTTTTGAAGGTAAATCTGGGGCGTTTTTATCACGTTTTCCAAACGTAACAAGGGAGTGAGTTCGCTGAAGTAAGGCTCAATGCTTTGCGGGAAATGGCGACGATTGGGTAAAAAGTTGCGGTAATTGGTGAAAATTGGAAGGTCGTGAAATCATGGAGGGTCTGAACTTTTGATGATGTTTTTAAGAAACATGCATGAGAATTTACAGCATGATAAGTCCAAGAAGAGTTTCTTAAGGTTGCGTCTAATCTGCGTCTGGGTCTGGCTACCTTCTAGCTGGAGGCAACTGTTGAAGGTCACCATTCACTGCCTGGCATAACTGACAGTTCCAGAATCCTAACTTAAACAGTTTAAAGCCCTATCTCCCTGACACTGTAAACTTACCAACGACGGCAGCCCTCCAAATTCAGTCCATCTCAGGTTTTGGAGTCTTAGGCTCTAATGGTTTAAGGTTACTCACTGTTTATGTAAGCCACTGGCTTTTTATCACTCTATTATGAATAGCAATTCTGCACTTAAAGCCCGTAATCAACATGTTACTCCCAAGAGCCAATCAGGTCTTCTCAAACAAATTAGAGGTGGTTTTTATAAACGGCTTTGGAACATGGCCACATGCTGTTCTGGCATGGCTTTTAGGCTTGCCTATGTCCTATCTTATCTTTGTTTTCTTACCAGATTGGAGCTGGTTTCTACGATATCTGCTGCTCTCGTAAACACAGCCACTACGGGCCTTGTTTCACTTGGCGCTTCCTCCGCCCGGGCCTTACGGGCTATATTTGCGATCGCGAAAATTAGGCCAACAAGAGTTGTGCTGGAGCGTTAGGGAGTGACCATCTTAAGATATTCGGAGTGGTTGGGGAAAATATAAACACGCTTTCCTAGAAAAGGCGATCAATCTTATTATTTTTGACATATTATCATAAGGACTCTGGTGTCAGCCCATGCAACGCTGATACGCCATATAGCATAAGTGCCTTTTTTTCCAAGCCCTCTCATAAATCATCAAATAAAACATTATCGGTTTATTTAAAAGAGCCGCCGTCCCATATTTCTTCGGCATCTGTGAAATTCTCTTCGGCTCTTTTTCCCCCCTCGCTTGATATCGCTGGCCATTGTCATGTTCCAGTCCGTAATGTGTCTTTTCGAGACGTGAAGTCCACGTTTGTATATCTTTCTGCACGATCGTCACGCTGTAGGCTCTGATTGGCATTCTCCTGAGAGATGGCGTTTCCTGGCTTGCATGATGGAGAACAGGACTCAAACACTTTCAAAAACAAGATAACTAAAAGGCAGCTAAAATCACATACACACACACTCTCACACACACACTCACTCAAAAGTGCATATATATTGATGTAACTTTAGACAGAACCAGAGTGAAAGAAGTCCGAAGGGGGAAAGCGATACTGAAACCTGCCTAAAATGGAAAGTGTGTGTCATTAGAGCCGTCCATCTGATTGCAAATTCCGGCTGCATTCTGGTGTAAGATCATTAAGACACCGTGGGGTAATCATTTGTGAGCCATTTTTAGTTTTGCAGGCATCTTGATTGAGACTAAATGGATCCGTATAATACATATTTTACTTAGGGTGCAAATAGAAGTGGATGCATGGAAAGTGTGTGTGTACCGTGTTTTTATGTGTTGTGGGGACCTTTTTGGGCATTTTGTCCCCAAAATCACTTTTATTTGTTTTTTTATGGCTTTGTCGGGACATTTGAGAGGTCCCCGTGAGGAAAAATGACTTAATAGAAAAGTCATTGGAATGTCCCCACAAAGACAGGTGTACAAGTTTGTGTGTGTGTGAGTGTGTGTGTGTGTGCGTGTGTGTGAGTGCGAACGGCCGAAGCTGTTGAGCATCTACGGGTCTGTGTTGTGTTCAAGCTTCCCCCATTAATCCTCCTACAAGTAGGAAACTTCCTGCAGCAAACGACGCCATTCTCAAGGGAAGTGTAATTTATGAACTGCGTGGCTATTTGTACATAAATTGCGCCTCACACACACACACACACACCATGTGCTCTCATTCAGAAGGACAGTGCTTTGATTGATGTGTGTTCAGGGCACTGTTGAAATCGTCCCAATGAGGTTGTTTCACACATTTTCCTCCCTCAATAAAATAAAGCAATAAAGGAAAGACAGTGATGAGGGGTTTTCTGTGTGCATTTTGTACAGACGTTGTACAGACTGTACTTCAGCGTGTATCGATGTTTATAATGTATTTCCACGGCTAACACATCTTTCATCAAGAACAACATAAACCAGCCTCTATAATTCAATGAGCTCTCCCCATCTCCTCTTCCATCAGACTTCATCTTTTACTGTGCAAATGCACTTTATTTGTCGTGCGACTACTATCGTGGATCTGAAAATTTTATCTTCATCATATTATGTTTATACAGTGACAGTTCAGTGATAGTGGAATATGTCAGTGGTGAATAGCGCTTGACTAATTATGTGATTGCAGTGAGCAATTCTTTCACAAAATCTTCTGACCGCTACTCCTCCTACAATTTTTGCGCTAGAAACTTCATTGCATTTTTGATACGTGCACTCGTTCGCAAGTGCTGTCCACTTTTTTGTCCATTTTTTCCCCATAGACAAACATGGAGCTCAAATTTTGATGCTTTACTTTTTCGCCCACTGTTCTTCACAAAGCCATCAAATTCGACATGATTTGAGGGCCCATCTGAAACCGTCATGACCCCCACTCGTCTTTTTTAAATCCTTTTTTGTCATTTATTTTGCCCCACAGGAAACCATTAGTTTTTTTCCCCTTAAGAATTCATTGGGATTCAAAACTCAAAAACTTTCCTTCACCAGTTTTCAAACGACAAGTCAACACGGTTCTTGTGCACCCTCAGACCACCTCAGTGTACATGCACAGTGTAATTTGTTTTGACCTGCACTCATCTCTGTCTTGCTTTTATCATCCCTTGTTCTTTTCTCATTCACTTCAATGCATTTTAATCAAAGTCTTTCTGCTCGGCTAGTTTTCATGTCAGAGCTGCAAAACTTGAGCAATCACATTGGCATTTTCTTGCAGAAATGCATCTCTAGTAGTACCTTATTACTGAGCTTTAATATTAATTAGATTACATAGACTTACATTTGGAAACTGATATTAAAGGGGATAAAATCGCAACTTCTGTTACATAACTGAAGGCGCAAAATCCCACACCTTGAATTTTTGAGCCTCAGTCACTGTTGCTTATCATTTTTGGAATTGATCTTTTTTTTTAAAGCATATTTTAAAAACCTCTTATAGAGACTAACCTACTGTTAATATTAGATACTTAGGTACTTTTTATTAAAGTACTATTCTAATAGGTGATTTAACTTTTACTGGAATCATTTTCTTGGTGAGAAATCTTTGTTTAAGTAAAATTACTGACGTTTATGAATACACCACTGCTTACATGTGAGTTATTTGTCATTATGACCCCTGCATTTGACCCATCTGTAAAGGAGCAGTGGGCAGTAGACAGGGAGCAGTGCTTGAGTACCTCAGTGGTACCATTACTAGTCCAAAACTTGAACCGGCGACCTTTCCGATCACTGGGCCAACTCCCTAACCGTTACACGACCAACTACCCTGAGCATGTTTTAGATTTTATTCTCTTTGCCTTCATAATCAAAGGCGTTTGCTTTTAGATTATGCTAGGCTTAAAAGATAATAATAAGTTATCATAGAATTCTGAAGCTCCTGACAAGCTCTTAGCCATATATTATCAGATTACTCATAACTGATGAATAATCAATTATCAGACGCAATTTCAGTGAATTAGAAACACACTGCCCTGAAAATCAACTAAATCACTATAATGTTGGGAAACCAATGTGAGAAAACATTATTTGTGATCTGTGTTTCCCTTGTGTTCGCCATGTTGGGAGTTCCAATAACAAGATTTTTCATAAGAGTTAAGACTAACTTAATAACCAAATAAAAACTGAATAGGAAAGAGAATTCAAAATAGATTTGAGTAGAAAGAATTCAAATCGCCCACAGTCACAGATTCTCAGTCACCAAAAAGTCGTACAGTATTTTTGAGCCAAAGCAGTGGGTAAATAATCTGTCTTTTATCAAAGTCCATTTAAATTAGAAACGCTGGTCCATATTTGGCATCACAGCTCTGAAGACCACTAGCCAGACTCTTATTGGACGAATAAATCAAAGAGCTTTCTGTTTTTGCTGTCCAATGGGAAACAAATGGCTGTAATATTACTATGCTGATTAAGATCAATTAATATCGAAGAAAGAGAGCACTTGGGGAGTGTGAAAGACGGAGAGTTCATGGCTTGTAGGAGATTTTGGATCACTGAGTAAATAAACGGTACAGATAACCTCACCTTCCTCCCTTCCCTGCACTCTTTTCATCCACTTTTTTGTCTTTTTTTTGGCTTCGGAAGTAAGAGAAAGGGTTTTAATTATTTAAATTGCAGCTCGTCGGTGAGCTGTAGCGCAAAAATCACGGAACGCAATGCGGGTGCGAATATTAACGTAAATTTTAATAACGAACAAACTGAAACTAAACACGAACTAAACTTAACCAAACGCACATGCACCTGCATGAAGGTCTGCAGATGGAAGCTACAAAGAGAGACAAGTTTAAATTTTAACAAACAGGTGTAACACATCAGGTGAGACGAATATTAACGACGACTGGGAACCCGAGACAAAACGCCCTCTAGTGGTCGTACGCATAATAATAATAATAATAATAATAATAATAATAATAATAATAATAACAATTTGTTGAGCAGCTCAAGGTCTTTACAGTGAAAGATTACATTCACACGTACGGAAGTAGTCATTTTATAAAAACTACACGTAAAATCAATAATGATAAAAATTGAAGGGAAATTTAAATATATGAAATGTCTACTATGAAGTCAACAGAAAAATAAAGTAAACCTAGACTACAGGATTTTTATCTAACCGTGAATAATGCAAAGCAGTGTGCAAACCGATTTCAAATAGATTTCATGTCTTCTTTTCGGACAATCAGGTCTTATTCAATTTCAAACTAGTTATAAAGCAATGTAAAATAAACACATTTTAGAGACGTTTGGGTAGCTTTTTAAAAAGACATTTATTGAGCCAGAATCTATGAAAATATGAGGAACTAATTACAATTATTTATCCGCACCCCGCTAAGTGCTATAAATCTCATACATGTGGCAAACTCCGAACACAAGCCAGTGTATTTTACATGTTTACATTCTTTGGTAGAAAACTCCAGAGCTCCACACAGCATGGCCCTGAACACAAATAATAAGGACACATGCCATCAGACATCATATTTGACATGATGAAGTTTTACTCCAGCGGAGAAGCTGCAGGGTCCCATCAGGAGCCCCTAACCCCATATGTTTTACTTAACCTTTGATGGACTTCACTTCTGCTAGACTTTGTTGTCGTCACTTTGTGTTTTTTTCCTCTTCATTGTAGAACCAATACATTTATATGTGTATAACCACGGCGACGTTCAAAACTCAATTTGGAGGCATCTACTGCCACCTGGTGGTTTACAAAATATCCCAAATTCCACATATTATCACGAACATCATAATGAATGTTTTCAGTATTATTTCACTCCAGAAATAAGTTCAATACATCAATTTAAAGTGCTAAATAATAATAATAATAATAATAATAATAATAATAATAATAATAATAATCGTCATCATCGTCATCATCATCATCATTTTGATTTTTACAGCACCTTTCCTACAAGAAGCCAAAGCAGCTCAAGGTTCAAAGCTCTACTCAAACCAGAAATAACAGTAAAATAGAATATTTTAAAAACAGAAATTGTGAAATTACATCACTGGCTTCTCTTGGCGCCCCCTCTTGGCCATATCCATATACTGGTAAGGCTCTGTCGGGTAACTCATGCCCATCAACCATGTGTTATATTTGACATTTACTTTACCTTTGACACATTAAAATCTCGGTGGAACCTCTGTAGATTTTCTCCACCTCATTAAAAAATTTCATCATTACTGTGTTGCATGTGTTTATCTTCACAGGACTGTGTCTCTTGCACTGGAAACATGGTTCGGCTTCCCATTAGTCAGCACATCATATTTAAGCCTTACTGCCACATTTAATGCTTTGGCCGGCCGTTTTCATCTGGTAGAGTCTTCAGACACTTTGACAAAACTCTAAAAATTAAGATTAACTTATTTAATACCACCACTTTATTATGGTCGCGTTACACTACATTATTTGATTTTAATTTTTCAAGGATATTGACTCTTTTCTACTATTCCCAATTTAGCAAAATATCAGTTTTGAGACTAAGGTTTGCACAAATATGGTTTAACACGATCAATTTTCTTTTCATTAGTTTCATCACAATCATTTAAATCCTTTAAACAATACAGGAAAAAAAAATGCATATTGTTTTCTGTTACTTTCACCCCACTTTGTTCCTTATAAGACTTCCCATTTACATAATAATAATAGCTTTGGCAGTTTCCAAATGATGGTTTACATGAAGACTTCCAACACAGATGGTGGCGTGACTGTTAGAGTGTTCACCCCGTGATCAGAAGGTCGTCGGTTTGAATCCCAGGCCTGTAAACTTACCACTGAGGTTAACACATGGGCAAGGTACTGTCCCCAAGCACTGCCTACTGCTCCTTCACGGATGGGTCAAATGCAGAGGTCACATTTCGTTGTGTTGAGCTGTGGTGGATTAACTATTATAAAAACAAAACCAGTTACAAATAGTATTGTGTATGTGAAGGGTGATGCCAACAGGGATGTCATATTATGCCAAAAGAGGTTTTAATCGCAGATCAAATACATTAGTATTTAATACAAATTGCATATTCATTCTCTTACAAAAAGGTCATCCTTCTTCAAGCTGAACTCAAATAAATATATTTTTCCCATGCAGCAAATAAAAAAAATATGTTTGAACAGCGTATCATTAGCACAACACTGAAGTCCTCAGAAAAGAAACTCCAAACAGACGTTTACAACAGTGCAGACACTCAGACCTCGAACAGATTAAACCTTCCTCAGATCGATAAGTGGCTATAACAAATGTTTTAGACCACTGCTGACCAGCTATTACTGCTACAGAAGAGACATGTGACATGGAGTTTTCACACTCATCGCTGTGAGGTTGAGAGTAACTATCACCCGAAATTCTTCAGACAGCAGCAGTCTTGTGCTCAAAAACTGTTCATGAAATAAAGGACCTTATCACATAACAGTCAACTTACAAAGTATATAAACCTCCGTCCATAACACGGGTCTAATAACGGCTTTATTACAATGATATAGAACATATCCAGTCTTAAGATCAAGTGTAGCCCAGTTTCTGAACATATTCTAACAAAAATAAAATGTAATTGTTTATTTTTTACAATTAAACCAATTTATTACCAACTTTACTCTCTTCATTCTTAAGAAAAATCCCCTAGCGACAAGGTAAATAATAATATTTCTGGCATTAATAATAATAAATAATAAAAATGTGTAACACTGCTTCTGGTGTGCATTTGACTTTACTACAAGAAGTGCGACTGTAAGTTCACAAATCGCATCTCGTCCCTTGACGTTCCTCTGCGCAATTTTCCACTGTTGAAAGTCTTTCTTCTCTAATGCAATTACACTGCAGATGACAGCCCAGTAGAAGGAGAAGATGTGGTAAAGAAAACGGAGAGCAGAGCAGAAGAAAAACAGAACAGCCCAGGGCCGACAGACATGGAAGCACAGCACAAACCACAAAGTGATAGTTTGAAGATGTTTCACCTTTTACCAATCACGATGCAATGTTCAGTGACACGGCTTAACATCGATCTTCTCTGCATTAGGTCTGTTTACACATATGTACATGACATTCAGCTTCAAAAACAACACACTGTAGTATTGGGGAGAATGTTGCCCAATTTGTTGTTAAAGAACACAAATAAGGATAACAAAAATAGTAATAACTAACAGCACTGCCGGAAATTTCATTCGATTTCCACCATCTTCATAGCGCTCCAAATGAATATTCTGTAACAATATTCAGAACAAAACATTAAGCAGGTTATGAAAAACGCTAAATGAATGCAGATCCCTTCAAACTCGTCGCGTCTGTTCTAATCATCCATGTGGTAAATCATATATTAATACCAAAATATACAAAGATATGGACTTTTAGTTGTGGTCAGTTGAGTTGTTCAGGTTGCCCCTGGAGGTTCTGTGACTGTTCTGTTTCCCCAAAGCGTCCACTGCTTCGGTGCTCGCCTCCTTTCGCCTCTCCTCTCCTTTTTTGACTTATCTGCGGAGACAAAACAACACCCATGTTAAGTGCTATGGCTTGCACTGGGGTCTGGTAAATATACAGAAAGACCATGCAGTGGTTTTTGTCATGCATAGATTTAAATTTTTCCACTGAAAATGTTTTCATTCATTTAATTTAACCCCAAAATATGAAACGCTACTTATACACAACACTCAACTCTTTAACTTACTGCAACTACAGTTACTTATCTTTATGTTGTAAATATATTTTATAATTTTTGCAAATTACTACTTTACGATTTCCAATCCCATAATGTGTTGTTTTTATTTGAGTTTCAGAATTCCTCTAAAGATGAGAACTGGCAGACCTCTGCAAATACTTCAGATATGTTCATGTCTGGTTCAAATATCTTGACTCCAAATTTTAAGTCTAAATCAACAACAGAGGAGCTTGTGGGTGGTATGCACTATCTTGGTAAGAAGAGACCCTATGAAAAGAGGTGGAGGGAAAATGTAGATGGAGAAGCGGAACAAACAGCGCACAGGAGTGGGCACGAGTACTTACTGTTACCTGACTGTATCTGGCAAAAAGACTAGTCATAATCTTTGTTTACTTTTTTTAATGGCCATAATAAGGACTTCATAAATGTGTCATAAATAGTAACTGTGGTCTAAGAATCAGGGTTTGTGGTCTGGAATACAATCGGCCCCCAAAACACTGGAAAAGATTTCACTTTCTCCATTTCTTCATTCACGAGACTGGTTTTTAAGCATCTCATATCTATTTTAGATTCATCTCCAATTTTCATATATTACTGTCTACTGATCTATCAACTCACTTTTACAAATTTTATCTATGGAACGAACTGCTATGTACAGGTGCAACAAACTCATTTAATTACAGCACAATCCTATGCTGAATGATACAATGATTGAAGATTTGCCCATTTGAGTGTAAATTAAAAGACAAAAATTCTGTTAACTTACAGCACATTTGCTTATTATTTTTCTTTTATAAAGGTATCTTAGCATGTCCCTGTTCACTAAGATTTGCAACGTTTAAACTCCACTTTAATATAGCAGTGGATCTGGGTTCTGCGCCATGGTAACCTGAGAAGTAAATATAGTACTTTTTGCCTTACAGAGTGCACCGAGACCACCACTCATCTGCGCTCCATTACTGTTGATTTACTCAGCTTTGGACTGTCAGGTTGAACTGAGGAAGGCGAGTGGTTATATCACTCAGTCTATGAAGTCAAGCAAGAAAAATTTATCTCCACATGTGGATACATGTGTATACATATTTTTTGCAATCACTTACATTTTATACATCAAATGATATTTGCTATAACACAACATTGAGGATGCAAAACATTTATGTTATAAGGAAAGTCCCTGTGCCAGCGATCTCCGGAATCGAACCCTGGGTGCACTGCCACGTACAGCCAGGGAGTTTAAGAGAAAGAATGCACTTACCCTGACAGATTCAGGACAGAAATGGAAGAAGAAATATCCATTCCACATGTGTTTCATTTGTATCAAATGTTTTTGGTTTGTGTAATTGCTTTATTTAAAATCTGAGTTTTAATCTCGCTATTAGAAGCATGAATTTCGAGAAGGTTCTTGGATTGCTTGTAAAAACAACAACAACTTACCCTTATTGCAATAACAATTAATAACTAAAATAAGCCAAACAAGCAAATATATATATTATATATTATTTCAAATATTAAGCATATAGTTATCTCCCCATAAATATATGTGTTGTTTTAGGTTTCAATGATTTAAACAAATTTGAACCATTTAGAGATATTAAAATCAATTGAAATTTACTATTAACTCCCTTCTGCCAACACCAACCCTTTCAACAGAAATGAAAGCTTTTTGTATTTAAAGGAGGTTTGAAATTCCCACCCCTAGTCTTAAGAGACATGCATACACACACACACACACATCCTCAACAAGCATCAAGTCAGCTGGTCCTTTATCGATAACTAGCACGCCAATTAAATGAACTTCGTAGACTCTTTCATCTCAAAGCAATACCAATGGAAAGTGAAATGCTCAGAAAGAGGCCCATAAAGTAATCTGTGAGCTGGCAGTGGAATGCCCCAACCTCCACATCACACATGTCTGCCATTAGGAGAGACTGACGGCTGCTTCAAATGACGGAACAGGGGAAAAGATTGTGTTTCGCTTTCCCCATTGCCACTGAACATCTGATCTGCAAATGATAATGATAATTGCTGCAAACAAATGACTCCCAGTGTAGCATTGAATGAAGATAAAAAGCCTAGCTGCTAAAAAAGAGGAAAATCTTCCCATCTTCGACTGAGAAGAATGAGCCGCTTCAAAGCCATGGATCTTCATTGTTTGGATCTTGCATTTCATCTAATCCGGATTTCACGGAGCAAACTATGGGAATGAAACTGAGAGGTCTGGGGGGGCGCATTTAAGGAAAATGTGGCATGTGCGGCATGCTGGAAGAAAACAGCAGGACGAAACTTACGCACGGACAGTAATTCACTGGCCCTCACCACACAACCATCTTTTCTCAAAGGAAAACCTAGTCACAGAACCTAGTCACAAATGCCCACAGTCTTATTTTATAGTCTGCTTGTAACCACCCTTAAAAGGGTCGACATCAATTTTTAAACCTATGCATTTGTTTATGCATAGCAAAACTAATTAATATGATATTCAAATAATTATAATATTCAGATAATATTTTTAAGTTGCAAATACAAAAAAACAAACTGGTGCTATACTGGCAGATGAACCACCTGAAAGGCACCTGAAATAAATTACCTGAAGTTGTTTACCTGCTACTTTAAATAACCATTATAAGAAAATATTATGGTTAGAATCTGGACTAATTTTTCTTTGACTGTGTGTTCAGGCACAAACCTTATCCAACTCTTTTATTTTTAATTAATCAATTATTTATTAGAATAGGTTGTTAGTGGCAGCATCTTCGTCAACAATTAAACACAAAAGAAATCTAAAAAAATCTCACCTTTCAGACACCTCTTTTTTATGCGGCACTTTCTGGTCTCCCTCTGAGGAGGACAAAATGTAGGCGGTTCCTCGGGCGCTCTCCAGGACTGCTCCCGGGTTCTATTCTGCCGCCCCCACCTGACGCCGCAGCTCAGGCCGTTGTGTAGGCAAGGGCTCCACTCTCCCCAGTAGCCTACAGGACTGTACACACAATCCTCTGGAACACAACGCATTCATCATAAAAAACGCACAACAGATCACACCGAGGCGTTCAGAGCTGGCATAAAGTCTCGGCTTCATAAAATGAGATGTCAGATGTTGACATTCCTGAATTCTCCAAGCTTTGACTGATAACTAAACCACACATCAACTAACATGGTACATTAGCAACTGACACAGTGTACGTTAGCAATTAACACAGTGTACGTTAGCAATTAACATAGTGTACGTTAGCAACTAACATAGTGTACGTTAGCAACTAACACAGTGTACGTTAGCAACTAACAGTGTACGTTAGCTATTAACAGTGTACGTTAGCAACTAACATAGTGTACGTTAGCAATTAACAGTGTACGTTAGCAATTAACAGTGTACGTTAGCAGCTAGCAGTGTACGTTAGCAGCTAGCAGTGTACGTTAGCAACTAACATGGTGTACGTTAGCAATTAACAGTGTACGTTAGCACCTAGCAGTGTACGTTAGCAGCTAACAGTGTATGTTAGCAGCTAACATAGTGTACATTAGCAATTAACAGTGTACGTTGGCAACTAACAGTGTACGTTAGCACCTAGCAGTGTACGTTAGCAACTAACAGTGTGCGTTAGCAACTAACAGTGTACGTCAGCAACTAACAGTGTACGTTAGCAACTAACAGTGTACGTTAGCAGCTAACAGTGTACGTTAGCAGCTAACAGTGTACGTTAGCAGCTAACATAGTGTACATTAGCAATTAACAGTGTATGTTGGCAACTAACATAGTGTACGTTAGCAACTAACATAGTGTACGTTAACAATTAACAGTGTACGTTAGCAATTAACAGTGTACTTTAGCAGCTAACAGTGTACGTTAGCAGCTAACAGTGTACGTTAGCAGCTAACAGTGTACGTTAGCAACTAACAGTGTACGTTAGCAACTATGCCTTTGGGAAATGCACCCCTGAGCAGGAAAATGATTCAGAAATCCATTTTTGCTACTGTTGCCACTTCTGTCTCCCTCTACATGTGGCAAAACATCTTGAGCTCACTGCTTCTAATAAAACCTGAACGACTGGCTTCTCTCAATGCAGTAATGAGAGTTTAATGACATCTACCCTTAAAAGAAAACGGACTAGAGAGCAATAAATGTCTCACCAATGCAGTCTGTTGAGTGAGGAAATGTGCCTTGGGGGCAGCTGCTAAGGCATTTGCCTCTGAAGAGCAGAAATCCACCTTTGCACTTGGTGCAGAAGTCTTTGTCGAAGCACCTTTCGCATTGAGGAGCTTTGCATTCTGTGGGACAGAAATGGCATGTGGAGGAATGCATGTATGAGGATGCAGAGTCCAGCTTGGTCTCCTGCATTTCAAAGCTAATCAATCATAAGTACATTTTTGAAAAATCTGGAAAGCTGCATACACACATCTGGGAAAAAGAGAAACCGCTGTATCTAATGAGAGACATGAAGCTGGACACTACATCTTATCAAGTTGCTGATCATGTAACATCATAGGACAGTTAAGCACACACAGAGCAGGGCACTAATTGCGCTGTTCTGGGTGCACAAGTTGGCAGACAAGCAAATGGCCAGCATCCATGGTTGAGACATGAAATCGAATCCAGAGTGCCTATGATTCCACATCATGATAATAGGGTATGTGTATCTGTAACTCCAAAAGTAAAACACATCTGCTTCTAATTCCACTAGATACAGTGTGTTCTGCTGCCATGAGATGCTAGATACAGGCAGTTGATAGCGTGACGGATAGCATAAAGAGTGATCAGAAGGTCGCTGGTTCAAATCCCAGGACCGGTAAAGGTATCACTAAGGTACTCATGAGCAAGGCACCGTCAGTTAGAAGAAATAAGCAAAAATGAAATGAAAATACGAAAAACAAAAATGACCAAATACATTTCAAAATGTCACCAAATGTCATTAAATAAAATCATTGAGATTTATGAGCATTCGTTAAAGGTCAAGCTTACTTATGCAGCGGTTCACATCCGTCCCTCGCAGGCCGAAGTGTCCGGGAGGGCAGGAGTGGAGACAGGATCCGTGATGGCTCATGCCGTTGCGATGGAGGTAAAGGAACAGCCGCTCTGGGCAACGCAGGCAACCATTTTCTTTCGAGCACTCCAGACAGCTCCTGCAGTCCTGCCTCCAGTTGTCTTTGGGTGCTTAATACAGATTTGGACAGGTCAGGTGAAGTATTAAAATTAAAATACTGAAACGCAACCGGCAAACCAGTGGTGAATCCTGCTCTTCTTCTGTGGGTTCCATGAGAAAAAAATAAACAAACAAACCTGGAAAAAGGAAGATGACTGTGCATGTTCTCTTACAAAGTGTCCTGGTATCTTCTCTGAGGAAGACTGAGGTTTTGTGGGGAACCTTTTATTCAAAACGTGTACAGCATGGCTTTAATATAGCCTGATTAGATCAAGATCAGACGATACTCGCTCTTACTTTAGGGGATGTGTGTCTTGTCAAGTCACCAAGCGCCTAACTAGGACTGTCAGGACACTGTCAGCCTGGGTCCAGTGTTCACTGCTTACTTTAGCCCAAAGAAAAGAACCATTTTCAGTTGGCAGGTTTTTTTAACCATAAACTTTTTATGCTTGCCACTGCTTTGGCTAATGTACAATGGCAACAATTTGCATAAAGTATAATCATAATAAAAATGGTCTCTATCCTAATTGAGATCTTTGTTAAATGAGTGAAATACAATTCAAAACTATACAAACATCCCTTTTACAAGCGGTTACGAATTAGTATGAAGTTCATTCCCGATACATTTGGTCTAAACCAGTCTTGAGTCGGAGGTGGGGGGAGGACACAGACCCTCTTCCTGTCTTGTCCAGGTATACTGTAAGAAAAAGGGGCATGGGGAAGATAAAATGTAGGTACACTTTGCCCATTTTCATTGTATCCTTTATGTTAACCAAAGCAGCCAACAGCATATGAACTGCAAAATTGACTCTGATCTGGGCTTTCCAAGTTTCAATATGATGGCATGCTATAACATATACTGACAGGTGTAGAATCTAAATAGTATCTAAATATCTAAATAGTTATAATACCATATCAACATATCCCATGTTTGTTCTGTAGGAATACATAAGCAAAATTAGGTTTGACTTAATATGTTTAAAAATATTGGTGGCTCTACAAGACTAAAATGTTAGCCCTTGTAAAAGACAAATCTCATGAGGTGATTATTCATAATTAAATTAAGAAGGTGTGGAGTAAAAACAACTGAGAATGCAAACAGACCAGGACACTGGATAGCCACAGTGTTTAAAACTCCATTTCAGACTAAATGCAAATGGAAAGATCTCAGTAGCAAGCAACATGAGATTTGTGTAACTCAGAAATTATCAGAAATTAAAGATATTGCAACATTAGCCTACCTTCCACTCACAACAGTCAAAAAATAACCTACACCATCCGTAACAGTGAGCATTAGACGAAACAAACAGCCTGTAAACATTGTACCAGGCTCTCGCTCACACAGGTTTACAGTATGCTGCAGTGTAATTCTTTAGAGCCTATAATGTCACTTAAGTTAGACCAGACCTCATGACCTCCGTGTATCATCTGTTTTTGATCTTTTCCATACGTCCTAAAAGACAAAACCTGGTTCATATAAAAGCAGTCATTCAGATAGAAATCTCCCCCCATGACTGCCACAGGTAAAAGAAAAGATTTTTTGTAAAAATCCAATCACACTCCATATATAAGGATTAACTGCATTTTGTGCATTTTTAGATCATACATTATTATAATCTAAAAGTGGGATTCATTCCTATCAACCGAGGCTACAATAGGCTGAAAAACTAAAGCAGAAAAAGGAGGCAAAGTGTTTTATAAAGGTGCAAAGTCACAAAACACCACCATGTAAGTTAATATAATAATGTCACAACACCGTCTAATTATTCTCATTCAATTAACAATAAGTGAGCTGGCACTTAAAAAAAAAAAAAAAAAAGACAAGCAAAAGACAGACCCCTCATACTTTAATTGTCCGCATTATGCATAAGAGTGTATTGTATATCATCTATTAGTATGGGGTGTTAATAAATCCTATGAAATACCTTATTATTTGCTTATTTATTTTTCAGTCAATAATTAATTTCAAACATAAAAGAGGGAGGAATCTAAAAACAAATAAACTGATAGAAACAGACGTTATTTAGGCTGACAAATAGGCTCCTCCAGCAAGAAATTCTTCTTCTTCTTCTTCTTTAGTAAGTTATAGTTTCAGGGTCATTAAGTTTTTTCTGAAAAGATCTTATATTATTTGCTTTACTATTAGACTGTAATAGTAAGATAGTAAGAAAGGTTAAAGCCACGTGTGTGTGTGTGTGTGTGTGTGTGTGTGTGTGAGTGTGTGAGTGTGTGGTGAACTTTGACTTTATCATGCAATAACTATAACTGGTTTCAGCTGTTTCGTGGCTCTATCTTAATTAAGCATCTTAACGCCGTTCAAAAAAAGAGGCTGGAAAACTTAAAGCCCGCGTCTCTAAAGTTGTTGACAGCCTCACTAAAGCAGCTTTATTTATTTATTAATTTATTATTTTTTTAAATATCACTTGCATTCCCAGATAACGTTTGTAAAACGCCTCAAACTTGTGGTAGGTGAAGAGGAAAATACAGTCCCAAAACCTCACAAGCAGCGGTCCGTCTTAACGCGACTGCGCACCACTCGGCGCCGATCTCACGATGGATGCTCTGATCGCCATCGTTTCTGTGAAAGTTTGTTCGTTTTACGCCGTCAACCGAATCGCCCTGGCGCGGCGTCACTACAGCGAGGGGTGAAGGTAAAGTGCCGTTTTGAGCGAGACGCTTCTTACCGCTTCTTTTCCTCGCCGCCGGCGTCAAGATGAGCGCGTGGCACACGAGCGCGAAGAGCCGCAGCTGCATCTGGACGAAGCCGGAGCGAGTGCCGTGCGGCGGCAGCTTCCGCGGCATTGGAGCGGTTCGCCGCCGCCGCGCCCGTTAAAAGCCGTGAGGAAAGAGGAGGGAAAGAGAAAGAAACGGAGCCGCTCGAACTGCCCCCGACGAGAACCGCTCGACGTTCACTCGCGCGCCCTTGCGTCACCTGATCGTCCTGCTCGGCGCGCGCCCTCGCAACGGAAGCGCGCGCTGAAGGGAAACTGAGTTCTCTATCTGCGTCGCACACCTTTATTTTGACTTCGTCTTAATTTCTTATTTCCGCTGCTATGTTTTATTTGTCTCACGTAACATCCCTTAAATGTTGCAGTAAAATTTCCACACCTTTTCAGTGTTTTTTTAAACATTTAACTATCTGACAAATTAACGCGTAGCGTGTTATGCTACTACTTTTTGTCACTTGCTGTACACTTTTTTTGTTTGTGGATATTTTTATGCCCTGCTCAAATAATAACATTTTAAAAATGTTTGTAAGCTTAGTTAATTTTGTTCGAGTAAAGTTTACGGTGCTGATACAGATTCAATAAAAAACAAAAATCTCTTCTTATCTAGCACATTTTAATACTACACATTATGCGTCAAACTGCATGCATTTTTATTGGGTGTAGGACATTTTGTGAATCAGATTAAATATATTACTTTAAGTCAGTCAGTCAATAACATATACTAGTATTAATTTTAAACATCAAACAGGGCAAAAGGTCTAAGAAAAAAAAGGACGGTCAAAAACTTAGTGGTCTGTCTTAACCGATAACAAATGTTTCACACAGAAAATTTAAATTAGAAATGTGTGGCAAATACACCTCATTTAAAACTGCTTTGTTGTGGAATTTGCCAGCCCGCTTCCAGGATGACGAGAAAAATTGTCAGAAATTGGTTGTGCCAACTATCACATAGGTCTAGTCTCATAGGATTTATGGATGACTCTGCGTTCTGAACCTTGGTTGTGACATAATTAGGTGCATAGAAGACAGTATTGTGACTTGAATGCTGTAAAAGTGGTTTCAAAGCATTTTTACAATTAATTGTGAGTAAATGTGTGTCTCTGTGTGTGTGTTCTTGTACTTGCTACTTAGTGAGAACCAAAATGAGTTTTTAACCAGCAGAGTGAGGACATTTTTGGGAAGTGAGGACTTTTTTAAACTGCTTTTTCCAAAAAAAAAAAAAAACAAGTTTATTTGCAAAACTAAAAGTGTAGAAAGATTAGCTTTTGGTTACTGAGGTTATGTTTAGGGTTAGGAGTAGCATTATTTAGATACAGTAATATAGAAGTCAGTGGAGGTCCTCACTACTATATAAGTACAAGGATGTGTGTGTGTGTGTGTGTGTGTGTTAGGGTTAAGACAAAGAGCCTGAGGACATGAACTCCTGCATCAGTCTTGCATTTGATGAATGCTCCAAACGTGTGCAAAAAGAAGAAGAGGCGCTCACTCGCTCATGACAGCCGGCTAAATGTGCTCCAGATGCAGGGCTGCACCACGTGAGGCGTCGGCCACTCAGTGGCACGCCATGCGGCCTGTGTCGCTCACGTCAGGTCAGTATGGCCCTGACACTGTAAGCCTCTATAGTTATAGCTATTAATCATTACCCAGCCTTATTCCACCATAAAAAGGGCTAAAGACTTTAATGATCCTTAGTTTGTTGACATGTCTTTGGTTTTCTTGCAAAACACTGTGGATTTTTTTCAGTGAAACAGACTATGTTTTCTTGCCTAGTTTTGTATTGTGTGATGCCTTAAAGTACCACTCAATGTAGGTGGCCCTTTTCAAAATGTTTTTGGATGATGCGCTGTATATCTCCAAGACAAGACTTCATAACTAGCACCATGCTGGTGTTGTTCTGGATGAGACACTCATAACTACAGATATTTTGCTGTTTACAGTGGGGTTTTTTTTTCCTTTGTAAACATTGCTGTCTTCGGGATTATGTCTAATGGAGAAGATTTAACCAGTCAATGTGATCTTAATTTATAAGGACACGCATCCAGTGGTTTCCTCCTTTACTGGCCTATACATGGACACAATAATGTCAGGTGGGACACAGATGTTTCTCATGCTGAAAAAAATAAAGAAGTTTGTTGAAA
Source organism: Distichodus sexfasciatus (assembly GCA_032718565.1). NCBI lineage: Eukaryota > Metazoa > Chordata > Actinopteri > Characiformes > Distichodontidae > Distichodus > Distichodus sexfasciatus. The sequence continues at coordinate 1,798,431 of JAVGVS010000034.1, read as the reverse complement.
GACAACACACTAATGCCCTGATACCAATATCTAAAGCTTGGAGGGTTGACCCGAGCTCCTGTAGAGAGAAAAATCCCCTTAGTCACATAATGCTTGAATTATCCTCCTTTTAAAAATCTGATAAGGTACAAATTCTTGGCTTCGTTTAGCAGCTCGTTACACAGAAATGCCATGGCAGTGAATGATCAGACTGCTGCTGAGCAGAACTCGTCCATCAGCTCACCTGTGATGAATAAAACAGTGTTTATTTAATTGGCAACATGTTTAAAGAAAATGCCATGTGTAGACATGAAAGGAAAATGTGTTTAAAGAATTTGCAGTATTCAGTGACATGACCGATGTTAAATAAGTCATGAATTCTCATAATGGACACAGAAAGAAGTGAAAGGAATGGAATCTAATCTTTTATACAAATTTGTGGTTGTTTTTGGTTGGTCAATAAGGATACACTCATGACAGCTCTCAGGTTATATTCAGTATTTAAGCATTTCAGAAAATAATAGGATTGACCAGATGTAATTGTGTTCTTTATGTAACCAAAGGAAGGAAATCAAATTCAAGCTTTATTTTGTAAAATCTTCAGCATCAGTAGTTTTTAGAAAAATCATTACAGCCATGACAGTGACAAACAGTGAAATCACAAGTAATAATACACTAGCAACATATATTTGCCCTTTACTTTCTATTAGAAACCAGCTAAATCTCAACACTTGCCACTTTAAATAAAAATATACATTTACTGATGAATTTCACACATCACTCAAATGACCAATAGGCATTAATGACCTTTGATAACTGTTCTGCATCAATCACATAAATGAGAATATAAAATAATCTAGTTTGCTTACTTCTTTAGATTTATATAGAGGTTTGCTGTTTTTACGAGGTAGAAAATAGTGTTACCTTTGGGGATTACAAGTTTAGCTCAGTGTGCACAGGCATAACATCTCAGAGTGAAGAGAGAGAGAAGTGTAGTGTGTAAAGGGTTTGCTCTGAGGTGCAGAAAGGGTTCAACCACTTAAGACTTAAGTTTAGCAGAGCTCTACATAGCCAAGGGCAACTGCAAAATCAGGACCATGTGCTGCACCTGGGCTGGGTGGTAAGTATGGGCAGCTCAACAAGCTCAGATAACATTAGCAGGATTTTGAGGCCACACTTCATCATATCAGCCTTTAAACCAGCATCATTGGTGAACAAAAAAATACTGATGTTCCATTAGGGTGTACAGTTTCACCAGGACTGATTTATTATTAGATAAACAGATAGAAGTCTTCAAATTTGGTTAAACAGTCTAAGATTAAGAGTGAGAAAAGCTATGCATGAAAACCAAATTAAAACGTTTCAAACTAAGAGTGAGAAAGGCTCAGATTAACATTTTGTCACTCAACATGACTTATAATGTCACACTTATTGTACTTCATTACCGTACTTAAGTCCTGTAAATTAATGTAAGGCTGCTTTACATTATGTCTGGTTCTATCACATATGCATCACATTTAAATGTTTCTTTCATTTCGCATCAAAGATTGAACTATCAAGTTTGGTGATTCAAACTAATAAAAAACAGCAAATTTATTGATTCTTTCTGGAACTAATTATGGATGGAAAACCCAGTGGATAACAATGTCAGGTCAAAGAGTGTTATCAGTATGAAATACAGAGCCCAGCTTGGCACAGCTTTAATATAGTACTATTTCTTTCATCCCGTCATCACATAGATTTTATGTGTAGCAGAAGAAGAAAGGTGAGCCAGACCAGTTAAATATATACTGATTCACATGAAGGTCGTTTTGACCAGGCCAAAAGTATGCTTTAAAATATCAAAAACAGAATCATTTTTTAGACCCTTAAATTGAAAGAATTCTTAAGACTATAAGATTTTGAAATCAGTGAGTAATAAAACAGACCTCACATTCCATCTGAAAACGTTTAATAATACACTTTTGACTTTCTTACTTGACTTATTCACTCATTTTAAAGTGGTTATCCTTCAGTTATCACCAGCTAACATTACAATATAATTAGATCAGCAGTCCGCAAAGCAAAATGGTAATAAAAGCTCTCTATCAGCAAACATTTAATCTAGCGTCAAGTGCATGAGGATCAAGGCTAACTGAGCACAAATTCATAAATAAATCATATTAATTCAGATGAGGCCAACCTTGCACGGAGAATCCATTTACGGCAATATGTAATCATTAGGAGTGATTCACAACTCACATGCTTACTATTAAAGACATTCCACTCTTGTCTTAGCACCGCTTCAGCTGCTCGTTACTGCACCAGACGGGGTCATGTGGCAGCATGGGGTGAGTCTGGGTTTGACATGAGAACGTGCTGCTTATTTTTCTGATAATGATACATCAGGCCTGGCTTTCATTAGAAATCCCATCAGAGTTCCTCGCACATGGTGGCCCCATTCTCACAGCACTTCCAGCTTGTAAGGAGATTGTCTCCAAAGCTCATCAAATAGACTGATCTAAAATTTCCCACTCTTGATCAGCTACAAACACCTTGATAGCCATGATATAAAGTATAACGGTTTATAAAGCAGTACTTAAGATGAAAGCTACGAAGACAACACTTGTGACGAGCAGAGCAGAGTGTGGTGGTGCTGCCATTTCTTCAAGTCACCTCTCTTCATTCATCCCGTCCACTTGAGTTTAAATTTAAAAAATCATCCAATCAGGTTTTAAATCCATAAATCAAAATTCAGGCAGGATGGGATTAAAATAATGTGTTCAACTACAAATTACACTATCAGCTGTAACTTTGTCAACAGAAAATCTACAGAGTACCCACAAAAAAGACAACAGAGAGGCAGCTGGCAGAGATTCACAAGGGCCCTTGTAAACATTGTGAATTAACTTTGCCTATAACAAGGCATGGACTAGATGGCAGACGTAGCTTCTGAAATTAACTTCTGTGCAATGTGTTTTCAATGTAGTGAAGTCAAACCAGATGGTTGTGTTATCATTCCTGTTGGTTTAAGGAAAAAAGCCAAAGCCCCACAATGCAACTGTAAACTGCATTCTTTAATGATTTATTTCAGCATGGAAAGCCATGTCAACTTATGTGAGGTATGGCACAAGTTACTGTAAACAAGACCTGTTTGGTTATTTAGGAGTCTGCTCGCTGAAGAAGTATTTTCTGGCGGTCGACATTGAGTATTTGGTCAGGAAAATAAATGACAAGAGTAAAGATGGAACAGGAAGTGTGGGTTTTTAGTTTGTGCCATGATCATTTTCTAATTTGCTAATGGTTTTAAAATGAAAAGTACTTCTCCCCATGGCATGGACTGCTAAATTTAACAAAGCTGGTTTATGACCAACTGGATGAGCAAAGAAGACCTCATTTGGATGATGCTGATTAACAATAAACATACAAATATTGCATTCAAACATGCATCTACATCTAACAAGATGGTTCTTTAATTGGGTGGTATTGGTGGTGCTCTTGTGGTACAATAGCATAACCATCATTGGGCCTCTGAGCAGGGTCTGGAACTCCTGGTTGCTCTGTTGGTCTATAGCTATAATTGTAATTGCTGTGTACCAGCAATCACCTTGTTTTCTTCATTATTTCTTCTTCTTTTTCCTCTTCTTCCCAACTTGTAATATCTTTAACTCCTTCCCAGTTTTTGTTGAGGAGACACCACTGGTGACTTTTCGAAATTTTCAAGTTGTGCTATCAGGAAGTCCCAAACACTAGCATTGTCAGGATTTAGGTTCATAAATCATTCTCAAGACACAGCAATAGGTGTGATTTTTAAATCCAAACAGAAAACCATTTATGACCATGGCTTTTCCAACTTCACCTATAATGCCCAGTTTACATTTACTCTATCTAGCAGATGTTATTATCAAGAATAGATTACATTCCCTGATTGCAACTGCCTTTCTGACAGGTATAATGAAATAATAAACTGAGACATTTTAATTAATTCATATTGTTTGTGTAAAAACAACGCATAAAAGCTCAAGCACAAAGACGCAGGATAAAAACTGAGAACCGCTCACTGGCGCCATCTACTGGACAAGAGTCTATTCTGTAATTATAAATAGATAAGCAAAAGTATTTGTGTGACTATTTTTATGACTTTCTCGTAAGGAAAAATGTTAAGTAAAGTCCTAGGTTTGATTTGGAACTAGATCTAGTGGTTATGTAGAAGAATTTCTAGTAAATGCCATAAACGGAAATGCACATTTATAAATGTAAATGGTCAATAATATGCCAGCAGTTGGTATCAGGTAACGCGTCGAATTATTATTTCATATAGAGAATATAGAATTCTCACATGGAGTAGTGATACTGACATGAAGCCACAAATTCTCTCGGTGGACTACTGTCTGTTTTTCTGTCATGTCACCAGACAGAGTTGACGATTCGTACATTGTTTCATGAATTCAACGTGATTCGCGTTTCGAAGCCTCGAATTCTCGCGGAACCTGAAAACCGGAACCAACGTTTGACTCTTTGTCGCCATTCCGGACATAGTTTCTTGCAGGACTGTTTTGGTTTCGTTTCATGTGAAATTCTGCAACGCCATGGCAGGTTTGGAACTACTATATAAAAGCTCTTCAGGCTCGATATCGCGTCCGCAAGATGCACTTGTGTGTTTCGTTCACTGGGAATTTGTGCAGCGCGGATACAAATGTCTGGGGACTGGAGATGAGGTAAGACAAGTGTATCTAGCTGACTGTGTTGTATCTATACAGTAGGTCATAATAAAGCATTTAAACACCAAAATGTCTGTCTGCGTCGGCTGACAGCTCTAGGGTTTGGTGTTTATTGTTTTGTTTATTTATCTCTAATTTACGTTGCTTATAAGCGAACTTACTTATGGTTATAGCGTGCAGCGATCGTTAGCGCACATAGCTTACTGCGCCACAGTGACGCAGCACTGATCATCATCACCACCACCATCCTCCTCCTCCTCCCCCCTGTGGCGCCTTAACTTTCGTATAAAGTTTTAGAGAGATAAACTGCAGAAGACTTACCTCACGTGATGCTAAGATCACGTATAATTTAATGTTATTAGAAAACATTGTCATGTCTTTAAAATGTGAATTTCTTCCTTCGTTTTCTAATTCTGCACTTAAGACCGAAGGCCAACCGGGGGTGCTAATACAGTGAGGAACTTTTTTTGTCCAATTCTCTGGATACTAAGAAAAAAAAATCAAATACAAGAAAAAGAAGGTCTTTAACTTCTAACACAGTGCTGGAAATCTCGGCAGTGTATATGTGTATACTTTACATGCTACCAATAAGAAACATAAAATGGCATGTTTTAGCTCTGAGCAGTAACTCAGTAATTGGGTGGTGGCCCAGTGGTAATACACTCCTCTGCAGACCAGAAGGTTGAAGGTTCAATCCAAACCAAAAGCAAGGCCCTAAATTGACCCATGGAATTCATCTGTAATTTGGAAATATAAAACACTCTGGAAGAGAGCATCTGATAAATGCTGTCAATTTAAATCTAAGCATTTTGTCTATCTTTTATTCATCATTGCTTGAAGGCGAGGGATGAGTAAGTGATTATTTGTCATTGGGAACACACCATTGCACACAGTGCACCACATGCAATTGTGACCTCTTTATTTGACCCATACGTGAAGGAGTAGTGGGCAGCTTTTTTGACAGCACTCAGGAACAAGTGCTTGGGAACTAAGTGGTATCTTTACCCGTCAGGGTCTTAAAATGGCTATCCAGCTCCTTAATCGTTACGCTACCAGCTGCCTCAATTTATTAATTGGTCAAACAGTGTTGACTTGTATATTATAAAAATGTCTTACTTCACACTACTTCATGTCTATCCTAGGTTCCTATCTGTTTAAAGTTAACTTTAGCATTATCATTAACTGAGTTAATTTAGTCAGGTTGCTAATTGACTGTTTGGAGATTCTTTTTGGAGCTGACTCCAAGCACTAGTTTGCAAAATGTGTCTTTAGTCTCACTTTTATGATGACACAAAACACATGGCCGCCTCTGGCTTATCAAGATTCAAAAGGGATTTTGCACTTAGCATAGACGAAATCTCTCAAAACCTGAATGGAATGATTTGTTTTTGCTCAGAATCCAAGTGTTTTATTTATCATTGGTAAAATTCCAACATTTTAAGTTACTGCTCAGGTTTTATATTTTCATTATAATAATATTGATTCTACAGCATCCAATACATGTAATTACTGGTAAAGTAGCAGAACGACTCAATTGTGTCTTGCTGTGTGTCTTAAACACATATCAATCCTGTAGCCCAAAGATGGAGAGAAGAAATCAGAATTGCTTCCTGATGGCTGGAATGCATGCGGTGAGGTCTACACTCTAAGATACAGGTCAAACGATGACCGATCCAGCCTGCTGCTCAAGGGCATCACAGTAGACTCCACCATGATCTTCAACTTAATGGTAAAGACTGCTATGTGTATGAAATACATATACAATTTTGTGATCTTGAGAGATTAAGTTTGATTGTTTTCTTATTATAACAGGAATCATCTACAGGGAATGTAACAGATTTGACAGTCAGTGTGAGTGACTATGTAGATGAAGCCAATCTGCAGACTTTTGAAAGGTTAGTGTAAAATTTTCTACCATGTGTGCTGTGAATATTAAGTTTCTGTGTATTGGGGAACCTCTTGAACACAGGATACTCGTCTCTGGACCAAGAGGTCATGGGTTCAATTCTTACCTGGAGCAGTACCACCTGCTCTCAGGAAAGCTGGCTAAAGATGGCTACTTTTCAACAGAATGATGCATTTCCTTTGTAAGATGCACCTGTTTGCTACAATGGACTTTACAATAACTTAATATTATTTTGTAGCGTCTTTAAGAACTCAAAAGACTTGGCCAAGAAGCTGAAGTCATCCCTGATACCAGAAGTAAAAGGACAGAGTAAAGTGAGCACTGAGAAAAGAGGCGAAGCCTCAGCCTCAGGCAAACCCGACCCGCTCCGAAGCCCCACCAGAAGACCCCCAACATCACCTCATTCCATGTAGGTAAACAGTATGCATGAATTTCACCCTCATTACTTCACCTTACAGATTTGAGCTTCTGTGTTCGTAAATATGACATGTATCACAGAAAGACTGAATTTGCACGATGGTCAGGGATTTATTGTAGCACATTGCTGGGGTCTTTAAACCAAATTGAAGCGTTCCTAATAGGAATATGCATTAAAAAAGTCATTCATTTATTTATGCTGACTTGTTCAAATGCATGTAGGTTTCTGCTTTATGTAATTTAATTTAAAGACTTTCTAAATAGTATTTTTATGTGTTATACCCATGCATTCTTGCTTATCATATTACCACAATGGTCTGACATTCTTTATGGTAACACTGAAAAAATTGAAAAGATTAATAGCATTATATCTAATCGTTATATCTAATAGCAATAGCTCATTAGTAATAATGCTTAGGCTCTTTAACAATTTTAGATGCTCAGACCACAATAATGGCTTTTGTGGCTGAACTCGGTTAAAAATCAGCTCGATTTGATTACAAGAGCTCGTCTGCTTTCAGTCGGATTATGGCGAAAAGCATCTGACATTGGGCGTTCTTGAGTTACCATGAGCTGCGGTTTGATGGGGAGCTCCAGTCTTTGCATTGAGCTGATTTTAAATTTGAAACCAGCAGCTCCAAAGTGGTCTAATGTTGTCAGTTAAGACCCCGATTGTTGATCCTGAACGGTCTTTAATGGTCACATCGTTCTGCCATTTAGGACGAAGCCAAATGTGAAGGCTCCTTTGCAGGCACACTTACCAAAAATGTGTTTAAGGAGGCACGTAGAGATTCATCTATACCTATATAGCCTATACCTATACACTCCTCTAAATCATTAAATTCAGGTATTCCAATGGGGGTTGTTTTCCAGGGGTTGGGCTTGGCCCCTGAGTTCCAGTGAAAGGAACTATTTTAGCTTCAGCACACGAAGAGATTTCTTTCTGTTCTCTCTGGGGGCCACTGCGTGTTCTCATGCATTCGCTAATCATTTGGAGGTCTGTACAATGGGTTAAACATGTACATGTCATATTTTACAGTTTATGACAACACAAAATGACACACTTGGTGGTTCAACGGCAGCCACCGGCGCTGAGGGAATGGGGCTATCCCCAATATGTCCCAATACTTTTGGCAGTATAGTGTATTACAGTAGTAGCAGTGGCAGCACACTCAGAATTGTGTTTTACTAATACATTTTGAATGTTTGTGGTCAAATACTCACATTGTTAGAAAACAAATCAACTGAAAAATTGTTTCGATGTATGAAGGTGTTGATATTTAATATTCGGCTCTATAACAAGGACAGGAAACAACTCTGGGGTTGAATATAACATTGATTTGATCTTCACATTAATATCCGTGATCTTTTATACGAGTTATTGAATTATAGTCCAGAGAAAATCACCTATACAGACCTGGTATCCGTAAAAAGCGTTCTAAGTTTTGGTTTCTAACTGTTATATAAAATGTGAGCAGTATTGTTGCATTTGCAGGAGGTGGAAAATGTGCTCGTCGAGACGGCCTTTTATAATTTTTAATTTCTGCTCTGTCTAGACGGTAATAATTGATTCAACAGGAACAAAGTCGGTTGCTTTTATCTCTGCGTTGCTGTTGTTACACACAGTTGTATCTTTTTGTGTGATGGCGGGGAAACAAGTGACGTAATAACATCGTTCCTAAATGACATACCTTTGCTTTGGTCATGTTCAGATTCAGATCCATCAGTGTTTTATTTTCTTATTTTCTCAGACTGTGAGAGGTGCGGGTTGTCTAAGTGTCAGCTCCACTCATGCTCTCTGTCCTTATGCAATATTTACTAGACAGCAGCCTCTGAAGCAGTCCTCTCTTTCTGTCTCTGACCATTTTCAAGACACAGAGGGTCATGTTTATGTCTGGGACGTTGGCTATGAGACAGGGATGTGTATAAAGGGGGGTGAGACAGAGCTGTAAAATGCAGGAGTAAGAATAAAAACAAAACTGCAAGTAGGCCTAAAGGAATAGTATTAAGTGACAGAAGGGCAAGGCAAGCTCAGCGGAGAAGAAACAACGGGGTCGGTCATCCGAGGAGAGCTGCGAGGCAAGAAGAGAGCTGCTGTATAAAAGACTGTGTTAGGAAAGAGTGAATGACAAAGCTAGAGGAGGTACAGACACTGCATCTTTGTTAAGGGCATGGCAGGATGCCAGAGTGGATTGTGTCACTCGTTCTTCCACTTTCCCCTTCCTGCACCAGCCATAGTCCTATCAGATTCTTTTTGATGTCAGCAATTTATCAGCATCGCCGCCGGTATAAATCTGTGCAGTAACGCAGTCGAGCGTGGCCTTCCAACTGCTGTGATGAGCTTGGCATTAAAAAAAGCAAGCGCTAAAATCCAGCTAATAAGACTTTGCTGAGTCACTTATGCAACAATGCAGGTGTGGTGTCTCAGCACTCTTCAGGTTAAGCAATGTCTGAATAACATACTTAAGGAGCATAATTATTTCTGGTAGCAAAATTGTGAAATCTCTGAACCTGCTCCAATTATGAGAGGAATTATAAAGTTATAAATGGGTTTAACCACTGTAGACCATCACTAACTACCAGACTGAGGAATGTTTGTTACATGCGGTGTTTGGCTGCATGGCATGAAATAGTCTGCCAAATGTCAAACTACCTACAAAATGCCTTTATTGAAACAGCAGAAATACTGCAAGCCACCTTTGGTCAGCAGGTAAATAAAAAGTATTCACTATGGCTGTTCTGAGAAGAGACATTATTTTTATTCCAGTGTTTTGAGGCCACGGAAGATTATCTGGATATTAAGTCAGTTTGAAGCAAGGTTGCAATGACAGGGAAGGACATTGGAAACACATTTTTAGTGTCACTGCCTGCCATCGCTGGAAGCTCTGGGCTCTTATGTTGACAAGCTGGAAATGTTTAAACATCAGTCAATTCACGTTTTATGCCATAATCACAACACTGCTGCCTAAATAATATTGAAGCAATGAGAAAACAGCTTTTCTAGAGTTGTAGGAGGAGGTTGCATCTCTCATCTCATTCCCAGTTGCCTGCTAAAGGATTTTCAGTAGTAAATGTTGAGAATGTTGGAATCCTCTGATTTAAAATGAAAACGGTTTTAGTGGAGGTTGTGAAAATGCATTAGTCTTGTGCTTGCACAAATTGTGTGGCTTCTGTCTTTCAGTCCAGACCCATTGGATCCATTTGCTTGTGGAAGTGCAGACCTTGATCCCTTAAGGTGAGCAGCCTGTCTCCAGCGAGATTTAGGATGTTTGTTGAGTTGTATTATAATGTGATCTGAGTAAGATGTCATTCCCCAAGCTGTTCTGTAGTCGTTATCCTCTAAGGGCAGAAATGGTAATGAAACCATATTGTGATCTAAATCTGTCCTTGTTGTACAGTGGGAGGCCAGGGGGCATGATTGTGGATCCCTTGCATTCAGGAGTACCTGGTTTTGACCCTTCAAGAGGCATCCCCCCAGGCTTCCCTGAAGGGTTTGTTCCTCCTAGACCTCGCATTTACCCTCGAAGACCACATCCAGATTACGGAACCAGGTAAGTCATGCAAAATGTATGTTCTCCGTTTAACACGCTTACAGCATCGGATGCAGGAGGTAGAAATTTAAAAGGACATTTTATCATCTTATCTAGAAAATAATATTCCGACTTTCCACAGTTATGCAGTGTTTTTACTGAGTAAGCTCGTAATATTAGTTCAGGTCCAAGTTCCATGTAACATTAGGAAATAGAAGTTACTCGTTAATTACGTTAAGTTACGGATTAAACGTCTGCTGAAAGCTGTAAATGTTTGTATGTCATTTAAGGTCTGACCCAGACCCTGATCACCTGCGGCCACCAGACTTCGAAGACAGGTTCATGTAGAAGAGTATTATGCACTACCGGGTTCAACTGGAGAACATTGTCTGCTATTACCATCATGCAGTGACTTGTTTTGCTTGGTTGAAAATTGGTTTAATAATGAATGTGAAGGTTTTTGGCTCTGATTCCTTCTTCAGTTTGGTCCTTATGTTATTGACCAAAGGTTTGCTGTTCAAAGTTCTTATTGGGCTGAAAATTTACTATAACTAACCAAAAGATGATACTGACGTTTGAGTTTTCTTTTTGTATTTGAAATTTCACAACATTAAAAATCAGCTAAAAATCATTTCCTGGATGTGTGATATTTGGGTCTAAACTTCACAAATTTTAGATATGTCTATGAAAAGACAACCACACATTTTTGTGAGTATTGCAGGAGGTTTACCATGTTTACTTCCCAAACAAATGAGATGAAAGCTTTTGTTCCCATGTAAAGAAACCTGGAACATGGTAGCACTCCAGTTGACAACACTGACAGGACGGATGTGGGTGTAAATCAACACTGCTAATGATAACTCAGCATTTCATTATTAGCTTTTACTGAATAGTGACATGCCTAAAAACTGATTGAGGCCAGGGGTTTTCAACCGGTGGTACGCACCCCCTGGTGGCAATGCAGGTGCTGCTCCGTGAATGCAATTCAGTTCCACTATTGAAATCTTTTTCTTTTTTATTTTATTTATTTTAAGATGACATTTCCAGATGATTTAAGCAACTTTATGAATAATGAATTTAATGCAAAAATTGTCCTTTTCTGCACATGTGGGGGCCACAGATCTCTCAATAATGGGCTTGCTGTAATATTATAATGATCACAAATAGTGATGTCAAGAAGTTGCAGTTGTGTGCAATTAAGGCAATAAAGACACATCTACAAGATAGACTGGAACACACTTTCAATATCACTGTCATCAGTGGAAGCTCCGGACTCATGTTGAAAACATATCAGTTCACGTTTAATATCCTATCACAACATTACTAGATGAATAATATTTAAGTTATGACAAAGCAGCTTGTCTAGAGTAGCCTAGATATAGTAAGCGGTTGCTCGTCTCCTTAATCTACACATGGTCCACAAAATTATTTTCCGATAAAATTAGAATGTGAATTAGAGAATCCTTTGCATTACATTTAAAATGTTTTCAGTACAAGTAGTGAAAATCTATTACTGTTTGTTGTCTTTTAGCCCAGACCTGATGGATCCTTTTGCTTGTGGAGGAGCAGACCTTGATCCCTTTAGGTGAGCAGTCTGTTATCAGCATGGATTTTTTGCAGTTATGTTGTTCTTTATTCTTAATTTAATCTGACCTGAGTAGTTACTCACTATTTTGAACTGTACGTAGTTATTCAGTAAGAGCAGAAACCATATTGTGTTTGTAATCTCTTCATACAGTGCAAGACCAGGGGGCATGCTTATGGATCCTTTGCATTCAGGAGTACCTGGTTTTGACCCTTCAAGAGGCATCCCTCCAGGCTTCCGTGGTGGTGGTTTTGTTCCCCCTGGAGCCCGCATTTATCCTCGTAGACCACATCAGGATTACGGATCAGGGTAAGTCACACAAAGTAGGTAGTTTCTCCATTTACCGCGTTTATAATGTGGACGAGATTGTAAATGCAGGTTTCATGTCGTACGTAGAGCTAAGAAAATCTTGTTCTGTAATTTGTGGCTGTGGGCCTGAATCTTTTGGGGCAGCTGGTAGCGTAACAGTTAGAGTGTTCGTCCCATGATTGGTCCTGTTTGAATCCAGGACCATTAAAGGTACCACTGTGGTACTGTCCCCAAGCGCTGCCAAAAAGCTGCCCAGTGCTCCTTCATGGAGGGGTCACATTTAGTCGTGATGCACTGTGCTGTGCTGTAGCGTGTTCACAATGACAAATAATCACTCACTTTCACTTTCACTCTATCGCTACCACCATTGGGCCACTGAGCACGATCTTTAACACCAAATTGATCCGGGGAGAAATTAGAAAATGGAAGTTACTCTGTATATTTATAAGAGTGTCTGCTAAATGCTTTAAATGTTTGTATGTCATTTTAGATCTGAACCAGACCCTGATCACATGAGGCCACCAGACTTTGGAGACAGGTTCATGTAGAAGATTATTATGCACTACCTGGTTCAACTGGAGAACATTCTTTGCTATTGCCATCATGCAATAACTTGCTTTCTTGGTTGCGGTATAGTTTTACTAATGAGGGTGAAGGTTTCTGTCTCTGATTTACGCTGCAGTTTTAAATCCACTTGTTATTGACGGGCACAATAAACTGGCTTTTTTTTTACTAATGTCTGACCGTTGTTTTTGTCTATGAAATCTCTGAGCATTAAAAACTGCACAAAAATATTGGACGCCTCTATCTGCCCTGAAGATCTGATTAGGAGATATGAGCTGCACTTTTCCCCACCAGCAACACCATAATTATTTTCACATGTGTGATATCTGTACCTCATCTCCTTCTCCAGTCTCCCTCCTGCTTCAATAATCAATTGGTGAAACAGTAGCCACAGGACACGGTCAATTTTGTGAATAACATAGCTCAGAAGGACTGTTATTTATGGAGAGGTCTGCAGCAGATGTAGTGGAAATCAATGTCGCTAATGGCTATTATGAGTCACTTTGGGCAGAATGTCAGCTGAACTCTAGAACTTCAGATTGAAGACGTTGGTGACATAGGAGATTCCAGATTTTTTTTTTAAAATTATATTATTTCTATAAATTCAGAACTAATATCATCTTCTGCTGCATATTTTAATATTTTAATTTTGCCATCTGCCAGACACCAAAACTCACAGCATTTCATGCACCAAACTAGTGTGGTTTGACAGACTGTCTGATGGTTAGTCTGTATGATGATGAGAGGAAATCAATTTTGAAAATTCTAATGCATAAGAAATGCATGAGAACCACTCGATAACAAAACCAAGACAAAGACCAGACTAGCCTTTGAGTTGTGCTTTAATTTGACAAGTGAAGTATAATGAGCAACATTTGATCATTTATAGTTCTTTAAATACTTCTGTGACTGGTATGACCCTAGAAAATGATCCAGAGGTTTCACATTTTAGTGTTGCTGATTAAATGACCAAGAAAATTGCATTTGCAAATATTAATACAAGGTTTGTAATTAACTTTAATTGCATTTTCAATATAACTGTACTACACTGCAAAGCACATATAATGTTCCAAGCGAAATGTCCTCTTCTTGGTCAGAGTTAGTGCAATCATTAGCTTCAAATGACAGATTTTTGCCATATAAACAAGATATTAGATTCCTTTGGCTTCAGGATATCAAACTTGTTTTATTTGTTTGCATATTTTTGGAATAATAGTACACACAGTAATACACTCCCTCGTTTCTGTGGTCACAAGTTCAAGAAAATGAGATGCTTTCAGCAGTGATAGTGATAGCACATTATTATTTTGTCATTGTTTCTAAACAACAAAGCAAATTCTCATTCCTTCCGCAGTGCAAGTCGTGGTATCATATAACACCTCCTTGCAGTCGTTTCCAGTGTACATTTCTTTTGTGTCTAGATACTTTTAACAGTGTGACACATCCAGTTCCTAATTTCAAGGGACACTTTCGCTGGAGCAGTTTGGGCTTAAGGGTCTTGCTCTGGAACCCAACTCTCAAGGAATTCAAACCCACAATCTCATGATCATCACCAAAACTGGGTTTGAGCCACTCAGATCACTGCAGCACTGTCTCAGAAAGTGTGTTAAACACTTTTACCAGTTTCTTCTAGGACCTCAGGGCTGTATTGTAGAGTTTTGTCTAATACAAAATTTGGGGAAATTGGTAGCATAACAGTTAGGGAGTTGGCCCTGTGATCAGAAGGTTCAAATCCTGGATCAGTAAATGTACCACTGAGACACTCACGAGTAAGGTACGTCCCCAAGCACTGCTTATAATTGTAATCACAAATTGTGAACATGATTGTAAAATGGGAATTGCAAAAAATCTGATACAGATCTAGAAATAGAGATTTTAAAATAATATATGAGTAATGTGTATGTATGCAAAAATATGCTGCAAGGGTGACAAGATTTGCTTTACCCTCCTAATTCAGTTAGAATTAACGGGTGTAAAAGAAGGTGATAAAAATCATTTCCCAGTCTATTGAGGTACCATATGGTCTGGAGTCGGTGGTGTTACAGGCAATATTCCAAGATGTCTGCTTAGATTTTTTTCTTCTCTGTTTGTGCATATTAACAACTGTTACTTTTATGATTCTTTGAAGTGGAACACATTTTCTCATGAGACAACAGACTTAACATCCCGTTGACCCAAGAAATTAGTCACAAGCCTTCACAGGTACAGTAGGTACAAAAGTCACAGACTCCCTATGAATCAGCGCTTTATAGTCAAATCAGTTTTATTAACTTGGCTGTGGCGGAGTTTCATCCAAAGCAATTATCTTCCAAAAGTCAAGTGGAATAAACCAATCATTCAGTCCGACTAAAAACAAACAGCAACAAATGATTTATTTCCCAAAGGATTATAAAACCAAGCCAAATACATTTTCATCAAACAAGTTACAGACCCCAAATTTGTCACAACTCAGGAATGACACATGCATATTAAGCAGCACTGCGCTTTGGGTGGCTTGTTTAAGTGGCACTGCATGACTGTGCTCTGTCTGGAAAAGGCAAGAGGATAAAAGGAAATGGAATAACAGTCTATGGCACTTGCAGGTGGTGTGTACTACCCTCAAGTCTCTGCACTACCTTTTTTTCTTCCATTTTTTAAAACTTACTTTCATTACAAACGTCAATTATGGCTCCCACTTTTATGATTATGTGAGTGGTGGCAAATGTTAGCAGCATGAAATTACACCCATAGGGAAAATTGTAGTACTTTGTACGTTTGTACATGTCCATAAGTCTTCTGGTGTACAAAACCTAAATTACGGGATTATCTTATGTTGTCCTCGGTGAAAAGTGAGAGTTAATCATGTACAATGTACAGTATGTCATCCATTGTTTCCCACTTCTAGTCCTGGAGTGCATTTGCACTGCAGTTTAGTTTGTGTAGCTCACATATTCACAGTAGGCAAGACTTTGGAAATAAACAATGTTTTACAGGAAAATCTACACCCAAAATGTCAAACCGGCTGCTGGTAAATGAAAGACTATTATACTGTGATCAAATGTTTGCATAAAGCTTGCCATCATTGTCTTTCATCCATCCTAATATTGATCGTAAGTTTGGCATTCCTGATGGAGGTACTTCTCTATGGCAAGTATGACTGAAAATAAGCTGATCTTTGGAAGGATATCTCTGATATCCTGGAGTAATGTCTCTGTTCTGTTCTACTCTGTGTCAAGCGCCACTCGTCTTTTATTATGGTCTTATGGTGCAGTGACTGGAGGTCATCTATGTGCCATATACATAGTTGTGCTCTAGATTGGTGCATGGTAGTGACATTTCACTTTCTATCTTTTCCAAATACGACATTCAGTAAATAGAAATGCGATTACAGATATACATTCAGTTGCTCTTCCGTTTCTATTCTCCGAATACACCCATCTCCTGAATTATACACGACAGAAACAAAGCTATACATTACAGCAACAAAATGACATTGAAAAGGGCAAAGATAACTCTTCTTATTATGCACAGACACACACAACTCCACTTTTATCAATAAAGCTTTGCCACTGATATTTAAAGCAGTCTAAAAGTCAGAAGCAGTCAAATGTGTTCAGATTTCATTCCAGGGATTCCAGAATTATCCTTCAAATTTGACACAAATCATGATTACATTACAATCTGGTTAAATATGTTATCAGTTGTATAATTATTACTCCACCAACTATAAAGTCTTACATTAATTATCTGGATATTCACACAATAGTCATATTTATAGCACTCTCGTATCCTAAAATAATCAGCACACATATACTTGCACATGTGGAGAATTTACTGAGAAGAGGTTTTGCTGATAAAGCGTTGTGCCTTTCATTTTCTGCAGATAGAATAAAGGACAGCTTCATGTATTACATCACTGAATTGAGGAACTTGGCTATTCCATGGGTCACATGATCAGAACACACCACACTGTCTGCCACATTCCATGAAAAGTGCTGGAAAGCACAACTGGGACTATAGAGATTCAGAATATCAAGGAGCATAATTTTACCTTAAGATAAGAACATTGTAGCAGTCTATACTTTGCTCTATGCTTTGACCGTCGGGTGTCTTTGGAGGTCGGCCAAACATTTTTTGCAATGATGTCATATTTGGGATGAGAGTTCTGCTAAAAATGATGACATCCACTACAAAGTAAAGAAAAACACAATGCTTAACATGCCACCTCAGATGGGATGATTACTGCTTTGTAATTTAGAATAAGATTTAAGGTATACAAATTCATAATTTTAATTGTTTTATACATCCAAAGGGATTTGGTTTGCTTTTACAAGTATCGGAATTAACATTTTGTGTTTGAGTTGCCTTTTCCTTTCCAGCACTTGTGTTGATGTTTTCAATCTATTCGACAGACCGCATAACAAGAATCAGGCATCCCAAAATAAACTGAGTGCCTCATAAACCAATCATCTCTTTTAAAGTTCAAGCTTCTAATCAACCATCCAGGTTTTACACCAAAGACTTTCCTACTTGATTGTGTCATTTTTACACTTTTTCTATTACACTGACAAAAACAAGATCCAAAAATGATCATTGCCTTAAATTCACCAAATCATTTCTAGGTTCCACTATAATTGTCACTCCTGCAAGAATGTTCCTTATACACCAGCTTACATCTGCAGTTGGTTCAGAGAGAACATGAGCTCACTGTGGTTACAAATCCGTGAACCCTAAATAGAAACGGCCTCTGCCTGACCAAAAGGAAACCCAAAGTGCAGCCTGCCAGGTGTTGTTGTTCTCCAAATGTCATCAAATTCTTTGTTAATAAAGACATGTGCTACAAAATACACTATGTTTCAAAGCTGGTGATGACTACATATCCTAAGTATCACCTCCAATTTGTTTTTTCTCTTTAGAATGTCCCTCCTGGATATTTGTTAGTTAATATGTTGTACATGGTAGATATCTAAGTGCCCTTAAGTGTTTCTAGTGTTCTAGTGTAGTATATCTTTGCAACATAGATGTCTGATACATTGCTATATGTATATTACAGCAAAATGTCATATTTTCAAGTGTTTTGTGTGTATTTCCTCTTAAATGCACCATCATCTTTTTATGTATAAAAGCTATGTTTCTATGATAGGACAATATACATATACATATATATATATAT